>CM037090.1:66157012-66757012 GCA_020916435.1 Oxytropis ochrocephala
GAATTGTTTCCTTTGCACCAACTTGTGTTCCTGTACCCTGCACACCATAGAGTGAGCTCATTGTCCACATTCCTTTTGAAGGAGGTGGTTGCATAACTTTTGTAGTGAATCCCAGCTTCTCCCTTTTCTCTTCCAAAGCCCTCAATACTGCAGTTATTGTTGCTGCAGGGTTAGTTGCATAACTTTTGATTGCTTCTTTGATGCTCCTGCATCTGGTGTAGGCACATCAGATGCTTTCTGCTTTGGTTCTCCTTGGACCTCTTGCTCAGAACTCTCCTTGCCTCCTTGTTTTTCAGGCTCTTCATTTATCACCTGCAAATTTTCTTTTTCAATAATAGGGTTAGTTGGCTCAAGAATTGGTTCTGTGGTAGGGGTGGGAGATTTTTCTTGTGGAGATTGTAATGGGAATGGGGTAGCTTCTCTAGTGAATTGGGTTGTTTTCTCTGTTTGTGGACTTTTTGCTGGTGGAGAGGTGGGTTGTTTTTGTGGTGGTGGTGACACAGTATGTGGTTAAGGTATTGGTGATTTTTGGATTTGTGGTGATGAGTGAAGGGGTGATTGGTGAGTGGTGGGGGATTTTGTTGTGGTGGTGAAGGGATATTGGATTGTTGTTGTGATGGGGGTGATTGTGGTTGAGTTGATTTGTTGATTTCTTTCTGATTTCATACTTCTTCTTTGTACTTGCCTCCATAGTTGCACTTCCATCATCTTCATCTTCACTGTCCTCCATTGATTCAAATTCATCTTCATCTACTTCTTTGTCAATATCTTTCACTGTCTGCCTTGCTTCCTCATCCTCCTCAGTATCTTCCTCACTAAGTAACTCAGGCTCCTCTTGTAATTTTGGTTTTTTCCCCTTGTTTTATCTTTCTTAGCTTCTCCTTTCCTCTTTGTTCTTCTTTCCTTCTCAACTGCCTCTTCTTCTTCTACCTCTTTCTCTTCTTCCTCTTCAGTTTCAAACACCCAATTAGGAAAGATGGGGTTTCTAGTTGTGAATTAGAGCTGATTTCATGAAGCTTCAACTGCAACGATTCATGTTGCTCTTTTTGGAACTTCCATATAGCTTGGAGTTTCTGCATCAAGAGTTCATGCACTTCCTGCTTTTGCCCTGCAGTGCTTCTAATTCTGGCAGTTCTTTAGTCTCTCTTTTACCTCTGCAGTGCTTCTAATTCTTACCAATCATCAACATTTAAACAAATTAATGACTTAAAACAAGCATCACATTTACAAGACTCAAAGTGACCAAAAGAAAGTATTCACAAGCTATCACAAACAATTGGCAAACAAGGAATCATAAACTCACATTTTGCTCATTGAAAATTTAAAGAGAGTTGAGTCACTTGAGGTGATCCTCATCACTTACAAAAAATGGCGCCCAAGGCACAAGTGAGAGTCATGTCACTCATCATCAACATTGAAAACAAATAAATTCGACATTGTAAGCCCAAAACAAGTTGAATCATTTTTAGGCAATCTTCAACACTTAAATTCGAGTGCACAAGTGCATAAGTGTGAATCTTCTTGCCAATCATCAACATTTAAAAAAATTAACAAAATCAAGCAAGCAAATGACACACTCAAAGCATAGAGGCATTTATTTACAAGATTCAACCATCAAAACAAGCAAAAATCATCAAACGCTATTTTAATCATGAGATGCGAATCCAAATCAAGGAAAACAACATTTTATTTCAACTAAAACACCAAAATCTTGCATATAACCCCACAATCAAAGCATAACAACAAATATTTATAAGATTAAAATATGTACAAGAAAGAAAATGATGCTCAAAGTAAGGATCTACATTTTTGCAAATGAAAATTCACAAATGTGCAAAAAATGATGAGATTATGCAAGAAAACACAAGAACAACTCCTCCAAAGCCAAGGAGCCACCTCAAACCCCCAAGCCTCCCTAGGTGTTTGTCAATAGAGTTTGAAGTGGCTCCTAACGGCAACAGCGCGAGTGATCATCAATGACAATTGGTTTTTTATTTAACGAAGAAAAGGTTTTCGCAAAGAGGTCGAGCGTTCGTGGCGACCAAACAACAACGGTTTAGAGTGGCCACACTACTAATTCTCGAGAAAAATCATCATTAACAATCAAACGGCAACGGCGCGAGTGATCATTGATGACAATTTAGTTTTATTGGAGTTTTGAAGAAGGGTTTTGGAAATGAGATTTGAAAAAAACAAACTAGAGCAATTTCAACCAAATTCCAAGTCCATAACCAAATGCAAAATGAATGGATGAAGTTCAAACATATTCACTAATCAAGCAATCATGAACATGTTGGTCATCAACTAAGATTAAGCATGCCAATACAATCAAGAGATTTAATTGTCAAAGATGCAAGATAAAGTTCTCAAAACAATTGTGCGTGTGTGTGAGAATTGTTACGGGACGGGCAACAATCTCAAAGGGTATGCATATACCTTAAAGACTCTATGCTACAACAAGCAAGTAGGCTTACGTCTTCATATAAGAGTACATGCATGGGGAGGGAACTGCACACAATTAAATCAAGACATTTAAATGGCATCATGAACAAGAGAATACAATTGATTATAGGCATAGAATGATCTAGGTTAGATGAATGAACATGGAAGCAATGACGTGCATGATTAGGCAAGTATAGGCATGAATATGTAATTGTCAAAACTAGTTACAAGTTGCAATAAGAATGGTCACACAAAAATGAGACATTGATCAATTACAAAAGGGTAGTTCATTTATATTACGTGTCATTTATCAGAGTAATTCTTTTTTTTTTTTTAAAATAAAATTTCGTTACTTGATAGAAAAGAAATGCTACAGCTTCATTAAAAACTCATCAAATAATGCACTCTTCAATTTGTGCAATCAAACATCAGTTATGGTAAATCCCATTCTCATAAAACACAATCGCAGCGGCCTAAACACCGACTCACCAAACACTCTCAAACACGTCTCAATGTAACAAATAAAAATTCAGCATACAACTACTAAATAAATTATCCAACTCCACGCCCTAGGTGTTACAAAGATCGTAGAGCGACACAACAATACTTCCCAAAAACTAAAAGAATAAGGCAAAAGTCCTTCCTTCACTGTGGGTACTGCGGCGTTGCCACAATAGAGCAACATTCCAAGCGTAAGGGTGAGAATTTCAAAGGAACATAATCGGATACACAATAGAGTAATGAGAAGGGACAATCACAAGGTATCATCACCACATCATAATTACACAATACCACCAAATCACAACAAAGACCACTCACGCTTATGTTTATGTATGAAAATGCAACCCACACGCGGCATATGCATGATGGTACCATATCATCTTTAAAACCACTCAAGGCATATCTTCATTATAGAAGAAAACCACTCAAGGCATAACATCATCAATATAAGTCATAGTATGCACATGCCATGAGATCCTATAACACATGTGCAATTCAACCAACACTCACTCGGAGTACTCATCATCATCATCATAAAATAATTAACCACTCAAGGTATGTCATCATAAAACACTCGTAGAGTGTATTAAATCATTCACATCACAATCATTAAATAACACATCATCATAAAACACTCGTAGAGTGCATTCGCCATTCACATCACAATCATTAAATAACACATCAACATCATATAGTCACGCTATCATAAGCATGTATATATATACATTACGGTTATCTTTTAGTTTTGTGGGTTATAAAATAGTAAACCGATTGACTATGGGATTACTCGTAATCGGGTACTACTCGCAAGAGGCATTGGCCACATTTGCAAGGCTCTCATGATGCCCTTGTAAATACACCATGAAAAGAAATTCTGCCTTAGTGGTAAACCACGGTCTAGCCATAGTCAAGGAGTACACTAGTGGTATAACCTCTTACAAAGAATTCAATCATAAAATAAACTCGTAAAATTCAATCCTCGTCCCAAAGAACAAAACTTGAGAAAACAGATATCAATTTAGTAACAAAAACACCACTTATATTTTTGAAAAAAAGCGCACTATAGTTTCAAAAAACAAAGATCAATTTTAGTGACAAAACAAAGAACTTATATTTTAAAAAAGCGCACTATAGTTTCAAGAAAACAAAGATCAAATTTAGTAACAAAACAAAGAACTTATATTTTTGAAAAACAACACGATATATTCATAAAACAAAGATGACACAACTAAGACACAGTGAACAATATTGATTCACGACTTGATTATTTTGAACGGTTGTTTTGAAAAGAAAACAATCAATTTTGGCCTTATTTTCTTTTGAAGACAGAAATCGATTATTGCCTTGAGTTTTAAAGAGGACAATCGATTGTTGCCTTGAATTTTGAAGAGAACAATCGATTGTTGCCTTGAATTTTGAAGAGAACAATCGATTCCTTGCTTCCTTTTTAACAAGCATAATCGATTCTTGGCTTGACAATACAATTGAGGAATCGATTCATGACTCTTAACACTACAAGAAGAAATCGATTCATGACTCTTAACACTACAAGAAGAAATCGATTCATGACTCTTAACACCACAAGAAGGAATCGATTCATGGCTTTCCTCGAGTTCTCTCCTTCTCACACGATCAATACACCCAAATGATACAATTCTCAGTCATCTCAAACACAATCAATATCATCAATTTAACATCATCAAAATTCATCAACATCATCCAAATTCATCAACAACATCAAAATTATCAAGCAACATCAGAAATCATCAAACCTCATCAAAATCATCAACATCATCAAAATTATCAAACAACATCAGAAATCATTAAACAACATCAAGAAACTCCACAAACCACATCACATACCCAATTATGTTAAATGAAACGCTCACCCTTACCTTAATTTAAACCGTAGGACTCCAATAACACCAAAATCACCCAAAATAGCAAGCTTTCCCTTCCTCTACTTCGCAATTAACGATGGATGTCCCTCCTCGAGCAACTTGAGCAATCTTTCGAACCAACAACAACAAGCAATGAGGGATTGAAAATCACCACAACAGGAAAAGGAAAAAATTTGAGAAAGAAAGGACCAAAACCCTTACCTTGAGCAACTTTGAGAAATTTCTCTCTTCTCCTTCCTTTCCTCTCACACGGCGCAAACTCTCTTCTTTTCCTCTTCTGTTGTTTTTCTTTTCTTTTCCTTCCTATGCAACTAAACCTAGTCTATTTATATTTTGGGCTCAAAAGGTTTGGGCCCTTTCTACACCCTCCTTCCATCGCTTCCACCACTCCCTAACACAACAAAATAGTTACCACATTATAACTCAATATGATTAAAATTAGTGCAACACTTGAAATAATTTAATCAATTACTTAATTAAATTATTTAGGTGTTACAACTCTCCCCCACTTAGGAAATTTCGTCCTCGAAATTCATACCTGAGTCGAATAGCTCTGGATAGGACTCCCTCATCCTGCTCTCTAGCTCCCAAGTCATGCTCTCACCAGCAGCTCCCAACCACACTACCTTGACCAATGCAATGTCTTTTCCTCTCAACACCTTCACCTCTCTATCATCAATCCTCACTGGCATAGTCTCCACCGTGAGATTCTCACGTACCTCTACATCATCCATGTGAATCACATGAGACGGGTCTGGAATATACTTCCGAAGCTGTGACACGTGGAATACATCGTGCAAGTTCGAAAGATTAGGTGGCAGAGCCACCCTATAAGCAACTTTTCCTACCCTCTCGGTGATTTGGTACGGTCCAATAAATCTAGGAGTCAACTTCTTCGCTTTCAGTGCACGCCCAACACCTGTCATAGGCGTGACTCTCAGGAATACATGCTCACCAGCCTGAAATTCCAAGTCCTTTCTCCTCCTATCATGATAACTTTTCTGCCGGCTCTGGGACTCTTTCATTTTCTCCCTGATCATCTTAACCTTCTCTGTAGTCTCCCTAACCAATTCCGGTCCAAGAACGACACTCTCACCGGACTCATGCCAACACAACGGAGTCCTACACCTCCGCCCATACAGTGCCTCAAAAGGAGCCATCCCTATACTCGAATGGTAGTCAAGTATTATAAGTGAACTCAATCGCTGGAAGGTGTGTATCCCACGCACCTCCTCGCCTCCAAAGACACAAGCTCTCGGAAGATCCTCCGTAGACTGGATGGTTCTCTCTGTCGACCATCGATCCGAGGATGATAAGTCGAACTCAACCTCGCCTTGGACCCCAAAGCCTCCTGTAAGCTTCCCCAAAACTCTGATGTAAACCGCGGGTCTCTATCCGACACAATACTCTTCGGAACCCCATGAAGCTTCACAATCACCTGAATGTATATTCTAGCCAACTTTGGCACAGGATAGGTGATGTTGATAGGAATGAAGTGAGCAGACTTGGTCAACCTATCCACAATCACCCAAATAGAGTCAAACCCTTTCACAGTGTTTGGCAACCTCATCCACAAAGTCCATGGAAATGTCGTCCCACTTCCATTCCGAATCTCCAACGGTTGCATCAACCCCACCAACCACGGTGCTCAATCTTTGACTTCTGCAAGTCAAACATGCGTATACAAATTGTGCTACATCCTTCTTCATACCAGGCCACCAAAACAGTTTCTTCAAATCATGGTACATTTTCGTGGCACCTGGATGAATACTTAACTTGCTCCTATGGCTCTCCTCAAGTATCATTCTCTTCATATCAACATCATCAAGAACACATATCCTGTCCCCCGATCTCGGTACTCTCGAATCCAACCCGAAATCCCCATCCACCGCTGATCACCCGCAACCAACAAATCCACCGCCACATCCGGTTTTGGGCGTCTCTGATATTAATCAAGAAGTCATTTTCAATCCTCAGCATACCCAGCCTGACACTCTGCGGTGTCACCTCACAAACCATACTCAAATCACGGAAATGCTCGATCAACTCCAATTCCTTCACCATCATTGCTGACATATGTAAAGTTTTCCGACTTAAAGCATCAGCCACGACATTAGCTTTGCCGGGATGATAGTTCAAGCCGAAATCGTAATCTTTCAAAGAACTCTAACCAACGCCTGCTGTCTCATATTCAGCTCCTTCGGTCAAACAAGTACCTCAAACTCTTGTGATCACCGAACACCTCAAATCAGGTACCATAGAGATAGTTCCTCCAAATCTTTAGCGCAAAACACAATAGCGACTAGTTCCAAATCATGAGTAGGATAGTTCTTCTCATGTATCCTCAACTGTCTGGACGCATAAGCAACTACCTTCCCATCCTGCATCAATACACCTCCCAAACCTATCTTGGACACATCACAGTATACAACAAAAGGTTGATCCGGCACAGGCAACACTAGCACCTGAGATGTTGTCAACCTCCTTTTCAACTCTTGGAAGCTCTCTTCACACTTGGCGTCCCACACAAAAGCTCTTCCTTACAGTCAATTGGGTCAACGGAAGGGCTAGCTTTAGAGAACCCCTCAATAAACCTCCCGTAGTAACCACCAACCCCAAGAAACTCCTAATCTCGATCCACGGACTTTGGGCTCTCCCACCGCAACACTCGCATCAACCTTTGCCGGGTCCACGGCTATACCATCACCAGAGATAATGTGACCCAAGAAGCTTACCTCTTTCAAATGTAACTCACACTTTGATAACTTAGCATAAAGCTTTCTTTCTTTTCAAAGACTCTAGCACTAACCTCAAGTGCTCTGCGTGTTCCTCCTCGCACTTAGAGTACACCAAAGATATCATCAATAAACACAACCACAAACCGATCTAAATAGCTATGGAAGATCCTGGTTCATGTACTCCATAAACACCCCCGGTGCATTTGTGACACCAAACGGCATTACAGTAGTACTCATAATGCCCATACCTCGCCCCTGAACGCGGTCTTACGGATGTCTTCATCCTTCACCTTGATCCGATGATAACCCGACTCAAGTCAATCTTGCTAAAAACCTTAGCACCCACCACCGATCCATCGAGATCATCAATCCTCGGAAGAGGATATTTATTCTTGATTGTAACTTTGTTCAACTGACGGTAGTCTACACACAACCTCATACTCCCACCTTTCTTTTTCACTAGCAAGACTTGAGCTCCCCAAGGTGACACACTCGGTCTCACAAACTTCTTTTCTAACAAATCTTCAAGTTGCTTTTTCAATTCGCCAACTCGGATGCGGACATTCTCTGCGACGCCATATAGACACGTGCCTAGTGCGTGCACAAGCTCAATCCCAAACTCAACTTCCCTCTCTGGTGGCACACTAGGAATCTCATCAGGAAACACTTCAGGGAACTCACACACCACCTGCAACCCATCAACCACAACTTCGTTCTCAGCAGACATGGACGCCATCAAAGCAAACAACTGACCACCCTCTTTCATTACCCCGCGCAATTGCTCAGCAGACACCAAAGCAGACTCTTCCTCTTCAGAAGAAGAAAACTAACAGACTTACTAGGGCGGTTGATGTGCACATGGTTATCTACTAACCACCCATGCCCGAATCACATCCAACCCACCCAAAGGCAAACAAATCGGATCAACGAGAAAATCTCTCGCAAGACCGACAGAGGACACCTAGCACACATTAGAAGTAGTTACCGAACCCTTAGCTGGAGTGTCGATAACCATCCCTCTCTCCATAACAGACAACACTAATTTCAACTTTTCAAAGACAAATGAAGCAATAAAAGAGTGCGTGGCACCAGTGTCAACAATAGCAATTAAAGGTGTACCATAGATGAAGCATGTACCTTTAATCGCATTGGGTCCCTCGAACTCCGCAAAGGCAAAAACTCTCCCAAAGGACTTCTCTTTCTTTGGCTTTGGACACTGTGTGTAATCGATGTGACCACTCTCCCCACAATTAAAGCACAACACCTCCTTCCTATCACGGTTGGAAGCCATGTGTCCCTCTTTTCCACACTGTAACATCTCTTTTTCTCATTATTTGGACAATCTGACTCTTATGGCTCGCTTTCCACACGTGTAACAAGTAACACCGGCCGCAACATCTCCCCACTTCGCTTAGACCCACCAACAAATTTACCAACAAACTTCCTTTGCCCTTGCCAAAGAGGCACCTCATATGGCTTTCCCAGACCGAAAAATTCTTTTGCTTTTCCTTCATAACTCTAGAGAAAGCATTATTGTCCTCTTCAAAAATTCTCGCACTATTAACCAACAACGGAAATACTTTGGATCTGCTTGATACCCTATGGCTCTCTTAATGTCAAAGACGCAAACCCGCTCTCAAACTTGATGCATTTGGAGAACTCAAAGACCCTCTCCATCATAGTGTGGATAAAACTTGGACGAGTTCGAGAAATTTTGCAAAGATACTCAATTACAAATCATGCTACCTTGCTCAAGTCTCAAAAAAACTCCACCTCTTTCTTTCCACGGACATCTTCCTGATAGTATTTCCCTCGAACTCCCTCTCAAATCACCGCCCACGTGATCTCCTCATTGGCGATCGTCAACCCCGACTAGCCGTTTCTCCACCAATCATAAGCCTCTTTCTTCAACATGTGTGTGCCATAGCGAACCTTCGAGCATCGGTGACAATCCATGACACGGAATATCCGCTCCATCTCACTTAGCCACTCAAGGGCACCATCGAGGATTATACCCGCCTTCAAAAGTAGGAGGTTCTCACGCCGAACGTGGGCGGACTACGCGCCCCATCACCCGTAGCATTACCCACAACCCCAAAGAATAGCTCGCAAGGCGGCGGCAAGAGTCTTGACATCGTTAAAGATCGCTCCGCCCCGCCATTCTAGTACTGCAACCGAAAACAAAAATCAGAAACGAGTAACAAAGCTCAAATGTTACTCAACTTGATGACTCAACCACCGGCCGGACAGACCGAACTGCTCTGATACCACTAATGTAACACCCCTTTTCTACCCTTATATTACGTGTCATTTATCAGAGTAATTCTTTTTTTTTTTTTAAATAAAATTTCGTTACTTGATAGAAAAGAAATGCTACAGCTTCATTAAAAACTCATCAAATAATGCACTCTTCAATTTGTGCAATCAAACATCAGTTATGGTAAATCCCATTCTCATAAAACACAATCGCAGCGGCCTAAACACCGACTCACCAAATACTCTCAAACACGTCTCAATGTAACAAATAAAAATTCAGCATACAACTACTAAATAAATTATCCAACTCCACGCCCCTAGGTGTTACAGTATCAGAGAGCGACACAACAATACTTCCCAAAAACTAAAAGAATAAGGCAGCAAGTCCTTCACTCGTGGGTACCTGCAGCGTTGCCACAATAGAGCAACATTCCAAGCAGAAGGGGTGAGAATTTCAAAGGAACATAATCAGATACACAATAGAGTAATGAGAAGGGACAATCACAAGGTATCATCACCACATCATAATTACACAACACCAGCTCAAATCACAACAAAGACCACTCACGATTATGTTTATGTATGAAAATGCAACCCACACGCGGCATATGCATGATGGTACCATATCATCTTTAAAACCACTCAAGGCATATCTTCATTATAGAAGAAAACCACTCAAGGCATAACATCATCAATATAAGTCATAGTATGCACATGCCATGAGATCCTATAACACATGTGCAATTCAACCAACACTCACTCGAGTACTCATCATCATCATCATAAAATAATTAACCACTCAAGGTATGTCATCATAAAACACTCGTAGAGTGTATTCGCCATTCACATCACAATCATTAAATAACACATCATCATAAAACACTCGTAGAGAGTGCATTCGCCATTCACATCACAATCATTAAATAACACATCAACATCATATAGTCACGTCATCATAAGCATGTATATATATACATTACGGTTATCTTTTAGTTTTGTGGGTTATAAAATAGTAAACCGATTGACTATGGGATTACTCAGGTAACTGGTACTACTCGCAAGAGGCATTGGCCACATTTGCAAGGCTCTCAGTGATGCCCTTGTAAATACACCAGTGAAAGAAATTCTGGCCTTAGTGGTAAACCACGCCCTAGCCATAGTCAAGGAGTACACTAGTGGTATAACCTCTTACAAAGAATTCAATCATAAAATAAACTCGTAAAATTCAATCCTCGTCCAAAGAACAAAACTTGAGAAAACAGTATCAATTTAGTAACAAAAACAGCCACTTATATTTTTGAAAAAAAACTGCACTATAGTTTTGCAAAACAACATCAATTTTAGTGACAAAACAGCAACTTATATTTTAAAAAAACTACACTATAGTTTCAAGCAAAACAAAGATCAAATTTAGTAACAAAACAAAGAACTTATATTTTTGAAAAACAACACGATATATTCATAAAACAAAGATGACACAACTTAAGACACAGGTGAACAATATTGATTCACGACTTGATTATTTTGAACGAAGTTGTTTTGAAAAGAAAACAATCAATTTTGGCCTTATTTTCTTTTGAAGACAGAAATCGATTATTGCCTTGAGTTTTAAAGAGGACAATCGATTGTTGCCTTGAATTTTGAAGAGAACAATCGATTGTTGCCTTGAATTTTGAAGAGAACAATCGATTCCTCCTCACTGTGGAGACTATGCCAGTGAGGATTGATGATAGAGAAGTAAAGGTGTTGAGAGGAAAAGACATTGCCTTAGTCAAGGTAGTGTGGTTGGGAGCTGCTGGTGAGAGTATGACTTGGGAGCTGGAGAGCAAGATGCGGGAGTCTTATCCAGAGTTATTTGACTCAGGTATGAATTTCGAGGACGAAATTTCCTAAGTGGGGGAGAGTTGTAACACCCTAAATAATTTAATTAAGAAATTGATTAAATTGTTTAAGTGTTGCACTATTTTTAATTATATTAAATTATAATATAGTGTTTATAATTTAGTATTTTAATTTAATAATAGGAAGTGATATTGTTGTTTTGGGCCCAGGAGCCCAAGCCCAATGACTTAGGCTCCTAGGGTTAGTGCATTCGCACCAAAGGAGGAAAAAGAAAGAAAAAACGAAAGAAAGGAAAAAAAGAAAGAGGAGAACTACGCACCAAGAGAGGAGAAGAGAGAGAGAGAGCTTGATCGCAAGGGAGAAAGGAGAAGAGGAAAGCTCCATTGTTGCCGTGGTTTTTGTGGTGACTCAAGGAGAAGGAATTTCTACGGTTGAAATAAGGTAAGGGGAGTCTCACTCTATAATAGAGGAGATAATGAGTTATATGTAGATCATAGGGGTTGTTTGATGTTAATTGATGATTGCATGATGATTTGATTTCTTGAATTTGATGAATTTCTTGGCAAAATCGATTTAGGGCTTATGTTAGGGTTTATGATGTGTGATTTTGTGTTTTTAAGATGTGTTTGATGATTGAGCATGCAATTGGTTGTTAGAATATGAAATTAGGAGTATTATAATGATTATGGAGTGAATTGGCTTAAGAGAATTTGAGAAAATTGGGGTTTTTGAGGTTGGGGCGCCAAATTGCTAGGCTTTGTGCGCCTCATGCACCGTGTGCAGATGAGGCTATGGTGTTGTGTTGCTGTTCTGGGCGCCACTTTGCTGAGGAATTGGCGCTGGGTTCTCGTTTCACGTCTTTGGAATTGTGTCTGAGTGCAGGTGTGTCAGTGACTGGGCGCCAGAATGTGGGTGTTTTGGTGCCCGGGGAGTGAAACTTAGAGTTCTAGGCACATTTTCCCGTGCCAACTTTTGCATTCAACTGCCCAAATCCAATTTTAAGTGTTTTGGCTCGAATGGTTTTCTGTTGCGTGTGTTATTTTACAAATGTCCCGTGAGGTGGTTTTGTGTGTAAAAATGGGGTGGGTTGAGTGAAACTTACATTTCGGGCATATTTTATCATGTGCCAAATTTTGCATTCACCGCCCAAAACATTTTAAAACGATTTGCTCGAGTGGTTTTCTGCTTTTCATGTGTTATTTGAGAGATGTCTTTGGAGAGCATTCTTGTGTGGCGCCAAAAGTGTGCGCTAGGGGGTGGTTTGAGCGAAACTTAGAGTTCTAGGCATATTTTACAGTGCCATCTTTTGCGCTTGCTCGCCCAAAAACAATTTTAAGCATTTTGGCTCGAGTGGTTTTCTGCTTAAACGTGTTGTGTGTCTTTGGGTCAGTGTGTGTAGCGCCAAATGTTGCTGTCGCCTGTGGTGCACGGGAGGCGCTGTGTCCGAGTTTGTGTCCGAGTTGGTGTCCGGGTTTGTGTCTAGGATCTGTCTTTGCCGCTCGGGGCGCCAGATTGCTAGAAAAGTGGCGCCAGCTGGTGTGTTGCCACAGGGGCGCCAAATTGCCGAAGTTTACGTGCCTAGTCTTTGTGTTGCACCGAGGCGCTAGAATGTGGGGAAAATGGCGCCTAGTGCTGCCAAGTGCCTAAGCGTGTGTTGTTTTGGTTCCTGGGTGAAAGTTTGGTCCCTAGATGATTGTTTTAGTCCTAAATGGTGGTTTAGGTCCTTGAGTGAGGTTGAGTCCTCTAGATGAGATTAGTCCTTGGGACTTAATTATGTTGAGCTTGTATCTTGAGATGATTGAGGATGCCATGGGGGCATGAGCCGGAGGGCCAGGCCATGGGGGCTATAAATGAGATTAATAATGAGGTAAGAGTTAGTGCGTGAATTGAGATGTTTTGAGAATGTGCTTGTGTTGTATTCATGGAGTCTCATGCATACATTCTACGCGGTCGCGAGTTTATAAACCGGTTGTGAAGCTCGAGGCGTGCCGGAGGCCGAGTCATGAGGAGCTCGAGGCGGTGGAGGGCCGAGTCATGAGGACTCCATTTGATAATGAGACTGCCGGAGGGCAAATAATGAGACTGCCGGAGGGCAAATGGTACCACATGCATAACTACATTGGATACATTCACATGAACACATGAACATTACTGAGTGATGATAAGTATGATTGATTGTGCTGTGAACTGTGATTGTATATATTGCCTATTATCACTTTTATTATATAGTTCGAGACTCACCCTTTCTGTTGTTGTTTACCACAGGTAGTCATGAGTGAGGGCTTACTACCTTCACTATTCCCTGAGTCGGTCTGCTCTGATACGTAGCACCTAGGGGATGGGTTATGAACTGTAGTTCGTTCTGTTTTGCTCCTTGTTGAGCCTCATATGTATTGCTTTGAGACTGCTGAGTACCATTATTGAGATGTAGTTTTATATTCCGCTGCATGATATGAGTTATTCCACGTTTTTGTTACGGTATTATGTATTGATATTTTGTTATGAGCTGAACCGACTGTTTGAGTGTTTTTAAGAGAAGAGTGTAACGCTCCATTTAATGAGAAATAATTTTTATACTCTGATTTTTATTCTAAAATTACCGGGTAGAAATGGGGTGTTACATGTGCTGTGAATGAAGCTGTATTTCCTCGGTAAAAAGGAAGATGTGGTAAAGATGTAGAAAGCAAACTGGCTCTAATACTACAAATGCACTACATGGCATCCAATGCTACTTTGTTGTTTCTTCTTAATATTTAAAAACCTGATTATGTCGACACTAAAGAATAGCACCACATCAGTAGCATTAACAGCATGATGCGCATGCTACTTCTTTGTTATTTTGTTTATTTATTTTTCTTTTATCCTTACATGTAATCAGATAATTGTATTATATCTTATATTGTAATAAAAACTAAACTTTTTATTTTGATTGCATCTCATTATTATTTATTAAGAAACATAAACTATTATTAACAATAACGATAACAATAAATATGCGTAAAAACGGTGCGAGATCGTTAGAAATAACACCCGTTCGTAGTTAAATATAACACGCGTCTACAACGAAAATAAAATAGTGCCAGATCGTTAAAACTAAACGCGCGTACGAGAATAGAAATAATGTGCGAGCACAACGAAACATGTTTTTTGAGCTCTTTTAAAAATGATAAAAATACCTGTTAAAATTGGGCGTTTACAAAAATAATTTTATTTGATTTTCAACTAGTCTGACAAAATTGGGGTATTACAGCTGCCCCTCTTTATTTCACATTTTGCCAAGAAATATGAATTGGCCTTTTCATATTTGCTAGTAAAATGGAAATAAAGATATAGAAATAGTACTAATTTTGTCCGCTTCAGAAAATTTCAAATTTTCTTTTTGTTATTTTCCTTTTGAGAAAGGGGCTAACGCTCGTCGCATTAACGGGAAAGCAATAAATTGGGAAAGGCGGTAAATTGGGAAAAGCGGTAAATTGGGAATTCGATAAATTGGGAATTCAGAGGTTGCCTAAAACCTTTTAACGGACTCTGGTCGAGTCCGAGCTCTGGGGGTTGCCTTTTCGAGCGGCCGATCAACATCAGGTCCGGAACTGATTTGATCAATGGATTTACGCTATGCCTTAGGCTGACACAACTAATCCGAAGGACTTAACGAAGTCGGATGGATCCATCGCGCGCTCGTACACGATGTTGTGATCTATGGAAGGAGTTCACTAACTCGGTGGGAGTTCACTAACTCTGTGTTGATGGAGTTTACTAACTCGGGGTTGATGGAGTTTACTAACTCGGGGTTGATGGAGATTTTCTAAAAATGAGATTTTTGGGACTCTCTGGTCCGAAGTAACTTTTCTCTTGGATGGTGCATGAAATGCATGCACTTGGGTATTTGGATGCACATGAATGCAATGATTGATTTATGCGAATTTGAAAGCGCAATGCACTACTGTTTGATGCCATGGAGTGACGAATGGTATGGATGATATGAGAATGATGAATGATATGAAGATGTTGTGTTCTTTTTATGTTCTGTCTTCTGTAATTTTCTTTTTTTTTTTGTTTTTTGTTTATTCTGTTTGTTTTCTTTAAGCAACTTTCTTTTTTTCTGCTTACTTGTTTTTCTTCGGCACTCTTTTTTGCTGGTTAAATCGATCTGCCGGACGGAGGCTGTTCCAGGACGATGATCACGCGAGGATTGCGCACTTGGTTCGTCATGACTGCTTTTTCGCAATTTTATTCACTTGGGAAATCATTTCTTTCTATATTTTTCAAAGATTTCGTAATGATCCTGTAATGCTCTGAATGTGCACATGTTTTGCAATTCAATTTCATCAATCATAAAAAGTTATTATTTTGAAAGAAACTGAATAGATGAAAGCAGAGACACGAAAACAACATATATGAAAGAAAAGTTGGACTTTTATTGATATAGAAATTGGACGTGTAGAAAGTCACGCCAATTGAAAGTACATTGCAATCTTTCTTTTAAACTAAGAAATACAAGAAAAAGGAACAAATCTCGTGATTTCGCCTCTGAAGTAACGGTGCCCACCGTCCATACTCATAACCCTGATCACCCCCTTATCTGAACCTTTGGGAATGTTGATTGCCTTTTCTTTTCTCAAGCCCAAGTTTTCCGACCCTATTTTTTGCCTGGATCGCCCTTTGCGGGTTTTCAATCCACCGGGTCGCTCTGATTTTGCCTAGGCCGCCCTTTGTAGGTTTTCAACCTAGCGAGCTGATTTTTCCTTGGCTTATCTTTTACTTTTTCGTCTATTTTTCTAGGCATAATACTTCTTGACCATGTGATCAGCGGTCGTACGCGGGTCAAAATAATGAAAAGTGTAAAATATAGTAACAAGGTAAGTTAACATTGGTCGTCTCACAAGGACCTCTAAAACTAAGATTACCAAAATCAAGAACGATCAAATAACAATAAAAGGGGGTTTTGTGGAAAACAAATTCAGTTTATAAAGAAAATCAATTCACGAGAACAATCAATTCACCGGTTTTGGGGTGTGCTTCTTGGATTCATCATAGGTTCAAAAGGATAACGTCTCTAATGATTTCTAAATCTTGATTGGTATAAACTAACTAAAACAAGCGCCAATTAGTTTATGAGAATTCACCGCTTTTAAAGCAAGCGTCAAAGCAGTGTTCAATCGATTCTGAGAAAGTGGACAAGCGCCGCTTAAAGCATAACCATTATCATAACAAAATCCATACCAATCCTCTCTATCAATTTCTATTTAAATCAAATAATTTAAGCAATCAAATAATTCAAATAATCAAAAGTTACGAAACATATTGCATACAAGCAAGCGCGTACACAAACGAATCGCGTTTTGCAAAAACTGAAAACGAGTAAATCAAGCGTAACACAAAAATCATAAATTGCAACAATTAAGAGTGAAACGAAATTGATAGAGATGAATTCAGAAACTAAGACAAAATAATGTTAAACATTCAAGCACCAAACCTCAAAATCCGTTAACAGCGACACCCTTTCACCGATGAATCGATGTAGGGGGTTAGGCTTCCATGGAGGTTAGGGCACAAAGTTTTGTAAAGTTTATGATAATGCGTAAGATGGTAAAAGACGGCTTCTCCAGCCAAGTCTATAAGACTAAAACGAAAAACCTAATCCCTTAATGGGTTCTTGGATAAAAGCCCGTTAACAAACTAATATCTGGCCTGAAACCCGTTTTACATTAAACTGCTTCGGTATTTTGCCGTTTTGGCCTTCAAAACTTCCGAATTGGGTTTTGCGTTCAACAGAAGATTTGTATCTCTGTTCCTTAGCTTTCCAACGCATGCTAGCACGCCTCAATCGGATAAACTTAGCCAAAGTTATGGCCTGCAGAGTAGACCAGGGTCAATATGCAATAAAAAATAAGAATTAAACAATAAATTGCTATACTGCTCCAATAAGACCCAAAGTCTAGAAATGTGCTAAGACTCAAAAATTAGGTACAGAGAACAATTAAAATCACCAAGTGAAAAGCTATAACGAGTGCATTAGAATGCACCGATCAAATTCCCCACACTTAAGCTTTTGCACTCAAGGCAAAACACAAAAACAAGACATAAAAACAAAACATGAATTCCCAATGAACCCAATGAATGCAAAGTCATAAGAGAGATGCTTTTCTTAGGCTTCAAGAAGAATGGCATTCAGAGATAGCACTTGATTGCAATCAAGGTAAACAAGAGAATAGAGCACCAACGAGTGAATCATAAGTGATGAGTCCTCACAGGATTTATATAAGTAATGCTCTCAATCACTCAAGTGTCTAGGCTTGTGTTTACTCTCATATATATAATAAGCACATCAATGAAAGTTAGCACTACCATATGCTTGACAAGCTTCTAACATCCACACTTAAGAACACATGCACATAAGATCAAAAGGTCTTTATAAGGGTTGTAATGGGGCCAAGGTCAAGGTGGAATAATCCTAAGGGGGAACTAAGCTAAAAAGAATCAAAGAGGGCAAAGAAGCGGTGAAAATCAATTGTAAGGTGAGCATGAGAGGGTCCAATTTGAACAAGATATGACAAACTTCTATATTTTGAGACTTCTCACCATAACTCTCTTCACACAACATTCACTCTCCTTGATACAAAGATAAAAAAATATGTATACTTTGCTTTTTTTTTTATTCATTTTGCTTTTGTTATTTTTTTTTCTTTTTTTTTCTTTTTTTGGGGAAAATTTTTTCTATACAAATGTACTTGCCAAACTTTCCATTGAGAACCCAAGAATCAACCCAAGTGAGAACCACAATTACACAATTTGGACACCCCCACACTTATGGATATGACAATTTTCAAATCAAAGCTCCTTCACCCTCTAAGATTGGGTAATATCATTGTTTTTCTCTTTTAGGCTTGTAATGAGCTATAAAACAAAGAATGGGATAAAAAGGCTCAGAGGGGCTTACACAAAGGGATAAATTAAGGGTAGGCTTATTTGGCTAGTAGCTAAGAAAAACAGAATTGCCTAGATCATTTCAAACATGCATGTGAACAAGTGTTTCAACAAGAATCAAGTCAAGTTCTAGAGTAACTAACAAACATGAGTGAGTCACACACAAGAAAAGAAAGAATGGAAAAATGTGGTCCATCCATAAAAAGGCTCAATTCTCACCAGGGATAATGACTATCACAGGATGATGCAATTATTTAGTGCTCATACCCAACTTATTATACCAAGAGCAACAATAAATCAATCAAATCATGCCAAATCATCCATGATCCTAAAATAGTCAAAATCACTCACAACTTGTACAAACATAGTATTCATGGAAAAACATGCAACAATTTTTTTCTTTTTTATAGTTAAAAATTAAAAACATAAAAACAAAAAGACACACCCCACACACTTAAATCACACATTGTCCTCAATGTAAGCAACATATATAACTTAAGGATATGGAAAGAAAACTCCTCTTGAAGGTGGAGAACTTGAATCTTGTGTGCGGTTGGTATTTGGTAGTGAAAGCTCTTTTATGGTTACCACACACATGTTTGGTCACCTTCTTCTTCCATACATCCGTAATCAAGGGTGAGTTGTTGTTGTGTTTGCCACACATTCTTATTAGGAATGTCCACCAAGGTCCATCCGATACCTTTCCTATGTTCCCTTAGAATTGGAGGCATCTTTTCCTGCTCAAAATCAAGGTTAGATGAAATAATCACAGAAAAATATTCTCTTCCCTTCAAATATGCATATTTAAAATTTTCAGGGAGTGGTTTGAGATCCACAACATGTGTTGGCTCAATGGTAGCAGCAGCTACATCCACAACATCATTTATGGAAAGTGTATCAACCTGCAAAGTATTTTCAATCTCAGCACAAAGAGAAGGATTATCAGAACATGTATAATCAACCAAACCATCAAGCAATTCCATTTTACAAAGGGAATGCTCTTCCATGGGGTATTTTTTAGTCACTTCTCTTTGAGGGAAGGGTAGTGGTGGTGTGTATTGCTCATGACCAACATGTTCAGCAACCTTGTAATTTTTCATAACAACTGATGTGGGTACCTCTGGAGTTTCAACAGGAGTAGTTGCACCGAAAATGGGAGTATTTGGAACATTAGGAATCACTACTTCCTGGTCAGGCAGCTGGTTTGATCTTTGGGTCTGCATCTGATTAACTGCAAAGGTTAGTTGTCCAAATATTATCTCTAATTCCCTAAGTGTTGAATCTGTTCTTTGTTGGAATATAAGATTTTGAATAGCCATTTGTTTTACAAGATCCTCTAGTGAGGGTTCATAAATAGCAGTCATGTCAAAGTTAACAAAATCAGGATCAGAATAAAAAAAAGAAGAATCGCTAAACATTAGGTAAATAAATAAAAATCAAAATAAATGGATCAATCAGAAAATTCAAGTTAATGCTAAAATTAAGGCAGAAAATCAAAAATGAATTAAATCTAATCTAAAAAATTAAAAACTCCACTAAAAATCTAATAAAATCAAAATAAAGACATGCAAATTTTTTTGGATTTTTTGAAAATATGAAAAATTAAAATAATTGAAACGAAAATGTAAAAGAAGGAATTTTGGATTTTTCGGCCTAAGCTCCCTTTGGGAGTCCTACTCCTTGATTTTTTTCTGACTTTTTGACCAATTTTCGGAGCAATCTGACCAAATCACCCGAAAATTGATTTTTTTTTCTTCTTCTCCTATTCTATGATAGATCTGAAAGATGCCAAACCGATAGAACCTGCAAGTGCAAGAAACAAAACTAAAAAACAAGGGTTAGTGGTTAGTAAGGTTCTTAAGCTAGTAATTCCTAATCAGAGATCCCCGGCAACGGCAACCAATTTGATAAGCGGTCGTACGCGGGTCAAAATAATGAAAAGTGTAAAATATAGTAACAAGGTAAGTTAACATTGGTCGTCTCACAAGGACCTCTAAAACTAAGATTACCAAAATCAAGAACGATCAAATAACAATAAAAGGGGGTTTTGTGGAAAACAAATTCAGTTTATGAAGAAAATCAATTCACGAGAACAATCAATTCACCGGTTTTGGGGTGTGCTTCTTGGATTCATCATAGGTTCAAAAGGATAACGTCTCTAATGATTTCTAAATCTTGATTGGTATAAACTAACTAAAACAAGCGTCAATTAGTTTATGAGAATTCACTGCTTTAAAGCAAGCGTCAAAGCAGAGTGTTCAATCGATTCTGAAAGTGGACAAGCGCCGCTTAAAGCATAACCATTATCATAACAAAATCCATACCAATCCTCTCTATCAATTTCTATTTAAATCAAATAATTTAAGCAATCAAATAATTCAAATAATCAAAAGTTACGAAACATATTGCATACAAGCAAGCGCGTACACAAACGAATTGCGTTTTGCAAAAACTGAAAACGAGTAAATCAAGCGTAACACAAAAATCATAAATTGCAACAATTAAGAGTGAAACGAAATTGATAGAGATGAATTCAGAAACTAAGACAAAATAATGTTAAACATTCAAGCACCAAACCTCAAAATCCGTTAACAGCGACACCCTTTCACCGATGAATCGATGTAGGGGGTTAGGCTTCCATGGAGGTTAGGGCACAAAGTTTTGTAAAGTTTATGATAATGCGTAAGATGGTAAAAGACGGCTTCTCCAGCCAAGTCTATAAGACTAAAACGAAAAACCTAATCCCTTAATGGGTTCTTGGATAAAAGCCCGTTAACAAACTAATATCTGGCCTGAACCCGTTTTACATTAAACTGCTTCGGTATTTTGCCGTTTTGGCCTTCAAAACTTCCGAATTGGGTTTTGCGTTCAACAGAAGATTTGTAGCTCAGTTCCTTAGCTTTCCAACGCATGCTAGCACGCCTCAATCGGATAACCTTAGCCAAAGTTATGGCCTGCAGAGTAGACCAGGGTCAATATGCAATAAAAAATAAGAATTAAACAATAAATTGCTATACTGCTCCAATAAGACCCAAAGTCTAGAAATGTGCTAAGACTCAAAAATTAGGTACAGAGAACAATTAAAATCACCAAGTGAAAAGCTATAACGAGTGCATTAGAATGCACTGATCACCATGTCATACCCCAATTTTGTCCGGCTTAGGTCAAAACCCTAATTTTCCCCAAAAATAATCAAATTAAAAAATAAAAAAAGCATCATGCATTGCATTTAGGTTTCTCAAGTCATTTCAAAGTTTCTAAAATCATTTTTGGAGTTGAAATGCACTTTTTAGACAAATTAGGGTTTTTCAGTACAAAAGGGTATTTTGGTCATTTCACAAATAAGGGACAATTCCTCAAAACAAGTCATCCAACATGCATTTCAAGGTACTAGAGGTCACTACTAGGGAGAAAAATCAGTTTTGAAGTGGAAATGTGTTTCAGGCAAAAACTAGGGTTTTTAGAGTGAAAGGGTATTTTGGTCATTTCACAATAAAAGCGGTTTTTTGTCCCAAATCCTTGGATAATCATCAATTATTTATTTAAAGGATATTTGTGCTCCATTGTGATTATTTTTGTGATCGACAATTAAACCTTTTGGTCTAAAAACCTAGTTTTTGGATAGAGGGGTAAAATGGTCTTTTCCTTTGAGGTGGGGCAAATAAATCAATTTTGGGATTGGTGAGATCATAAAATTCAGAGCCCAATCATTGAATCATGGTATATAGCCCAAAATGGCATGAAGTAGGAAGAATAATCTAGAAGGGAATATTCTACACTCTTTTGAATTTTGAAAGGATAAGGATAGTACAATAGTACAATTTGCAATTCCACTCACTCTCCATTCCCTTAGCTGCGCATAAACAGCCATATACACCCCATTTTCATTTATTTTTATTGTTTGCAAATTGTGTTAAATCATGGCCATCCATTCAAGTGTGAAAATCAATCCTCACCCTTCATTTGAATCAAAATGGCACTTGTGTAATAAGCCTTATGGAAAATTACATTTTTGTAAATGAGTTTATCCTTCACCACCCTTCCTAAGCTGCGCCCTCAGCCCTCTCTCTCCTCACTTTATTGCCCTTAATCCATGTGATAATGCATCTTGACCATTGATTCAATTTCTTTCTCAAATCCTATTGATTTACAAGAGATACATTGTCACAAATACCCTTAAGTTTTCACTTCATATAAAAGCCCAAAAATAGGATACCTCACACACACTCTCTCATTTCTAACGTAGCACTTATACTCAGCCTCCATGCTCTCCTCTCCTCCTCTCTAAATTCGAACCACCATCATCAACTCTCCTTCCATCTTTCCTTCATTCTTTCACCATCAAAACTCCATAATTCTTTCATCATTCAAAAGATCTCCTCATAAGCTTCAATAATCATCCAAGTTTGATCAAAGAGAGGCTATTTGCGTGGGGTTTCAAGTTTGTTGAGGTTGTGTTCTTCAAGTTCTTGCTCTCTTTTTCATTTCCTAGTTATTTTGTGAGGTAAATAAATTCTCCTTTGCATTTTCTTCACCTTTCACCATGTAGATCTCTTCATCTCTTCTCTCCTTCTCGAAAGAAGCTTTGAGGACTTGTTTCAAACATTATGTACAAGGACATTGGGAGCCTTGGGTGTTTGAGACAAGTCCTTGGCCTTGAAGGAGAGATTCTTATGTTTGTTTGCATTTCTAATCATTTTTAGCATGTTTGCATCATTTTCATGAAATAAAATGCCACTTTCCTCATGTTTTTGCTTTGGCCTTGGGTTAGAAATTAGGATCCTCATGTTTTCTTGCCTATTTCATGTGTCAAAGTTGAATAAGAATGGTATATGGGACCAATAGTGCATTCGTGTTTAGGTCCCTAAATTAGGGTTTCATCATCTTTTATTTTCTTTGATTTTGTGTGTTGAATAAATGATGAAATGATGATTGTTTGAGTGTGATATACATGTGTAAATCTTAGGGTTTATGTGTGTGTGTCTAATGATGTGATTTGGTTGCAAGAAATTTGTTGAATTTGAGCCTTATTGTGTATAGGTATGTTTCGGCCATAAAGCCATTTTTGTGACCAATTTACTTACTCAAATTTGTTGTTTGATCTTGTTTGGTAAATTAATTGTTGTGAATTGTGTTTTTTCACTTTTTACCTTTTAGTTTTACCATTCACTTAAGTGTTACTAAATAGTAAAAAAACATTTTCTTACCTTTTTTTTACCTTTCACTTAAAACCCTAAAAAACATTTTACCTTTACCATTTACCTTCACTTAAATAATTCACCACCTTCACTTAAATAAGTTACCATTTCATTAATAATTTACCTTTACTTTTTACCTTTCTTAAATTACAAAAAGACCCAAAACATTCTCTATTTTACATTCATAACTTTTCAACTTTATAAAATCAACCCAAAAATACTTTTTACCACTTTTTCATAAGACTCTAAAAACACCAAAACATTTCACCATTTCCTAAGAATAAGGTAACTAAATTTTTACCACTTTTTATGACACACTCTCACACACTTGCACTTAAATAAAACCTTATTCACTCTCTTGCATTCTCATTTGCTTGTATCTCTTGCATACTCTTTTGTTTTAATCTTCATGCCTTTTCATATATTCATATCTCTTGCATATTCATTTGCACTCTCACTTGTTAGTACCTCATGCATCCTTACTTGTTTATACATGCAATAATGATGTGCCTTGCATATTGTAATTGTATGTTCATGAACCCACATGTTAGCTCAATCATGTATTCAATTGGTTCATTACAATTTGTGGATATTCTTTATGATTGCTATGCTTGTGTTCTTATTGTTGCCTTGGTTTGGACTTGAAAAGATTTGAAATGTTCTATTTCTTTTTCAAACTTGGAATCACATGTTTTTCTAATAAAAACCCTAAGGCATTTTTTCATAAACAAATCATTGGCCATCACTCGGCCGTTGCTTGTTTGATCGTCAATGATGGAGTTACTAGTGGTAGTCACTCGAAGCCCTTGCTTGTTTGACTATCACGAAAACTCCCACACCTTAATCAAATACAAGTCAATTTAAAAACTCAAAAAAACAATATGAGCCATTAGTGATAATCATCACTACGACTCGTCCTTTTCCAAAACAATTTCAAAAAAGATAATAAAAACGTTGCAACTTGTAATCACTTGAAGCAATTGCTTGACTGATTATCGGTTCCAACACTTTTCTTTCAAGTTAGTAATGAACGCCACTCGAAGCCATTGCTTGTTTGGTATTCATGAACGCTTGAGTCATATTTCCAAAACTCAAAAGATAAGATAAAGACAAAACACAGATTTTCTCAAGATTAAGAACCAAGAACTACGTAGCTTTGATCCCTCATCTCATTGAGGGTACGTAGGAGCGGGTCACATCCCGTCAAGCACTCTTTTAAAAAATCTTAGTTTAGTTTCACTTTTCAAAGATCCCAAAATGATTTCTTTCTCCCTTGTTTTCTAAAAAACTCTTTCAAATAAAAAGGAAAAGAAAAGAAGTAGAACGATTTATTTCAAATCAAACAATCCAAACCACACATCGAATTAATGGTTCCCTTTCGGTAGAAAGGAGGTGTGGGTGCTAATACCTTCCCACACCTAACCAACCCCGAACCTACATCTCTCGAGTTTTCGAAAGACCAGCTTGCTTTCAAAAGGTTTTCCTAATATTTTCCTTAATAAATATTAGTGGCGGCTTCATTGATCGATTTCTTTTAGAAAAGTTGTAAACGAGGAAGGTTCTCCCTCGGGGACTTTTTCGGGCGCAACAGCTGGCGACTTCACTCGGGACAATTTTTTTTTTCTTTTTTAAAAAAAAATAAGTGGGTCAAACCTAATTAATCCGTTGTGTGGTTCAAAATGTTTGATTTGAATTATTTTTCGTTTTACTTCTTCATTTCCTTACCTTTTTCCTTTTCTTTCTTCATATGCTTGTAATTATGCATGCTTTCCCCATCTATTATAATCCCTTCTTCTCTCTCGCTCCTTTTCTTGAGGTAAGCTATATATGGTTGTTGATGACACCTTAGGTTAGTTCATTTGTTTTGAAGTGATGCTAAACCTTAGGGTAGACGACATGTTACTTGCTTGCTATCCGACTGTCCGGCTTTTTCCTTGCAGGTGGGGAGGGTAGATTTTAGAAAGTATGTCCTCAATCACACACTTTCACACCTTACATTTTGTATGTTATGAGTGGGCTCCTATACCCGGATCCAACAAATACCTAGGAGAGTGGAGACGATTAGTGATCGTCATTCGAGACCTTTGTCCATCTCGACACTCATGAAAGTCTCAACCAGTGCACGCTTTCTCATGACGCTTCACACTTGGTAGTTCTCTACATTTGTGGATGTCGGCATGAGGATTCTATAGCTCTGGTAGCCATTGTGAGGGTGTGAATTAGAACTACATGGGAGGAACCTTTGAAGTTGCCCTAGAACTTAGGATTTCCACCTTTGTAGGACACGAGGACATACAAATTGTGTGTTGCATTGTAGTTTAGACATGTCTTTCCTAAAAAAAAAAAAAAAGGATTTTCAAAAAAAAAAAAAAAGTGGTTGCATTTGTAGCCTTTTCTTTTGCCGCCCGCATAAAGCGACATATGACCCACTTTATTTCAAAAAAGGAAAGAAATGATTCATCGATGTAGCTTTCCTCCTACCGATCTATATGAAGCAGTGTACGGTCCGCACTTTCAAAAAAAGAAACCTTAGTTATCGCAAATAAAGTTTTTTTTCTAACCTTGCATTTGCATAAAGCATCATCGTCATTTGCATACATTCCCGCATTGCATAAAGCTTAAGATTCTGCAACTCATGCATTCATAGAGCATCTCATTTGCATTTGCTTGTCAAGGACCACTGAATAATGCATCATCTTGTCATAGGTGTGTCAAAATGGAATCAAGTAGCAAACCTTCACTTACTCCTCGCCTTCCGATTGTGAAGAAAGTGGATGTTGGTAGCCTGAGGCAATGTGCAGCCCTTATGGGTCCAATTGAGAGGGATTCCTTCGACTTAGCATATGGGAATATCCGTAGGCTCTTGTAGTTGAATGTTCAAGAAGATGCTCTTGTGGCTTTAAGCCAATTCTATGATTCTGATATGAGGTGCTTCTTCTTCAAAAACTTCCAGCTTTCGCCCACACTAGAAGAGTACGAGCAGCTTTTGGGATTCTCCAGGTCTCATGCTAGGCCCTATCAATTCCGTGGACCTCAGACATACAGATGAGAGGTTAGCAACATTGTTGAGGATTGGTAAGGACCAGTTGAAGTTACAGAAACTAAAAAGAAATGGTGTAGCTGGGTATCCACAAGAGTACTTCGAAGATCTGATGCAATCTTATGCTCTGGCCAAGAATTGGGGTCCATTCAAGTTAGTATTAGCCCTTACCATATTTGGGGTCGTTTCTTTCCCTCAAATAGAGAAGTATATTGATGAAGATGCAATTGGTGCGTTCTTAGCCTTCAAAGACGCCAAAAACCCTATCAATCCAGGTGCTCTTTGTCTTGCTAACACATATCATGCCTTCACTCGCCACGATCGGCCCATACAAAAAGATATGCCTTTCTGCTTCCGTCCTCTATGCCCGGCTTATTCTTCATGTGGTCCATAACCATCTAGATGTCAAAGAGTTAATTTCCTATGCTCTAAGTTGTGAGGTGAAGGTCGAACTTCTCTAGAATGGGTTGAGTTTCGAAAACCTTAATGATCTCCAAATCCGATGGTACACCACGCATATTGGAGTGACAGACCTATGGTGGTTTTCACCGCGAAGCTTTCAAAACGTGCCTCTCATGGGGACTCAAGGGTGTGTCAACTATAACCCTTCATTGACTCTAAGGCAACTCGGTTACCCGATGAAGAACTCACCCTCCGAAAGCATGTTGTCCCGTGTTTACCTCTGTAAGGGGATGCCTAAATGCGGTGATTTGCTTCAAGAGTTCAACACCATGGGAATCAGTGTAGTGCGAAAAGGAAGGGAGGAATTGTCAAAAAGAACCGGTGACATCACCTTTCAATCAATGGCTTAAAGACAAGCTTCAAAGGGTGAGATCACCAAGTCAAGGAATGCTTACCCTTGAGGAGGAGATACTGAACCCTATGTCCCCCTACCTATGAGGAGTTGAACGAAGCCAAATTCGTTTTAGCAAAGGTAGAAGAAGAGAGAAAGCATTGCATTGCAGCCAAGTTAGAAGAGATGGTTCTAGAGAAGAAAAGGCTAGAGGAAGAAAATGTTATTAAGATGATCATTGTGGAGGAAAGTGTTAAGCGAATCAAGAATGAAGAGCAAGGCAAGATAGAGGCCTGTGGATTTCTCGAAAGAGCCGGATAAGAACTCCAGAGGTACAAACAGAAAGCAAGGAAGGCGCTTGAGGAGGCCCAAGAGTGGAAGACACTAGTCCACCAATCGAGCAAGAAATCACACACAGTGAGGAGTTGAAAGGTCACCGAGAGGAACCTCGAGAAGGAGAAAAATGTTGTTGAGGAGATCCTCAAGGAATATCAAGAAGCCTTGAGTTTTGAAAGAGAAATATTTGGTGAATTAAAAGGTAACCTTCGCACTGGGAGGAGGCCTACAGCGTGTTCGAGTTGAGAGTCAGTATTGGGAAGAGCGCTTCCTGGAATTGATAGGGAAAATTGAGGAGCAAGAGATCATTAAGGAGCTTAGAGAGGAGATCCAGATGTGGAAGGGTAAATTCTCAAAGTTATCCGAGTTGGCTAGTCAAGCTATGGCAGAGTTCCCGAAATCTATGGCAGCCGTAGAGGCCGAAATGTGTTTCTTCAACACCCCTCTGGAGTGTACAAGTTTGTGAAGTATTGCCGGGCATTGGTCATGGAGTTCAAGGAACAATCTCAGGAGCAAGAGTCAACAAGAAGAGGAAGAGAGCCGAGGAGTTTAAAGCCATTTGTAATTGAGTTGATTAGATATACTTCTTTATCCAAAACATTTACTCCGAATATTGTATTCTCAAATATTGTACTCCTTTACTTTATTTCGTTATGAATATGGTACCACCTTTTCCTTGGCAAAAGTCGTTGAAGCTCTTTGTCCTTGATGAATGAAGTGTTTGGTTTGCTACTTTGATTCCTCGCTCATTTCACTTTCTAAAAAAAAAAAAAAAAAAAAAAAAAAAAAAAGAAGAATAATAAATAAAAATAATAATAAAAGGAAGGGAAGGAAAGTTGACGCCTAAGACAAGATGAGGCATTACGTGGTTCTTGACGTCGAGCAAACATTATGCATACATTCATGCATTCATTCATGCATTTTTCTTTTTTCGCTCTTATGTAATAAAAGTCTAAATAAACAGAAAAGGCAAGCTGGTGCGACAACATCGGTATTGGACACGCTCCGCGAGGCCGGAGGATGGCAATCTTAGCGAGATATCGATCCACCTCACCAAAGAAGCGAGAGAATAAGAATCCTCCTATTCCAGACTCATCAAATGGAAGTGGAGCAAACCCGACCCTCACGGTACAGAATCAGAACCAGTCAGCTCCTGGTAGCTCCAGTCAGAGTGATCCTGAAATGAGGAATGAGATGAATGCTTTAAAAGCGCAGATGAGCGAGGTGATGAGGGCTTTTGTTGTCCTTGAAAGATGGGAATGACTTTCGGATCGCCCGATGGCCCACTTATGACCTTCCTTTGGGATACACTCCCAAGTCAAGAAGCAAATCGGAGGCCGGGTCTTGTGTCGACGATCGAGAATGTGCGACCAACGTCTGTTGGACCGGAAGGTAAATCTACGAACCCGGGTTCAATTCCCCATCCAATTGTTATACCTCGAGTCCACTCTCGAATCTCACTACACCGCCACCGCTTTTTCCGCAGACTCAGGGCTTCGTGTCTGGCAACTCTGCTTATCCCCAGGTTCAATACTCAAGGCTCT
Source organism: Oxytropis ochrocephala (assembly GCA_020916435.1). Classification (NCBI taxonomy): domain Eukaryota; kingdom Viridiplantae; phylum Streptophyta; class Magnoliopsida; order Fabales; family Fabaceae; genus Oxytropis; species Oxytropis ochrocephala. Next base: position 66,186,531 of record CM037090.1, read on the forward strand.
GCCACCGCAATATGTTGTAAGCAATTCTCCCCCGGGTTATTCTGCTGAGCACCAACAGACCAAGGAACAGTTCCAAATGTTAGAAGAAAGGTTAAGGATGGTTGAAGGTTTTGGCTTCAGAGCTAAAGAGGCCAGAGATTTGTGCCTTATCCCCGATGTGGTGCTGCCCCCAAAGTTCAAGGTCCCCGACTTTGACAAATATAGAGGTGCTACTTGCCCAAAGAGTCATTTGACGATGTACTGCAGGAAAATGTCTACATACTCCCGTGATGACAAACTGTTAATCCATTGCTTCCAAGACAAACCTAAGCCGGGCATCTCTTAATTGGTACATGAAGTTAGAGCCATCCCAAATTCATTCTTTGGAAGGATTTGGCAGATGCTTTTCTCAAACAGTATCAATACAATGCAGATATGGCGCTAGATCGGACACAGCTGCAGAACATGAGTAAGAAAGACAGTGAATCATTCAAGGAGTATGCCCAGAGATGGAGGGCTTTGGCTGCGCAAGTTACACCCCCTTTGCTGGACAAAGAGTTGGTTTCTATGTTCATGGAAACCTTGCCGTCGTTGTATTATGACCGCCTGATCAGTAGTGTCTCGTCCAACTTTTCAGATTTGGTGATTGTGGGAGAGAGGTTGGAAAGCGGATTGAGAAGTGGAAAGATTACACAAGGATTCACCAGTAATGCAAACCCCCAGAAAAAGTCATTCTCCGGCTTTCCCAAAAAGAAGGAAGGAGAAACCAATGCCATCACCATCAACCCACCATATCGCCACCCAATATTCCAGTCCCTCTCCCGCACAAACAGCCCGTCCATTCCAAAACAACGACCAAAGCAACTACCAAAAGACCTACCAAAACAGAACAACCTTTGACCCAATCCCCATGTCCTACACAGACCTTTTTAACTACCTCGTCACCAACAAGCTCATCAGCACAAGGCCCATGAAACCTGTCCAACCACCTTACTTCAAGGGGTACAATCCCAATAGCACCTGTGCTTTCCATGAAGGAGCAGTGGGGCATGTTGTGGAAGACTGCAGAGCCTTCAAGATAGTGGTACAAGATTTGATAGATGCAAAAGGCATAACTTTCAAGCAAGAGGATCCAAATGTTACCACTAACCCATTGCGGTCACCAGAGACCAGGCTACCAACGCTATAGAAAGTTCTGGTGGGCGATTGATAAAGAAAGTGCACGAGATCAAGACTCCTCTAAGTGTCGTTTACGCTGAGTTATGTCGGGCTGAGGTTGTTAAAAAAGGGTGTTGCCATGAAGAAGGGTGTGCTGACTCTTTATGTGAGGGAGGTTGTGAAAGCTTCACAATGATCCTGCAGACTTAATGGATCGATACATGGTCCGTAGGAACTCATGGTATGGAAGATGAAGTGTTGACTCTATATTCGCATCGCGGTAGAGAGACCAAAAGCCGATTGAAATTCTGCGCGCAAATCGATCCAAGAATGGTTCAAGTCGAGTGCTCGACCAAAGAATCATTAAAGACCCAGTTCCTTTCTCATGCAAAGAAGAAACCATTAAGGACATAACAATGAGTGCCTACAAAGGAAGGATGTTGGGATACTCTAGGAGAGCCCAAAGGTGGAAAGTTTGATTACTTGGTCGATATGATGCTCTCGCGAGCGCTCAAATCCGAATAGAAGATATCCAACCTACGAGGTGGGATGAAGAAGATGAGCAAAGACAACCAAGTAGTTGTCCCCATGGCAAAGGAAGGATGTTGGGATACTCTAGGAGAGCCTAGTGGAAAATTTGATTACTTAGTCAGGTATGATGCTCCGGCGAGTGCTCAAATCCGAATAGAAGACATCCAGCCCACAGGATGGGGTGAGGAAGATGAACAATACAACCAGATAGCTGTCATCATGGATAGTTCTGAATCTAAAGAGGGTCGGGATATGGTTTGTCGCAGTGTTGCGGGAGAAGAAGTTGGCAACTGGAAGATCGTCGATTTCCCTGTTGTTTTCATTTCAAAGTAATGATTTTTGTAATGCAAATCCTTTGGCTCTGCCCAAGGCCTTAGGACATTTTCATAAGGGCATGCATGTTTTCTTTTAAAATACCATCTATCAATAAAATGTAGTTTTGAATTCTTAAATGAATAAAAATTGCTTTTTGTGTCTTCATTTTGTGTTTCTATTTTTGCTTGTTCATTGCTTTTCTATTCCATAAATGCAGATCTAAAATGAATGTCTCTGGAAATAATAGTGCCAATGGTTCATATGTTAATTTTGATTACCCCGTTAATCAAGTGAGGAGGATGTTGAGGATGACCGAGACTCTCCGAATTGATGAGAATGGTTGAGCAAGAAGAAAAGGTTATTCTACCATGTGAGGAAACCGCTGAGACCGTCAATTTAGGCACGGAGGGTGAAAAGAAAGAAGTCAAGGTTGGCACTTCAATGAAAAAGGGGGGAATATGAGAAGTTGGTCCAACTCCTGTGTGATTATGTTGACGTCTTTGCATGGTCGCATTTGAGGATATGCCCGATTAGATATCGATATAGTGGTGCACAAGTTGCCGCTTAAACTCGAATGTCCTCCTGTTAAATGTAAAGTTAAGGAGGATGAAGCTCGAGATGTCTTTAAAGATCGAGAGATGAAGTGAAGAAACAGCTTGACGCCGGCTTCCTAGCCGTAGCTAAATACCCACAAAGTGGGTTGCTAACATTGTGCCGCATGCCAAAAAGGATGGAAAAGTTAGAATGTGCGTTGATTACAGAGATCCGAATCGGGCGATCCTAAAGATGACTTTCCCTTGCCTCATATTGATGTCCTAGTAGATAGCACAGCACAACACTCCCTTTTCTCCTTCATGGACGGGTATTCGGGTTATAATCAGATTAAAATGGCTCCTGAGGATATGGAGAAGACGACTTTCACGACCGCTTTGGGGGCGTTCATTACAAAGTCATGCCTTTCGGTTTGAAGAACGCCGGTGCCACCTATCAAAGGGCTATGGTCACATTGTTTCATGACATGATGCACAAAGAAATAGAGGTCTATGTGGATGATATGATTGCAAAGTCCAAAACTGATGAGGAACATATTGTTAACTTGCGTAAGCTCTTTGAGCGGTTGAGAAAATTCAAGCTCGAGTTAAACCCGGCCAAGTGCACCTTCGGGTAAGGTCGAAAAGCTGTTGGGGTTTATCGTCGGTCAAAAGGGGATAGAGGTGGACCCGCACAAAGTACGCGCAATTCTCGAAATGCCCGCTCCTAGAACAGAGAAAAGAAGTTCGGGTTTTCTTGGAAGATTGAATTATATTTCGAGTTTATCTTCCGCTTAATCGCCACATGTGAGCCGATTTTCAAACCTGGCTGTGCAAGAATCAAGAGACTAAGTGGAATGATGATTGCCAAGAAGCTTTTGAGAAAATTAAGAAATACTTGCGAGAATCCACCTATTTTAATGCCTCCAGGTGCATGGCGGACCTTTGATCCTGTGATCATTGTGTGTTAGAAAATTCGATGGGTCATGTGTGCTAGGCAACATGACGAAACCGGCAAGAAAGAGCATGCAATTTATTATCCGAGCAAGAAGTTCACCGATGTGAGACAAGATACTCATTACTAGAAAAGACTTGTTGTGCCTTGGTTTGGGTTTGCTCACCGCTTAAGCGGTACATGTTAAGTCATACCATTTGGTTAGTGTCAAAGATGGATCCTATCAAGTATATCTTCGAGAAGCTGCGCTCCACGGGAAGAATCGCCAGTGGCGAGATGCGCTTGTCGAATATGATCTTCTTTATGTCACTCAAAAGGCCATAAAAGGTAGTGCGTTGGCGAATACCGCGCGATCACCCTATTGAAGATTATCGATCAATGCGGTGTGATTTCCGATGAGGACATTATGGCTCTGTTTGAAGAAGGAAAGTCCCCAGAAGAATGAAAGATGGAGAGTAGTGTTCGACTGAGCTTCCAACAGATTATGGGCACGGAGTCAAGGCGGTGTTGATTTCCCACGACAATCGCTTTCATACCACCACCACTAGACTAAGTTTCTATGTCACAAACAATATTGCAGTGTACGAGGCATGTATTCTGGTATTGAGACAACTCTAGATTGGAAAGTCAAAAGACTAGATGTGTGCGGAGACTCACTCTAGTCATTCATCAAATGAACGGAGATTGGGAGGCGGAGATCCCGAGTTGATACTCTATAGGGATTATATCCGAGGATTGGTTGAACCATTTGAAGAAATCACATTTCAAAGATCTCGCCTCACGAGAGAGAATCACCGGCCGATGCACTAGCTACTTTGTCTTCAATGTTTAATGTCACCGTGATAAGAACTTGACCCGGTCGAATTCAAAGATCGAAGTTTGCGGCACATTATCACCACTCCCGCACGATGAATTGAAGATGAAGAAGATGATAAGCCTTGGTATCATGACATCAAGCGGTACATCCCAATGCAGAGTATCCTCCGGGGGCATCGAAAAATGATAAAAGAACACTTAGAAGGTTGTCGATGAGTTTCCTTTTGAACGGTGAAGTGCTCTACAAAAGGAACCATGATAAAGTACTCCTTAGGTGTGTGGTAAAGGAGGAGGCGAGAAAGGATCATGAGGAGGTGCATGAAGGCACATTCGGGACTCATTCCAATTGGGCATACTATGGCAAGAAAGATATTAAGGGTGGCTATTCTTGGTTGCGGATGGAAGGTGATCACTACTGATTTTGTGAGAAAGTGCCACAAATGTCAGATTTATGCTGATCATATTCATGTTCCACCGGCTTCGTTAAATGTCTTGACCGCATCTTGGCCATTTTCAATGTGGGGCATGGATGTCATTAGTCCCATAGAGCCCAAGGCGTCAAACGGGCACCACTTCATCCTAGTTGCAATTGATTACTTCACTAAATGGGTTGAAGCTGCCTCATATCCCAGCATAACTAGTTCCGTGGTTGCCAAGTTTGTAAAGAAAGACCTGGTGTGTCGCTATGGTCTCCCAGATAAAATCATCACAGACAATGGTAGCAATCTGAATAGTAAAATGATGAAAGAGTTGTGCACAGAGTTTAAGATTAAGCATCACAATTCCTCTCCCTACCGTCCAAAGATGAATGGGGCAGTTGAAGCGGCCAACAAGAATATCAAGAGAATTGTGCAGAAAATGGTAGTGACCTACAAGGACTCCTACCTATGCTTCCATTTGCTTTGCACGGGTATCGTACTTCAATGCGCACTTCGACCGGGGCAACCCCTTTCTCTCTAGTGTATGGGTCAGAAGCAGTTCTTCCTATTGAGGTTGAGATACCATCTCTCCGAGTGCTCATGGAAGCCAAGTTAGAAGAGGCTGAATGGGTTCAAACTCGTCTAGATCAGTTGAACCTCATTGAAGAGAAGAGAGTTGCAGCTACGTGTCATGGTCGGTTTGTACCAAAGAAAGGATGAAAACAAAGATTTGACAAGAAAGTTCACATCCGAGAATTCAATGAGGAGACCTTGTGCTCAAAAAGATTCTCGCTTATTCAAAGTGACCCCGTGGGAAATGGACTCCTACCTATGACGGACCATACGTGGTAAAGAAAGCCTTTTCTGGAGGAGCATTAATACTCACCAGCATGGATGGTGAAGAACTCAGAAACCCAGTCAATTCAGATTCACCAAGAAATATTACGCTGAGAAAAATAAAAGAAAAAAGAGAAATATGAGCCAAGCAAGAATTAGCTCGCTAGTTTGAAAACCCGAGAGGGCGGCCTGTAACACCCCATTTCTACCCGGTAATTTAAATCAAAAATCAGAGTGTACAAAAATCTTTTCTGATCATTTGCTAGTTTAGTGTGTTATAAAATAGTGGACTGGTGACTATGGGATTACTCGTGTCGATACTACTTGCAATGAGCATTGGCCACTTTTGCAAGACTCTCGATGATGCCTCGTAAATACACCAAATAAAGAAATTCTAGCCTTAGTGGCGAACCACGCTTTAGCCATAGTCATTCAGCACACTAATAGTATAACATAATTTAATACTCAATGAAATGGAGCGTCACAACTCTTTCTCTTAAACAAAACCAGATACGTAACACGAGAAGATAACTCATAGAAATATAGTTTCACATAATGCAATGAAAACAATCATTATCTCAACAAAGATAATCCAAAGATATCAAAACAAATACATAAAGGCTCAACAAGGAGCAAAACAGTAACAACAACCTCTAACCCCGACCCCTAGGTGCTACGTGATCGAGCGCACCGACTCGGGGAGTAGTGAAGGTGGAAAGCCCTCACTCCCGACTACCGTGGTAAATGACAACAGAAGGGGTGAGTCTCGAACTATATAATAAAGGTGATAATACGCAATATATAAGCATAGTGTACAAAGACTCAAACACACCAATCATTAATCAATAATATTCATGCACTAATGAGAATGTATGCAATGTCATCATGCATGTGGTACCATTGGCCCACCGGCGCCCTCGAACTTCACAATCATCATACAAGGCCCCCACGCCCGCAGTTTCATAATCACTCTATAAGGCCCCGGCGCCCTCAACTTCACAAATCATATTATAAACACTACGATCGCACCAATGTATGCATGAGACTCCATGTACATCACAACATCATTTCAAACAATTCAATACACCCAATTACTCTTACCTCGGTGTCAATCTCATTTTATAGCCCTCCCGGCTTGGCCCACCGCCCCATGCCCCCATGGCATGCTCAATCACCTCATTATAACCCTCAACACCATTATGTCCCACCTGGACGGTCCTCCTCTAGGGTACTCAACCTTACTCGAGAGACCTAAACCACCATTTAGGACCAAAACAATCATCTAGGGACCAAACTGTCACCTAGGGACCAAATCAAGACTTCTCTTAGACACTTGGGCAAAGACCAGCGCCATTTTCCCCACATTCTGCGCCCGGTGCAACACAAAGACTAGGCGCCGAAACTCAAAGATTTTGGCGCCCGTGGCAACACGGCCACTGGGCGCCACTTTCCTAGCAACTGGCGCGCCCCACGGGCAACACAGACCTAGACACAACTCGCATACGCTTTGACACAAACTAAGACACAGCAAAGACAATATATTGGCGCCCCCTGCTGACCAGCTCACCCAACACCTCCAAACCAAAAACCACCCGAGCCAAAATGTTTAAAAATGAATTTGGGCGAGTAAACACAAAATTTGGCACAATGAAGTATGCCTAGAAAAGTAAGTTTCACTCCCTGGGCTCCAAAACACACCCAAAACGAGCCTCTACCGGACATTTTCAAAAATACACTTGCAATCGAAAACCACCCGAGCCAAAACACTTAAAATTGAAAGTTGGCGGTGAATACAAAAGTTGTACGAGAAAATATGTTTAGAAATACAAGTTTCACTCACCGGGCTCCAAAACACACTCAAAACGAAATCCCTACCGGGACATTTTCAAAAATACACTTGCAATCGTAAAACCACTCGAGCCAAAATGTTTAAAATTGAAAGTTGGCGGTGAATACAAAAGTTGGCACGAGGAAATGTGCCCGAAATGCAAGTTTCACTCCCAGGGCTCCAAAATACCCACATTCTCGCGCCTGCACAAAGAACTCACTCACCCGGACATCAAGCATAAAGACACACAGCGCCATTCTCGGCACCACAGGCAGCATTTGGCGCCCACATCCACCGCACACACGCACCCAACACACAAACAAAGGCACGGGCGCCATTTTCCCAAAGATCTTGGCGCCTGGCGAAACAACCCCGCACAAAACATATTCCAAAGACATGAATAAAGGCACGTGGCGCCATTTTCCCAAAGAATGTGGCGCCCGACAAGAGCATTCTGCACAAACTCTAAACTTAGCTGAATGAACGATTACGGGCGCGAGAATCCTAGCATCTTGGCGCCCAAACCCCAAAACCCCAATTTTTCCAAAATCTTCCAAACCAATTCACCCAATAATCCTTCTAACACTCCTAATTGCATAATCAAACAACCAATTGCATACTCAAAACACCAATTAACATCAAAATCACAAATTCATGCATCACAAAACCCTAACTCACGCCTAAATCAATTTTTACCAACAATTTCATCAAGTTTAAGGAATCAATCAACATGCAATCATCAATTAACACCAAAACAGCCCCTATGACACATATAATACCCATTATCTCTCTATTATAGAGTGAGACTCCCTTACCTCAAATTAAACCGTAGAAAAGCACCTAATCGAGTCACGAACAAAACCACCGCAACAATCCAAGCTTCAAGTCACGAAATCCTTCTCTTTCTCTCTCTCTCTTGCTACTACAGCAAGACTTTGCTCCCTTTCTTCTCCTTTTCTTTTCTTTTTCGTTTTCTCTTCACAAGTGAGCTTTGATACCTAATTTGGGTATTTAAGTATTGGGCCAAGTGCACCTTGGGCCCTTTTACACCCCGCCCCATTTCTTCCACCACTCCTTCAATTAAAATATTTTACTAAATTATAAACACCGTATTATAATTTAATATAATTAAAAAATTAGTGCAACACCTAAACAATTTAATCAATTTCTTAATTAAATTATTTGGGGTGTTACAACTCTCCCCACTTAGGAGATTTCGCCCTCGAAATTCGTGCTGAGTCAAATAACTCGGATAGGACTCCCGCATCTTGCTTTCCAGCCTCCCAAGTCATACTCTCGCCAAAGAGCCTCCCAACCACACTACCTTGACCAAGGCAATGTCTTTCCTCTCAACACCTTCACTTCTCTATCCTCAATCCTCACCGGCATAGTCTCCACAAAGTGAGGTTCTCACGCACTCTCTACATCATCCATGTGGATCACATGAGACGGTGCGGAATATACTTAGAAAGCCGTGACACGTGGAAGACATCGTGCAAGTTCGAAAGATCGGGTGGCAAGGCCACCCTATAAGCAACCTTTCCAACCTCTCGGTGATTTGGTACGGTCCAATAAACCTTGGAGTTAACTTCTTTGCCTTCAGAGCACGCCCAACACCACTCATAGGCGTGACCCTCAAGAACACATGCTCACCAGCCTGAAACTTCAAGTCCTTCCTCCTCTTATCATGATAACTTTTCTCGCCGACTCGAGACTCTTTCATCTTCTCTCGGATCATTTTCACCTTCTCGTAGTCTCCCTAACCAACTCGGTCCAAGGACAACACTCTCCCGGACTCATGCCAACACAAAGGAGTTCTCGCACCTCCGCCCATACAAAGGCCTCAAAAGGAGCCATTCCGATGCTCGAATGATAGCCATTATTATCGTGAACTCAATCAATGGAAGATGTGTATCCCACGCACCTCCTCGCTCTAGCACGCAAGCTCTCAAAAGATCTTCCAAAGACCGGATGGTTCTCTCATCGACCATCGATCACGAGGATGATAAGTCAACTCAATCTCGGCTAGACCCCAAAGCCTCCTGCAAGCTACTCCAAAACTCTGATGTAAACCGCGGGTCTCTATCCGACACAATACTCTTCGGAACCCCATGAAGCTTCACAATTACCTGAATGTAAATTCTAGCCAACTTTGGCACAGGAAAGGTGATGTTGATAGGGATGAAATGGGCAGACTTGGTCAACCTATCCACAATCACCCAAATAGTGTCGACTTCTCTCACACGATTTGGCAACCCAGTCACAAAGTCCATGGAAATGCTGTCCCAACTTCCATTCTGGAATCTCTAAAGGTTGCATCAGCCCCGCAGCTTCTGGGTGCTCAATCTTTGACTTCGGCAAGTCAAACATGCATATACAAACTGCGCAACATCTCTCTTCATACCAGCCACCAAAATAGTTTCTTCGGATCATGGTACATCTTAGTGGCACACGGATGAATGCTCAACTTACTCCTATGACTCTCCTCAAGTATCATCTTCTTCAACTCAAAGATCATCCGGAACACGATTCGTCCCCCGAACCTCAACACACCCTCGGAATCCAACTGTAATCCCCATCGCCAGCTTGCTCACACCAAAGAACCAACAAATCTACCAACTTCGATCTAACTTCCGGGCGCCTCTGATACTAACCAAGAAGTCGCTCCCAATCCTCAAGATCCCCAATCGACACTGAGGTGTCACCTCACGCACCAAACTCAAGTCACGGAATTGCTCAATCAATTCCAACTCCTCACCATCATAGCCGACATATGCAAAGTCTTCCGACTCAAAGCATCACCCGACATTAGCTTTGCTGGGGTGATAGTTCAAGCCGAAATCATAGTCCTTCAACAAATTCTAACCAACGCCTCGCGCTCATATTCGACTCCTTCGGTCAAACAAGTACTTGGACTCTTGTGGTCACCGAACACTTCGAATCTAGTACCATAGAGATAGTGTGTCTCATTTTCAACACAAACACAATCGCAGCCCAACTCTAAGTCATGGGTAGGGTAGTTCTTCTCATGGGTCCTCAACTGTCGGGACGCATAAGCAACCACCTTCCCATCCTCGCATCAAAACACCTCCCAAACCCATCTTGGAAGCATCACAAGACACAACAAATGGTCGCTCCGCACAGCAACACTAACACCGGGGACGTGGTCAACCTTCTCTTTAGCTCTTGGAAGCTCTCTTTCACACTTTGCATCCCACACAAATGCCTTTCCTTTACAGTCAATCGAGTCAATGGAAGGGCTAGTTTAGAGAACCCTTCAATGAACCTCCTGTAATAACCAAACCAACCCCAAGAAACTCCCGATCTCGGGCCGCAGACTTTGGGCTCTCCCACTGTAACACTGCATCTACCTTGGCTGGATCCACAGCTATACCATCACCCGAAATAATATGACCCAAGAAGCTCACCTCATGCAACCAGAACTCACACTTTGACAACTTGGCATACAACTTCCTCTCTTTCAAGACCTCTAGCACCAACCTCAAGTGCTCTGCATGCTCTTCCTCAGATTTTGAGTACACCAAAATATCATCAATGAAGACCACCACAAACCGATCCAGATAGTTATGGAAAATTCGGTTCATGTACTCCATAAACACCCCTGGTGCATTGGTGACACCAAACGGCATTACAGAGTACTCATAATGCCCATACCTTGTTCTGAATGCTGTCTTCTGGATATCCTCATCCTTCACCTTAATCTGGTGATACCCGGACCTCAAGTCAATCTTGCTAAACACTTTAGCACCCACCAGCTGATCCATTAGATCATCTATCCTCGGGAGAGGATACTTATTCTTGATAGTCACTTTATTCAACTGCATCGTAGTCTACGCACGCACGCATACTCCCATCCTTCTTCTTTACCAACAAAACCGAGCTCCCCATGGTGATACACTAGGCCTCACAAACTTCTTCTCAAGAAGCTCCTCTAATCGCTTCTTCAATTCGCACAACTCGGTCGACATCCTGAGATGCGGTGCCATAGACACAGGCCTAGTACCAGGCACAAGTTCAATCCCGAACTCCACTTCCCTCTCTGGGGGCACACTAGGAATCTCATCCGGAAACACTTCAGGGAACTCACACACCACCTGTAACCCATCAATCACAGCCCTGTTCTCAGCAGACATGGACGCAATCAAAGCAAACAACTGACCACCCTCTTTCATTACCTTGCGCAATTGCTCAGCAGACAACAAAGCAGACTCTTCCTCTTCAGGAAGGAGAAAACTAATAGACTTATCAGAACAGTTGATGTGCACGTGGTTATCTACTAACCAATCCATGCCCAGAATCACATCTAACCCACCCAAAGGCAAACAAATCAGATCAACCAGAAAATCTCTGCCGAAGACTGACAGAGGACACCTAGCACACATCAGAGAAGTAGTTACCGGACCCTTAGCTGGAGTGTCGATAACCATCCCTCTCTCCATAGTAGACATTACTAAATTTAACTTTTCAGCACAAACAGATGCAATAAAAGAGTGCGTAGCACCCGTGTCAACAATAGCAACTAAAGGAGTACCAGAGATGAAACATGTACCTCGGATATCATTAGGTCCCTCTGAACCTGCCAATGCAAACACCTCCCGAAGAGATCTTTCCTTCTTAGGCTTGGGACACTTGAAGCTAATGTGACCACTTCACCACGCTTGAAACATACAGTTCCTTGCGATCACACCCGGATGCCATGTGACCACTCTTTCCACACCTAAAACATCTCTCGCACTTCCACCTTACAAATAAAACTCTTGTGACTGGCTTGTCACATTTGAAACACACAATATCGGATGGGGCGTCTCCCCACTTGGCTTCTTGCCCTCATGGTGTCTCCTACCCTCAAGTGAGACTGCTCCCACCATTGTACTGTTACCACCCGAATACCTTTGCTTCCTCTCACACAGACTTCTCATAAGGCTTACCTCCGTGATGAAATTTCCCCCTCTGGTCTCTCATGACCCTAGAGCGGGCATTGCTATCAGCCTCATAGATCCTACAACAGTCAACCAGATCAGCGAACACTCTGATCTTCTGATACCCTACAGCCTGCTTGATATCAGCTCTCAAACCATTCTCAAATTTGATGCACTTTGAGAATTCAGCCCCAGCCTCTGAGTAATGTGGGTAGAACTTAGCAAGGTCGAGAAATCTAGCAAAGATACTCGTGGATCGACATACTACCCCCGCTCACTCCAAAAACTCTATCTCTTTCTCTCCTCTGACGTCCTCTGGAAAATACTTTCTTAGGAACTCCCTCCTGAATACAGCCCAGGTAACCTCCTCATGGGCAGCCCCTAGTCTCTCACTGGTCTCCAACCACCAGTCATCAGCCTCTTCAGATAGGGTATGAGTACCATACCTTACCTTCTGTTCATCATTACAGCTAATTACCCGGAAGATCCTCTCGATCTCCTTCAACCAAGCCAGTGCACCATCCGGATTGTACCTCCCCTCAAGGTGGGAGGTTCTCTCTCGAAAGGTAGCCAAATCGCTGCGGGCCTCGCGCGTGCTGCTGAGTACCCACGATCTGCGCTATGGCTTGCAAGGCCTCAAGAAAAGCAAAGATCGATCCTTCGGCCATATCAACCTAACACTGCAAAGATAAACAACCGGGCCTGAATTACTTTAAGACCATTAGTTGTCATACACACTATGACATGATCGACACACTTGGCCGGACAGATCGAATCGCTCGATACCACTAATGTAACACCCCATTTCTACCCGGTAATTTAAATCAAAAATCAGAGTGTACAAAAATCTTTTCTGATCATTTGCTAGTTTAGTGTGTTATAAAATAGTGGACTGGCTGACTATGGGATTACTCAGGTAACTGATACTACTTGCAATGAGCATTGGCCACTTTTGCAAGACTCTCGATGATGCCTCGTAAATACACCAAATAAAGAAATTCTAGCCTTAGTGGCGAACCACAGTTTAGCCATAGTCATTCAACACACTAATAGTATAACATAATTTAATACTCAATGAAATGGAGCGTCACAACTCTTTCTCTTAAACAAAACCAGATACGTAACACCAGAAGATAACTCATAGAAATATAGTTTCACATAATGCAGCGGAAAACAATCATTATCTCAACAAAGATAATCCAAAGAAGATCAAAACAAATACATAAAGGCTCAACAAGGAGCAAACAGTAACAACGATCTAAACCCCACCCCACAGGTGCTACGTGATCGAGAGCGGGGCACGACTCGGGAGTAGTGAAAGGTGGAAAGCCCTCACTCCTGACTACCTGTGGTAAATGACAACAGGAAGGGGTGAGTCTCGAACTATATAATAAAGGTGATAATACGCAATATATAAGCATAGTGTACAGCACTCAAACACACCAATCATTAATCAATAATATTCATGCACTAATGAGAATGTATGCAATGTCATCATGCATGTGGTACCATTGGCCCACCGCCGCCTCAAAGCTTCACAATCATCATACAAGGCCCCCGCCGCCCCGCAGCTTCATAATCACTCTATAAGGCCCCCGCCGCCTCGAAGCTTCACAAATCATATTATAAACACTACGACCATGACCAATGTATGCATGAGACTCCATGTACATCACAACATCATTTCAAACAATTCAATACACCCAATTACTCTTACCTCGGTGTCAATCTCATTTTATAGCCCTCTGGCTTGGCCCACCGCCCATGCCCCCATGGCATGCTCAATCACCTCATTATAACCTCAACACCATTATGTCCCACCTGGACGGTCCTCCTCTAGGGTACTCAACCTTACTCGAGAGACCTAAACCACCATTTAGGACCAAAACAATCATCTAGGGACCAAACTGTCACCTAGGGACCAAATCAAGACCCTCTTAGACACTTGGCAAAGACTCAGCGCCATTTTCCCACATTCTCGCGCTCGGTGCAACACAAAGACTAGGCGCCGAAAACTCAAGATTTTGGCGCCCCACAGCAACACACCCACTGGCGCCACTTTCCTAGCAATCTGGCGCCCCACGGGCAACACAGCACCTAGACACAACTCGCATACGCTTTGAGACACAAACTAAGACACAGGCGGACACATGGGCGCCCCACACCTACCACTCACCCAACACCTCCAAACCAAAAACCACCCGAGCCAAAATGTTTAAAAATGAATTTGGGCGGGTAAACACAAAATTTGGCACGATGAAGTATGCCTAGAAAAGTAAGTTTCACTCCCTGCTCCAAAACACACCCAAAACGAGCCCTCACCGGGACATTTTCAAAAATACACTTGCAATCGAAAAACCACCCGAGCCAAAACACTTAAAATTGAAAGTTGGCGGTGAATACAAAAGTTGCACGAGAAAATATGTTTAGAAATACAAGTTTCACTCACCGGGCTCCAAAACACACTCAAAACGAGAGCCTACCGGACATTTTCAAAAATACACTTGCAATCGAAAAACCTGAGCCAAAATGTTTAAAATTGAAAGTTGGCGGTGAATACAAAAGTTGGCACGAGGAAATGTGCCCGAATGCAAGTTTCACTCCCTGCCCAAAATACCCACATTCTCGCGCCCAGACAAAGAACTCACTCACCCGGACATCAAGCATACGGTGACACGCCATTCTGGGCACCACAGGGCAGCATTTGGCGCCCACATCACACCACACACGCGCACTCCAACACACAAGCGATTGCACGTGGCGCCATTTTCCCGAAGATCTTGGCGCCTGGCGAACAACCTCGCACAAAACATATTCCAAAGACATGAACGATTGCACGGGCGCCATTTTCCCAAAGAATGTGGCGCCCGACAAGAGCATTTCTGCACAAACTCTAAACTTAGCGATGAAACGATTACATACGCGCGCTGAATCCTAGCATCTTGGCGCCCCAAACCCCAAAACCCCAATTTTTCCAAAATCTTCCAAACCAATTCACCCAATAATCCTTCTAACACTCCTAATTGCATAATCAAACAACCAATTGCATACTCAAAACACCAATTAACATCAAAATCACAAATTCATGCATCACAAAACCCTAACTCACGCCTAAATCAATTTTTACCAACAATTTCATCAAGTTTAAGGAATCAATCAACATGCAATCATCAATTAACACCAAAACAGCCCCTATGACACATATAATACCCATTATCTCCTCTATTATAGAGTGAGACTCCTTACCTCAAATTAAACCGTAGAAAAGCACCTAATCGAGTCACGAACAAAACCACCGCAACAATCCAAGCTTCAAGTCACGAAATCCTTCTCTTTCTCTCTCTCTTGCTACTTACAAGATCGCTCCCTTTCTTCTCTCCTTTCTTTTCTTTTTCGTTTTCTCTTCACAAGTGAGCTTTGATACCTAATTTGGGTATTTAAGTATTGGGCCAAGTGCACCTTGGGCCCTTTTACACCCCTGCCCATTTCTTCCACCACTCCCTTCAATTAAAATATTTTACTAAATTATAAACACCGTATTATAATTTAATATAATTAAAAAATTAGTGCAACACCTAAACAATTTAATCAATTTCTTAATTAAATTATTTGGGGTGTTACACGGCCTAGGCAAAATTGAGCGACCCGGTGGATTGAAAACCCAAAAGGGCAATCCAGGCAAAAATTAGGGTTAGAAAATTGGACATAAAAAGAAAAAAGAAAAGGGCAAGCGGCACCTCCAAAAGCTTGGTTAAAAGGTGATCAAAGTTGCAAGTATGAGTAGTTGGCATCAATGCTCCAGAGGCAAAGAATATTCATAAGATCTACCGTGCGTCCATTTCTTTTGTTTTTAGTTTCGAAAAGTTTCCAATGTACTCCTTTCCATCAGGGTGACATTCTTGCATGTCTGACTTCCATATGAATAAAAGTCCAAATTTTTCACTCTATCATTTGTTGTATTATCATTGCCTTCTTTTCATTTCTCGCTTTAAAACTACGTTTTATGGTAGATGATAGATAAATCATGGAAATGTGCATAAGTCGAGCATTAAGATCATTGCGAAATTTTTGAAAATAACAAAGAAAAAGAGACGATCCTTCACCAAGTAAACTCGCAGAATCAAATAAGAAGCGCTGATTGCGTTAGAACAAGAGGACGGCTCGGCTCTCGAATCGTTATCATAGATGGTTGTGGTGTCCCATGATACAAATTCCGAGTTGGTTGGGCAAAGAAAAGAAAAGCCAAAAGAGAAAAAGAGCAAAAATATATATTAAAAAAAAAAAAAAAAAAAAAACAACAATGAACAAACAAAGTCATGCATTGCATCCATCAAGCATAAAATCATGCACTCATCACCATACACTATGAAGTAAATTTAGGCATTTGCATTACACCATAAGGAAAAGAAAAGAAAATAGCAATCATGGCATTTGCATTGCATGCGTTTGTTTATCTTACTTGCAGTACAACGATGGATAGGTACTTGGTGTTAATGTTCGACTTCGTGTTCCGTAAGAAACTCCTCGATGGAGAGATCGGAAGAAAGAAAGAGAAAAGAGAAAAAGAAAAGAGAGCGCCAGCGCGCAAAAAGAGAAGAGAGCGCCAAGCGCGCAAAAAGAGGAAAAGAGAGCGCCCAAGTGTGCAAAGGAGAGGTCTCACATCGTATACGAGCAACGCGATGGACGCGCACCCATGCGAGGCGCAACGGAATAGTTGTATCACCTAGATACGATGGACGCCGTGGGATTGATCCGTATATCGCCTCGGAGCCGATAACGATCCCCGGCCGCTCGAAAGACCAAAGATTTCAGAAAACGTGCTCCTCCAAGCTGCGTGCAAACTCGGATTCGCCAAGAGTTCGTTTAAGGATTACAGGTTTTAGGCAACCTGGGCATTTTACCGCTTTTTGCACGCCAAGTGCCCATTTATCGCCAAAGACGCCAAAACCCTTTTATCGCTTTACACAAGACGCCAAGTTTTCATTTACTGCTTTTTCAAAAAAAATACAGAAGGCTAAGTAGTCATCACAGTAGGACGCTTGAATTGATCACTCAAGAATCCGAAAAAAAAAAGGGAGGAAGAGAAAGAAGAAAGAAAATTAGTGTTTTTCCTAAGTGGACAAAATCGGTATATTTTCTGAATTCTTTATCTCTATTTTGCCTCGGAATATGTTTCGGCCAATTCATATTCCTTGTTAAAATCTAGATAAAGAGGGCAAATTGTCATACCCCAATTTTGTCCGGCTTAGGTCAAAACCCTAATTTTACCCAAAAATAATCAAATTAAAAAATAAAAAAAGCATCATGCATTGCATTTAGGTTTCTAAAGTCATTTCAAAGTTTCTAAAATCATTTTTGGAGTTGAAATGCACTTTTAGACAAATTAGGGTTTTTCAAGAAAACAAAAGGGTTTTTGGTCATTTCACAAATAAGGGACAATTCCTCAAAACAAGTCATCCAACATGCATTTCAAGGTACTAGAGGTCACTACTAGGGAGAAAAATCGGTTTTGAAGTGGAAATGTGTTTCGTGCAAAAACTAGGGTTTTAGAGTGAAAGGGTATTTTGGTCATTTCACAATAAAAGCGGTTTTTTGTCCCAAATCCTTGGATAATCATCAATGATTTATTTAAAGGATATTTGTGCTCCATTGTGATTATTTTTGTGATCGACAATTAAACCTTTTGGTCTAAAAACCTAGTTTTTGGATGTAGAGGGTAAAATGGTCTTTTCCTTTGAGGTGGGGCAAATAAATCAATTTTGGGATTGGTGAGATCATAAAATTCAGAGCCCAATCATTGAATCATGGGATATAGCCCAAAATGGCATGAAGTAGGAAGAATAATCTAGAAGGGAATATTCTACACTCTTTTGAATTTTGAAAGGATAAGGATAGTACAATAGTACAATTTGCAATTCCACTCACTCTCCATTCCCTTAGCTGCGCATAAACAGCCATATACACCCCATTTTCATTTATTTTTATTGTTTGCAAATTGTGTTAAATCATGGCCATCCATTCAAGTGTGAAAATCAATCCTCACCCTTCATTTGAATTAAAATGGCACTTGTGTAATAAGCCTTATGGAAAATTACATTTTTGTAAATGAGTTTATCCTTCACCACCCTTCCTAAGCTGCGCCCTCAGCCCTCTCTCTCCTCACTTTATTGCCCTTAATCCATGTGATAATGCATCTTGACCATTGATTCAATTTCTTTCTCAAATCCTATTGATTTACAAGAGATACATTGTCACACATACCCTTAAGTTTTCACTTCATATAAAAGCCCAAAAATAGGAGACCTCACACACACTCTCTCATTTCTAACCTAGCACTTATACTCAGCCTCCATGCTCTCCTCTCCTCCTCTCTAAATTCGAACCACCATCATCAACTCTCCTTCCATCTTTCCTTCATTCTTTCACCATCAAAACTCCATAATTCTTTCATCATTCAAAAGATCTCCTCATAAGCTTCAATAATCATCCAAGTTTGATCAAAGAGAGGCTTTTTGCGTGGGGTTTCAAGTTTGTTGAGGTTGTGTTCTTCAAGTTCTTGCTCTCTTTTTCATTTCCTAGTTATTTTGTGAGGTAAATAAATTCTCCTTTGCATTTTCTTCACCTTTCACCATGTAGATCTCTTCATCTCTTCTCTCCTTCTCGAAAGAAGCTTTGAGGACTTGTTTCAAACATTATGTACAAGGACATTTGGAGCCTTGGGTGTTTGAGACAAGTCCTTGGCCTTGAAGGAGAGATTCTTATGTTTGTTTGCATTTCTAATCATTTTTAGCATGTTTGCATCATTTTCATGAAATAAAATGCCACTTTCCTCATGTTTTTGCTTTGGCCTTGGGTTAGAAATTAGGATCCTCATGTTTTCTTGCCTATTTCGTGTGTCAAAGTTGAATAAGAATGGTATATGGGACCAATAGTGCATTCGGGTTTAGGTCCCTAAATTAGGGTTTCATCATCTTTTATTTTCTTTGATTTTGTGTGTTGAATAAATGATGAAATGATGATTGTTTGAGTGTGATATACATGTGTAAATCTTAGGGTTTATGTGTGTGTGTCTAATGATGTGATTTGGTTGCAAGAAATTTGTTGAATTTGAGCCTTATTGTGTATAGGTATGTTTCGGCCATAAAGCCATTTTTGTGACCAATTTACTTACTCAAATTTGTTGTTTGATCTTGTTTGGTAAATTAATTGTTGTGAATTGTGTTTTTTTCACTTTTTACCTTTTAGTTTTACCATTCACTTAAGTGTTACTAAATAGTAAAAAAACATTTTCTTACCTTTTTTTTTACCTATCACTTAAAACCCTAAAAAACATTTTACCTTTACCATTTACCTTCACTTAAATAATTCACCACCTTCACTTAAATAAGTTACCATTTCATTAATAATTTACCTTTACTTTTTACCTTTCTTAAATTACAAAAAGACCCAAAACATTCTCTAGTTTACATTCATAACTTTTCAACTTTATAAAATCAACCCAAAAATACTTTTTACCACTTTTTCATAACACTCTAAAAACACCAAAACATTTCACCATTTCCTAAGAATAAGGTAACTAAATTTTTACCACTTTTTATGACACACTCTCACACACTTGCACTTAAATAAAACCTTATTCACTCTCTTGCATTCTCATTTGCTTGTATCTCTTGCATACTCTTTTGTTTTAATCTTCATGCCTTTTCATATATTCATATCTCTTGCATATTCATTTGCACTCTCACTTGTTAGTACCTCATGCATCCTTACTTGTTTATACATGCAATAATGATGTGCCTTGCATATTGTAATTGTATGTTCATGCACCCACATGTTAGCTTAATCATGTATTCAATTGGTTCATTACAATTTGTGGATATTCTTTATGATTGCTATGCTTGTGTTCTTATTGTTGCCTTGGTTTGGACTTGAAAAGATTTGAAATGTTCTATTTCTTTTTCAAACTTGGAATCACATGTTTTTCTAATAAAAACCCTAAGGCATTTTTTTCATAAACAAATCATTGGCCATCACTGGAAGCTGCTTGTTTGATCGTCAATGATGGAGTTACTAGTGGTAGTCACTCAAGCCCTTGCTTGTTTGACTATCACGAAAACTCCCACACCTTAATCAAATACAAGTCAATTTAAAAACTCAAAAAAAACAATATGAGCCATTAGTGATAATCATCACTACGACTCGTCCTTTTCCAAAACAATTTCAAAAAAGATAATAAAAACGTTGCAACTTGTAATCACTTGAAGCAATTGCTCGACTGATTATCGGTTCCAACACTTTTCTTTCAAGTTAGTAATGAACGCCACTCGAAGCCATTGCTTGTTTGGTATTCATGAACGCTTGAGTCATATTTCCAAAACTCAAAAGATAAGATAAAGACAAAACACAGATTTTCTCAAGATTAAGAACCAAGAACTACGTAGCTTTGATCCCTCATCTCATTGAGGGTACGTAGGAGCGGGTCACATCCCGTCAAGCACTCTTTTAAAAAATCTTAGTTTAGTTTCACTTTTCAAAGATCCCAAAAAGATTTCTTTCTCCCTTGTTTTCTAAAAAACTCTTTCAAATAAAAAGGAAAAGAAAAGAAGTAGAACGATTTATTTCAAATCAAACAATCCAAACCACACATCGAATTAATGGTTCCTTTCTAGAAAGGAGGTGTGTGGGTGCTAATACCTTCCCACACCTAACCGACCCCGAACCTACATCTCTCGAGTTTTGAAAGACCAGTTGCTTTCAAAGGTTTTCCTAATATTTTCCTTAATAAATATTAGTGGCGGCTTCATTGATCGATTTCTTTTAGAAAAGTTGTAAACGAGGAAGGTTCTCCCTCGGGGACTTTTTCGGGCGCAACAGCTGGCGACTTCACTGGGGACAATTTTTATTTTTTTTTTAAAAAAAATAAGTGGGTCAAACCTAATTATACCGTTGTGTGGTTCAAAATGTTTGATTTGAATTATTTTTCGTTTTACTTCTTCATTTCCTTACCTTTTTCCTTTTCTTTCTTCATATGCTTGTAATTATGCATGCTTTCCCCCATCTATTATAATCCCTTCTTCTCTGCTCCTTTTCTTGAGGTAAGCTATATATGGTTGTTGATGACACCTTAGGTTAGTTCATTTGTTTTGAAGTGATGCTAAACCTTGTCATACCCCAATTTTGTCCGACTAATTCAAAATAAAAATTGTCTTTTCGCGAACGCGAGGTCCTAACAGTATTTTTCTCGTAGTTGAAAAGAGACCCAAAAATATATGTCGAGGCACACATGCATTATTTTTTAGCTGGGTACGCGTGTTATTTTAACCGGGTACACGCGTTATTCTTAATTGCGTCTGCATTTTTTCTATTTTTAAATGCAGCGCGTTAATTTTAACGATCGGGCACTATGTTATTTTCGTGGTAGACGCGTGTTGTATTTAACCAAAACAAAAATCAAATTTATAAAGGAAGATAAAATTGATCTAGGTCAAGTAAAATAAAAAAGAAGGCTGTTAATAACAAAACAATGCAAGATTCCATTTGAAATAAAAAAAATAATAACAACACATAGCACCCAACCTCACGCATGTGTGTGAGGACTTAGTGCTGAACATAAATATACTATAGCAATTCTATTACAAATACAAAAATAAGAATAAAGATAGCACAGAGGAGGCAGCAACAATAGACAAGAGGAAGCAGCCAAAATTGTGCAAAGAATAAACTTAGCTCCCAAAGCTCCAAATAGGTAGAACCTTTGTTGAGACTTTGCTTTCAAAACCTGCACATACACAAACACAAACAGGTTTTTAAAATATAGTCAAACATCCCCAATTTGTGAATGTAGCAGTGGCTGGGGAGAAGGAAAGTGTTGGCAGAATCACTTATACACCAAAACATGAAACTTTTGAACAAATACAAATCAGAGAAAATTGACATTACAACACAATAACATATACAAGTTCATCTATAAACAGGGCTGAAAAACTCAGAACAGAGGGGGGAGAAACAGCACATAGAAACAAAAACACACTAGAAACATACACACACAAACACACACGCAGAAAATAGGGGGGGAGAAGAAAAGACCAGCAACCAAAACACTGTCAAGCACATACACTGAGAAAAAACCAGCAAACAAAACACATAGAAACACAACCAGCAACCAGAATCACGACTAAAACACAACCACCACTCCAACAAACTCAAAACCACACACAAACACACGCAGACAGCAGAGGGGGAGGAAAAACGCAGCAAACATACATTGGAGAAAAACATAAAACTGAGAGGGAGAAAACCGGCAAACACAATCACACGCAGAACCAGAATACACAACAAACTCCACACATAAATACACCCTCAGAGCAAGCACAAACACATAAACTCAACATACTGAAACATACAACACAGAGGGGAGGAGAAGAAAGTGAACAGCAAACACATAAGGAAAAGAACACGAAGATCTGGAAAACCCAGTAAGCCAAACACAGCAACAGAACACACAAAGCAAGAGAGGGGAAAAAGAAGCTTCTCACCGTCACTGCCGGCATCTCCGTTGAACCGCGCCGTCGCGCGCCGCCATCTCGCGACCCATCGTCGCCTCTTTCTCCCGGTTCGCGACGCACCACCACGCCACCTTCTTGCTCACCTGCGTGAACCAACCGTCGTCTCCCCCTCTCTCCGTCGCGTCGTACTCCATTCCGTTCCTCTCTCGATCTACTCCTCTCTCTCACCGTCGTTACCGCCGCGCTTCACCTCTCATCATCGCGAGCCAACACGCCTCTTCTCTCCCCTCGGTTCGTGCTCTCTCTCTCTGCAACGTCTTCTTTCTTCCCTCTCTCTCCAAGTCTTCTCTCTCTATCAAAGATGGAAATGAAACGGCGCTGAGGGAGAAAATAGGTTAGGATCTTTACTAATCTCAGCATGGGCTGGGTTATGGGCCTCCTTGTTTTTAAGTTTTTCTTTTAAATCTGATTGCTACTTACACCCCCTCCGTTAATAATACAACCCCCCTATTGTTAGCACTCCCCAAATTTCGCTATCTCACCCCTCTCCTTAAAGATGCATTTCTGTATTTAGTTATTATAATATGGATGCTTGCCAACCTATATTTTTCACTAAATCTAAAACTTTGATTAGTAGTCTTGCGAAGCCTTTGCTTGCATGATTATTAACAATGAGGTACTAGTGGTGATCACTTGGAGCCTTTGCTCAATTGATCGCCGTGAATGCCTAATTTTCCTAAAGATTTTCACTAAATCAAAAAACTTTGTTAGTAGTCTCGTGAAGCCTTTGCTTGCGCGATTATTAACAATGAGGTACTAGTGGTGGTCACTTGGAGCCTTTGCTCAATTGATCACCGTGAATGCCTAATTTTCCTAAAGATTTTCACTAAAATCAAAAACTTTGTTAGTAGTCTTGCGAAGCCTTTGCTTGCAGGATTATTAACAATGGAGTGCTAGTGGTGGCCACTTGGAGCCTTTGCTCAATTGATCATCATGAAAGCTCGATTTTCACAATTAAACAAGGTAAAAAAAACAAAAACCTTTTCTAGACAAAAACGAGAACTACGTAGCTTTGATTCCTCATCATAGTGGGGATACGTGGGACGGGTTCATGTCCCGTCAAGCACGCTTTCAAAAGAATCACAAAACTAAGAACTACGTAGCTTTGAATTCTCCATCGCACCCGGAGATACGTAGGAGCGAGAGACCAACTCTCGTCAAGCGCCAAAAATAAAATTTTTATTAAGTTTTCCCATTCGCTTCAAACAAGAAATAAATAGGCAAATCTAGGTATTTTTCAAATCAAACGTAAAACCACACACTTAATTA
Organism: Oxytropis ochrocephala; assembly: GCA_020916435.1. Classification (NCBI taxonomy): domain Eukaryota; kingdom Viridiplantae; phylum Streptophyta; class Magnoliopsida; order Fabales; family Fabaceae; genus Oxytropis; species Oxytropis ochrocephala. Next base: position 66,210,673 of record CM037090.1, read on the forward strand.
AAGGTTCCCTCTCAGTAGAGAGGGCGCGTGGGGTGCTAACACCTTCCCGCATGTCGACCCCCGAACCCATATCTCTAGTTTTCGAAAGACCATCCGCCTTGTTCAAAGACCTTTTTTCAATGTTTTGGTCTTAAAATTAAAATATTGGTGGCGGCTTCAAATATTTTCCACGTTGTACATTGAGAAACCCAAACCAGATTTTTCGGGGTGCAACAGCTGGCGACTCCACTGGGGACTTTTCCTTTTTAAGTGGGTCAAGCCTAACTAATTAAATGTGTGGTTTAATGTGCTATCGATTTGATTTGGATACCTTGTTTGCTTCTATCTCTTTCGGCTTTATTTTCTTTCTTATCATGTTGTATGCATGTGCATTTGTTTTCTCTTCTTCCATGTTTGTTTTTCCTTCCTCCTCTTTGCTTATGTGCTTAGTACCCTCATGCATTTCCCCCCGTTCTATTGTGATCCCTTCTTCTTCGCTCCCTTTCTTGAGGTAAGTAATTGATTGTTGTTGAAACCCTAGGCTAGCTTATTTGATATTAAACCCTAGGGTAGACGCGACATGTTATTGCTTGCTATTGTCCAGGACTGCTCGGTTTTTCCTTCGCAGGTGGGGGTATATGTGGGTAGTTTTAGGCGGTATGTCCTCGCTACACACACTCACACCTTATGCTTACTATGTTTTGAGAGGGGCCTAAAACCCAAGGTCTGAACGAATACCTAGGAGAGTGGGAACGATTAGTGACTGCCATTCGTAGACCTTTGTCCATATGGCTCTCATGAAAGTTCCGCCCAGAGTACGCTTTCTCATGATGCCTCACACTCGGTAGCTTTCTACGATTGTGGGTGTCATCATGAGAAAGACTTTAGCTCTTGGTTGCCATTGTAAGGAAGTGATTAGAACCTACATGGGAGGATTACCCTTTCCGTCGACTTTAGACCCTAGGATTCCCACCCTTCGTAGGACACAAGGGGCATGCCAAATTGTGTGTTGCATTGTAATCTAAGCATGTTTTCAAAAAAGGAGAAAGAGATTTTTCAAAAAAGAAGAGAAAATAGAGAAAGAGCTGCCGTTGTAGCCTTTCTTTTGTCGGTCCGTACGGGGCAGCATGTGGTTCACCCTTTTCAAAAAAAGAGATAAAGAGTTGTCGTTGTAGCCTTTCCCTTACTAGGTCCATATGAAGCCACGTACGGCCCGCATTTTCAAAAAAAAAAACTTGAATCATTGCCAATAAAAACTCTTTCATTTGTCTTGCATGCCCATAGAACATCATCATCATTTGCATACATCCTTGCATTACAAAAAGCAAAATTTTCAAAAAAAATCATCATAGTCTTTTCTTTTACCGGGCTATATGAGGTGATGTTCCCAAAATTTCAGTCACCAAACTCGGGAAAAATGTTTTCATCTTATTTTTCACATGCATGTCAAGTCGCATTATCGCCATCATTTTCATATAAAGACATCATTTGCATTGCATAAAACAAAAACTTGATAAAATTCATACATGCATTTTTTTTTCTCTATCCCATTAAGGCTTGTCAGGAGTGCATTCTCCGCACGTGTGCGTTTCCATTCACTAAAGCTTTTTCCCCTAAAATTTCTCGAAAGATCCAAAAAAATCGTGTCTTATTAGGGGCGCGTCTCATGCATTATTGTTTTCCTCTTTCACGCATCATGAAAAAACAATACATTAACCTCTCATTTTGCGTGCAATTCCATTCAATAAAAATTATGTCTTTCCATGCATTCAAAAAAATCATTGTGATCATGCATTTCATTGCACAAAAAAAAAATGATGAAAACAAGAAAGCATCTCGCTATAATCATCATCAAATTTATTCAAAATGTAGCATGCATGCATCATTTCTTTAACCTCATCACTTTAGTTCAAATACATCATTCCTCCATACATGCATCTTTCAAAAAAGGAAGGGGCATTGGCATTTCATACTTTGCCTTGCCTCTAAAAAATCATCATTTAGAAAAAACATCATTACTGCATCTTTCATCATTCAAAAGAAAAGGGGGCATCGACATTTCATATCTTGTCTTGCCTCTATAAAAATCATTTTGAAAAGAAGCATAATTCTTGCATCATTCATCATCCAAAAATGCACTGGCATTTCATGTTTCGTCTTGCATAAAAAGAAAACATCAAAAAGAAAAAAACTTTTAGAATAATCACACTCTTCAAGTGAACATGCTTTCATGCATTTCATTTTCATCATGTATACATCATAACGTTTTCATCCATGCATTGCATACAATAAAAATGTTGTGATGAGAGACGAGATGTTCTTGCAAAGTAATCTTTCTTTTTGGAAAAGTTTACCCTCACCCATTTGCAAACTCAATGTGTTCCAAGGCCCTCAGTTTTTCACATCAATATCTCATTTGTATTTCCTTCAAAAAAAGGCATTGCATCTCATCCATTCCATGATAAAAGACTGAAACAGTTTATCAAAAAGTTTGTATATCATGTTTTAACCAATGTTAACTCTCTGTGAAGCGTTCTTCTAGTAAGTATGCATGCCGCGTGCAGTTTCCCTTGTTTGAGTCAGTCAATTTCCTTCATTTATCATCATCCCCCATCCAAGTCTAATCCCGCCCCGTCCACCCCTAAAGCGCATATTATCTCCCATCAGTGCATACTTGACTTTTTGGTTCATTCTCGCTAACATCAGTAAGTCCTCCATCTTTGAGGCAGTGCAGTGATCACTAATTTTCCTTGTCAGCATCATATTCATTTAGTGCAAGTCTTTCTAAAAAAAATATAATAAATAAAAAAGATAAAATAAGCTCGCTAGGTTGAAAACCCGCAAAGGGCGGCCTAGGCAAAAAAAGCGCCCGGTGGATTGAAAACTCGCAAAGAGCGATCCAGACAAAAATTAGGGCACAAAAAAAAACAAAAAAAAAAGGGGGAAAAGAAAAGAGCAAACACATGAAGATAGATAAATTATTGTCCTAAAGTTAAGTCTCACAGAAATAAGCAATCGGGATTTGAAAGGAAATTTGGTCATCTCTCCATACCCTCAAAAACCTAAAATCCCAGAAAGTCCATTTCCTACCCCTCTTAAGCCAAAGATTCAAAATCACAAAAATCCCCCTCCTACCCACCTTAAGTCAAGAAAAGCCCAAGATATCTCCATCACCCTAGACGAGGGTTAATTCCACATCAAAGATGGTATATCATTTTCACCCTAGACGAAAGGAAAGAAAATTCACAAAAGGAGGGGAATAACAAAGTTTCAAAGAAAGGAAGACAAAGGGAGTATAAATTAAGAGTCAATACATTTTGTCATGAAGCATAAGAGCTCCCCTTCCAAAAAGGCCCTCAAATTCAATGGGTTCAATCATTTCCCTTTCAAAAAAAAAAAAAAACCTCAATTCATTGGGTTTAACCATCTTTTCTTTCATAAAACCTTCCAACACCTCATCAAACCTAATAACCATTTCCTTCATAAACCATTGACCATCGGCTAAAACCAAACAAGACCCATTCTCCCCATCAACCCCAAACACTTCATTAAGCTCAATCATCCCCTTCTCCACATCACAACCCTAAGAAGTCCATTCTGATCAATGACTGATTGTTTTCGTTTTCTCAAGTTTTAATCTTAGGGCAAATAAGTTTATCCATTTACGACGTGTTTGCTCAAAAAGAAAAAACAAACAAGCAGAAAAAAGAAAGCTGCTCAAAAAGAAAAAACAAACAATCAAAAAAGAAAGTTGGTAAAAAAGAAGAAGGATTTGCACTCCAAGATGCATTCATGTTGCATTAGAACAAGGTCTAGTGGTCACCAAGTGGGGCCTCTCCTCATACTAAAAAGTCAAAAGTGTGTACTAGGGGGCATTCCCTTCACCTCTCACTCCGCTCAACTTTGGGGAGGTTTGTTCATTGCCCACCCCATTCATATATCACCGTCAGTTCATAACCATCACCATAACTCTGTCGTCTTTCACAACCTCACTCAAAGAAACCATTTGAAATGTCATTCCAAAGTGGGGTAAATGCATTCCCATTCCTTCACCTCATTCATTCCTATAAAACCTCACCGGGGCAATCTCTCAACTCACTATCCTAAACAAGGCCTCGTCGTTCTAATTGGGGCAGCTTTGTCCTTGTTATGACTGGGGCAACATCAAACTTTATGGGTTGAGACAAAATCTCTTTTGCTCCACCCTTCACTTCAAAAGCCGAAGCATTCCCAATTCATCATCTTCTACACCCTAGTTGTTGTCATCACTAGACAGGGGCAAGCTATTCACTCATCAAAGACCTGAATTGGGGCAATCTTGTATCTCTTGATCCCTCATGAGCTTCGGCAATAACCATGTTTGTCATTCCTTCACTTGCCATAAATGTCCATGCCCTAAACCAATTCCATGTTAACTGACTCATTCATTCACACACTTCTATGCATGCTTACTAGACAATGCTTCAAAAAGAGAGAACACAAGTTGTTTACGTGATATCTAAAATTCAGTCATCATGGAAAGAAAGAGAAAACAAGTGAGGTTGTTTGTAAATAAAAACCTTGAGAACACCAGAGTTTGAATCAAATTCAATTTTTCAACAGAATGGTCAATAATCATCTCAATTTCTTGCATCCAAAGTCTCGCATCTCATCATCACAAAAAAGTTTACCTCATGCATCTAGGCATTTCAATCTATTCACTATGGCATATGCATCAAAGCATTACATTTGCATCTTCACATTTTGTGCATTCATCACATAGCAAAAAGAAAAAAAAACGGTCCACGTCAGTCGCACCATATTAATACTTGCATTTCATAGAGGAAAATAGTAAAGAAGAAAAAGCATAAATCTTTTCATTGCATTGGCATCGTATTAATGTTAGCATCTCCATAAAAGAAAAAGAATAAAAATCATTGCATCAAACATCAGAGCATTGCATCATATTAATGTTTGCATTTCATAGAAGAAGCAAAAAGAAGCCAGCAGAAGTCAGAACAGGAGCATTCCATTCATCAAAGCATCAATCACCGCATACACTTGCATTCAAACATCAAAACATTATACAAAAGAACAAAGGCATTCCATAATATTCAAGACATCAATCATAGCATATGTTTTCATTACATGTGTCATTCATTGCATTGCTAAGAAAAATGCGGACGAACGCAGGATGTTAATCCTCATGCCTAGTTCCAAGAATCAGCACGACAAGTGTTCATTTACCATTTTCTCAGCACGACAAGTGTTCATTTACCATTTTCTCAGCACGCCAAGTGTTCATTTACCATTTTCTCAGCACGTCAAGTGTTCATTCACCGTTTTCTCAGCACGTCAAGTGTTCATTTACCGTTTTCTCAACACGACAAGTGTCCATTTACCGTTTTCCCAGCACGCCAAGTGTCCATTTACCGTTTTCCCAGCACGCCAAGTGTTCATTTACCGTATTCTCGGCCGCGCCAAGTGTTCGATTCATCGTCTTTCTCAAAGACGCCAAGTGTTCATTTACCGCCTTCTCAAAGACGCCCGGTGTTCATTTACCGTTTTCCCAATCGGCACGCCAAGTGTTCATTTATTATTTTCGCATCGGCACGCCAAGTGTTCATTTACTGCTTTCTTTCTAGCAAACCAAGCATTCATCATCATTGCATCAGACATCAAATCAATTTTCATAATACAAAATCATTTTCAATAAATAGGAGACTAAGTCGAATGTACATTCGAAATAGTCATCACGACAGGACACTTGAATTGATCATTCAAGAATCCTGAGGTCCCTATGCCAAAAAAAAAACATTCAGTGTCGTCTACATCATAGTAATGTTTGCATTCCATAAAGCAAAAAGAACAAAAAATTCATCATCCCATCAAACATCAAAGCAATACAGTTGCATCACATCAATACTTGCATCTCATAGAAGAAAAGAAAGCTAAAGCATACCATGTCATTCATCATTTCATGTTATTCATCATAGCAATATTCACATTTCATAGAAAAAAGGCAAAGAAGAAAAGTTTTCCATTGCATGTCATCTGCCATTTCATCAAAACACAAAAGCATTACATATCATCAAACACCAAAATTTTGCATTCACATACCTGCACTTCATAAAAAGGGCAAAAGAAAAGAAGAGGAGAAAAGCCAAAAGAGCAAAAGAGCAACAACTAGCAAAAGAAGAGAAAGAAGAAAAGCTAGAAGAAAGAGAGAAAGAGCAAAACAGAAAAAGAAACTCATGCATTACATTCACTAAGCATAAAATCATGCACTCGTCAGACATAGAAAATAATATTAAAGTAAAGAAAAGAGAAATTCAGGCATTTGCATTACGTTCATCATAAGAAAAGAAAAAGAAAATGGCAATCATGGCATTTGCATTGCATGCATTGGTTCATTTTTCAACTGCAGACAAGAGAGAGAGAGGATAAACACCGCAGTGTTAATGCTCGCCTTCAGATTCCAGAAAATGCTCCCCCAAGTTGGGAGTTCAAAAAAAAGAAGAAAAGAGAGAAACAAAAAAAAGAGAAAAGAAAGCGCTCAGGCGCGCATTGCGGATTGGAGCCTAGAGAGATCATCGCTCCCTTCTGCCCAGGTCTCACATCGTGTACGAGCAACGCGATGGACCGCAGCCCCATGTGAGGTTCAACGGAATAGTTGTATCAGCCTAAGATACAGTGGACACCGTGCATTGATTTGTATATCAGTTCCGGAGCTGATAACGATCCCCCGGTCGCTCGAAAAGGCCAACAGGAAGCGTGCTCCTCAAAGCCACGTGCAAACTCGGATTCGTCAAGAGTTCGTTTAAGGATTACAGGTTTTAGGCAGCCTGGGCATTTTACCGCTTTCTGCACGCAAGTGTCCGTTTTACTTTTTCTGTCTGCACGTCAGTGTTCATTTACTGTTTTCGCATCGACACGAAAGTGTCTATCTTTCCGAAAGAAAAAAAAAGGAGAAAGAAAAAAGAAAATTCGGATTTCCCCAAGTGGACAAAATTGGTATAATTTCTGAATTCTTTATTTCTATTTTATCTTCGAAACATGCCTCGGCCAATTCATATTTCTTGATAAAATCCAAATAAAGAGGGGCAGCTGTCATACCCCAATTTTGTCCGACTAATTCAAAATAAAAATTGTCTTTTAATGAACGCGAGTCCTATGATATTTTTCTCGTAGTTGAAAAGAGACCCAAAAATATATGTCGAGGCACACATGCATTATTTTTTAGCTGGGTACGCGTGTTATTTTAACCGGGTACACGCGTTATTCTTAATTGCGTCTGCATTTTTTTCTATTTTCGTACGCGCGTTTAATTTTAACGATCGGGCACTATGTTATTTTCGTGGTAGACGCGTGTTGTATTTAACCAAAACAAAAATCAAATTTATAAAGGAAGATAAAATTGATCTAGGTCAAGTAAAATAAAAAAGAAGGCTGTTAATAACAAAACAATGCAAGATTCCATTTGAAATAAAAAAAATAATAACAACACATAGCACCCAACCTCACGCATGTGTGTGAGGACTTAGTGCTGAACATAAATATACTATAGCAATTCTTATTACAAATACAAAAATAAGAATAAAGATAGCACAGAGGAGGCAGCAACAATAGACAAGAGGAAGCAGCCAAAATTGTGCAGCAATAGGCTTAGCTCCCAAAGCTCCAAATAGGTAGAACCTTTGTTGAGACTTTGCTTTCAAAACCTGCACATACACAAACACAAACAGGTTTTTAAAATATAGTCAAACATCCCCAATTTGTGAATGTAGCAGTGGCTGGGGAGAAGGAAAGTGTTGGCAGAATCACTTATACACCAAAACATGAAACTTTTGAACAAATACAAATCAGAGAAAATTGACATTACAACACAATAACATATACAAGTTCATCTATAAACAGGGCTGAAAAACTCAGAACAGAGGGGGGAGAAACAGCACATAGAAACAAAAACACACTAGAAACATACACACACTGTAACACCCCTTTTCTACCCTTATATTACGTGTCATTTATCAGAGTAATTCTTTTTCAAAAATAAAAATTGTTTTAATTGATAGAAAAGAAATGCTACAGCTTCCTTAAAACTCATCGAATATGCACTCTTCAAATTTGTGCAATCAAACATCAGTTATGGAAAATCCCATCCTCATAAAACACAATCGCAATGCATGAACACCGACTCACCAAATACTCTCAAACACGTCTCAATGTAACAATAGAAATCAAGATACAACTCTTAAACAAATTATCCAACTCTACCCACGCCCTAGGTGTTACAATGATCGAGAGCGACTCAACAACATCCCAACAAAGAAATAAAGAAGGCAAAGTGAAGACCTTCACTCGCGGTTACTGCAGCGTTGCCACAATAGAGCAACATTCCAAGCGTAAGGGTGAGAATTTCAATAAAACATAATCGGATACATAATAGAGAAATAAGAGCGAGCAATCACACAAGATCAACATCTTCACCACATCATAATCACACAACACCACTCCAATCACAAACAAAGAACAATTCACGATTATGATTATGTATGAAAATGCAACCCACACTCGGGCATATGCATGATGGTACCATATCATCTTTAAAAACCACTCAAGGCATATCTCGTCATAGGAGAAAAACCACTCAAGGCATAACCACTCAAGGCATAACATCATCAATATTAGTCATAGTATGCACATGCCATGAGACTCTATAACACATGTGCAACTCAATCAACACTCACTCGAGTACCCATCATCATCATCATGAAAGAAATAACCACTCAAGGCATGTCATCACAAAACACTCGTAGAGTGTATTCGTCGTAATTCATCACAATCACACAACAGCATTATTAAAACTATACTCATAGAGTATATTCTTCACAAAACATCACAAGTCATATCACAACATCATAATCACTCATAGAGTGAACTCATCTCACTCCACACAATTCATACTACACATCATCATAATCACTCATAGAGTGAACTCGTCACAAAAACAGCAGAATATTCAGTTCAAAAACAGCATCATTAAGTCACAAAAACAAAGAAAAAACCAAGTGAAAAAGCAGGGGCATATGGGCGTATAACAACTTCAAAAACAAGCGAGATATATGCGCTAGGACAATGTATATATCGCTACTAAAAACAACGATTTTTCAACATCAAAACAAAGAACTCCTTCTTTATAAGACAAAGAACATATTTTTATGGAAACAAAGAACATCTTTTTGTGAAAAATAAAGAACATTTTTATGTGATACAAAGAAAGATTTTTTTTTTTTTTTTTTTTTCTTCTCACTCTCATGGTGTCCTTCCAACAATTATGAACATACAATGTAATCACCACTTAAGTCTCGACACCCAATTTAAACCAAAACACACCACACATCACACCTTAAATCAATTTCAAATTTACTCGACCACATGCTCTCATCCATATATATATGAAAGATCGATCCTAACTTCACCAAATCACCCAATTCAAATTCAACTCATCCTATCATAAAATCAACCACATGACAACATCGTCACCCATAAGTACACAAAGACATTTACAACACAAAAACGGCAACTTAAACAACATAAGGACAACGGCTTTACAAAGAACATCACAACATAAAAACGGCACCATTTATTTAAGAAGATAGCAACATATTCTAGTGCAGAACAACACTACTATTTTCAAAAGAAAAGCAACATGTTCTATTATAAAACAACAATAATACAACATGAAAACAGTGACATTAAGTTGCAAAAAAAAAAAAAAAACAACATTTATTCTTTACAAAAACAAAGAAGGTATTTTTCTTATAAGAATAGTAGCACATTTTCTTATAAAAACCGCAACATTTACAATACACCAATATCTTTAGACATTAACAAAAACTTGCTCGTTATCATGTACAACAAGGAAACCATTACATCTTAATGCACTCGAAGGAAAACCAAATGAAATCAATGGTCATAGCATCTAACAAGGAATCGGTCATTTATGGTTATCAAGACATTGCACCGCTTTTTAAAATTATTTTACACGCCAATTTCATAAAACACTTAATCAAAGAGCATCAATTAGCACGGAATAAAATCATGTTCTATCAAAAGATTTTACACAAGGCGTGGTTTGACTATTTTCTCGAAACTCTTAACTCAAGGTATGGATTACGACTGTAAGTCGCATAACTATTTACTTGATCTAAGCACAACCACTACCAAAGGTTCAGTGAAGACACAAAATTAAATTAGCATTTAAGACAACTCCTACCATCACGACTACACGTGAAGGACACATAAACTTGTGCAGACATGTAAGCATCTAGAAATTAAAAATCAACAATCACATCGTCATATAAAACGAGGAAGCAACTTTTAGATAGAACCTCATAATTAACTTGTAGTTCCTCCTAATTTACTCATAGTCCTAGAACCTAAAGATCAAACATTCGGTTGAGGCAACTCGATTAAACAAACACGTAAGAAGAGAACCAAACATGTACATGAAACACTTGATTAAACAAGCCCCATAGAGCAAAACTAAGACACAAGTATCAAACACCCTTTAAGCCTAGCTCACTCTAGTTTGATATATCAAGTTCATTTCTAGTAAATTCCTATAAGAGTTCTAGACTCATTAGAAGATACAAACACCATTCATATACACTTACGCATGCAATATATAATTTAGTAACCCACCAAAAATTCACAAGACTAATTAAACTATTAGCTCTATTTGCATATACTTAGTATAGTGTAAATTGTAAAAGATAGAACAATTTCAAATATTCTACTTATGCAAAACAATTTCATATTCATGCTAATCCACTACAGCACCTTGAATCAAGTAATAGGAGTGCACAAAAGTCTCATCGCACATTTTCATTATTAGATTTAAAAGCCACATAAGACAAATCAATAAATTAGAAATAATAATACTAATTGTAATATTAATAATAACAACAGCCAACATCAAATTATAAGCAAGGCATGCAACTCTACTCGAGTCCATGCATCCAAAGCACACTGAACACACATACAAATCCGGTTAGGGCCGAGCCACAAAAGACACTACAAATCGGACTACTCGTAGGACATTGCATCGAATCGCTCTGATACCACTAATGTAACACCCCTTTTCTACCCTTATATTACGTGTCATTTATCAGAGTAATTCTTTTTCAAAAATAAAAATTGTTTTAATTGATAGAAAAGAAATGCTACAGCTTCCTTAAAACTCATCGAATATGCACTCTTCAAATTTGTGCAATCAAACATCAGTTATGGAAAATCCCATCCTCATAAAACACAATCGCAGCGGCATGAACACCGACTCACCAAATACTCTCAAACACGTCTCAATGTAACAATAGAAATCAAGATACAACTCTTAAACAAATTATCCAACTCTACCCACGCCCTAGGTGTTACTGATGTCGTAGAGCGACTCAACAACATCCCAACAAAGAAATAAAGAAGGCAGCAAGACCTTCACTCGCGGTTACCTGCAGCGTTGCCACAATAGAGCAACATTCCAAGCAGAAGGGGTGAGAATTTCAATAAAACATAATCAGATACATAATAGAGAAATAAGAGCAGGCAATCACACAGTATCAACATCTTCACCACATCATAATCACACAACACCACTCCAATCACAAACAAGAACAATTCACGATTATGACTATGTATGAAAATGCAACCCACACTCGGGCATATGCATGATGGTACCATATCATCTTTAAAACCACTCAAGGCATATCTCGTCATAGGAGAAAAACCACTCAAGGCATAACCACTCAAGGCATAACATCATCAATATTAGTCATAGTATGCACATGCCATGAGACTCTATATAACACATGTGCAACTCAATCAACACTCACTCGGAGTACCCATCATCATCATCATGAAAGAAATAACCACTCAAGGCATGTCATCACAAAACACTCGTAGAGTGTATTCGTCGTAATTCATCACAATCACACAACAAAGATTATTAAAACTATACTCATAGAGTATATTCTTCACAAAACATCACAAGTCATATCACAACATCATAATCACTCATAGAGTGAACTCATCTCACTCCACACAATTCATACTACACATCATCATAATCACTCATAGAGTGAACTCGTCACATTTCACACAATTCATATACATGTCACATCATCATCATCATAAACGTCATAATCGAAGCCAAAGACCTCATCATCACCAACATCATACATATAAGACTCCCGGAAATTCCGCGTGCTTAGTTATATACCCAATATCCCCTAATCATTCACGACCACTTTTGGAAATATTCAACAACATACAATTGCCCTTTATTTATATTCGGGGTTATAAAATAGTAAACTAATTGACTATGGGATTTCTCGATATCTCGTCATCGCTCACAACAACATTTGTGAGGCTCCCAGAGATGTCCTTGAAATTACACCAGTAAACTGGCCTGAACAAAGGCTAGCCATAGTCAAAGAGTACACTAGTAGTATAACACTTAGAGTTTAGAAAAACATCCTGTATTTAGTTTAGGAAGCGTCACATTTTAAATTAAGGAAAACACCACATTTGTAAGGTTAGAAAACATCACGTTTAATTGTGGAAACAACTCACTTGAAATGACAATTTAAACCACAGCAAGAACAACATAACACAGTAGGGTTTATACGCCAAAACCGCAACCTCTTACGCGCCCAAAACAGCAGAATTTTTATTTGTATAAACGGCAACACAAAACAGTTTACTCTGCCTTAAAAATAGAATATTCAGTTAGGCCTCTGAATAAGCTTTCCAACGCATCTTAGAACACCTCAATCGGGTTCCCGGTTCGAAAGATATAGCGAAAACATAACAAGGGGCATTTTGAAATGAAACGATCGATTGTTGGAGGCCGAAGATCGATTTCCCTCTCTTAAAATACAAGGGGAAATCGATTCTTGACCTAAATAACACAAAGGGAATCGATTCTTGGCTTCAAAAACATAAGAGTGAATCGATTCTGGGCTTCAAAAACATAAGAGTGAATCGATTCTTGACTTTAAAAACATAAGAGTGAATCGATTCTTGGCTTCTAACAATACGAGATACCATCACACGATCAACACAAAGAACAATGCAATTCTCAACCATCTCATGCTCAAACAATATCATCAACAATTATCAATTATCTCCATTCAATCATCTCAAGGAAAAACACCAACTACTCATCAAGCAAAATATCAACGATTCACATAACATCAACAATTTTAGGATCATCAAGATATCACATACAACAACAATATATCATCAAACTCACCAACGATCTCTAATCCCACAAAACCCCATAAACCCTAACTACACCCGATTATGTTAAACGAAACGCTCACCCTTACCTCTTAAACGTAAGCTCAGAGAGGACGAATGAAAGCACGTCATTTAAACCACAACAACCCACGAACCCAGCCTTCTCTTCTTCCTTCCTCTTCTCTTCGCGATCTCCTTCCCTTTTCTTCTTTCTTTCCTTGCGCTTCTCTCTCTCTCACAGCACACCCTTCTTTCTTTTTTTCTTTCTTTTTCTCTCAAATGCATAAAATGAGCCAACCCTAGGCAAAACCCCATCACTCATGCGCTAACCTTGGGCCCTTGGGTCCTGGGCCTCTTTCTATCACTAAATTAATTATTAACACCACCCCTCTTTTAATTAATTGCCACTCACTTCTTTACTATCCACTATTCCTCATTTAAATCAAACACCCTATTATTATTTTAATACAACCCACCAAACACCACTTAATTAAATTAATTAAATAAACACTCGAATTATTTTTGGGGCGTTACAACTCTCCCCACTTAGAATATTTTCGTCCTCTAAAATCACGCTAATCCCAACAACAAGATGAATCTAGTTCACACTTAATCTCTTCGAAAGTTTACATGATTTAAATCCTAATTTTAACCTCGGTACACCCGCTTACAACCCTCTCAAGGTTCTATTCTTGATCCATGTGAAACACTAAAGTTTGCTTTTACTCCTCCTCCTCATGAGTCTCAACTTAACATATTGACTCCATCTCTTATGTCACATAACTGTGTACTTTCATTCTAAGCATAAATCTCCACCAAAGGTTCAAGAATGACACACCACTAAAATAAGGTATGAGACAAATTCCTACCCTCAAGGACTACACATAGAAGAACGCATAAGCATTTACAACACACATAAGCATCTAGAATTTACTAGTCAACACTCGCATCGTCATGCAATTCAAGAAAAACAATCTTTATAACATTTCATAATTAAATTATATCACACCATAATTCATATCTCAATCAAAAATGGCATCACCCATGACTCATATCTCAATCACTCGATCACATACTCTTATCATCATACAAAGATGAATTCAACATCAACTCTCAGTATAAATCACTTCATAAAATATCCCGTGTTGTAGCATCACCTTTTAAAGTGGAAAAACTTCACATTTAAATTGCAAGGACAAGAATAAAAACAACAACCTTTTTTTTATTAAAAGGACAACATTACCGCACCCTTTTATTTATAAAAATGTGAGAATATTCGGTTCAAAAAACAAGATCATTAAGTCACAAAACAAAGAAAAAACCAAGTGAAAAAGCAGGGCATATGGGCGTATAACAACTTCAAAAACAGCAAAGATATATGCGCTAGGACGAGAGTATATACGCTACTGAAAACAACGATTTTTCAACATCAAAACAAAGAACTCCTTCTTTATAAGACAAAGAATATATTTTTATGGAAACAAAGAACATCTTTTTGTGAAAAATGAAGAACATTTTTATGTGATACAAAGCATTTTTTTTTTTTTTTTTTTTTTTTTATTCTCATTCTCACTCTCATGGTGTCCTTCCAACAATTATGAACATACAATGTAATCACCACTTAAGTCTCGACACCCAATTTAAACCAAAACACACCACACATCACACCTTAAATCAATTTCAAATTTACTCGATCACATGCTCTCATCCATATATATATGAAAGATCGATCCTAACTTCACCAAATCACCCAATTCAAAATTCAACTCATCCTATCATAAAATCAACCACATGACAACATCGTCACCCATAAGTACACAAAGACATTTACAACACAAAAACGGCAACTTAAACAACATAAGGACAACGGCTTTACAAAGAACATCACAACATAAAAAGCGGCACCATTTATTTCGAGAAGATAGCAACATATTCTAGTGCGAACAACACTACTATTTTCAAAAGAAAAGCAACATGTTCTATTATAAAACAACAATAATACAACATGAAAACGGTGACATTAAGTTGCAAAAAAAAAAAAAAACAACATTTATTCTTTACAAAAACAAAGAAGGTATTTTTCTTATAAGAATAGTAGCACATTTTCTTATAAAAACATAACATTTACAATACACCAATATCTTTAGACATTAACAAAAACTTGCTCGTTATCATGTACAACAAGGAAACCATTACATCTTAATGCACTCGAAGGAAAACCAAATGAAATCAATGGTCATAGCATCTAACAAGGAATCGGTCATTTATGGTTATCAAGACATTGCACCGCCTTAAAATTATTTTACACGCCAATTTCATAAAACACTTAATCAAAGAGCATCAATTAGCACGGAATAAAATCATGTTCTATCAAAAGATTTTACACAAGGCGTGGTTTGACTATTTTCTCGAAACTCTTAACTCAAGGTATGGATTACGACTGCGTAAGTCGCATAACTATTTACTTGATCTAAAGCACAACCACTACCAAAGGTTCAAGAAGACACAAAATTAAATTAGCATTTAAGACAACTCCTACCATCACGACTACACGTGAAGGACACATAAACTTGTACGGACATGTAAGCATCTAGAAATTAAAAATCAACAATCACATCGTCATATAAAACGAGGAAGCAACTTTTAGATAGAACCTCATAATTAACTTGTAGTTCCTCCTAATTTACTCATAGTCCTAGAACCTAAAGATCAAACATTCACTTGAGGCAACTCGATTAAACAAACACGTAAGAAGAGAACCAAACATGTACATGAAACACTTGATTAAACAAGCCCCATAGAGCAAAACTAAGACACAAGTATCAAACACCCTTTTAGCCTAGCTCACTCTAGTTTGATATATCAAGTTCATTTCTAGTAAATTCCTATAAGAGTTCTAGACTCATTAGAAGATACAAACACCATTCATATACACTTACGCATGCAATATATAATTTAGTAACCCACCAAAAATTCACAAGACTAATTAAACTATTAGCTCTATTTGCATATACTTAGTATAGTGTAAATTGTAAAAGATAGAACAATTTCAAATATTCTACTTATGCAAAACAATTTCATATTCATGCTAATCCACTACAGCACCTTGAATCAAGTAATAGGAGTGCACAAAAGTCTCATCGCACATTTTCATTATTAGATTTAAAAGCCACATAAGACAAATCAATAAATTAGAAATAATAATACTAATTGTAATATTAATAATAACAACAGCCAACATCAAATTATAAGCAAGGCATGCAACTCTACTCAGAGTCCATGCATCCAAAGCACACTGGAACACACATACAGTCCGGTTAGGACCGAGCCACAAAAGACACTACAACTGGACTACTCGGCCGGACAGACCGAACTGCTCTGATACCACTAATGTAACACCCCTTTTCTACCCTTATATTACGTGTCATTTATCAGAGTAATTCTTTTTCAAAAATAAAAATTGTTTTAATTGATAGAAAAGAAATGCTACAGCTTCCTTAAAACTCATCGAATATGCACTCTTCAAATTTGTGCAATCAAACATCAGTTATGGAAAATCCCATCCTCATAAAACACAATCGCAGCGGCATGAACACCGACT
This sequence comes from Oxytropis ochrocephala, assembly GCA_020916435.1. Taxonomy (NCBI): domain Eukaryota; kingdom Viridiplantae; phylum Streptophyta; class Magnoliopsida; order Fabales; family Fabaceae; genus Oxytropis; species Oxytropis ochrocephala. The sequence goes on from CM037090.1 coordinate 66,227,534, forward strand.
CACCAAATACTCTCAAACACGTCTCAATGTAACAATAGAAATCAGTATACAACTCTTAAACAAATTATCCAACTCTACCCACGCCCCTAGGTGTTACAAAGATCGTCGAGCGACTCAACAACATCCCAACAAAGAAATAAAGAAGGCAAAGAAGACCTTCACTCACGGGTTACTGCAGCGTTGCCACAATAGAGCAACATTCCAAGCAGAAGGGGTGAGAATTTCAATAAAACATAATCAGATACATAATAGAGAAATAAGAGCAGGCAATCACACAGTATCAACATCTTCACCACATCATAATCACACAACACCACTCAATCACAAACAAAGAACAATTCACGCTTATGACTATGTATGAAAATGCAACCCACACTCGGGCATATGCATGATGGTACCATATCATCTTTAAAACCACTCAAGGCATATCTCACATAGGAGAAAAAACCACTCAAGGCATAACCACTCAAGGCATAACATCATCAATATTAGTCATAGTATGCACATGCCATGAGACTCTATAACACATGTGCAACTCAATCAACACTCACTCGGAGTACCCATCATCATCATCATGAAAGAAATAACCACTCAAGGCATGTCATCACAAAACACTCGTAGAGTGTATTCGTCGTAATTCATCACAATCACACAACAGCATTATTAAAACTATACTCATAGAGTATATTCTTCACAAAACATCACAAGTCATATCACAACATCATAATCACTCATAGAGTGAACTCATCTCACTCCACACAATTCATACTACACATCATCATAATCACTCATAGAGTGAACTCGTCACATTTCACACAATTCATATACATGTCACATCATCATCATCATAAACGTCATAATCGAAGCCACGACACCTCATCATCACCAACATCATACATATAAGACTCCCAGAAATTCCGCGTACTTAGTTATATACCCAATATCCCCCTAATCATTCACGACCACTTTTGGAAATATTCAACAACATACAATTGCCCTTTATTTATATTCGGGGTTATAAAATAGTAAACTAATTGACTATGGGATTTCTCAGATATCTGCTACTGCTCACAACAGAACATTTGTGAGGCTCCCGAGATGTCCTTGAAATTACACCAGTAAACTGGCCTGAACAAAGGCTAGCCATAGTCAAAGAGTACACTAGTAGTATAACACTTAGAGTTTAGAAAAACATCCTGTATTTAGTTTAGGAAGCGTCACATTTTAAATTAAGGAAAACACCACATTTGTAAGGTTAGAAAACATCACGTTTAATTGTGGAAACAACTCACTTGAAATGACAATTTAAACCACAAAGCCAAGAACAACATAACACAAGAGGGTTTATACGCCAAAACCGCAACCTCTTACGCGCCAAAACAGCAGAATTTTTATTTGTATAAACGGCAACACAAAACAGTTTACTCTGCCTTAAAAATAGAATATTCAGTTAGGCCTCTGAATAAGCTTTCCAACGCATCTTAGAACACCTCAATCGGGTTCCTGGTTCGAAAGATATAGCGAAAACATAACAAGGGCATTTTGAAATGAAACGATCGATTGTTGGAGGCGACAATCGATTTCCCTCTCTTAAAATACAAGGGGAAATCGATTCTTGACCTAAATAACACAAAGGGAATCGATTCTTGGCTTCAAAAACATAAGAGTGAATCGATTATGGGCTTCAAAAACATAAGAGTGAATCGATTCTTGACTTTAAAAACATAAGAGTGAATCGATTCTTGGCTTCTAACAATACGAGATACCATCACACGATCAACACAGCAACAATGCAATTCTCAACCATCTCATGCTCAAACAATATCATCAACAATTATCAATTATCTCCATTCAATCATCTCAAGGAAAAACACCAACTACTCATCAAGCAAAATATCAACGATTCACATAACATCAACAATTTTAGGATCATCAAGATATCACATACAACAACAATATATCATCAAACTCACCAACGATCTCTAATCCCACAAAACCCCATAAACCCTAACTACACCCGATTATGTTAAACGAAACGCTCACCCTTACCTCTTAAACGTAAGCTCCGAAGAGGACGAATGAAAGCACGTACGAAACCACAACAACCCACGAACCCAGCTTCTCTTCTTCCTTCCCTCTTCTCTTCGCGATCTCCTTCCCTTTTCTTCTTTCTTTCCTTGCGCTTCTCTCTTTCTCACAGCGCACCCTTCTTTCTTTTTTCTCTTCTTTTTCTCTCAAATGCATAAAATGAGCCAACCTAGGCAAAACCCCATCACTCATGCGCTAACCTTGGGCCCTTGGGTCCCGGGCCTCTTTCTATCACTAAATTAATTATTAACACCACCCCTCTTTTTTAATTAATTGCCACTCACTTCTTTACTATCCACTATTCCTCATTTAAATCAAACACCCTATTATTATTTTAATACAACCCACCAAACACCACTTAATTAAATTAATTAAATAAACACTCGAATTATTTTTGGGGCGTTACAACTCTCCCCCACTTAGAATATTTTCGTCCTCGAAAATCACGCTAATCCCAACAACAAGATGAATCTAGTTCACACTTAATCTCTTGAAAGTTTACATGATTTAAATCCTAATTTTAACCTCGGTACACCCGCTTACAACCCTCTCAAGGTTCTATTCTTGATCCATGTGAAACACTAAAGTTTGCTTTTACTCCTCCTCCTCATGAGTCTCAACTTAACATATTGACTCCATCTCTTATGTCACATAACTGTGTACTTTCATTCTAAGCATAAATCTCCACCAAAGGTTCAAGAATGACACACCACTAAAATAAGGTATGAGACAAATTCCTACCCTCAAGGACTACACATAGAAGAACGCATAAGCATTTACAACACACATAAGCATCTAGAATTTACTAGTCAACACTCGCATCGTCATGCAATTCAAGAAAAACAATCTTTATAACATTTCATAATTAAATTATATCACACCATAATTCATATCTCAATCAAAAATGGCATCACCCATGACTCATATCTCAATCACTCGATCACATACTCTTATCATCATACAAAGATGAATTCAACATCAACTCTCAGTATAAATCACTTCATAAAATATCCCGTGTTGTAGCATCACCTTTTTAAAGTGGAAAAACTTCACATTTAAATTGCAAGGACAGTAATAAAAACAACAGCCTTTTTTATTAAAAAGGACAACATTACCGCACCCCTTTTATTTATAAAAACAAAGAGAATATTCGGTTCAAAAAACAAGATCATTAAGTCACAAAAACAAAGAAAAAACCAAGTGAAAAAGCAGGGCATATGGGCGTATAACAACTTCAAAAACAGCAGCAGATATATGCGCTTAGGACAAGAGCATATATACTGCTACTGAAAACAACGCTTTTTCAACATCAAAACAAAGAACTCCTTCTTTATAAGACAAAGAACATATATTTTTATGGAAACAAAGAACATCTTTTTGTGAAAAACAAAGAAACATTTTTATGTGATACAGCATTTTTTTTTTTTTTTTTTTTTCTCTTCTCTCTCATGGTGTCCTTCCAACAATTATGAACATACAATGTAATCACCACTTAAGTCTCGACACCCAATTTAAACCAAAACACACCACACATCACACCTTAAATCAATTTCAAATTTACTCACCACATGCTCTCATCCATATATATATGAAAGATCGATCCTAACTTCACCAAATCACCCAATTCAAATTCAACTCATCCTATCATAAAATCAACCACATGACAACACGTCACCCATAAGTACACATGATTTTACAACACAAAAACGGCAACTTAAACAACATAAGGACAACGGCTTTACAAAGAACATCACAACATAAAAAGCGGCACCATTTATTTGAGAAAGATAGCAACATATTCTAGTGCGAACAACACTACTATTTTCAAAGAAAAAGCAACATGTTCTATTATAAAACAACAATAATACAACATGAAAACAAAGTGACATTAAGTTGCAAAAAAAAAAAAACATTTATTCTTTACAAAAACAAAGAAGGTATTTTTCTTATAAGAATAGTAGCACATTTTCTTATAAAAACCGCAAAGATTTACAATACACCAATATCTTTAGACATTAACAAAAACTTGCTCGTTATCATGTACAACAAGGAAACCATTACATCTTAATGCACTCGAAGGAAAACCAAATGAAATCAATGGTCATAGCATCTAACAAGGAATCAGTCATTTATGGTTATCAAGACATTGCACCGCTTTAAAATTATTTTACACGCCAATTTCATAAAACACTTAATCAAAGAGCATCAATTAGCACGGAATAAAATCATGTTCTATCAAAAGATTTTACACAAGGCGTGGTTTGACTATTTTCTCGAAACTCTTAACTCAAGGTATGGATTCGACTCGTAAGTCGCATAACTATTTACTTGATCTAAGCACAACCACTACCAAAGGTTCGGTGAAGACACAAAATTAAATTAGCATTTAAGACAACTCCTACCATCACGACTACACGTGAAGGACACATAAACTTGTACAGACACATGTAAGCATCTAGAAATTAAAAATCAACAATCACATCGTCATATAAAACGAGGAAGCAACTTTTAGATAGAACCTCATAATTAACTTGTAGTTCCTCCTAATTTACTCATAGTCCTAGAACCTAAAGATCAAACATTCAGTTGAGGCAACTCGATTAAACAAACACGTAAGAAGAGAACCAAACATGTACATGAAACACTTGATTAAACAAGCCCCATAGAGCAAAACTAAGACACAAGTATCAAACACCCTTTAAGCCTAGCTCACTCTAGTTTGATATATCAAGTTCATTTCTAGTAAATTCCTATAAGAGTTCTAGACTCATTAGAAGATACAAACACCATTCATATACTTGCGCATGCAATATATAATTTAGTAACCCACCAAAAATTCACAAGACTAATTAAACTATTAGCTCTATTTGCATATACTTAGTATAGTGTAAATTGTAAAAGATAGAACAATTTCAAATATTCTACTTATACAAAACAATTTCATATTCATGCTAATCCACTACAGCACCTTGAATCAAGTAATAGGAGTGCACAAAAGTCTCATCGCACATTTTCATTATTAGATTTAAAAGCCACATAAGACAAATCAAGAAATTAGAAATAATAATACTAATAGTAATATTAATAATAACAACAACCAACATCAAATTATAAGCAAGGCATGCAACTCTACTCGAGTCCATGCATCCAAAGCACACTGGAACACACATACAAATCAGGTTGGGACCGAGCCACAAAAGACACTACAATCGGACTACTCGTACGACAGGGCCGAATCGCTCGATACCACTAATGTAACACCCCTTTTCTACCCTTATATTACGTGTCATTTATCGAGTAATTCTTTTTCAAAAATAAAAATTGTTTTAATTGATAGAAAAGAAATGCTAACAGCTTCCTTAAAACTCATCGAATATGCACTCTTCAAATTTGTGCAATCAAACATCAGTTATGGAAAATCCCATCCTCATAAAACACAATCGCAATGCAGCATGAACACCGACTCACCAAATACTCTCAAACACGTCTCAATGTAACAATAGAAATCGAGATACAACTCTTAAACAAATTATCCAACTCTACCCACGCCCTAGGTGTTACAAATGTCGAGAGCGACTCAACAACATCCCAACAAAGAAATAAAGAAGGCGTGAAGAAGACCTTCACTCGCGGTTACTGCAGCGTTGCCACAATAGAGCAACATTCCAAGCGTAAGGGGTGAGAATTTCAATAAAACATAATCGGATACATAATAGAGAAATAAGAGCGAGCAATCACACAAGATCAACATCTTCACCACATCATAATCACACAACACCACTCCAATCACAAACAAAGAACAATTCACGATTATGATTATGTATGAAAATGCAACCCACACTCGGGCATATGCATGATGGTACCATATCATCTTTAAAAACCACTCAAGGCATATCTCGTCATAGGAGAAAAAACACTCAAGGCATAACCACTCAAGGCATAACATCATCAATATTAGTCATAGTATGCACATGCCATGAGACTCTATAACACATGTGCATCTCAATCAACACTCACTCGAGTACCCATCATCATCATCATGAAAGAAATAACCACTCAAGGCATGTCATCACAAAACACTCGTAGAGTGTGTATTCGTCATAATTCATCACAATCACACAACAACATTATTAAAACTATACTCATAGAGTATATTCTTCACAAAACATCACAAGTCATATCACAACATCATAATCACTCATAGAGTGAACTCATCTCACTCCACACAATTCATACTACACATCATCATAATCACTCATAGAGTGAACTCGTCACATTTCACACAATTCATATACATGTCACATCATCATCATCATAAACGTCATAATCGAAGCACAAAGACCTCATCATCACCAACATCATACATATAAGACTCCCGAAATTCCAGCGTACTTAGTTATATACCCAATATCCCCTAATCATTCACTAACCACTTTTGGAAATATTCAACAACATACAATTGCCCTTTATTTATATTCGGGGTTATAAAATAGTAAACTAATTGACTATGGGATTTCTCGGATATCTGTCATCGCTCACAACAGAACATTTGTGAGGCTCCCGAGAGATGTCCTTGAAATTACACCAAGAACTGGCTTTGAACAAAGGCTAGCCATAGTCAAAGAGTACACTAGTAGTATAACACTTAGAGTTTAGAAAAACATCCCGTATTTAGTTTAGGAGCGTCACATTTTAAATTAAGGAAAACACCACATTTGTAAGGTTAGAAAACATCACGTTTAATTGTGGAAACAACTCACTTGAAATGACAATTTAAACCACAAAGAAGAACAACATAACACAAGTAGGGTTTATACGCCAAAACCGCAACCTCTTACGCGCCCAAAACAGCAGAATTTTTATTTGTATAAACGGCAACACAAAACAGTTTACTCTGCCTTAAAAATAGAATATTCAGTTAGGCCTCTGAATAAGCTTTCCAACGCATCTTAGAACACCTCAATCGGGTTCCCGGTTCGAAAGATATAGCGAAAACATAACAAGGGGGCATTTTGAAATGAAATAATCGATTGTTGGCGGCAATCGATTTCCTCTCTAAAAAACACAAGGGGAAATCGATTCTTGACCTAAATAACACAAAGGAATCGATTCTTGGCTTCAAAAACATAAGAGTGAATCGATTCGGGCTTCAAAAACATAAGAGTGAATCGATTCTTGACTTTAAAAACATAAGAGTGAATCGATTCTTGCTTCTAACAATACGAGATACCATCACACGATCAACACAAAGAACAATGCAATTCTCAACCATCTCATGCTCAAACAATATCATCAACAATTATCAATTATCTCCATTCAATCATCTCAAGGAAAAACACCAACTACTCATCAAGCAAAATATCAACGATTCACATAACATCAACAATTTTAGGATCATCAAGATATCACATACAACAACAATATATCATCAAACTCACCAACGATCTCTAATCCCACAAAACCCCATAAACCCTAACTACACCCGATTATGTTAAACGAAACGCTCACCCTTACCTCTTAAACGTAAGCTCAAGAGGACGAATGAAAGCACGTCATTTAAACCACAACAACCCACGAACCCAGCTTCTCTTCTTCTTCCTTCCCTCTCTTCTTTCGCGATCTCCTTCCCTTTTCTTCTTTCTTTCCTTGCGCTTCTCTCTCTCTCACAGCGCACCCTTTCTTATTTTTTTCTCTTCTTTTTCTCTCAAATGCATAAAATGAGCCAACCTAGGCAAAACCCCATCACTCATGCGCTAACCTTGGGCCCTTGGGTCCTGGGCCTCTTTCTATCACTAAATTAATTATTAACACCACCCCCTCTTTTAATTAATTGCCACTCACTTCTTTACTATCCACTATTCCTCATTTAAATCAAACACCCTATTATTATTTTAATACAACCCACCAAACACCACTTAATTAAATTAATTAAATAAACACTTGAATTATTTTTGGGGCGTTACACACACAGTAAAAATAGGGGAGAAGAAAAAAGACCAAAGAACCAAAACACTTTGCATCAAGCACATACACTGAGAAAAAACCAGCAAACAAAACACATAGAAACACAACCAGCAACCAGAATCACGACTAAAACACAACCACCACTCCAACAAACTCAAAACCACACACAAACACACGCAGACAACAGAGGGGGAGGAAAAACGCAGCAAACATACATTGGAGAAAAACATAAAACTGAGAGGGAGAAAACCAGCAAACACAATCACACGCAGAACCAGAATACACAACAAACTCCACACACAAATACACCCTCAGAGCAAGCACAAACACATAAACTCAACATAATCAAAACATACAACACGGAGGAGGAGAAGAAAGTGAACAAAGAAACACATAAGGAAAAGAACACGAAGATCCGGAAAACCCGATGAAGCCAAACACGACAATGTAACACACAAAGCAAGAGAAGGGGGAAAAAGAAGCTTCTCACCGCCACCGCTGCAGGCATCTCAGTTGAACGCGCGCCGTCGCGCGCGCCATCATCTCGCGACCCATCGTCGCCTCTTTCTCCCCGGTTCGCGACGCACCACCACGCCACCTTCTTGCTCACTGCGTGAACCAACCGCCGTCTCCCCTCTCTCCGTCGCGTCGTACTCCATTCTGCGCTCCTCTCTCGATCTACTCCTCTCTCTCACCGTCGTTCTTCGCGCTTCACCTCTCATCATCGCGAGCCAACACGCCTCTTCTCTCCCCTCGGTTCGTGCTCTCTCTCTCTGCAACGCCTTCTTTCTTCCCTCTCTCCAAGTCTTCTCTCTCATCAAAGATGGAAATGAAACTGCTACCGAGGAGAAAAATAGGTTAGGATCTTTACTAATCTCAGCATGGGCTGGGTTATGGGCCTCCTTGTTTTTAAGTTTTTCTTTTAAATCTGATTGCTACTTACACCCCCTCCGTTAATAATACAACCCCCCTATTGTTAGCACTCCCAAATTTCGCTATCTCACCCTCTCCTAAAAGATGCATTTACGTATTTAGTTATTATAATATGGATGCTTGCCAACCTATATTTTTCACTAAATCTAAAACTTTGATTAGTAGTCTTGCGAAGCCTTTGCTTGCATGATTATTAACAATGAGGTACTAGTGGTGATCACTTGGAGCCTTTGCTCAATTGATCGCCGTGAATGCCTAATTTTCCTAAAGATTTTCACTAAATCAAAAACTTTGTTAGTAGTCTCGTGAAGCCTTTGCTTGCGCGATTATTAACAATGAGGTACTAGTGGTGGTCACTTGGAGCCTTTGCTCAATTGATCACCGTGAATGCCTAATTTTCCTAAAGATTTTCACTAAAATCAAAAACTTTGTTAGTAGTCTTGCGAAGCCTTTGCTTGCAGGATTATTAACAATGGAGTGCTAGTGGTGGCCACTTGGAGCCTTTGCTCAATTGATCATCATGAAAGCTCGATTTTCACAATTAAACAAGGTAAAAAAAACAAAAACCTTTTCTAGACAAAAACGAGAACTACGTAGCTTTGATTCCTCATCATAGTGGGGATACGTAGGACCGGGTTCATGTCCCGTCAAGCACGCTTTCAAAAGAATCACAAAAACTAAGAACTACGTAGCTTTGAATTCTCCATCGCACCCGGAGATACGTAGGAGCGAGAGACCAACTCTCGTCAAGCGCCAAAAATAAAATTTTTATTAAGTTTTCCCATTCGCTTCAAACAAGAAATAAATAGGCAAATCTAGGTATTTTTCAAATCAAACGTAAAACCACACACTTAATTAAAGGTTCCTCTCGATGAGAGAGGCGCGTGAAAATGCTAACACCTTCCCCGTCGTATGTCGACCCCCGAACCCATATCTCTAGTTTTCGAAAGACCATCCGCCTTGTTCAAAGACCTTTTTTCAATGTTTTGGTCTTAAAATTAAAATATTGGTGGCGGCTTCAAAAATTTTCCACGTTGTACATTGAGAAACCCAAACCGGATTTTTCGGGGTGCAACAAACCTTAGGGTAGACGACATGTTACTGTTTGCTTCTATCTGGACTGGTCTGGCTTTTTCCTTGCAGGTGGGGAGGGTAGATTTTAGAAAGTATGTCCTCAATCACACACTTTCACACCTTACATTTTGTATGTTATGAGTGGGCTCCTATACCCTGGATCCAACAAATACCTAGGAGAGTGGAGACGATTAGTAGTCGTCATTCGAGACCTTTGTCCGCATCGACACTCATGAAAGTCTCAACCAGTGCAGTACGCTTTCTCATGACGCTTCACACTTGGTAGTTCTCTACATTTGTGGATGTCGGCATGAGGATTCTATAGCTCTGGTAGCCATTGTGAGGGTGTGAATTAGAACTACATGGGAGGAACCTTTGAAGTTGCCCTAGAACTTAGGATTTCCACCTTTGTAGGACACGAGGACATACAAATTGTGTGTTGCATTGTAGTTTAGACATGTCTTTCCTAAAAAAAAAAAGGATTTTCAAAAAAAAAAAAAAAAGGGTTGGTTGCTTGTAGCCTTTTCTTTTGCCGTTCCGCATAAAGCGACATATGACCCACTTTATTTCAAAAAAGGGAAGAAAGAGTTCTTGATGTAGCTTTCCTCCTACCTGTCTATATGAAGCGATTATGCAGTCCGCACTTTAAAAAAAAAAAGAAACCTTAGTTATCGCAAATAAAGTTTTTTCTAACCTTGCATTTGCATAAAGCATCATCGTCATTTGCATACATTCCCGCATTGCATAAAGCTTAAGATTCTGCAACTCATGCATTCATAGAGCATCTCATTTGCATTTGCTTGTCAAGGACCACTGAATAATGCATCATCTTGTCATAGGTGTGTCAAAATGGAATCAAGTAGCAAAGCTTCGATTATCTCGCCTCCCGATTGTGAAGAAAGTGGATGTTGGTAGCCTGAGGCAATGTGCAGCCCTTATGGGTCCAATTGAGAGGGATTCCTTCGACTTAGCATATGGGAATATCCGTAGGCTCTTGCAGTTGAATGTTCAAGAAGATGCTCTTGTGGCTTTAAGCCAATTCTATGATTCTGATATGAGGTGCTTCTTCTTCAAAAACTTCCAGCTTTCGCCCACACTAGAAGAGTACGAGCAGCTTTTGGGATTCTCCAGGTCTCATGCTAGGCCCTATCAATTCCAGGGACTGTATTACATAGATGAGAGGTTAGCAACATTGTTGAGGATTGGTAAGGACCAGTTGAAGTTACAGAAACTAAAAAGAAATGGTGTAGCTGGGTATCCACAAGAGTACTTCGAAGATCTGATGCAATCTTATGCTCTGGCCAAGAATTGGGGTCCATTCAAGTTAGTATTAGCCCTTACCATATTTGGGGTCGTTCTTTTCCCTCAAATAGAGAAGTATATTGATGAAGATGCAATTGGTGCGTTCTTAGCCTTCAAAGACGCCAAAAACCCTATCAATCCCGTGCCTGCTGTTCTTGCTAACACATATCATGCCTTCACTCGCCACGATCAGTTCCATACAAAAAGATATGCCTTTACATTCACGTCCTCTATGCCTGGCTTATTCTTCATGTGGTCCATAACCGTCTAGATGTCAAAGAGTTAATTTCCTATGCTCTAAGTTGTGAGGTGAAGGTCAGAACTTCTCTAGAATGGGTTGAGTTTCTGAAAAACCTTAATGATCTCCAAATCCGATGGTACACCGCTGCATATTGGAGTGACAGACCTATGGTGGTTTTCAGCTGCGGAAGCTTTCAAAACGTGCCTCTCATGGGGACTCAAGGGTGTGTCAACTATAACCCTTCATTGACTCTAAGGCAACTCGGTTACCCGATGAAGAACTCACCCTCCGAAAGCATGTTGTCCCGTGTTTACCTCTGTAAGGGGATGCCTAAATGCGGTGATTTGCTTCGAAGAGTTCAACGATCATGGGAATCCGTGAGTGCGAAAAGGAAGGGAGAATTGTCAAAAAGAACCAGTGACATCACCTTCAATCAATGGCTTAAAGACAAGCTTCAAAGGGTGAGATCACCAAGTCAAGGAATGCTTACCCTTGAGGAGGAGATACCAGAACCCTATGTCCCTACCTATGAGGAGTTGAACGAAGCCAAATTCGTTTTAGCAAAGGTAGAAGAAGAGAAGAAAGCATTGCAGGCCAAGTTAGAAGAGATGGTTCTAGAGAAGGAAAGGCTAGAGGAAGAAAATGTTATTAAGATGATCGCTGTGGAGGAAAGTGTTAAGCGATTCAAGAATGAAGAGCAAGGCAAGATAGAGGCCCAGGGATTTCTGAAAAGAGCCAGAGAAGAACTCCAGAGGTACAAACAGAAAGCAAGGAAGGCGCTTGAGGAGGCCCAAGAGTGGAAGACACTAGTCCACCAGTCAGAGCAAGAATCACACCTGGTGAGGGAGTTGAAAGGTCAGCTGAGGAACCTCGAGAAGGAGAAAAATGCTGTTGAGGAGATCCTCAAGGAATATCAGCAAGCCTTGAGTTTTGAAAGAGAAATATTTGGTGAATTAAAAGGTAACCTTCGCGATGCGAGGAGGAGGCTACAGGCGAGTTCGAGTTGAGAGTCGAGATTGGGAAGAGCGCTTCTGGAATTGATAGGGGAAAATTGAGGAGCAAGAGATCATTAAGGAGCTTAGAGAGGAGATCTAGATGTGGAAGGGTAAATTCTCAAAGTTATCCGAGTTGGCTAGTCAAGCTATGGCAGAGTTCCCAGAAATCTAAGAGGCAAAAGAGGCCGAAATGTGTTTCTTCAACACCCCTCCGGAGGTGTACAAGTTTGTGAAGTATTGCCGGGCATTGGTCATGGAGTTCAAGGAACAATCTCAGGGAGCAAGAGTCAACAAGAAGAGGAAGAGAGCCGAGGAGTTTAAAGCCATTTGTAATTGAGTTGATTAGATATACTTCTTTATCCAAAACATTTACTCCGAATATTGTATTACAAATATTGTACTCCTTTACTTTATTTCGTTATGAATATGGTACCACCTTTTCCCTTGGCAAAAGTCGTTGAAGCTCTTTGTCCTTGATGAATGAAGTGTTTGGTTTGCTACTTTGATTCCTCGTTCATTTCACTTTCTAAAAAAAAAAAAAAAAAAAAAGAAAAAAGAAGAATAATAAATAAAAATAATAATAAAAGGAAGGGAAGGAAAGTTGACGCTTTAAGACAAGATGAGGCATTACGTGGTTCTTGGCGTCGAGCAAACATTATGCATACATTCATGCATTCATTCATGCATTTTTCTTTTTCGCTCTTATGTAATAAAAGTCTAAATAAACGAGAAAAGGCAAGTCAGTGCGACAACATCGGTATTGGACACGCTCACGGGCGGAGGATGGCAATCTTAGCGGATATCGATCCACCTCGGCCAAAGAAGAGAGAATCGAGAATCCTCCTATTCCGGACTCGGCAAATGGAAGTGGAGCAAACCCGACCCTCACGATGCAGAATCGAACCGATCGGCTCTGGTAGCTCCAATCGAGTGATCCCGAAATGAGGAATGAGATGAATGCTTTAAAAGCGCGGAGATGAGCGAGGTGATGAGGCTTTTGTTGTCCTTGAAAGATGGGAATGACTTTCGGTCGCCCGATGGCCCACTTATGGCCTTCCTTTGGGATACACTCCCCCAGTCAAGAAGCAAATCGGAGGCCGGTCTTGTGTCGACGATCGAGAATGTGCGACCAACGTCTGTTGGACCGAGAGGGTAATCACAACCCGGGTTCAATTCCCCATCCAATTGTTATACCTCGACCCACTCCTCGAGAATCTCACTACACCGCCACCGCTTTTTCAAAGCAGACTCGGGCTTCGTGTCCGGCAACTCTGCTTATCCCCAGGTTCAATACTCAAGGCTGCCACCGCAATATGTTGTAAGCAATTCTCCCCCGGGTTATTCTGCTGAGCACCAACAGACCAAGGAACAGTTCCAAATGTTAGAAGAAAGGTTAAGGATGGTTGAAGGTTTTGGCTTCAGAGCTAAAGAGGCCAGAGATTTGTGCCTTATCCCCGATGTGGTGCTGCCCCAAAGTTCAAGGTCCCCGACTTTGACAAATATAGAGGTGCTACTTGCCCAAAGAGTCATTTGACGATGTACTGCAGGAAAATGTCTACATACTCCCGTGATGACAAACTGTTAATCCATTGCTTCCAAGACAGCCTAGCCGGGGCATCTCTTAATTGGTACATGAAGTTAGAGCCATCCCAAATCCGCTGCTGGAAGGATTCGGCAGATGCTTTTCTCAAACAGTATCAATACAATGCAGATATGGCGCCAGATCGGACACAGCTGCAGAACATGAGTAAGAAAGACGATGAATCATTCAAGGAGTATGCCCGAGAGATGGAGGGCTTTGGTCACGCAAGTTACACCCCTTTCTTTGGACAAAGAGTTGGTTTCTATGTTCATGGAAACCTTGCCGTCGTTGTATTATGACCGCCTGATCAGTAGTGTCTCGTCCAACTTTTCAGATTTGGTGATTGTGGGAGAGAGGTTGGAAAGCGGATTGAGAAGTGGAAAGATTACACAAGGATTCACCAGTAATGCAAACCCCCAGAAAAAGTCATTCTCCGGCTTTCCCAAAAAGAAGGAAGGAGAAACCAATGCCATCACCATCAACCCACCATATCAGCCACCCAATATTCCAGTCCCCACTCCCGCACAAACAGCCCGTCCATTCCAAAACAACAGTCAAAGCAACTACCAAAAGACCTACCAAAACAGAACAACCTTTGACCCAATCCCCATGTCCTACACAGACCTTTTTAACTACCTCGTCACCAACAAGCTCATCAGCACAAGGCCCATGAAACCTGTCCAACCACCTTACTTCAAGGGGTACAATCCCAATAGCACCTGTGCTTTCCATGAAGGAGCAGTGGGGCATGTTGTGGAAGACTGTAGAGCCTTCAAGATAGTGGTACAAGATTTGATAGATGCAAAAGGCATAACTTTCAAGCAAGAGGATCCAAATGTTACCACTAACCCATTCTTGGGTCACTAGAGACCAGCTACCAACGCTATAGAAAGTTACGGTGGGCGATTGATAAAGAAAGTGCACGAGATCAAGACTCCTCTAAGTGTCGTTTCTGTTTGAGTTATGTCGGGCCGAGGTTGTTAAAAAAAGGGTGTTGCCATGAAGAAGGGTGTCTTGACTCTTTATGTGAGGAGGTTGTGAAAGCTTCATAATGATCCCGCAGACTTAATGGATCGATACATGGTCCGTAGGAACTCATGGTATGGAAGATGAAGTGTTGACTCTATATTCGCATCGCGGTAGAGAGACCAAAAAGCCGATTGAAATTCTGCGCAACTGATCCAAGAATGGTTCAAGTCGATGCTCGACCAAAGAATCATTAAAGACCCAGTTCCTTTCTCATGCAAAGAAGAAACCATTAAGGACATAACAAAGAGTGCCTACAAAGGAAGGATGTTGGGATACTCTAGGAGAGCCCAGTGGAAAGTTTGATTACTTGGTCGATATGATGCTCTGCGAGCGCCAAATCCGAATAGAAGATATCCACTTACTGGGGGGGATGAAGAAGATGAGCGGCACAACCAAGTAGTTGTCCCCATGGCAAAGGAAGGATGTTGGGATACTCTAGGAGAGCCTAGTGGAAAATTTGATTACTTAGTCGGGTATGATGCTCGTGGCGCTCAAATCCGAATAGAAGACATCCAAATTACGGGATGGGGTGAGGAAGATGAACAATACAACCAGATAGTTGTCATCATGGATAGTTCGAATCTAAAGTGGGTCGGGATATGGTTTGTCGCAGTGTGTTGGGGAGAAGAAGTTGGCAACCGGAAGATCGTCGATTTCCTGTTGTTTTCATTTCAAAGTAATGATTTTTGTAATGCAAATCCTTTGGCTCTGCCCAAGGCCTTAGGACATTTTCATAAGGGCATGCATGTTTTCTTTTAAAATACCATCTATCAATAAAATGTAGTTTTGAATTCTTAAATGAATAAAAATTGCTTTTTGTGTCTTCATTTTGTGTTTCTATTTTTGCTTGTTCATTGCTTTTCTATTCCCGCAAATGCAGATCTAAAATGAATGTCTCTGGAAATAATAGTGCCAATGGTTCATATGTTAATTTTGATTACCCCGTTAATCAAGCTGAGGAGGATGTTGAGGATGACTGGGAGACTCCTCCAGAATTGATGAGAATGGTTGAGCAAGAAGAAAAGGTTATTCTACCATGTGAGGAAACTGTTGAGACCGTCAATTTAGGCACAGAGGGTGAAAAGAAAGAAGTCAAGGTTGGCACTTCAATGAAAAAGGGGGAATATGAGAAGTTGGTCCAACTCCTGTGTGATTATGTTGACGTCTTTGCATGGTCGTACGAGGATATGCCCGGATTAGATACTGATATAGTGGTGCACAAGTTGCCAGTTAAACCTGAATGTCCTCCGGTTAAACAGAAGTTAAGGAGGATGAAGCTTTGAGATGTCTTTAAAGATCGTGAGATGAAGTGAAGAAAGCAGGTTGACGCTTCTTCCTAGCAGTAGCTAAATACCCACAGTGGGTTGCTAACATTGTGCCGCACCCAAAAAGGATGGAAAAGTTAGAATGTGCGTTGATTACAGAGATCTGAATCGGGCCAGTCCTAAAGATGACTTTCCCTTGCCTCATATTGATGTCCTAGTAGATAGCACAGCACAACACTCCCTTTTCTCACTAGTGCAAAAATGACTTTAGATAGCACCATTTAGTATCGGTTGTTTAAACAACCGATACTAAATGTAAGCGCTGATGGCAAATTTGAAATTAAATTGAAGTTTTCAATTTTCACGCTTACATTTAGTATCGGTTGTTTAAACAACCGATACTAAATGTGTGTCTCTAACACATTTAGTATCGGGTTTTTAGTTAACCGATACTAAAGGTAATCTAATTTTTCTTCCTCACGCACTCTCCTCACTCACAACATTACAGAACGCGCTCACTCTCTTAACTCTCTCAACCCTCTCACTCTTCTCCTCTCTCGAATCGATCTCTCACTCTCTTAACTCTCTCCCATTTCCTCGGATCGATCAACTTCAAGCATGAAAAGGAGGGTTCCAGAGCACCCGCTCCACCCGTAACCATGATCCGAGAGCCCTTTCTCTTAATCCCCAACGGTATTTTCCCACCGAGTGCACCGCCATTGCCGTTTCTTTGATGCGTCGACGATTCCAAATCAAATACGAGATCGAACTGGGTCCTACAATACACTTGAAAAGGAGGAAGAGGATGAAGGGACGAGTGTGAAGAACAAGGTTAGGGTTCTCTCTCTCTCTGGTTTGTTCTCTCACTAACTCTCTCTCGCTTCTCGGTTGATAGGGTTTGTGGTGTTAGGGTTTTGTTACATATGTTGTGGATTTGTTGATTTTGTGTATTTAGGGTTTTATTGCATATGTTTTCTCGATTGATTTTGTGTATTCCATTTATTGTATGTTAGTGAGACATAAAATGAATTTTCTTGACATTCCATTAGCTCTCTGTCTCATGTAGCATTTACCCTTTTGTAGAGATTTGCTCACAAGAATCAAGTTGGTTCTTTGATAGCCAGGGCCTCCAAGATTCATGTGAATTCTTTCATGACCCCTCAATGAAATCAAGGTTAGTTTCATTGTTCTTGGTGTAGTTTTTGATGGCCAATCAATTATCTTACCAGAGAACTGTAATGGGACAATTAGAATTACATGTAGCGAAGAACCTATTAATTAGATTTGATTTTGTATTTATACCATTTGAAAGTTAATTAGTGATGTTTAAATAAGCCTTATCTTTGCAAAGATAATGCCGGTCAAGTAAGGAAGACCTTGTCAATTAAGCCTCATGTGAACAGCAATGGCTACTTTGTCTCTTTGAGTAAGATTTGTTTTGTTAGTTTTTCACCTCACATATACATTGGGTTGCATAATATACTCTTTATCCTTTTTGATTTTTCACCCTTCTGTGGCAACTGTTGTTAACAACCTGTTAAATGCCAAAGAATATTTCAGTGTTCCTGTCACAACTGCTGAATTTGCTGTGATGAGGACAGCTTGCAGTGTATGCCTCTTTTCTTTTCTGCTTAGTTTCCCAAAGAATCATGTCAATTATGTGCTGCTGAATTTCTACTTGCATTATTTTAGAAATAAAAATGAAGAGGTTTTCTATTTTTTTTTTATCAGTGAAGTTCTTCATAGCATTGGAAGGGATGAAATAATTATCCCATCATTTGATGTGCCAATCGTACTATTAAGCAGCACAAGTCTTGTCTTAAAATCCTGGTTAATAAATTACAAAAATGTGTTGAAGCTTGATTCAACATTTATAGTCCATAATGTTTCGAAACTTTCTGATTCATAGCTGCTTGCCTGCTTAGTACATTTCTGTTTACATTTTTACTAGCATCGTTGAACTTGTACTATTGCACGTCCGGTCATATCTGCAAACTGCTGTTGTGTTTTCAGGTGTTGGTTGGATTGTGATGGCGTGACGTATGCGATTGATCACTACTTGAATTTGTTCCATCCGGGGATCGAACTCGGGTACTAGCCGAGTCCGTCCCTTTAGATGGAGCCAAATTTGTTACCTCTAGGACATGTCTGAATCAGCAAGTTGTTTTTCTGGAGCCAAATTATTTATTCTGTGACAAAGATGGTGAAATTTTAAATCATTTGCCTATTAAAATTCTTATTTCTGGCCCCTTGTACATTTGTTTTTGCATCCTTTTATTTTTATAAATCAATTTTTACATGACTTTAGTTTTTCATCATTTTTACTTGTATGTAAGCACAAATAGGTGTGTTCTGAACTTCAGTCTTGTATATCAATATTTGTTAACAGGTCAATACACCAAGAATAGTGGCACGCCTTATATGGGCTATTTCAGAGCACATAGATATAGAAGGATTGGATCCACTCCTAGCAGATGACCCAGATGACCCTCTTAATGTCATTATATCAAATATCCACAAGGTCCTTTTCAATGTTGATTCAACTGCAGACACAACAAATAGAGTTCAAGATGTACAGGCAGTTCTTATATCTGCTCAACGGTTGGGATCACGCCACCCTAGGGCTGGGCAGTTACTTACTAAAGAGCTTGAAGAGTTTAGGAGCAATCCTTTGGCTGATTCTGTCAGCAAGCATCAGTGCCGTTTGATATTACAAAGAATGAAATATGCTTCAAGTCATCCTGACAGTAGGTGCGAATACTGTGCAAATTTATATTCGTGACTGCTAGCATTCAAAGTTCAAACTGTCACTGAACTTTATATTGTTCATGTGTTTTATAAGTTCATTCATTTCTTTTCCTTTTAAATGATCCTTAAATTGAAAATCTAGTCTATTATGATCGGAAAATTTTAGGCAGTAATGGTATTGGTTTTAGAAAAGCTTATTGCAAATTTGTTCCTTGCTCAGATCGGCACTTATGATATCTATATCTGTTATACTACCTCCGGTCGTTTTACGTAATATAAGCAAAAAGTTGTATGTATCTAGTCTAAATATGGACTAGATACATATCACTTTTTTTTATACAAAAGCACTGGAGGTAGTATTAAATCAGAAACCATAAATTTAAATAATTCATGATACTTTATTGTGATTATGTCTCTTATCATTATTATTTTTCCAGGTGGCCTGGGGTTACAGCAGCTAGAGGAGATTACCCTTTAGCCACCACAAATTAACCGTTCAGTTTTATGAAGCATCTGCTGCTCAGGATAGAAAGTTGGAAGGATCGGTTCACAAGGCTGTTTTAGAGCTATGGAGACCAGACCCCAGCGAATTAACCCTTTGCTGACGAAAGGAGTTGATTCTACTTCACTCAAGGTTCCTCCTACTGCAATTACTTTAACTGGAAGCAGTGATCCCTGTTATATTGAAGGTTACCATTTGGCAGACTCAAGTGATGGGAGGATAACTCTCCATTTAAAGGTCAAAGCCTCCTCAATGATATTTTTTTCTCTCAATATTTTAGGTTTGCTACTTTGCTTCTGACATTTTCAAACATTTAAACCAGATTTTTACATATACTATATTGTCGTTGTCATATTATCTCCATATAAAAGTTA
Source organism: Oxytropis ochrocephala (assembly GCA_020916435.1). Lineage (NCBI taxonomy): Eukaryota > Viridiplantae > Streptophyta > Magnoliopsida > Fabales > Fabaceae > Oxytropis > Oxytropis ochrocephala. Next base: position 66,247,631 of record CM037090.1, read on the forward strand.
AGAAGGCTCTTGATGTAAAAATAGCAGATCAATTTTTTTTACTTTAAAAAACTGGACAGACCATTATATATATATATATATATAGTTTTCAGATACATGCTTTATGACATTGATATTGTTTATTGGAAGAAAATACAATCTTGTTATCATGTGAAATCTAATGTTCCAAGTTATTGGTAAGGATGTTGCAATAGTGTGTGCATAATATTCCAGTCAAAAGGACAATACAAGTTTTTAAAAATTGTTGCTAATTGTTGTATTCTCGCATTCAATAGCTTCTTAAATGTGGATCATAATTTTATAAAGAAATTCTATTACTGATTTTAAGTATTCATGCCTTAGATATTTCAATGCGTTGATAGTATTGCTTGATTTCATCAAGTTTAAATCAAATAGGCAAAGGCTATTGTTTGTTTTATTCAGAGATTTTCATCAAATGTTTATTACATTGTTTCTCCTCATGACGAATGTAATTGCTTGAGTCTTAAATTTAACAGAGCTTGAATTAAATCGGGTGGATGTACGTGTGGGATTATCAGTGCATTATATTATATGGATGGTTCTTCTCAAGCAAGATGCGGCAATTGCGCAATCTTGTTTCACAGTTGCTTCTCCTCTAAAGTGCATATTAATGGCTATTTTGCATTTGCATATTGCCTATTCTTTTGCCTTTTTGTTTTACTTGTGTAGAGTGTTTTGATGGGTGTGTCTGCAGTACTCATGACGTCGACATATAGGCAATATCATTGCTTAGATTGGATTGCACAAAGGTGTCAAATGGAAAGGCCTGATGGGTGTGTCTGTACTCTGTAGTTTGTACTACTATTAACAAACTCTGCAACAAGTTTAAAATGTGTGTAATTTACTATGTAGTTAGGAACATTCTATTGACTTTTTTAAAACAAGAATGTTAAATTGGTTTGTGTTTTTGCAAATTTGTGATTCTTGCGGCACAAAAAGTATTCAATTAGGTATAATTGATGTGACAATTGTCTATGATTTTATGTCTTGTGTTGAAACCTTGAAAGATGCATTGTTGGATGTCTATAACAAAATTGACATGGGAGATTGTGCTGAAATTGTAGGAACTTCACACATTAAACATAAATAGTTGTATTTATGTGTTTCTGTTTTCTACTATAGTGTCCAATTAATTCATGTCCTCAAATTTTCATGTATGATTTTAAGTCTCTCTTGACTTGTTACCTTGTGATCTGTTATAGCTTCACCGGGTGGAGATCTTGGCATTGCAATTTCAAAGAAGGCGGGCATGATCCTCTTCAAATGGAATTGGGAGGAAAAGATGCTTGCATTGTACTTGAGGATGCTGACCTTGATTTGGTTGCTGTAAACATCATAAAAAGGAGGCTTCTCATACAGGTAAATCTCATATCTGTATTAGCACTAGCTACTTTGTCTTCAATGTTTAATGTCAGCTGTGATAAGAACTTGACCTGCATCGAGTTCAAAGATCGAAGTTTGCCAAAGACATTATCACCACTCCCGCATGCGATAATTGAAGATGAAGAAGATGATAAGCCTTGGTATCATGACATCAAGCAAGACATCCGAATGCAGAGTATCCTCCAGGGCATCGAGAAAATGATAAAAGAACACTTAGAAGGTTGTCGATGAGTTTCCTTTTGAGCGGTGAAGTGCTCTACAAAAGGAACCATGATAAAGTACTCCTTAGGTGTGTGGTAAAGGAGGAGGCGAGAAAGGATCATGAGGAGGTGCATGAAGGCACATTCGGGACTCATTCCAGTGGGCATACTATGGCAAGAAAGATATTAAGAGGGCTGGCTATTCTCGGTTGCGGATGGAAGGTGATCTCATGAGCTTTGTGAGAAAGTGCCACAAATGTCGATTTATCTTTGATCATATTCATGTTCCACCGGCTTCGTTAAATGTCTTGACCGCATCTTGGCCATTTTCAATGTGGGGCATGGATGTCATTGGTCCCATAGAGCCCAAGGCGTCAAACGGGCACCGCTTCATCCTAGTTGCAATTGATTACTTCACTAAATGGGTTGAAGCTGCCTCATATCCCAGCATAACTAGTTCCGTGGTTGCCAAGTTTGTAAAGAAAGACCTGGTGTGTCGCTATGGTCTCCCAGATAAAATCATCACAGACAATGGTAGCAATCTGAATAGTAAAATGATGAAAGAGTTGTGCACAGAGTTTAAGATTAAGCATCACAATTCCTCTCCCTACCGTCCAAAGATGAATGGGGCAGTTGAAGCGGCCAACAAGAATATCAAGAGAATTGTGCAGAAAATGGTAGTGACCTACAAGGACTGGCACGAAATGCTTCCCTTTGCTTTGCACGGGTATCGTACTTCAGTGCGCGCGCTTCGCCACCGGGCAACCCCTTTCTCTCTAGTGTATGGGTCGAAGCGCTTCTTCCTATTGAGGTTGAGATACCATCTCTCCGAGTGCTCATGGAAGCCAAGTTAGAAGAGGTGAATGGGTTCAAACTCGCCTAGATCAGTTGAACCTCATTGAAGAGAAGAGAGTTGCGGCTACGTGTCATGGTCGGTTGTACCAAAGAAAGGATGAAAACAACATTTGACAAGAAAGTTCACACCGAGAATTCAAATGAGGAGACCTTGTGCTCAAAAAGATTCTGCTATTCAAAGTGACCCCCGTGGGAAATGGACTCCTACCTATGACGGACCATACGTGGTAAAGAAAACCTTTTTTGGAGGAGCATTAATACTCACCAGCATGGATGGTGAAGAACTCAGAAACCCAGTCAATTCAGATTCAGTCAAGAAATATTACGCCTGAGAAAAATAAAAGAAAAAAGAGAAAGATGAGCCAAGCAAGAATTAGCTCGCTAGGTTGAAAACCCGAGAGGCGGCCTAGGCAAAATTGAGCGACCGGTGGATTGAAAACCCAAAAGGGCAATCCAGCAAAAATTAGGTCGAAAAATTGGACATAAAAAGGAAAAAGAAAGGGCAAGCGACACCTCCAAAAGCTTGGTTAAAAAGGTGATCAAAGTTGCAAGTATGAGTAGTTGGCATCAATGCTCCAGAGGCAAAGAATATTCATAAGATCTACTGCGTCCATTTCTTTTGTTTTTTTAGTTTCAGAAAAGTTTCCAATGTACTCCTTTCAGTCAGCGTGACATTCTGCATGTCTGACTTCCATATGAATAAAAGTCCAAATTTTTCACTCTATCAGTTTGTTGTATTATCATTGCCTTCTTTTCATTTCTGCTTTAAAACTACGTTTTATGGTAGATGATAGATAAATCATGGAAATGTGCATAAGTCAGAGCATTAAGATCATTGCGAAATTTTTGAAAATAACGAAGAAAAGAGACGATCCTTCATCAAGTAAACTCGCAGAAATCAAATAAGAAGCGACTGATTGCGTTAGAACAAGAGACGGAAGAAGCTCGGCTCTCGAATCGTTATCATAGATGGTTGTGGTGTCCCATGATACAAATTCCGAGTTGGTTGGGCCAGCAAAAGAAAAGCCAAAAGAGAAAAAGAGCAAAAATATATATTAAAAAAAAAAAAAAAAACAAAGGACAATGAACAAACAAAGTCATGCATTGCATCCATCAAGCATAAAATCATGCACTCATCAGTCATACACTATGAAGTAAATTTAGGCATTTGCATTACACCATAAGGAAAAGAAAAAGAAAATAGCAATCATGGCATTTGCATTGCATGCGTTTGTTTATCTTACTTGCAGGTACAAGGATGGATAGGTACTTCGGTGTTAATGTTCGATTTCAGGTTCCAGAAGGAACTCCCTCAGTGGAGAGATCAGGAAGAAAGAAAGAGAAAAGAAAAAAAGAAAAGAGAGCGCCAAGGCGCGCAAAAGAGGAAAAGAGAGCGCCCAAGCGCGCAAAAGAGGAAAAGAGAGCGCCCAAGTGTGCAAAGGAGAGGTCTCACATCGTATACGAGCAACGCGATGGACCGCAGCCCCATGCGAGGCGCAACGGAATAGTTGTATCAGCCTAGGATACAGTGGATGCCGTAGATTGATCCGTATATCAGTTCTGGAGCTGATAACGATCCCCCCGGTCGCTCGAAAGACCAAAGATTTCAGGAAACGTGCTCCTCCAAGCCGCGTGCAAACTCGGATTCGCCAAGAGTTCGTTTAAGGATTACGAGTTTTAGGCAACTGGGCATTTTACCGCTTTTTGCACGCCAAGTGCCCATTTATCGCTTTCAAGACGCCGCGTACCCCTTTTATCGCTTTTACACAAGACGCCAAGTTTTCATTTATCGCTTTTTCAAAAAAAAATACAAAAGGCTAAGTAGTCATCACGAGTGGGGCGCTTGAATTGATCACTCAAGAATCCAAAAAGAAAAAAAAAAAAAAAAAAAAAAAAAAAAAAGGGAGGAAGACAAAGAAGAAAGAAAATTCGTGTTTTTCCTAAGTGGACAAAATCGGTATATTTTCTGAATTCTTTATCTCTATTTTGCCTCGGAATATGTTTCTACCAATTCATATTCCTTGTTAAAATCTAGATAAAGAGGGCAATTGCATACCCCAATTTTGTCCTAACTTAGGTCAAAACCCTAATTTTCCCCAAAAATAATCAAATTAAAAATAAAAAAAGCATCATGCATTGCATTTAGGTTTCTAAAGTCATTTCAAAGTTTCTAAAATCATTTTTGGAGTTGAAATGCACTTTTAGACAAATTAGGGTTTTTCAGTACAAAAGGGTATTTTGGTCATTTCACAAATAAGGGACAATTCCTCAAAACAAGTCATCCAACATGCATTTCAAGGTACTAGAGGTCACTACTAGGGAGAAAAATCAGTTTTGAAGTGGAAATGTGTTTCAGGCAAAAACTAGGGTTTTTAGAGTGAAAGGGTATTTTGGTCATTTCACAATAAAAGCGGTTTTTTGTCCCAAATCCTTGGATAATCATCAATGATTTATTTAAAGGATATTTGTGCTCCATTGTGATTATTTTTGTGATCGACAATTAAACCTTTTGGTCTAAAAACCTAGTTTTTGGATAGATGGGTAAAATGGTATTTTCCTTTGAGGTGGGGCAAATAAATCAATTTTGGGATTGGTGAGATCATAAAATTCAGAGCCCAATCATTGAATCATGGGATATAGCCCAAAATGGCATGAAGTAGGAAGAATAATCTAGAAGGGAATATTCTACACTCTTTTGAATTTTGAAAGGATAAGGATAGTACAATAGTACAATTTGCAATTCCACTCACTCTCCATTCCCTTAGCTGCGCATAAACAGCCATATACACCCCATTTTCATTTATTTTTATTGTTTTCAAATTGTGTTAAATCATGGCCATCCATTCAAGTGTGAAAATCAATCCTCACCCTTCATTTGAATCAAAATGGCACTTGTGTAATAAGCCTTATGGAAAATTACATTTTTGTAAATGAGTTTATCCTTCACCACCCTTCCTAAGCTGCGCCTCAGCCCTCTCTCTACTCACTTTATTGCCCTTAATCCATGTGATAATGCATCTTGACCATTGATTCAATTTCTTTCTCAAATCCTATTGATTTACAAGAGATACATTATCACAAATACCCTTAAGTTTTCACTTCATATAAAAGCCCAAAAATAGGAGACCTCACACACACTCTCTCATTTCTAACCTAGCACTTATACTCAGCCTCCATGCTCTCCTCTCCTCCTCTCTAAATTCGAACCACCATCATCAACTCTCCTTCCATCTTTCCTTCATTCTTTCACCATCAAAACTCCATAATTCTTTCATCATTCAAAAGATCTCCTCATAAGCTTCAATAATCATCCAAGTTTGATCAAAGAGAGGCTATTTGCGTGGGGTTTCAAGTTTGTTGAGGTTGTGTTCTTCAAGTTCTTGCTCTCTTTTTCATTTCCTAGTTATTTTGTGAGGTAAATAAATTCTCCTTTGCATTTTCTTCACCTTTCACCATGTAGATCTCTTCATCTCTTCTCTCCTTCTCGAAAGAAGCTTTGAGGACTTGTTTCAAACATTATGTACAAGGACATTGGGAGCCTTGGGTGTTTGAGACAAGTCCTTGGCCTTGAAGGAGAGATTCTTATGTTTGTTTGCATTTCTAATCATTTTTAGCATGTTTGCATCATTTTCATGAAATAAAATGCCACTTTCCTCATGTTTTTGCTTTGGCCTTGGGTTAGAAATTAGGATCCTCATGTTTTCTTGCCTATTTCATGTGTCAAAGTTGAATAAGAATGGTATATGGGACCAATAGTGCATTCGGGTTTAGGTCCCTAAATTAGGGTTTCATCATCTTTTATTTTCTTTGATTTTGTGTGTTGAATAAATGATGAAATGATGATTGTTTGAGTGTGATATACATGTGTAAATCTTAGGGTTTGTGTGTGTGTGTCTAATGATGTGATTTGGTTGCAAGAAATTTGTTGAATTTGAGCCTTATTGTGTATAGGTATGTTTCGGCCATAAAGCCATTTTTGTGACCAATTTACTTACTCAAATTTGTTGTTTGATCTTGTTTGGTAAATTAATTGTTGTGAATTGTGTTTTTTTCACTTTTTACCTTTTAGTTTTACCATTCACTTAAGTGTTACTAAATAGTAAAAACATTTTCTTACCTTTTTTTTACCTATCACTTAAAACCCTAAAAAACATTTTACCTTTACCATTTACCTTCACTTAAATAATTCACCACCTTCACTTAAATAAGTTACCATTTCATTAATAATTTACCTTTACTTTTTACCTTTCTTAAATTACAAAAAGACCCAAAACATTCTCTAGTTTACATTCATAACTTTTCAACTTTATAAAATCAACCCAAAAATACTTTTACCACTTTTTCATAAGACTCTAAAAACACCAAAACATTTCACCATTTCCTAAGAATAAGGTAACTAAATTTTTACCACTTTTTATGACACACTCTCACACACTTGCACTTAAATAAAACCTTATTCACTCTCTTGCATTCTCATTTGCTTGTATCTCTTGCATACTCTTTTGTTTTAATCTTCATGCCTTTTCATATATTCATATCTCTTGCATATTCATTTGCACTCTCACTTGTTAGTACCTCATGCATCCTTACTTGTTTATACATGCAATAATGATGTGCCTTGCATATTGTAATTGTATGTTCATGCACCCACATGTTAGCTCAATCATGTATTCAATTGGTTCATTACAATTTGTGGATATTCTTTATGATTGCTATGCTTGTGTTCTTATTGTTGCCTTGGTTTGGACTTGAAAAGATTTGAAATGTTCTATTTCTTTTTCAAACTTGGAATCACATGTTTTTCTAATAAAAACCCTAAGGCATTTTTTCATAAACAAATCATTGGCCATCACTGGCCATTGCTTGTTTGATCGTCAATGATGGAGTTACTAGTGGTAGTCACTCAAGCCCTTGCTTGTTTGACTATCACGAAAACTCCCACACCTTAATCAAATACAAGTCAATTTAAAAACTCAAAAAAATAATATGAGCCATTAGTGATAATCATCACTACGACTCGTCCTTTTCCAAAACAATTTCAAAAAAGATAATAAAAACGTTGCAACTTGTAATCACTTGAAGCAATTGCTTGACTGATTATCGGTTCCAACACTTTTCTTTCAAGTTAGTAATGAACGCCACTCGAAGCCATTGCTTGTTTGGTATTCATGAACGCTGAGTCATATTTCCAAAACTCAAAAGATAAGATAAAGACAAAACACGATTTTCTCAAGATTAAGAACCAAGAACTACGTAGCTTTGATCCTCATCTCATTGAGGGTACGTAGGAGCGGGTCACATCCCGTCAAGCACTCTTTTAAAAATCTTAGTTTAGTTTCACTTTTCAAAGATCCCAAAAAGATTTCTTTCTCCTTTGTTTTCTAAAAACTCTTTCAAATAAAAAGGAAAAGAAAAGAAGTAGAACGATTTATTTCAAATCAAACAATCCAAACCACACATCGAATTAATGGTTCCCTTTCGGTAGAAAGGAGGTGTGGGGTGCTAATACCGTCCCCACACCTAACCGACCCGCGAACCTACATCTCTGAGTTTTCGAAAGACCAGTTGCTTTCCAAAAGGTTTTCCTAATATTTTCCTTAATAAATATTAGTGGCGGCTTCATTGATCGATTTCTTTTAGAAAAGTTGTAAACGAGGAAGGTTCTCCCTCGGGGACTTTTTCGGGCGCAACAGACCACATCTGAGTTCACTGGATTTGGTACCTCATCTCCGTCCATGTTTGCCAGAATTAAAGCTCCTCCTGAGAATTACCCATTCCGCCTCATCAAGTTTTGTCTCCGTTAACACCCGCAGGGATGGTATTTCAACCTCAATGGGGAGGACTGCCTCTGAACCATAAACCAGTGAGTAAGGGGTTGCCCCTATTGAGGTGCGCACTGAGGTTCTATAACCATGCAGGGCAAAGGGGAGCATCTCATGCCAATCATTATAGGTCTCGACCATCTTCTGTATTATCCGCTTGATATTCTTGTTGGCTGCCTCAACTGCCCCATTCATCTTTGGGCGGTAGGGAGAAGAGTTGTGATGTTGTATCTTGAAGTCTTTACACAAGTCCTTCATTATTCTGCTGTTCAAATTACTGTCGTTGTCTGTGATAATCTTGTTTGGAAGGCCGTAGCGGCAAACCAAATCTTTCTTGATGAACTTAGCAATCACTGAGCTTGCTATATTGGGATAAGAAGCAGCCTCCACCCACTTAGTGAAGTAGTCAATAGCAACCAGAATGAAACGGTGGCTATTGGAAGCTTTGGGTTTAATGGGACCAATGATGTCCATGCCCCACATTGAGAATGGCCATGGTGCGCTCAAGACATTCAGAGAAGTTGGAGGTACATGGGTGTGATCTGCATAGATTTGACATTTATGGCATCTTCTCATAAAACTGTAACAGTCTGATTCCATCTACAACCAGTAGTATCCAGCTCTTAGGATTTTTCTAGCCATTGTGTGCCCGCTGGAATGAACCCCAAATGAGCCTTCATGAACATCTCGCATAATCTTTACTGATTCTTCTCCTGTTACACACCTGAGGAGTACCAAGTCATGGTTTCTCTTGTAAAGGACGTCTCCACTCAAGAAGAAACTCGCGACGCGACCTCCCGAGGTTCTCTTGTCATTCTCTGTAGCTCCGGGAGGATACTCTCTGTTTGTGATATACTACTTGATGTCATGGTACCAAGGCTTACTATCTGATCCCTCTTCGACTGCCATACAGTAGTGATAAGCGGGTCGTCCTCTGTGCTGGATTCTGACAGTCGTCAAACTTTTGTCACAGTTGACGTTGAACATAGAAGACAAAGTTGCCAAGGCATCTGCCAACTGATTCTCGCTGCGGGGTATGTGCTGGAAAGTGATTTCCTCAAAGGGCTTGATTAATTCTTGAATGTAGTCACGGTAAGGAACCAAATCAGGATTTCTTGTTTCCCAATCTCCTTTTACTTGATGGACAACTAGAGTTGAATCTATGTACACGTCGAGCCTCTTGACTTTCCAATCGAGAGCTGCCTGGATACCCAGGATACACGTTTCATACTCTGCAATATTGTTTGTGACATAGAAGCTTAGTCTGGAAGTAAATGGTATGAAGCGGTTTTTTGGAGAGATCGGCACTGCTCCGACCCCGTGCCTGTAACACCCCATTTCTACCTGGCAATTTATATTAAAAATCAGAGTTTAAAAATTCTTTTCCACATGGAGTGCTACACTCTATTCAGCTCAAAACAACAAAATTATAACACCAATGCTTTATTAAGCAAATATAATACGCAACACCATCATTGGATGGAATATCTCATTACTTTAATAAATAATTCCACGCACCATAATTAATAAACGTTACGCAGCGGAAAACAGAAACATAGTCTCAGATGGACAACAATAATCTCAAATACAACGTGGAAATATTAAAGACATAGTTCAATAGTCAACAAAGAGGAAATGACTAGAAATCCTAAACCCATCCCCTAGGTGCTACGTATCAGAGCAGACCGACTCGGGGAAGTGAAGGGACTAGACCTTCACTCATGGCTACCTGTGGTAAACAACAACAGAAAGGGTGAGTCTCGAACTATATAATAAAAGTGATAATAAGCAGTATAATAGCTTCATAGAAGCCAATCAATGACAGTCATTGCAGAACAATCACATTCACTTTCAAATTCATGTATGAGGATGAATGCAATGTAGATGCAGTCATGCATGTGGTACCAATTGCCCCCATGGCATCATCATCAACAAAAGGAGTCCTCATGACTCTGGCCCCCATGGCCTCATCATCACAATATAAACGTCGCGACCCTCAAGAACACATGCTCACCAGCCTGGAATTCCAAGTCCTTTCTCCTCCTATCATGGTAAATTTTCTGCCGGCTCTGGGACTCTTTCATTTTCTCTCTGATCATCTTCACCTTCTCTGTAGTCTCCCTAACCAATTCCGGTCCAAGCACAACACTCTCACCGGACTCATGCCAACACAAAGGAGTCCTACACCTCCGCTTTATCAAATTGCCTCAAAAGGAGCCATCCCTATGCTCGAATGGTAGCTGTTGTTGTACGTGAACTCAATCGGTGGAAGATGTGTATCCCACGCACCTCCTCGCTCTAGCACACAAGCTCTCAAAAGATCCTCCAAGGACTGGATGGTTCTCTCTGTCATCCATCGGTCTGGGATGATAAGTTTGAACTCAACCTCGCCTAGACCCCAATGCCTCCCGCAAGCTTCCCCAAAACTCGAAGTAAACCTTGGGTCTCTATCCGACACAATACTCTTCTAACCCCATGCGACTTCACGATCACTGAATATAAATCTTAGCCAACCTCGGCACGGGATAGGTGATGTTGATAGGAATAAAATGAGCGATTTGGTCAACCTATCCACAATCACCCAAATAGAGTCAAACCTCTCTCACGGTGTTTGGCAACCCAATCCTAAAGTCCATGGAAATGCTGTCCCATTTCCATTCCGGAATCTCTAAAGGTTGCATCAATCCTGCAGGCTTCTGGTGCTCAATCTTTGACTTCTGGCAAGTCAAACAAGCATAAACAAACTGCGCAACATCCTTCTTCATACCAGTGCCACCAAAATGATCTCTTCAAATCATGATACATTTTAGTAGCACCTGGATGAATACTTAGCTTGCTCCTATGGCTCTCCTCAAGTATCATTTTCTTCAAATCAGCATCATCAGGAACACAAATTCTGTCCCTGAACCTCAACACACCCTGAGAATCCAATCTGAAATCACCATCCGCAGCTTGGTCACCAACACCCAGCAAATCAACCAGTTTCACATCCAACTTCTGGGCGTCTCTGATACTAACCAAGAAGTCATTCCCAATCCTCAGCATACCCAGTCTGACACTCTGTGGTGTCACCTCACAAACCAGGCTCAAATCACGGAATTGCTCAATCAACTCCAATTCCTTCACCATCATAGCTGACATATGTAAAGTTTTCCGACTTAAAGCATCAGCCACGACATTAGCTTTGCCGGGATGATAGTTCAAGCCGAAATCATAATCCTTCAGCAGCTCTAACCAACGCCTCTGTCTCATATTCAGCTCCTTCTGGTCAAACAGATACCTTAGACTCTTGTGATCACTGAACACCTCAAATCTGGTACCATACAAATAGTGCCTCCAAATCTTCAGCACAAACACAATAGCAGCCAACTCCAAATCGTGAGTAGGTTAGTTCTTCTCATGTGTCCTCAACTGTCTGGACGCATAAGAAACTACCTTCCCCTCCTGCATCAGAACACCTCCCAAACCCATCTTGGAAGCATCACAATATACCACAAACGGCTGATCCGGCACATGTAACACCAACACTGGAGATGTTGTCAACCTCCTCTTTAACTCTTGGAAGCTCTCTTCACACTTTGCATCCCACACAAAAGCTCTTCCCTTACAGGTCAATTGGGTCAACGGAAGGGCTAGCTTAGAGAACCCCTCAATAAACCTCCTGTAGTAACCAGCCAACCCCAAGAAACTCCTGATCTCAGTCACAGACTTTGGGCTATCCCACTGCAACACTGCATCAACCTTAGCTGGGTCCACAGCTATACCATTACCAGAAATAATATGACCCAAGAAGCTCACCTCTTTTCAAAATGTAACTCACACTTTGACAACTTGGCATACAACTTCTTCTCTTTCAACACCTATAGCACCAATCTCAAGTGCTCTGCATGCTCCTCCTCAGACTTGGAGTACACCAGAATGTCATCAATAAAAACAACCACAAACCGATCCAAGTAGCTATGGAAGATTCGGTTCATGTACTCCATAAACACCCGTGGTGCATTAGTGACACCAAAAGACAATACAGAGTACTCATAGTGCCCATACCTCGTTCTGAACGCTGTCTTCTGGATGTCCTCATCTTTCACCTTTATCTGATGATAACCTGACCTCAAGTCAATCTTGCTAAAAACCTTAGCACCCACCAGCTGGTCCATCAGATCATCAATCCTCGGGAGAGGATACTTATTTTTAATAGTTACCTTGTTCAGGTTGTCCAGTAATCCACACACAGACGCATACTCCCATCCTTCTTCTTCACTAACAGCACTGGAGCTCCCCATGGTGACACACTAGGCCTCACAAATTTCTTCTCAAGAAGTTCCTCTAACTTCTTCTTCAACTCGGATAGCTCAGAAGCTGACATCCGGTACGGTGCCATAGACACAGGCCTAGTACCAAGCACAAGCTCAATCCCAAACTCGACTTCCCTCTCTGGTGGCACACTAGGAATCTCATCAGGGAATACTTCCGGGAACTCACACACCACCGCAACCCATCAACTACACTGGTTCTCGTGAGACATAGGCGCCATCAAAGCAAACAACTGACCACCCTCCTTCATTACCTCACGCATTTGATCAGCAGACAGCAAAACAGACTCTTCCTCTTCTGGAGGAAGGAAACTCACAGACTTGTTGAAACAGTTGATGTATACATGGTTATCTACTAACCAGTCCATACCCAGGATAACATCCAACCCACCCAAAGGCAAACAGATAAGATCAACCAGAAAATCTCTGCCGAAAACTGACAGAGGACACCTAGCACACATTAGAGAAGTAGTTACCGAACCCTTAGCTGGAGTGTCGAAAAACCATCCCCTCTCCATAGTAGACAAGACTAAATTCAACTTTTCAGAGACAGAAGAAGCAATAAAAGAGTGCGTAGCACCCGTGTCAACAATAGCAACTAAAGGTGTACCATAAATAAAGCAAGTACCTCTAATCTCATTGGGTCCCTCTGAACCTGCTAGTGCAAAAACACTTCCAGTGGACCTCTCTTTCTTTGGTTTAGTGCACTTGGAGCTAAAGTGACCAGGTTCTCCACAATTGAAACATACAGCTTCCTTGCGATCACAATCAGATGCCATGTGACCTTCTTTCCCACAACGGAAACATATCTTATCCCCGGACTTACAATCAAAACTCTTGTGACCCGGCTTGCCACACTTGAAGCACACAATGTTAGCGGGAGCATCTCCCCCACTTGGCTTCTTGCCATCTGTAACACCCCCTTATCTAATCAATTCGATCTACTAAATTAAAATCAGAGTTTCAAAATTCCACTCAAAGGAGGGCTACATTTGATGATTTAAAAAGGAAAACAGAAATTCATTTAAGTTCAAACAGTTACACATCATTATACTAAGCATGTAATCATGCGCATCACATCGGCAAAAGGGTCTAAGCCCACAACATAAGGCACCTCGGCCAGTAAGACATATAAGGCACCTCGGCCAGTAAAACATCAAGTCATAATACATAGTACAAAGTTACAACAAAATGTGATAGTTTTAGTTCAAAAGACTATCTAGCATAAAATACACAAGATAGGCATAAAAAGCACTAAAATCTACTCGGCCCAACCCAAAGGTTACACGACTGCAGAAGCGCATACACATCCGACTTGAGCTAGGCACAACCATCACTCATGAGTACCGCAAGTTGCCGACATGAGAAGCAACATAAAAGCAGCTAGGGTGAGTCTCTTAACACAAGTAATATAATGTGAAGAAGCTTAAGGTTAGAGATAGCACTAAAGCACCTCGGTAGTTCAAACAACCACAACAATTATCAATCAGCATCAAAAACACATTAAATTATGAAATGTATGCATGTATGCAACCCAACCACAGGGCATTATGCAATGAGGTACCTCCACCGTCGTTATTTAGCCTATCGGCTCTCCGTCGTTACTCCGTCGTTATTTTGATATGGAGACCGAAGTCCTACCACATCCGAGGTCGAAACCTCCTCCGTCGTTATATGCACATGAACATGTGACTTCATGACAAATGCAATCACACACCAATCAAACATAGCGCATGTGAATGCTTACACCGTCGTTACTCCGTCGTTACTCCGTCGTTCTACTCCGTCGCTCACACTGACGTCCACACCATCTAGACATCATTACAGTGCTAAGGTCGACCCTACTACACCGGTAGAATCACCCTAGGACCTACAACCGACCTCTCAATCACCTCGGCACTCAACAACCGACCTCTCAATCACCTCGGCACTCCATGGTGGACTAATTGTCACACCGAGGACCGCAACGACACTATGTGTGTACCTCGGCTAACTACTCAACTCGGCATTCTACATCACCTCGGCACCTAGCTCGGCTTTGGCACCTCGGCATGTTACACTCAAACCCTCACTTCGATAGCGCTCACGATTCACGCATTCCCTTACACTAAAATCGTCTAACTCATGGGGATTCACTTCTGCATTTCCCGGGTTCGGTTCACCTACACTTAGGCATTTGGGCGTTTCACCTCGGTGACGCTACCTCGGCCCAAGACCTCTGGTTCACTACCTCTACACCTCGGTTCACTCCCTCACACCTCGGTAACCTTAAGCGCGAAACACCTACACTTCGGTTCATGCGTCCCTACCCTCGCTAATGGTGTTTAGACACATACTCTCCTCAAACTCACCAACAGACTCTCAATCACTAAGACACTCTAGCGTTGACTTCCTCAACTCGGTTTCTCTCACTCTAAGTCAAGGGTACTCGGTTTACTTACTTTCTTTACTTAAACCCAACATGCAACCCATTTCCAGCTAACCACACTCATGCACACTCGGATACTCACTCTATTGGCTCCGATCCTCTCCCTAACTCTACATGCAAGCTCGTTTCTTCACACTACACCGATTCACACTCTGATGCCTCACCATGCAATGCTCTCTTCGTACCACACAGAACAGAGAGAGTGTTACACTCCTCTCTCTTTCCCAACCGATCCATCATCGTACTTCACCACAAAACCACAGCAAGAGCAAAAACACAGCAAAACATGGTATGAACAACACATAAAACACACATGCAAGGTGATCAGAACCACTCACACCAAAACACTATCAAACACAAAACATTACAAGGATTAAAAGAGCCCCCTAACCTGATTATAACCGTAGACACACCCTCTTCACTAGCACTTCTAGGAATCCTTCAAGATTCAGCTCACTCTTTCCCTTCGGTTCTCTTCCTTCTCTCTTCGGTTCTCTTCCTTCTCTCTTCGGTTCTCTTCCTTCTCTCTAAGTCTCACTTCTCTCTACTTTCTTAATTTGGTAACTTGGCTATTTTGGGAACAAAGGAATGGTCTCCTACGAAGGCTCACCATTTAACATGTCCTAAGGGACTTAAATGAGGCCTTGGCCTTATTAGGCCGTGGGCTTCCACTACCCACACCCTTTCCTAACTTAGACATTTTCGTAAAATGCAACACATGCTTAACCTTCACTTAATGAATTACTTGACTTAAAAGTAAAATGTTGCAAACCCTTAATAACTCAACTAAGTTAATTAATTGAATTATTTTGGGGTGTTACAACCCTCCCCTACTTAGGAGATTACGTCCTCAGAATCTTACCTCAATCAAACAGCTCGGAAAAGGCTTCCTTCATCTTGCTCTCTAGCTCCCAAGTAGCATGCTCACCAACAGCTCCTACCCAAACCACCTTCACCAACTTGATTTCTTTTCCCCTAAGGGTCTTTACTTCTCGGTCTTCAATTCTGATCGGCATTGTCTCCACAAAGGAGGTCGTCTCTCACTTGCACATCATCCATTTGAATGACATGGGACGGGTCAGAACATACTTCCTCACCGAGATACATGGAACACATCGTGCAAATTTGATGATTGGGTGGCAATGCAATTCGAATGCCACCTTCCCAACTCTCTCCAAGATTTGATAGGGTCCAATGAAACGAGGTGACCGTTTCTTGGACCTCGAGCTCGTCCAACTCCAATCCACGGGGTGACTCTATGGAATACATGGTCGCCGACTTGAAATTCTAAGTCTTTCCTCCTTTTGTCATGGTAACTCTTCTGTCTGCTTTGTGACGCCTCATCTTCTCTCTGATCATCTTAACCTTCTCGGTAGTCTCTCTAACCAACTCGGGTCCTAACAGAACCCTCTCTCTCCTGCTTCATGCCAACATAGTGGAGTCCTACACCTACGCCATACAATGCTTCAAATGGTGCCATTCCAATACTTGAATGATGATCATTGTTGTAAGTGAATTCTATCAATGGTAGATACGAATCCCACGCACCTCCTTGCTCAAGCACACAAGCTCTCAATAAGTCTTCTAAGGACTGGATAGTCCTCTCGGATTGACCATCAGTCTGAGGATGGTATGCCGAGCTCAAACGCAACTTGGAACCCAACGCCTCTTGCAAACTTTTCCAAAATTCAAGTAAACCTTGGATCTCTGCATGCGATACAATACTCAAAGGGATTCCATGAAGCTTCACAATGACATTGATATAAATTTACGCTAACCTCGGCCTTTGGGTATGTGATGTTAATAGGAATAAAGTGTGATGACTTTGTCACCTATCAACAATCACCCAAATGGTGTCAAACCCTTTGTTGTCCTCGCAAACCCGGTTACAAAGTCCATGGAAATGTTGTCCCACTTCCATTCAGGAATATGCAACGGTTGCATCAACCCTGCCGGCTTCTGGTGCTCCACCTTTGACTTTTGGCAAGTCAAACAAGCATAGACGAAACGAGCTACATCCTTCTTCATTCCTTGCCACCAGAATAATTTCTTCAAGTCTTGATACATCTTCGTAGCTCCTGGATGGATACTCAACCGACTTCTGTGACACTCCTCGCACTTGCCTTCTTGATCTCTTCATCATCAGGTATACATATCCGACCTCTGAACCTCAACAATCCTTGCGCATCCAACTCAAAATCTTTGTTATCAGCTCGGCCAACACTCACAAACATATCAACCAACTTCACATCAACCTTCTGTGCTTCCCTTATACTAACCATGAACTCATTGGTGATCTTCAGCATCCCCAATTTAACACTCCGAGGTGTTACTTCACACACTAGGCTCAAATCTCTAAACTGTTCAATCAATTCTAGCTCCTTTACCATCATCGATGACATATGCAGAGATTTCCTACTCAGCGCATCAGCTACAACATTGGCCTTCCCTGGGTGATAGTTGTAACACCCCAAATAATTTAATTAAGAAATTGATTAAATTGTTTAAGTGTTGCACTACTTTTAATTATATTAAATTATAATATAGTGCCTTATAATTTAGTCCTTTATTTTTAATTGAAGGGGATGGTGGAAGAAATGGAGAGGGGGTGTAAAAAGGGCCCAAGTGCGTTTGGCCCAATGCATATATAGCCAAATTAGGCATTTGCTCTCATTTGTGTGAAAAAGAAAAAGAAAACGAAAGAAAGGGAGAGGAGAGAAGAGCTGCACGGCGCAAAACCCTAGGAGAAGAGGAGGAGAAGAAGAATTCGTGACTTGAAGGCTTGGATTGTTGCAGTGGTTTTGTTCGTGACTCCATAAAGGTTCTTCTCTACGGTTAATTTGAGGTAAGGGGAGTCTCACTCTATAATAGAGGAGATAATTCGTTTTATGTAGGTCATAGGTTTGATTTTTGGGTGAATTGATGATTGTTTTAGTGAATTTGAGAAAATTGCATGATAGAATTCGAATTAGGGTTTTAAATTGGGTGTTTTGTGTTCTTGATGAGTTTTGATGCATGATTGAGTGATATACCGTGAAATTGAACGTGTTAATATTGTTACACAGTGTATTTGAGTAGTATGTGATGATTGGAATTGAAAGGGTTTGAGAATTGGGGTTTTTTGGGTCATGGGGCGCCAAGGTGCTAGGGATTTGGCGCCCTGTGCACTGTAGCAGGAAGTTTTGGTGTTGTGTTGCTGTGCAGGGCGCCAATTTCCTAGAGAAATGGCGCCTGTGTCACTGTAGCTTGATGGCCCGGGTGAGTGTGTTGCTTTATGCGCTGGGCGCCAAGTTGCTTTGTAATCTGGCCCAAAGGTGCCGCTTTTGAGTCTTTGTGAGGGTGTGTTTTTGTGTCGGCGCCAGAATGTGGGTATTTTGAGGCCCAGGGAGTGAAACTTGTATTTCTGAACATATTTTACCGTGCCAATTTTTGTATTCACCTGCCCAAATTCATTTTTAAGTGTTTTGGCTCGAGTGGTTTTCTCAGTTGCGTGTTATTTTGAAAATGTCCTGGTGGGGCTTGTTTTGTGTGTGTAAATGGGGTGGGTGAGTGAAACTCACATTTCTGAACATATTTTATCGTGCAAATTTTGTATTCACCTGCCCAAATTCAATTTAAACTGTTTTGGCTCGAGTGGTTTCTTGAGTACAGGTCTTATTTTAAAAATGTCTCGGTGGGGGTGCTTTGGTGTGTGTAAATGGGGTGGTTTGGGTGAAACTTATTTTTCTAGGCATATTTCACCGTGCCATATTTTGTATTTACACCGCCCAAAACCTTTTTAAACATTTTGCTCGGGTGGTTTTTGGTTTGAAAGTGTTGGGTGTCTTTGGGTCGATGGGGCGCTAAATCTTTGCCAGGCGCCTAGTCTGCTTTGCTCGTGTGCGAGGCGTATGAAGGCGTGGTTCGAGTTTGTGTCTAGGTCTGCTTTTGCCTGTGGGCGCAGTTGCTAGAAAAGTGGCGCCAGGTGGGCGTGTGTTGCCACGGGGGCGCCAAAATGATGAGTTTACGCGCTAGTCTTTGTGTTGCACCGGGCGCGCGAATGTGGGGAAAATGGCGCCTAGTGCCGCCAAGTGCCTAAGATGTCTTTGTTTTGGTCCCTAGGTGACAGTTTGGTCCCTAGATGATTGTTTTGGTCCTAAATGGTGGTTTAGGCCTTTGAGTGAGGTTGAGTCCTCTAGATGAGATTAGTCCTCGGGACTTGATTGAGTTGAGAGTGTATAATGAGGTGACTGAGCATGCCATGGGGGCATGGGCCGGAGGGCCAAGCCAGGAGGGCGATAAAATGAGATTAATACTGAGGTAAGAGTTAATGTGTGTATTGAGCTGTTTGAGATTGTGTTTGTGTTGTACATGGAGTCTCATGCATACATTGAATTTGCGGTCGTAGAGCTTATAAAATGATTGTGAAGCTTTGAGGGCGTGGAGGGCCGAGTCATGAGGACTCCATTATTGATGAGAATGCCGAGGCAAATATTGAGAACGCCGAGGCAAATGGTACCACATGCATACTTCCATTGCATACATTCTCATGAGTGCATGTATGTTATTGAGTGATAATTGGTGTGTTTGAGTATGCTGTGAACTATGATTATATATATTGCTTATTATCACTTTTATTATATAGTTCGAGACTCACCCTTTCTGTTGTTGTTTACCACAGGTAGCCACGAGTGAGGGCTTTCTACCCTCACTACTCCCCGAGTCGGTCTGCTCTGATACGTAGCACCTAGGGGTTGGGTTTAGACTGTTATTGCTTTGTTTTGCTCACTGTTGAGCTCTCATATATGATTCTCTATGTATACTTGAGATATAACTTTGATTTCCGCTGCATGTTATGAGATTGTTTACCACGTGATCTATGGTGTTACGTATTTTTGATTATGTTTATGAGATGAATTAATTGTTGAGTGTTTTAAGAGAGAGGTGTGACGCTCCATTTTATTGAGAAATAATTTATGTTATACTATTAGTGTGCTGAATGACTATGGCTAAATTGTGGTTCGCCACTAAGGCCAGAATTTCTTTCACTGGTGTATTTACAAGGGCATCACTGAGAGCCTTGCAAAGGAGGTCAATGCCTGTTGCAAGTAGTATCAGTTACCTGAGTAATCCCATAGTCAATCAGTTCACTATTTTATAACCCACTAAACCAAAAGATGACCAGAATAGATTTTTATAAACTCTGATTTTGATTTTAATTACCGGGTAGAAATGGGGTGTTACATTAGTGGTATCAGAGCAAAAGTTCGGTCTGTCCGACCAAGTGAGTCTGTTTGTCATGTTTTGTATGACGCTTAGAGTCTTGAATTAGTTCTCAATGGTTGTTTATCTTTGCAGTGTTAGGTTGATATGGCAAGAAGAGTTGATGCAAAGATTTGCCGAGGCGCTGCAAGCCATAGCACAAAGTTATGGGGCCGCAACAGAATCATCGAGACCATGATGCAGCAACATTCCGCAGAGAGAACCCCCTACCTTCAAGGGGAGGTACAACCCGATGGTGCATTGACTTGGTTGAAGGAGATTGAGAGGATCTTGGGGTGATTAGTCGCAGACCGATGAGCGTAAAGTCGTCACGGTACTCATACTTTATCTGAAGAGGCCGATGACCGTGGCCGGAGACCAGTGAGAGGTTGGGTCGCGCAGAGGAGATTATATGGGGTGTGTTTCGGCGGAATTCTTGAGAAAGTATTTCCGAGGACGCGTTAGAGGTAAGAAAGTCTTTGGAATTCCTTGAATCGAGGCGGGGAAGTATGTCTCACATCGAGTATCTTTGCCAAGTTCACGAGTTGGCCAAGTTCTATCCACACTATGCCGAAATTCAAATGAATTCTCAAAGTGCATTAAGTTTGAGAATGGACTGAGAGCTGATATCAAGCAGGCTGTGGGGTATCAGAAGATTAGAGTATTTGCTGATCTGGTAGATTGCTGCAGGATTTATGAGGAAGACAGCAATGCCCGCTCTAGGGTCATGAGAGACCGTGAGGGGAAATTTCATAACAGGGGTAAGCCTTATGAGACGATCACGACAAAGGAAAGCAAAGGTATTCGGGTGGTAACAAGTATAATGGTGGAAACAGGTCTGCTGAGGGTAGGAGGTACCATGAGGGCAAGAAGCCAAGTGGGGGAGACGCCCCATCTGATGTTGTGTGTTTCAAGTGTGACAAGCCAGGTCACAAGAGCTTTGATTGTAAGATGGAAGTGAAGAGATGTTTTAAGTGTGGGAAGACTGGTCACATGGCATCCGAGTGTGATCGTAAGGAAGCTGTATGTTTCAACTGTGGTGAAGCTGGTCACATTAGCTTCAAGTGCCCCAAGCCTAAGAAGGAAAGATCTACTGGGAGGGTGTTTGCATTGGCAGGTTCAGAGGGACCTAATGATATCAGAGGTACATGTTTCATCTCTGGTACACCTTTAGTTGCTATTGTTGACACGGGTGCTACGCACTCTTTTATTGCATCTGTTTGTGCTGAAAAGTTAAATTTAGTATTGTCTACTATGGAGAGAGGGATGGTTATCGACACTCCAGCTAAGGGTCCGATAACTACTTCTCTAATGTGTGCTAGGTGTCCTCTCGCCCGGTCTTGGGATTTTCTGGTTGATCTGATTTGTTTGCCTTTGGGTGGGTTAGATGTGATTCTGGGCATGGACTGGTTAGTAGATAACCATGTGCACATCAACTGTTCTGATAAGTCTATTAGTTTTCTTCTTCCTGAAGAGGAAGAGTCTGCTCTGCTGTCTGCTGAGCAATTGCGCAGGGTAATGAAAGAGGGTGGGTGGGTTGTTTGCTTTGATGGCGTCTATGTCTTGAGAACCGAGCCGTGGTTGATGGGTTACAAGTGGTGTGTGAGTTCCTCAAGTGTTTCCGATGAGATTCCTAGTGTGCCCCAGCAGGGAAGTTGAGTTCGGGATTGAGCTTGTGCACAGTACTAGGCACGTGTCTTTGGCACTGCATCGGATGTCCGCTCGAAGTTGTGCAATTGAAGAAGCGCTTAGAGGAGCTTCTTGAGAAGAAATTTGTGAGGCCTAGTGTGTCACCATGGGGAGCTCCAGCTTTTATTGGTAAAGAAGAAAGATGGGAGCATGCGTGCAATGCGTGCACTACGCATGATTGAATAAAGTGACTATCAAGAATAAGTATCCTCTCCCGAGGATAGATGATCCGATGGATCACCGGTGGGTGCTAAAGTGTTTAGCAAGATTGACTTGAGGTCCGGGTATCACCAGTTAAGGTGAAGGATGAGGATATCCGAAAAGCGCGTTGAGCGAGGTATGGGCATTATGAGTACTCTGTAATGCCGTTTGGTGTCACAAATGCACGGGGGGGTGTTTATGGAGTACATGAACCGAATTTTCCATAGCTATCCGGATCGGTTTGTGGTCGCTTTCATTGATGATATTCTCGTGTACTCAAAATCGAGGAAGAGCATGCAGAGCACTTGAGGTTGGTGCTAGAGGTCTTGAAAGAGAGGAAGTTGTATGCCGTTGTCAAAGTGTGAGTTCGCTTGCATGAGGTGAGCTTTTTGGGTCATATCATTTCGGTGATGGTATAGCCGTGGATCCACCCAAGGTTGATGCAAAGGTGTTGCGTTGGGAGAGCCCAAAAATCTGTGGATCGAGATCGGGAGTTTCTTGGGGTTGGTCGTTACTACAGGAGGTTTATTGAAGGGTTCTCTAAGCTAGCCCTTCCATTGACCCGATCGACCGCAAGGGAAAGGCATTTGTGTGGGATGCAAAGTGTGAAGAGAGCTTCCAAGAGCTAAAGAGGAGGTTGACCACGTCTCCGGTGTTAGTGTTATGCATGCGCGAGCAACCATTTGTTGTGTATTGTGATGCTTCCAAGATGGGTTTGGGAGGTGTATTGATGCGGGGATGGGAAGGTAGTTGCTTATGCGTCCGGACACTTGAGGACACATGAGAAGAACTATCCTACTCATGACTTAGAGTTGGTCTGCGATTGTGTTTGTCTTTGAAGATTTGGAGGCACTACCTCTATGGTACTAGATTCGAAGTGTTCGGTGATCACAAGAGTCCAAGTACTTGTTTGACCGTAAGGAGCTGAATATGAGACAGAGGCGTTGGTTAGAGCCATTTTTGAAGGACTATGATTTTGGCTTGAACTATCACCCCGGCAAAGCTAATGTCGTGGCTGATGCTTTAAGTCGGAAAACTTTGCATATGTCAGCTATGATGGTGAGGGAGTTGGAGTTGATTGAGCAATTCCGCGACTTGAGTCTGGTTTGTGAGGTGACACCTCAGAGTGTCAGATTGGGTATGCTGAGGATTGGGAATGATTTCTTGGTTAGTATCAGAGACGCCCAGAAACTAGATGTGAAGCTGGTAGACTTGCCGGTTTCTGGTGAGCAAGCGGCAGGGGGATTACAAGGTTGGATTCCCCAGGGTGTGTTGAGATCGAGAGATAGAATCGTGTTCGGATGATCTTGAGTTGAAGAGGATGATACTTGAGAGAGCCATAGGAGTAAGTTGAGCATTCATCCAGTGCTACTAAGATGTACCATGATCCGAAGAAACTATTTTGGTGGCACAGTATGAAGAGAGATGTTGCGCGGTTTGTATATGCATGTTTGACTTGCCGAAGTCAAAGATTGAGCACCAGAACTCGCGGGGTTGATGCAACCTTTAGAGATTCCGAATGGAAGTGGGACAAGATTTCCATGGACTTTGTGGATCAGGGTTGCCAAACATCATGAGAGAGTCTCGACACTATTTGGGTGATTGTGGATAGGTTGACTAAGTCTGCTCATTTCATTCCTATCAACATCACCTATCCAGTGCCAAAGTTGGCTAGAATATACATTCAGGTGATTGTGAAGCTTCATGGGGTTCCGAAGAGTATTGTGTCGGATAGAGACCCGCGGTTTACATTAGAGTTTTGGGGAAGCTTGCAGGAGGCTTTGGGGTCCAAGCTGAGGTTGAGTTCAGCTTATCACCCTCAGACTGACGGTCAGACAGAGAGAACCATCCAGTCCTTGGAGGATCTTTTGAGAGCTTGTGTGCTAGAGCAGGGAGGTGCGTGGGATACACATCTCCCACTGATTGAGTTCACTTATAACAACCGCTATCACTCGAGCATTGGGATGGCTCCTTTTGAGGCACTGTATGGGCGGAGGTGCAGAACTCCTTTGTGTTGGCATGAGTCCGGTGAGAGTGTTGTTCTTGGACCAGAGTTAGTTAGGGAGACTACGGAGAAGGTGAAAATGATCAGGGAGAAAATGAGAGAGTCCCAGAGCCGGCAGAAAAGTTATCATGATAAGAGGAGGAAGGACTTGGAGTTTCAGTCGGTGAGCATGTGTTCTTGAGGTCACGCCTATGACCGGTGTCATGGCGTGCTCAAAGCAAAGAAGTTGACTCAAGGTTTATTGGACCGTACTGCATCACCGAGAGGTTGGAAAGGTTGCTTATAGGGTGGCTTTGCCGCCTAATCTTTCGAACTTGCACGATGTTTTTCACGTGTCACGCCTTCCTAAGTATATTCGAACCCGCTCTCATGTGATTCACATGGATGACGTGGAGGTACGTGAGAACCTCACTGTGGAGACTATGCCAGTGAGGATTGATGATAGAGAAGTGAAGGTGTTGAGAGGGAAAGACATTGCCTTGGTCAAGGTAGTGTGGTTGGGAGCTGCTGGTGAGAGCATGACTTGGGAGCTGGAGAGCAGGATGCGGGAGTCGTATCCGGAGCTGTTTGAATCAGGTATGAATTTCGAGGACGAAATCTCCTAAGTGGGGGAGAGTTGTAACACCCCAAATAATTTAATTAAGAAATTGATTAAATTGTTTAAGTGTTGCACTACTTTTAATTATATTAAATTATAATATAGTGCCTTATAATTTAGTCCTTTATTTTTAATTGAAGGGGATGGTGGAAGAAATGGAGAGGGGGTGTAAAAAGGGCCCAAGTGCGTTTGGCCCAATGCATATATAGCCAAATTAGGCATTTGCTCTCATTTGTGTGAAAAAGAAAAAGAAAACGAAAGAAAGGGAGAGGAGAGAAGAGCTGCACGGCGCAAAACCCTAGGAGAAGAGGAGGAGAAGAAGAATTCGTGACTTGAAGGCTTGGATTGTTGCAGTGGTTTTGTTCGTGACTCCATAAAGGTCCTTCTCTACGGTTAATTTGAGGTAAGGGGAGTCTCACTCTATAATAGAGGAGATAATTCGTTTTATGTAGGTCATAGGTTTGATTTTTGGGTGAATTGATGATTGTTTTAGTGAATTTGAGAAAATTGCATGATAGAATTCGAATTAGGGTTTTAAATTGGGTGTTTTGTGTTCTTGATGAGTTTTGATGCATGATTGAGTGATATACCGTGAAATTGAACGTGTTAATATTGTTACACAGTGTATTTGAGTAGTATGTGATGATTGGAATTGAAAGGGTTTGAGAATTGGGGTTTTTTTGGGTCATGGGCGCCAAGGTGCTAGGGATTTGGCGCCACATGCCTAATGTGAGGAAGTTTTGGTGTTGTGTTCTTGCGCAGGCGCCAATTTCCTAGAGAATGGCGCTGTGTCACCATGAGCTTGATGGCCCGGGTGAGTGTGTTCTTTATGCAGGGCGCCAAGTTCTTTGTCAATCGCGCCAAAGGCACCGCTTGAGTCTTTGTGAGGGTGTGTTTGCTTTGTCCGGGCGCGAGAATGTGGGTATTTTGGGGCCCGGAGTGAAACTTGTATTTCGAACATATTTTACCCTCGCCAATTTTTGTATTCACCGCCCAAATTCATTTTTAAGTGTTTTGGCTCGAGTGGTTTTCTGCAGTTGCGGTGTTATTTTGAAAATGTCCTGGTGGGGCTTGTTTTGTGTGTGTAAATGGGGTGGGTGAGTGAAACTCACATTTCAACATATTTTATCATGCAAATTTTGTATTCACTCGCCCAAATTCAATTTAAACTGCTTTTGGCTCGAGTGGTTTCTGAGTACAGTGTCTTATTTTAAAAATGTCTCGGTGGGGTGCTTTGGTGTGTGTAAATGGGGTGGTTTGGGTGAAACTTATTTTTCTAGGCATATTTCACCGTGCCATATTTTGTATTTACTCGCCCAAAACCTTTTTAAACATTTTTAGCTCGGGTGGTTTTTGGTTTGAAAGTGTTGGGTGTCTTGGGAGGGGGCGCCAAATCAGGCGCCAGGCGCGCCTAGTCTGCTTGCTCGTGTTCGAGATCGTATGCGAATCGTGGTTCGAAGTTTTGTGTCTAGGTGCGTGTTGCCTGTGGGCGCCAGTTGCTAGAAAAGTGGCGCCAGCGCATTGTGTTGCCACGGGGCGCCAAAATCTTTGAAGTTTACGCGCTTAGTCTTTGTGTTGCACCGGGCGCGCTGAATGTGGGGAAAATGGCGCCTAGTGCCGCCAAGTGCCTAAGAGTGTCTTTGCTTTGGTCCCTAGGTGACAGCTTGGTCCCTAGATGATTGTTTTGGTCCTAAATGGTGGTTTAGGCCTTTGAGTGAGGTTGAGTCCTCTAGATGAGATTAGTCCTCGGGACTTGATTGAGTTGAGAGTGTATAATGAGGTGACTGAGCATGCCATGGGGGCATGGGCCGGAGGGCCAAGCCAGGAGGGCGATAAAATGAGATTAATACTGAGGTAAGAGTTAATGTGTGTATTGAAATTTTTTGAGATTGTGTTTGTGTTGTACATGGAGTCTCATGCATACATTCTACCGCGGTCGTAGAGCTTATAAAATGATTGTGAAGCTTTGGGGCGGCGGAGGGCCAGAGTCATGAGGACTCCATTATTGATGAGAATGCCGGAGGGCAAATATTGAGAACGCCGGAGGGCAAATGGTACCACATGCATACTTCCATTGCATACATTCTCATGAGTGCATGTATGTTATTGAGTGATAATTGGTGTGTTTGAGTATGCTGTGAACTATGATTATATATATTGCTTATTATCACTTTTATTATATAGTTCGAGACTCACCCTTTCTGTTGTTGTTTACCACAGGTAGCCACGAGTGAGGGCTTTCTACCCTTACTACTCCCCGAGTCGGTCTGCTCTGATACGTAGCACCTAGGGGTTGGGTTTAGACTGTTATTGCTTTGTTTTGCTCACTGTTGAGCTCTCATATATGATTCTCTATGTATACTTGAGATATAACTTTGATTTCATTGCATGTTATGAGATTGTTTACCACGTGATCTATGGTGTTACGTATTTTTGATTATGTTTATGAGATGAATTAATTGTTGAGTGTTTTAAGAGAGAGGTGTGACGCTCCATTTTATTGAGAAATAATTTATGTTATACTATTAGTGTGCTGAATGACTATGGCTAAATTGTGGTTCGCCACTAAGGCCAGAATTTCTTTCACTGGTGTATTTACAAGGGCATCACTGAGAGCCTTGCAAAGGAGGTCAATGCCTGTTGCAAGTAGTATCAGTTACCTGAGTAATCCCATAGTCAATCAGTTCACTATTTTATAACCCACTAAACCAAAAGATGACCAGAATAGATTTTTATAAACTCTGATTTTGATTTTAATTACCGGGTAGAAATGGGGTGTTACAATAGTTCAGACCGAAGTCATAGTCCTTCAATAACTCCAACCATCTCCTCTGCCTCATATTCAATTCCTTCTGATCAAACAAGTACTGCAAACTCTTGTGATCACTAAACACCTCGAACCTCGAACCATAAAGGTAATGCCTCCATATCTTCAATGCAAACACTACGGCAGCTAGCTCTAAATCATGAGTGGGGTATTTCTTCTCATGAGTCTTCAGTTGCCTTGAAGCGTACGCCACTACTTTACCTTCTTGCATCAGCACACAGCCCAAACCTAACTTAGATGCATCACAATAAATCACAAAAGGATCCTCTGGATTAGGCAACGTCAAGATCGGCGACGTTGTCAATCTCCTCTTCAACTCTTGGAAACTCTCTTCGCATCGGTCATCCCATACGAAAGCCCTATCTTTACATGTCAATTGGGTTAATGGCAACGCGAATTTGGAGAAACCCTCAATGAATCTTCTGTAGTAACCGGCTAACCCCAAGAAGCTCCTCACTTCGGTGGCTGACTTGGGTGCCTCCCACTTCAACATAGCTTCAATCTTTGAAGAGTCCACTGCAATCCCATTGCTGGAAATCACATGGCCTAGGAAACTCACTTCCCTCAACCAAAATTCACACTTGGATAGCTTCGCATACAGCTTTCTTCTCCTTCGTAACCTTCAAAGACTACCCCTTAAGTGCTCGGCATGCTCTTCTGCCGACTTGGAGTAGACCAAGATATCGTCTATGAACACTACCACAAACCGATCTAAGTACTCATGGAAAATACGATTCATATACTCCATGAATACCCCTGGAGCATTAGTGACACCGAATGGCATTACTAAGTACTCGTAGTGTCCATACCGAGTTCTAAAAGCCGTCTTAGGTACGTCTTCGTCCTTCACTTTGATTTGATGGTAGCCCGACCTCAAATCAATCTTGGAAAATACTTGAGCACCCACTAATTGATCCATCAAATCGTCAATTCTTGGTAGTGGATACTTGTTCTTAATTGTAACCTTGTTCAATTGTCTGTAGTCCACGCACAACCTCATGCTTCCATCTTTCTTCTTCACTAGCAACACAGGTGCTCCCCACGGTGATACACTCGGTCTCACGAATTTCCTTTCTAGCAATTCTTCCAACTGTTTCTTCAGCTCGGACAGCTCGGATGCAAACATCTTATAAGGTGCCATAGACACCAGTCTTGTTCCAGGAATCAATTCTATGGTGAACTCGACCTCTCTCTCAGGTGGCACATCAGGAATTTCTTCAGGAAACACCTCGGCAAACTCTCTAACCACTGGCAGATCTTCAATCTTGACTTGATTCTCTGCTGTTAATGACGCCCATAATGCAAACAGAGTAACCCCTTCTCCTAACAACTTGCGCAATTGCCTAGCAGGAAGTAAAGCCGATTCCTTCACCTCGGCAGTACATACCTTGATCATAATACACCTCACTTAAAATAGCTACCCTTAGGCATACTTAATCTACACCTTGATACTTCCCTTAGACAGCTACACCTCATCATCATCCTCCTCGACTATACTCTCAGAAACTCGGCACCACTCAGTACCTCGGCACACATACGCCTCAAATGAACTATACCTAGACCACTACACTTCACTAGTACCGGCGCAATACCTCACCTCAACACATACACCTCGGTATATACACCCTATACCTCGGCAATACTAGCTTAGACGTCCATGCACTACACTTCATCAACTACAATTAGTCACTTCACACCTAACCACACCACTTCACCTTGGCTACTACACTCAGGCACACTACACCTAAGCACTCACTTCACCTCAGCCTTGCACTCCTTCGCCTCGTGCCCAGGTAATCCACACTTGTAACAGGTCAGAATAGCAGGAGCGTCTCCCCTACTAGGCTTTCCTCTCCCTACGGAATTTCCCCTTCCTCTACCACCAGAATGGTCGTAAGGTTTCCAACAGTACTGAGGTTGAAAAAGTCTTCTTATCTTTCCCAGCTCGGCTAGTAGCCACACTATCTTCTTCATAAATTCTACAACTGTCTACCAACTCGGAATACACAATCAAGAAATGGTTTAGAACGAGCCTAAGACTCGAGGCTTAAGACACTTAGACTCAATACTTGGTCGGACAAGACCGAACTTATGCTCTGATACCAACAATGTAACACCCCCTTATCTAATCAATTCGATCTACTAAATTAAAATCAGAGTTTCAAAATTCCACTCAAAGGAGGGCTACATTTGATGATTTAAAAAGGAAAACAGAAATTCATTTAAGTTCAAACAGTTACACAGCATTATACTAAGCATGTAATCATGCGCATCACATCGGCAAAAGGGTCTAAGCCCACAACATAAGGCACCTCGGCCAGTAAGACATATAAGGCACCTCGGCCAGTAAAACATCAAGTCATAATTCATAATACAAAGTTACAACAAAATGTGATAGTTTTAGTTCAAAAGACTATCTAGCATAAAATACACAAGATAGGCATAAAAAGCACTAAAATCTACTCGGCCCCAACCCAAAGTGTTACACGCGACTGCAGAGAACACAAGCCGACTTGAGCTAGGCACAACCATCACTCATGAGTACCGCAAGTTGCCGACATGCGAGAAGCAACATAAAAGCAGCTAGGGTGAGTCTCTTAACACAAGTAATATAATGTGAAGAAGCTTAAGGTTAGAGATAGCACTAAAGCACCTCGGTTCAGCTAATACAACACTCACCGATAGTTCAAACAACCACAACAATTATCAATCAGCATCAAAAACACATTAAATTATGAAATGTATGCATGTATGCAACCCAACCACAGGGCATTATGCAATGAGGTACCTCCACCGTCGTTATTTAGCCTATCGGCTCTCCGTCGTTATTTTGATATGGAGACCGAAGTCCTACCACATCCGAGGTCGAAACCTCCTCCGTCGTTATATGCACATGAACATGTGACTTCATGACAAATGCAATCACACACCAATCAAACATAGCGCATGTGAATGCTTACACCGTCGTTACTCCGTCGTTACTCCGTCGTTCTACTCCGTCGCTCACACTGACGTCCACACCATCTAGACATCATTACACAGCTAAGGTCGACCTACTACACCGGTAGAATCACCCTAGGACCTACAACCGACCCTCTCAATCACCTCGGCACTCAACAACCGACCTCTCAATCACCTCGGCACTCCATGGTGGACTAATTGTCACACCGAGGGACCGCAACGACACTTAGGGACCAAAATGTCACCTAAGGACCAAAATGGACTTAATCGCTCCACTACTTACGCACATTTGGTGCTAAATAGCACTCACGGTGGCGTCCCCACAATGTGCTAGGCAACATTGGCGCTTAACATCACCTCGGCACACTATGTGTGTACCTCGGCTAACTACTCAACTCGGCATTCTACATCACCTCGGCACCTAGCTCGGCCTTTGGCACCTCGGCATGTTACACTCAAACCCTCACTTTGGTAGCGCTCACGATTCGCATTCCACACACTAAAATCGTCCTAACTCACGGGATTCACTTCTCGGTATTCCCTGGTTCAGTTCACCTACACTTAGGCATTTGGGCGTTTCACCTCGGTGACGCTACCTCGGCCTGAAGACCTCGGTTCACTACCTCTACACCTCGGTTCACTCCCTCTACACCTCGGTAACCTTAAGGCGAAACACCTACACTTCGGTTCATGCGTCCCTACCCCTCGCTAATGGTGTTTAGACACATACTCTCCCTCAAACTCACCAACAGACTCTCAATCACTAAGACACTCTAGCGTTGACTTCCCTCAACTCGGTTTCTCTCACTCTAAGCTGAAAGGTACTCAGTTTACTCTGTTTCTTTACTTAAACCCAACATGCAACCCATTTCCAGCTAACCACACTCATGCACACTCGGATACTCACTCTATTGGCTCCGATCCTCTCCCTAACTCTACATGCAAGCTCGTTTCTTCACACTACACCGATTCACACTCTGATGCCTCACCATGCAATGCTCTCTTCAGACCACCACTGCAGCGCAGAGAGTGTTACACTCCTCTCTCTTTCCCAACCGATCCATCATCGTACTTCACCACAAAACCACAGCAAGAGCAAAAACACAGCAAAACATGATATGAACAACACATAAAACACACATGCAAGGTGATCAGAACCACTCACACCTGTCATACCCCAATTTTGTCCGGCTTAGGTCAAAACCCTAATTTTCCCCAAAAATAAATAAATAAAAGAAAAAGCATCATGCATTGCATTTAGGGTCCTAAAACTCATTTCAAAGTTTCTAAAATCATTTTTGGAATTGAAATGCACTTTTTGGACAAATTAGGATTTTTTAGGGTAAGGGGCATTTTGGTCATTTTTCGCAACAGGATGATTTTCTCGTCAAAAAGATGCACACACCAAAAGTACATTTTTCTCTTATCCAAGATAATTTTTGTACGATTTTTAGAAAAACATCCTAGCCCAAAATAATTAAAATGCATTTTCCCTATTTTTATTGCATAAAAAATGCTAAAAGATCATTAAAAATTCCCCAATTTTTAAATGACAATTTTGCTTGTCTAGAATAATTGGGGAGGTTACTTTATGATGTCCAAAACATGTAACATACTTCTAATAGGTGCATTCCCATTTTGCATGCCCAAAAATTCAAAATTCAAAATGCAAAAATGGGAAGTGTCCTCAATAAGACAAAATACCAAAAACAAGCATTTTTTTTATTTTTTCTCCCACATTTCAGCTGTTATGCAGCAGCCCTCTCTCTCTCTCTCTCTCTCTAGAAGCTTCTACACACCTCATTTCTTACTCACCAAGTTTTGATTTGATCATATCCTCAATTTTGCCCATTTTGGTAATTTATTCCACACACTTACACTAACCTCTCCACCAAAAAACACCATTTTACCTTTTTGAGAACATTCCCTCACCATAATACCCCTAACCCTATCTTACAAGAGGCACCATTCCAAAATTAGATTTTTGTTCACAAAATTCCCTTTCTTTTTTGTTCATGCATGCGCCACCTTCACTCATTTCTCTCACACACTTGTGTTTTCTAAATACCCCTAATCCATGTGACTAATAATCCTAGCCATCCATTCAAAAATAAAATCAAATCCTAGAGCCCATCAAAGATGAGAAGACTAAAATACCCTTAAACCTAAAAACCCCTATAAATACTTCCCATTTCCCCACCTCATGGATCTTTTGGCTATCACTCTCACATTCAAGAAAAACCCTAGCTAGCAACTCTCCTCTCCTCTTCCTCCTCAAAACCGTAGCCTCTCCCCATTTTCCTCCATTCATTTTTCAACTTCCATTCACCCAAATACCTTCAATCTACCACTCACACTCAAGGAATTCATCACACCATTT
Source organism: Oxytropis ochrocephala (assembly GCA_020916435.1). NCBI lineage: Eukaryota > Viridiplantae > Streptophyta > Magnoliopsida > Fabales > Fabaceae > Oxytropis > Oxytropis ochrocephala. The sequence goes on from CM037090.1 coordinate 66,280,555, forward strand.
TCATTTCCTTCTTCTCCTTGCTAGGCGAAGCTTCATCTTGTTGTTCTCTCCTCTATTTCTTCAATTTTCTTTTCCATCTTAGAGAGAAGGTAAATTTATAGTCCCTTTGCATCATCTCCAAATACTTTGCATTAAAACTCATTTTCCTTCCTTCATTCCCTTTGCATATCATCATTTTTCATACAATGTAGTTTATTGTGGTTGAGGGTGAGGTTTGTTATCTCACCCTAAAATAAGTGGATTCATGTTGTTCTTATGTTAGTTTTTGTGTTCTCTTGTTAAATAAAATGTGATTTCAGCTTTAGCATATATGTGGTTAAAAACATCTTCAAATTGATTTTGCTATTTCTTTGTTTAATTTTGTTGTTAACATTTTATCTAGTATTAGATGTTATGCTTATTGTAAATTGTTGAGGATTTGGCTCCATGATTCCTACTAGTGCAAAATGCACTTTGATCTTAGTAGTGAAGAGAGCTAGAAATGACTCTATTTAGTATTTGGGTTTATGCATTCATTAGTTCATGTGTTTTAATTACTATATTGTTTAGTTGTTGATGATCTTGTAAAAGGATTCCCACTAAGTACCTAGTACTTTTGATTTAAAGTGGTGAAGATTGCAAGAAGGGATTCAAATTCATTTTATAGTTTAATATCATGTTCATTTCGCATTGTGTGGGATAAATTAGGTTTTGCTTGATTTTGATTTATTTTTTGTTGATGATCTTGCAAAAGGATTCCCACTAAGTACCTAGTACTTTTGATTTAAAGTGGTGAAGATTGCAAGAAGGGATTCAAATTCATTTTATAGTTTAACATCATGTTCATTTCGCATGTTTTGAATAAATTAGGTCTTGCTTGATTTGGATGTATCTCTTGGTTTAGTTATTGATGATCTTGCAAGAGGATTCACACTAAGTACCTAGTTGCTTTTGATTTAAAGTGGTGAAGATTGCAAGAAAGGATTCAAATCTATCTCATAGTTTAAATGTTTAGTGTTCTTGTGACTTAATTATGTTGTTGTTGGTTGTTGATGATCTTGCTAAATGACTCCCACAAAGTGCTTAGAGTATTTAATCCAAGTGGTGAGGATGGCTAGAAAGGATTCAATTGATTTAATTTTGTACAAATTGTCCTTTCATTCTTTGCTTTATCTCTTAATAGTTCTTGTAAGATAATCATAGATTTTTGCTTAATGCTCAAAGTTTTCCTTGCATGCTTAGTTTTGGCCGTGGGCCTATTCCATTGAATAATATCTTCTATTGCTTGGTCCATAATTAGGATTTGATTTTAGGGTTTTGGTTCCACCATGTGTGTCCTTGGGTTAGGGCTTAGGTTTGAGGTTTATGTTGCTAGATTGTTTTTTTGAACTTTTAGGTTGAATAAATACATGCCTTGCTTGATACTTATCTTACACTCTCACATGTTAGCTTGGATTTATGCCTCATGGCGCTCTTGTGTATTAATTGTTGACTACTTTCGCTTGCAAATTTATAAGTGTTGCTTCTCGGTTTTGAATAAAAAGATTTGTTATGTTCTACTTTCTTTTCAAGTCCAAAATCAAATGTTTTCAAATAAAAACCTAAGGCATTTTTCATAAACAAATCATTAGCCATCACTCGAAGCCATTGCTTGTTTGATCGTTAATGATGGAGTTACTAGTGGTAGTCACTCGAAGCTTTTGCTTGTTTGACTATCATGAAAGCTCCCACACCTTAATCAAATACAAATTAATTCAAAATTCAAAACAATATGAGTCATTAGTGGTAATCATCACTATGATTCATCCTTTTCCAAAATCATTTCAAAAAAAGATAATAAAACGTTGCAACTAGTGATCACTTGAGTAATTGCTCGATTGATTACCGGTTCCAACACTTTTCTTTCAAGTTAATAATGAACGCCACTCGAAGCCATTGCTTGTTTGGTATTCATGAACGCTTGAGTCATATTTCCAAAAACCCAAAGATAAGATAAAGACAACACACATTTTCTCAAGATTAAGAACCAAGAACTACGTGAGCTTTGATCCTCATCGCATTGAGGGTACGTAGGAGCGGGTCACATCCCGTCAAGCACACTTTCAAAAAATCACAAAGCCGTCTTCGGACGCAAAGAACCAAGAACTACGTAGCTTTGATCCCTCATCTCATTGAGGGTACGTAGGAGCGGGTCACATCCCGTCAAGCACTCTTTTAAAAAATCTAAGTTTAGTTTCACTTTTCAAAGATCCCAAAAAGATTTCTTTCTCTCTTGTTTTCTAAAAAACTCTTTCAAATAAAAAGGAAAAGAAAAGAAGTAGAACGATTCATTTCAAATCAAACACTTCAAAACCACACATCGAATTAATGGTTCCCTTTCGGTAGAAAGGAGGTGTGGGGTGCTAATACCTTCCCCACACCTAACCGAATTCCTAACCTACATCTCTCGAGTTTTTGAAGACCAGCTTGCTTTCCAAAAGGTTTTCCTAATATTTTCCTTAATAAATGTTAGTGGCGGCTTCATTGAAAGATTTCTTTTTTAGAAAAGTTGTAAACGAGGAAGGTTCTCCCTCGGGGACTTTTTCGGGCGCAACAGCTGGCGACTTCACTGGGGAAATTTTTTTTTTTTAAAAAAAAATAAGTGGGTCAAACTTAATTAGTCCGATGTGTGGTTCAAAGTGTTTGATTTGAATTATTTTTCGTTTTACTTCTTCATTTCCTTACCTTTTTCCTTTTCTTTCTTCATATGCTTATAATTATGCATGCTTTCCCCCATCTATTATAATCCCTTCTTCTCTGCTCCCTTTCTTGAGGTAAGCTATATATGGTTGTTGATGACACCTTAGGTTAGTTCATTTGTTTTGAAGTGATGCTAAACCTTAGGGTAGACGACATGTTATTGTTTGCTTACTATCTGGACTGGTCTGGCTTTTTCCTTGCAGGTGGGGAGGGTAGATTTTAGAAAGTATGTCCTCAATCACACACTTTCACACCTTATGAGTTATGTTCTATGAGTGGGCTCCTATACCCGGATCCAACAGGCACCTAGGAGAGTGGAGACGATTAGTGACTGTCATTCGAGACCTTTGTCTGTCTGATACTAATGAAAGTCTCAACCAGAGTACGCTTTCTCATGACGCTTCACACTTGGTAGTTCTCTACATTTGTGGATGTCGGCATGAGGATTCTATAGCTCTGGTAGCCATTGTGAGGGTGTGAATTAGAACTACATGGAAGGAACCTTTGAAGTTGCCCTAGAACTTAGGATTCCCGCCTTTGTAGGACACGAGGACATACAAATTGTGTGTTGCATTGTAGTTTAGACATGTCTTTCCTAAAAAGAAGATTTTTCAAAAAAAAAAAAGAAAAGAAAGGGTCGCCGTTGTAGCCTTTTCTTTTGTCGTTCCGTACAAAACGACATATGACCCACTTTATTTCAAAAAAGGGAAAGAAAGAGTTATCTCTGTAGCTTTCCTCTTACCGGTCTATATGAAGCAGTGTACGGTCCGTACTTTCAAAAAAAGGAAACTTGAGTTATCGCAAATAAAGTTTTTTTTTCCTAACCTTGCATTTGCATAAAGCATCATTGTCATTTGCATACATCCCCGCATTGCATAAACCCTAAGTTTCTGCAACTCATGCATTCATAGTGCATCTCATTTGCATTTGCTTGTCGAGGATCACCGAATAATGCACCATCTTGTCATAGGTGTATCAAAATGGAATCAAGTAGCAAAGCTTCACTTACTCCTCGCCTCCGATTGTGAAAAAGTGGATGTTGGTAGCTTTGAGGCAATGTGCACCCCTTATGGGTCCAATTGAGAGGGATTCCTTCGATTTAACATATGGGAATATCCGCAAGCTCTTACAGTTGAATGTTCAAGAAGATGCTCTTGTGGCTTTAAGCCAATTCTATGATTCTGATATGAGGTGCTTTTTCTTCAAGAACTTTCGACTTTCGCCCACATTAGAAGAGTATGAGCGACTTTTGGGATTCTCCTGTCTCATGCAAGACCCTACCAATTCGTGGATCTGTATTACATCGATGAGAGGTTAGCAACGTTGTTGAGGATTGGTAAGGATCGATTGAAGTTCTGTTTGAAAAGAAATGGTGTAGCCGGGTATCCACAAGAATACTTCGAAGACCTGATGCAATCTTATGCTCTGGCCAAGAATTGGGGTCCATTCAAGTTGGTATTAGCTCTTACCATATTTGGGGTCGTTCTTTTCCCTCAAATAGAGAAGTATATTGATGAAAATGCAATTGGTGCGTTCTTAGCTTTCAAAGATGCCAAGAACCCTATCAATCCCGTGCCGGCTGTTCTTGCTAACACATATCATGCCTTCACTCGCCACAGTCAGTTCCGTACAAAGAAAATATGCATTTATGTTCACGTCCTCTATGCCTGGCTCATTCTTCATGTGGTCCATATCTGTCTAGATGTCAAAGGGTTAATTTCCTATGCTCTAAGTTGTGAGGTGAAGGTCAGAACTACTTCAGAATGGTTCGAGTTTCTGCAAAACCTTAATGACCTCCAAATCCGATGGTATACCGCTGCATGTTGGAATGACAGACCTATGGTGTTGTTCAGCTGTGGAAGCTTTCAGAATGTGCCCCTCATGGGGACTCAAGGGTGTATCAACTATAACCCTTCATTGACTTTAAGGCAACTTTCGGTTACAGATGAAGAACTCACCCTCCGAAAGCATGTCGTCCCGTGTTTACCTCTATAAGGGGATGCCTAAATGCGTTGATTTGCTTCAAGAGTTCAACGATCATGGGAATCCAGCGAGTGCAAAAAGGAAGTGAAGAATTGTCAAAAGAACCAAAGGTGTCACCTTCAATCAATGGCTTAAGGACAAACTTCAAAGTGTGAGATCACCGAGTCAAGGGATGCTTACCCTTGAGGAGGAGATTCCAGAACCCTATGTCCCTACTTATGAAGAGTTGAACGAAGCCAAATTCACCTTAGCAAAGGTAGAAGAAGAGAAGAGAGCCTTGCAGGCCAAGTTAGAAGAGATGACTCTAGAGAAGGAAAGGTTAGAGGAAGAAAATGCTATCAAGATGACCGCTGTGGAAGAGAGTGTCAAACGATTCAAGAAAGAAGAACAAAGCAAGATAGAGGCCCAGGGATTTCTGAAAAGAGCCAGAGAAGAACTCCAGAAGTACAAACAGAAAGCAAGGAAGGTGCTTGAGGAGGCCCAAGAGTGGAAGACACTAGCCCACCAGTCAGAGCAAGAATCACACTTGGTGAGGAGTCAAGAGTCGACTTAGGAACCTCGAGCGGGGAGAAAAATGCTTTGTTGAGGAGATCCTCAAGGAATATCAGCAAGCCTTGAGTTTTGAGAGAGAAATATTTGGTGAATTAAAAGGTAACCTTCGCAGTCTGGAGGAGGCCTACAGGCAAGTTCGAGTTGAGAGTCAGTATTGGGAAGAGCGCTACTTGGAATTGATAGGGAAAATTGAGGAGCAAGAGATCATTAAAGAGCTAAGAGAGGAAATCCAGATGTGGAAGAGCAAGTTCTCAAAGCTATCCGAGCTAGCTAGTCAAGCTATGGTAGGAATTCCCAGAAATCTAAGAGCAGCCGAGGCCGAAATGTACTTCTTCAACACCCCTCCTGAGGTGTACAAGTTTGTGAATTATTGCCGGGCATTGGTCATGGAGTTCAAGGAACAATCTCAGGGAGCAAGAGTCAACAAGAAAAGGAAGAGAGCCGAAGAGTTTAAAGCCATTTGTAATTAAGTTGATTAGATGCATTTCTTTATCTAAAGCATTTACTCTGAATATTGTATTCTGAAATATTGTACCCCTTTACTTTATTTCGTTATGAATATGGTACCATCTTTTCCCTTGGCAAAAGTCGTTAAAGCTCGTTGTCCTTAATAAATGAAGTGTTTGGTTTGCTATTTTGATTCCTCGTTCCTTTCATTTTCTAAGAAAAAAAGAGAAAAAGAATAATAAGAAAAAATATACTAAAAAAGAAAGAAATAAAAAAAAAAGAAAAAAATAAGAAAAATAAAGAAAGAAAAAAGAAAAGAAAGGAAGGAAAGTTGACGCGCTTAAAACAAGATGAGGCATTACGTGGTTCCCGACGTTGAGCAAGCATTATGCATACATTCATACATTCATTCATGCATCTTTCTTTTTTTCGCTCTTATGTAATAAACGTCTCAAATAAACAGAAAAGGCAAGCTGGTGCGACAACATCGGTATTGGACACGCTCACAGGCCAGAGGAATGGCAATCTTAGCAGATATCGATCCACCTCAGCCACCAGCGGAGAATCAGAACCCTCCGGTTCCAGACTCAGCAAATGGAAGTGGGGCAAGCCCGATGTAACACCCCTTTTCTACCCTTATATTACGTGTCATTTATCAGAGTAATTCCTTTTTCTTAAAAATAAAATTTCGTTACTTGATAGAAAAGAAATGCTACACTTCATTAAAACTCATCAAATAATGCACTCTTCAATTGGTGCAATCAAACATCATGTTATGGAAAAATCCCATTCTCATAAAACACAATCGCAGCGGCCTAAACACCGACTCACCAAATACTCTCAAACACGTCTCAATATAACAAATAAAAATTCAGCATACAGCTACTAATAAATTATCCAACTCCACGCCCCTAGGTGTTACAGTATCAGAGAGCGACACAACAATACTTCCCAAAACTAAAGAATGAGGCAGCAAGTCCTTCACTCGTGGGTACCTGCAGCGTTGCCACAATGGAGCAACATTCCAAGCAGAAGGGGTGAGAATTTCAAAGGAACATAATCAGATACACAATAGAGTAATAAGAAGGGACAATCACAAGGTATCATCACCACATCATAATTACACAACACCACTCAAATCACAACAAAGACCACTCACAATTATGTTTATGTATGAAGATGCAACCCACACGCGGCATATGCATGATGGTACCATATCATCTTTAAAAACCACTCAAGGCATATCTTCATTATAGAAGAGAACCACTCAAGGCATAACATCATCAATATAAGTCATAGTATGCACATGCCATGAGATCCTATAACACATGTGCAATTCAACCAACACCCACTCGGGTACTTACCATCATCATCATAAAATAAATAACCACTCAAGGTATGTCATCATAAAACACTCGTAGAGTGTGTACTCGCATTCACATCACACTCATTAAACAACACATCATCATAAAGCACTCGTAGTATAACCTCTTACAGCCATTCAATCATAAAACAAGCTCAGAAAATTCGGTCCTTGACCAACAACAAAATTAGAGACAACAATGAGCTCCTATTCTCGAAAAACAAACAACTTGTGTTCATAAAAACAACATCAATTTAATAACCAACAAAGAACTTACATTTTTGAAAATCAGACTATATATTTCAGAAAAAAAGATTGATTTTCAAAGGACAAAACAACAACTTACATTTTTGAAAATCTGCACTATATATTTCAAAAAAACAAAGACCATTTTAGTGTCAAAACAAAGAACTTATATCTTTTGAAAATCTACCCTATATATTGCAAAAAAGCGAGTACCCATTTTAGTGACAAAACAAAGAACCTATATTTTTTGAAAATCTGCACTATATATTTTCATAAAAACAACAACTATACTCAATTATAAAAAAAGCGCACTATATATTTTCATAAAAACAAAGCAACTATACTCAATTATAAAATGCACTATATATTTTCATAAAAACAAAGAACTATACTCAATTATAAAATCTGCACTATATATTTTCATAAAAACAACAACTATACTCAATTATAAAATCTGCACTATATATTTTCATAAAACATCCATTATTTGTTAACCAAACAGCAACAATTTATTAACCAAAACAACACCTTATATTTTCTCAAAAACAGCAACTATATTCCACGTAAAAACAAAGCAATAACACATGATTTAACAAGGCAAACAGCAACAATTTAATTCACCACAAACAGCACCTTGTAATTTCAAGAAAATCAGCACTATACCCAATTAAAACAACCACCACGCCTAATTAAACAAGGCAAACAAAGCAACAATTTTAATTCACCAAAAACATGGAAATCGATTTTAACCCCATCAACTCACACAATTCGAAACTCAATTCACCACCCCATAATTTTAATCACGTGATAACAACAACAACACATCATACGACATCCAAACCCAACAAAACCCATCATATATCCCATTATGTTAGATGAAACGCTCACCCTTACCTTAAATTAAATCGTAGGACTCCACTAACACCAAAAATCACCCAAATAGCAAGCTTTCCTTCCTCTCCTTGAAATTGATGATGGATGTTCCTTCTTGAGCAACTTGCGAATCACAACAACACGCAATGAGTGATTGAAAATCACTACAACAGGAAAAGGAAAAAAAAAATTGAGAAAGAAAGGACCAAAACCCTTACCTTGAGCAACCTTGAGAAGTTTCTCTCTTCTCCTCCCTCTCTTCTCCCACGGCGCAAAACCCTATTCTTTTCTCTTCTGTTGTTTTTCTTTTCTTTTCCTTCCGATGCAACTAACCTGTGTTTATTTATATTTTGGGCTCAAACGGTTTGGGCCCTTTTACACCCCCTTCCAAATAGCTTCCACCACTCCCTAGCACAATAAAATAATTACCACATTATAACCCAACATAATTAAATTTAGTGCAACACTCCAAATAATTTAATCAATTATTTAATTAAATTATTGAGGTGTTACACCCGACCTCATGGTACGCAGAATCGTAACCGATCGGCTCACGTAGCTCCAAATGTAATGATCCGAAATGAGAACGAGATGAATGCTTTAAAGCGCGCAGATGAGTGAGGTGATGAGGCTTTTGTTGTCCTTGAAAGATGGGAATGACTTTCAGACCGCCCAGTGGCCTGCTTATGGCCTTCCTTTGGGATACACTCCCCCAAGTCAAGAAGCAAATCAGATGCCGGGTCCTGTGTCGACAGTTGAGAATGTGCGCACCAACGCCCGTTGGACCGGAAGAGTAATCACAAACCCGGTCCGATTCCCATCCAATTGTTATACCTCACCCACTCCTCGAATCTCACTACACCACCACTGCTTTTTCCGCGACTCAGGGCTTCGTGTCAGGCAACTCTGCTTATCCCCAAGCTCAGTACTCAATGCTGCCACCGCAATATGTTGTAAGCAATTCTCCCCCGGGTTATTCCGCTGAGCAGCAGCAGACCAAGGAACAATTCCAAATGTTAGAAGAAAGGCTAAGGATGGTTGAAGGTTTTGGCTTCAGAGCTAAAGAGGCTAGAGATTTGTGCCTTATCCCCGATGTGGTGCTGCCCCCAAATTTCAAGGTCCCCGACTTTGACAAGTATAGAGGTGCTACTTGCCCAAAGAGTCATCTGACGATGTACTGCAGGAAAATGTCTACTTACTCCCGGGATGACAAACTACTAATCCATTGCTTCCAAGACAGCCTAGCTGGGGCATCTCTTAATTGGTACATGAAGTTAGAGCCGCCCCAAATCCGCTCTGCGGAAGGATTTGGCCAGATGCTTTTCTCAAACAGTATCAATACAATGCGATATATGGCGCGGATCGGACACAACTGCAGAACATGAGTAAGAAAGACAGTGAATCATTCAAGGAGTATGCCCAGAGATGGAGGGCTTTGGCTGCGCAAGTTACACCCCATTTGCTGGACAAAGAGTTGGTTTCTATGTTCATGGAAACGTTGCCGTCGTTGTATTATGACCGCCTGAATAAGTTATATGTGTTTTGTTATAATAGGAGGTGGTGGGAGTAATGCAAGTAGTAGGTAAAAGGGCCCATTTACATGAGCCCAACCCACACCACTTAGGTTTAGAAACCATAAAACAAAACAAACAAAAAAAAAAAGGAGAAGACAGTGAAAGAAAGAAGAAAAACGCGACGGGTGAGAAGAAAGAAAAGAAGGAGAAGGCGCCGTGAGAGAAAGAGAGAGAGAAGTGAAGGCTTGCGTTTGAGGAGGGGGAATCCGTGGGTCAGTGGTATTTGGTGGTGACTCAAGGAAGGCTTCATCTTCTTCATCTAGTTTTAAAGGTAAGGGGGGTTAAATCACATAAGGGTTTATATGATGGGGTTATGTGGGAATTTAGTAACTATGATGCTAGTTAGAATTCTGAGTAGTTGTAGGATTGAATTATGATGAGTATTTGATGTTGAATTGGTTGGTGATTGAATATGTATGTTGAGGAATTTGTTGTTACAATTGTACCCTCCATGTGTTTGATGTTATGTGCAAGTGAAGCTTAGTGACATTCTAGGTGTATTATGAGGGGTCAATTGTGTTGTTTGATGTCTTGTGGTTGCTTAACCAGTCATAGGCGTGACCCTCAAGAACACATGCTCACCAGCCTGAAACTCCAAGTCCTTCCTCCTCTTATCATGATAACTTTTCTGTCGGCTCTGGGACTCTTTCATCTTCTCTCTGATCATTTTCACCTTCTCAGTCGTCTCCCTAACCAACTCGGTCCAAGAACAACACTCTCACCGGACTCATGCCAACACAAATGAGTTCTGCACCTCCGCCCATACAGTGCCTCAAAAGGAGCCATCCCAATGCTCGAGTGATAGTCAAGTATTATAAGTGAACTCAATCGCTGGAAGGTGTGTATCCCACGCACCTCCTCGCTCCCAAAGACACAAGCTCGTAAAGATCCTCCGCAGACCGGATGGTTCTCTCTGTCCGACCATCATCCGAGGGTGATAAGTGAGCTCAACCTCGGCTTGGACCCCAAAGCCTCCCGCAAGCTCCCCCAAAACTCGATGTAAACCGCGGGTCTCTATCCGACACAATGCTCTTCGGACCCCATGAAGCTTCACAATCACCGAATGTAAATCCTAGCCAACTTTGTACCGGAAAGGTGATGTTGATAGGAATAAAGTGCAGCGAGACTTGGTCAACCTATCCACAATCACCCAAATAAGGTCGAGACCTCTCTCACGATGATTTGGCAACCCAAATACAAAATCCATGGAAATGCTTTGTCCCACTTCCATTCCGAATCTCCAAAGGTTGCATCAACCTCGCCGCTTCGGTGCTCAATCTTTGACTTCCGCAAGTCAAACATGCATATACAAACTGCGCGCAACATCCTCTTCATACCAAAGCCACCAAAATAGTTTCTTGAGATCATGGTACATCTTAGTAGCACTGGATGAATGCTCAACTTACTCCTATGGCTCTCCTCAAGTATCATCTTCTTTAACTCAAAGATCATCCGGAACACAAATTCTGTCCCGAACCTCAACACACCCCAGGAATCCAACCTCAGAATCCCCATCAACAAATTGCTCACCAAAGAACCAACAAATCTACCAACTTCACATCTAACTTCGGGCGCCTCTCGATACTAACCAAGAAGTCTTTCCCAATCCTCAGCATACCCAATCTGACACTCTGGGGTGTCACCTCACAAACCAGACTCAAGTCGCGGAATTGCTCAATCAACTCCAACTCCTCACCATCATAGTTGACATATGCAAAGTTTTCCGACTCAAAGCATCGGCCACGACATTAGCTTTGCCTGGGTGATAGTTCAAGCCGAAATCATAGTCCTTCAACAAACTCTAACCAACGCCTCTGCCTCATATTCACTCCTTCGGTCAAACAAGTACTTGGACTCTTGTGATCACCGAACACTTCGAATCTAGTACCATAGAGATAGTGCCTCCAAATCTTCAACACAAACACAATCGCAGCCAACTCTAAGTCATGAGTAGGATAGTTCTTCTCATGGGTCCTCAACTGTCGGGACGCATAAGCAACCACCTTCCCATCCTGCATCAATACACCTCCCAAACCCATCTTGGAAGCATCACAAGACACAACGAATGGTTGCTCCGCACAGCAACACTAACACCGAGACGTGGTCAACCTCCTCTTTAGCTCTTGGAAGCTCTTCTTCACACTTTGCATCCCACACAAATGCCTTTCCCTTACAGTCAATCGAGTCAATGGAAGGGCTAGCTTAGAGAACCCTTCAATGAACCTCCTGTAATAACCACCAACCCCAAGAAACTCCCGATCTCGATCCACGGACTTTGGGCTCTCCCACCGCAACACCGCATCAACCTTGGCCGGATCCACGCCTATACCATCACCGTAAATAATATGACCCAAGAAGCTCACCTCATGCAACTAACTCACACTTTGACAACTTGGCATACAACTTCCTCTCTTTCAAGACCTCTAGCACCAACCTCAAGTGCTCTGCATGCTCTTCCTCGATTTTGAGTACACCAAAATATCATCAATGAAGACCACCACAAACCGATCCAGATAGCTATGGAAAATTCGGTTCATGTACTCCATAAACACCCACGTGCATTTGTGACACCAAACGGCATTACAGAGTACTCATAATGCCCATACCTTGTTCTCAATCTTTGTCTTACGGATATCCTCATCCTTCACCTTAACTGGTGATACCCGACCTCAAGTCAATCTTGCTAAACACTTTAGCACCCACCACCGATCCATCGGATCATCTATCCTCGGGAGAGGATATTTATTCTTGATAGTCACTTTATTCAACCGACGGTAGTCTACACACAACCTCATACTCCCGTCTTTCTTTTTCACTAGCAAAGACCGAGCTCCCCATGGTGACACACTAGGCCTCACAAATTTCTTCTCAAGGAGCTCTTCTAATCGCTTCTTCAATTGCATAACTCCGGCCGACATCCCAGACGCGGTGCCATAGACACGTGCCTAGTACTGTGCACAAGCTCAATCCCGAACTCAACTTCTCTCTGCAGGGGCACACTAGGAATCTCATCAGAAACACTTCAGTGGAACTCACACACCACTGCAACCCATCAACCACAAATTGGTTCTCTCAGCAGACATGGACGCCATCAAAGCAAACAACCGACCACCCTCTTTCATTACCCCCGCGCAATTGCTCGTGAGACTCTTCCTCTTCAGAAGAAGAAAACTAACAGACTTACTAGGACAGTTTGATGTGCACATGGTTATCTACTAACCACCCATGCCCAAAATCACATCTAACCCACCCAAAGGCAAACAAATCGATCAACTGTAAAATCTCTCCAAAGACCCACAGAGGACACCTAGCACACATCGAGAAGTAGTTACAGGACCGCCAGCCGGAGTGTCGATAACCATCCTCTCTCCATAACAGACAACACTAATTTCAACTTTTCAGCACAAATAGAAGCAATAAAAGAGTGCGTGTGTCAACAATAGCAATTAAAGGTGTACCATAGATGAAGCATGTACCTTTAATCGCATTGGGTCCCTCCGAACTCGCCAAAGGCAAAAACTCTCCCCGTGGACTTCTCTTTCTTTGGCTTTGGACACGTGTGCTCATGTGACCACTCTCCCACAATTGAAGCACAACACCTCCTTCCTATCACGGTTGGAAGCCATGTGTCCTCTTTCCCCACACCACAACATCTCTTTTTCTCATTATTTGGACAATCTGGACTCTTATGGTCTCGCTTTTCCACACGTGTAACAAGTAACACTGGCTGCAGCATCTCCCCCACTTCGCTTAGACCCACCAACAAATTTACCAACAGACTTCCCTTTGCCCTTACCAGCATGCACCTCATATGGCTTTCCTCGACCCGGAAAATTCTTTTGCTTTTCCTTCATAGCTCTAGAGAAAGCATTATTGTCCTCTTCAAAGATTCTCGCACTATTAACCAACAACGGAAATACTCGGATCTGCGATACCCTATGGCTCTCTTAATATCAAAGACGCAACCCGTTCTCAAACTTGATGCACTTGGAGAACTCAGCCCCTCTCCATCATAGTGTGGATAAAACTTGGACAATTCAAGAAATTTTGCAAGGATACTCAGTTACAGTCATGCTACCTTGCTCAAGTCTCAAAAACTCCACCTCTTTCTTTCCACGGACATCTTCCTGATAGTATTTCCTCTTGAACTCCCTCTCAATATCGCCCCACGTGATCTCCTCATTGGCGATCGTCAACCCCGACTAGTTTGTTCTCCACCAATCATAAGCTTCTTTCTTCAACATGTGTGTGCCATAGCGAACCTTCTCGAGCATCGGTGCAATCCATGACACGGAATATCCGCTCCATCTCACTTAGCCACCAAGGGCACCATCGTGGTTATACCCGCCTTCAAACGTAGGAGAGGTTTCTCACGCCGGAACGTGGCGAACTACGCGTTCCATCACCCGTAGCATTACCCACAACCCCAAATAATAGCTCGCAGCGCAAAGTCGCGCACATCGTTCCGCCCCGCCATCCTAGTACTGCAACAGAAAACAAAAATCAGAACGAGTAACAAAGCTCAAATGTTACTCAACTTGATGACTCAACCACCGCCCGGACAGACCGAACTGCTCTGATACCACTAATGTAACACCCCTTTTCTACCCTTATATTACGTGTCATTTATCAGAGTAATTCCTTTTCTTAAAAATAAAATTTCGTTACTTGATAGAAAAGAAATGCTACACTTCATTAAAACTCATCAAATAATGCACTCTTCAATTGGTGCAATCAAACATCATGTTATGGAAAAATCCCATTCTCATAAAACACAATCGCAGCGGCCTAAACACCGACTCACCAAATACCCTCAAACACGTCTCAATATAACAAATAAAAATTCAGCATACAAATACTAATAAATTATCCAACTCCACGCCCCTAGGTGTTACAAAGATGTCGAGCGACACAACAATACTTCCCAAAACTAAAGAATGAGGCAAAGAAGTCCTTCACTGTGGGTACTGCAGCGTTGCCACAATGGAGCAACATTCCAAGCGTAAGGGTGAGAATTTCAAAGGAACATAATCAGATACACAATAGAGTAATAAGAAGGGACAATCACAAGGTATCATCACCACATCATAATTACACAACACCAGCTCAAATCACAACAGCACCACTCACAATTATGTTTATGAATGAAGATGCAACCCACACGTGGGCATATGCATGATGGTACCATATCATCTTTAAAAACCACTCAAGGCATATCTTCATTATAGAAGAGAACCACTCAAGGCATAACATCATCAATATAAGTCATAGTATGCACATGCCATGAGATCCTATAACACATGTGCAATTCAACCAACACCCACTCGGGGTACTTACCATCATCATCATAAAATAAATAACCACTCAAGGTATGTCATCATAAAACACTCGTAGAGTGTACTCGTCATTCACATCACACTCATTAAACAACACATCATCATAAAGCACTCGTAGAGTGCATTCGTCATTCACATCACAATCATTAAATAACACATCATCATCAATCACTTATCTTTTAGTTTTGTGGGTTATAAAATAGTAAACTGATTGACTATGGGATTACTCAGGTAACCGGTACTACTCGTAAGAGGCATTGGCCACATTTGCAAGGCTCTCCGGTGATGCCTTTGTAAATACACCAATGAAAGAAATTTTGGCCTTAGTGGTAAACCACGCCTAGCCATAGTCAAGGAGTTCACTAGTAGTATAACCTCTTACACCCATTCAATCATAAAACAAGCTCGTAAAATTCGGTCCTTGACCAACAACAAAATTAGAGACAACGGTGAGCTCTATTCTCGAAAAACAAAGAACTTGTGTTCATAAAAACGAAGATCAATTTAATAACCAACAAAGAACTTACATTTTTGAAAATCAGCACTATATATTTCAGAAAAAGCAAAGATTGATTTTCAAAGACAAAACAAAGAACTTACATTTTTGAAAATCACACTATATATTTCGCAAAAACAAAGACCATTTTAGTGTCAAAACAAAGAACTTATATCTTTTGAAAATCTACCCTATATATTGCGCAAAACAAGTACTCCATTTTAGTGACAAAACAAGAACCTATATTTTTTGAAAATCAGACTATATATTTTCATAAAAACAAAGAACTATACTCAATTATAAAAAAAGCTGCACTATATATTTTCATAAAAACAAAGAACTATACTCAATTATAAAATCTGCACTATATATTTTCATAAAAACAAAGAACTATACTCAATTATAAAATCTGCACTATATATTTTCATAAAAACAAAGAACTATACTCAATTATAAAATCTGCACTATATATTTTCATAAAACATCCATTATTTGTTAACCAAACAAAGCAACAATTTATTAACCAAAACAACACCTTATATTTTCTCGAAAAACAGCAACTATATTCCACGTAAAACAAAGAATAACACATGATTTAACAAGGCAAACAAAGAACAATTTAATTCACCACAAACAAAGACCTTGTAATTTCAAGAAAATCAAGACACTATACCCAATTAAAACAACCACCACGCCTAATTAAACAAGGCAAACAGCAACAATTTTAATTCACCAAAAACATGGAAATCGATTTTAACCCCATCAACTCACACAATTCAAACTCAATTCACCACCCCATAATTTTAATCACGTGATAACAACAACAACACATCATACGACATCCAAACCCAACAAAACCCATCATATATCCCATTATGTTAGATGAAACGCTCACCCTTACCTTAAATTAAATCGTAGGACTCCACTAACACCAAAAATCACCCAAATAGCAAGCTTTCCTTCCTCTCCTTCAAAATTGATGATGGATGTTCCTTCTTGAGCAACTTATAATCACAACAACACGCAATGAGTGATTGAAAATCACTACAACAGGAAAAGGAAAAAAAAAATTGAGAAAGAAAGGACCAAAACCCTTACCTTGAGCAACCTTGAGAAGTTTCTCTCTTCTCCTCCCTCTCTTCTCCCACTACAAGAAAACCCTATTCTTTTCTCTTCTACATTGTTTTTCTTTTCTTTTCCTTCGATGCAACTAACCTGAGTTTATTTATATTTTGGGCTCAAACGGTTTGGGCCCTTTTTACACCCCCCTTCCAGCGCTTCCACCACTCCCTAGCACAATAAAATAATTACCACATTATAACCCAACATAATTAAATTTAGTGCAACACTCCAAATAATTTAATCAATTATTTAATTAAATTATTGAGGTGTTACACCCGACCCTCATGGTACGTAATCGTAACTACCGGCGGCTCCGGTAGCTCCAAATGAATGATCCTGAAATGAGGAACGAGATGAATGCTTTAAAGGCGCAGATGAGTGAGGTGATGAGGCTTTTGTTGTCCTTGAAAGATGGGAATGACTTTCAGACTGCCCAGTGGCCTACTTATGGCCTTCCTTTGGGATACACTCCCCCAAGTCAAGAAGCAAATCGGGATCTTTGGTCCCGTGTCGTCGATAGCTTGAGAATGTGCACTAACGTCTGTTGGACCGAAGAGTAATCACTGAACCCCGGTCCAGATTCCCCATCCAATTGTTATACCTCAGTCCACTCCTCAGAATCTCACTACACCACCAGCTGTTTTTCCGCAGACTCAGGGCTTCGTGTCAGGCAACTCTGCTTATCCCCAAGCTCAGTACTCAATGCTGCCACCGCAATATGTTGTAAGCAATTCTCCCCCGGGTTATTCCACTGTGAGCAAAGAGCAGACCAAGGAACAATTCCAAATGTTAGAAGAAAGGCTAAGGATGGTTGAAGGTTTTGGCTTCAGAGCTAAAGAGGCTAGAGATTTGTGCCTTATCCCCGATGTGGTGCTGCCCCCAAATTTCAAGGTCCCCGACTTTGACAAGTATAGAGGTGCTACTTGCCCAAAGAGTCATCCGACGATGTACTCGCAGAAAATGTCTACTTACTCCCGGGATGACAAACTACTAATCCATTGCTTCCAAGACACTTAGTCAGGCATCTCTTAATTGGTACATGAAGTTAGAGCCGCCCCAAATCCATTCTTTGGAAGGATTTGGCGATGCTTTTCTCAAACAAGATCAATACAATGCGTATATGGCGCCAGATCGGACACAACCGCAGAACATGAGTAAGAAAGACGAGTGAATCATTCAAGGAGTATGCCCGAGATGGAGGGCTTTGGTCACGCAAGTTACACCCCATTTGTCGGACAAAGAGTTGGTTTCTATGTTCATGGAAACGTTGCTGCCGTTAATATTATGACCGCTGAATAAGTTATATGTGTTTTGTTATAATAGAGGTGGTGGGAGTAATGCAAGTAGGGTGTAAAGGGCCCATTTACATGAGCCCAACCCACACCACTTAGGTTTAGAAACCATAAAACAAAACAAACAAAAAAAAAAAAAGAGAAGACAAAGAAAGAAAGAAGAAAACGCGCGACGGGTGAGAAGAAAGAAAAAGAAGGAGGAGAAGGCGCCAGTGAGAGAAAGAGAGAGAAGTGAAGGCTTGCGTTTGAGGAGGGGGAATCCGTGGGTGTGGTATTTGGTGGTGACTCAAGGAAGGCTTCATCTTCTTCATCTAGTTTTAAAGGTAAGGGGGTTAAATCACATAAGGGTTTATATGATGGGGTTATGTGGGAATTTAGTAACTATGATGCTAGTTAGAATTACGAGTAGTTGTAGGATTGAATTATGATGAGTATTTGATGTTGAATTGGTTGGTGATTGAATATGTATGTTGAGGAATTTGTTGTTACAATTGTACCCTCCATGTGTTTGATGTTATGTGCAAGTGAAGCTTAGTGACATTCTAGGTGTATTATGAGGGGTCAATTGTGTTGTTTGATGTCTTGTGGTTGCTTAACTACCATAGGCGTGACCTCAAGAACACATGCTCACCACCAAACTCCAAGTCCTTCCTCCTCTTATCATGATAACTTTTCTCGCCGGCTCAGGACTCTTTCATCTTCTCTCTGATCATTTTCACCTTCTCAGTCGTCTCCCTAACCAACTCGGTCCAAGAACAACACTCTCACCGGACTCATGCCAACACAAATGAGTTCTCGCACCTCGCCCCCATACATTGCCTCAAAAGGAGCCATCCCAATGCTCGAGTGATAGTCATATTATAAGTGAACTCAATCGGTGGAAGGTGTGTATCCCACGCACCTCCCCGCTCCAAAGACACAAGCTCTCGGAAGATCCTCCGGAGACGGATGGTTCTCTCTGTCGACCATCGATCACGAGGGTGATAAGTGAGCTCAACCTCGGCTTGGACCCCAAAGCCTCCCGCAAGCTCCCCCAAACTCGATGTAAACCGCGGGTCTCTATCCGACACAATGCTCTTCGGACCCCATGAAGCTTCACAATCACCGAATGTAAATCCTAGCCAACTTTGGCACCGGAAAGGTGATGTTGATAGGAATAAAGTGAGCAGACTTGGTCAACCTATCCACAATCACCCAAATAAGGTCGACTCTCTCACACGATGTTGGCACCCAAATACAAAATCCATGGAAATGTTGTCCCACTTCCATTCCGGAATCTCCAAAGGTTGCATCAACCTGCCGCCGGCACGGTGCTCAATCTTTGACTTCGCAAGTCAAACATGCATATACAAGCTGCGCAACATCCTCTTCATACCAGGCCACCAAAATAGTTTCTTGGATCATGGTACATCTTAGTAGCACTGGATGAATGCTCAACTTACTCCTATGGCTCTCCTCAAGTATCATCTTCTTTAACTCAAGATCATCCGAACACAAATTCTGTCCCGAACCTCAACACACCCCAGGAATCCAACCTCAGTAATCCCCATCAACGACTTGCTCACCAAAGAACCAACAAATCTACCAACTTCACATCTAACTTCAAGGCGTCTCGATACTAACCAAGAAGTCTTTCCCAATCCTCAAACCCAATACCCAACTGACACTGGGTGTCACCTCACAAACAGGACTCAAGTCGCGAATTGCTCAATCAACTCCAACTCCTCACCATCATAGCCGACATATGCAAAGTTTTCCGACTCAAAGCATCACCACGACATTAGCTTTGCGGGGTGATAGTTCAAGCCGAAATCATAGTCCTTCAACAAACTCTAACCAACGCCTCTGTCTCATATTCAGCTCCTTCTCGGTCAAACAAGTACTTGGACTCTTGTGATCACCGAACACTTCAATCTAGTACCATAGAGATAGTGCCTCCAAATCTTCAACACAAACACAATCGCAGCCAACTCTAAGTCATGAGTAGGATAGTTCTTCTCATGGGTCCTCAATCGTCGGACGCATAAGCAACCACCTTCCCATCCTGCATCAATACACCTCCCAAACCCATCTTGGAAGCATCACAAGACACACAACGAATGGTTGCTCCGCACAGCAACACTAACACCGAGACGTGGTCAACCTCCTCTTTAGCTCTTGGAAGCTCTCTTCACACTTTGCATCCCACACAAATGCCTTTCCTTACAGTCAATCGAGTCAATGGAAGGGGCTAGCTTAGAGAACCCTTCAATGAACCTCCTGTAATAACCAAACCAACCCCAAGAAACTCCCGATCTCGATCCACGGACTTTGGGCTCTCCCACCGCAACACCGCATCAACCTTGGCCGGATCCACACTATACCATCACCGAAATAATATGACCCAAGAAGCTCACCTCATGCAAACGAACTCACACTTTGACAACTTGGCATACAACTTCCTCTCTTTCAAGACCTCTAGCACCAACCTCAAGTGCTCGCATGCTCTTCCTCGATTTTGAGTACACCAAAATATCATCAATGAAGACCACCACAAACCGATCCAGATAGCTATGGAAAATTCGGTTCATGTACTCCATAAACACCCCTGGTGCATTTGTGACACCAAACGGCATTACAGAGTACTCATAATGCCCATACCTTGTTCTGAATGCTGTCTTCTGGATATCCTCATCCTTCACCTTAATCTGGTGATACCCGGACCTCAAGTCAATCTTGCTAAACACTTTAGCACCCACCACCGATCCATCGGATCATCTATCCTCGGGAGAGGATATTTATTCTTGATAGTCACTTTATTCAACTGACGGTAGTCTACACACAACCTCATACTCCCGTCTTTCTTTTTCACTAGCAGCACTGGAGCTCCCCATGGTGACACACTAGGCCTCACAAATTTCTTCTCAAGGAGCTCTTCTAACTGCTTCTTCAATTCGCATAACTCCGGAAGGCGACATCCCAGACGGTGCCATGACACGTGCCTAGTACTGTGCACAAGCTCAATCCCGAACTCAACTTCTCTCTCCGGGGGCACACTAGGAATCTCATCAGAAACACTTCAGTGAACTCACACACCACCGCAACCCATCAACCACGCTTGGTTCTCAAAGACATGGACGCCATCAAAGCAAACAACCGACCACCCTCTTTCATTACCCCGCGCGATTGCTTCAAAGAGACTCTTCCTCTTCGGAAGAAGAAAACTAATGACTTACTAGGATGGTTGATGTGCACATGGTTATCTACTAACCACCCATGCCCAAAATCACATCTAACCCACCCAAAGGCAAACAAATCGAATCAACTGTAAAATCTCTCTCGCAAGACCGACAGAGGACACCTAGCACACATCGAGAAGTAGTTACGGACCCTTAGCCGAGTGTGTCGATAACCATCCTCTCTCCATAACAGACAACACTAATTTCAACTTTTCAGCACAAACAGAAGCAATAAAAGAGTGCGTGTGTCAACAATAGCAATTAAAGGTGTACCATAGATGAAGCATGTACCTTTAATCGCATTGGGTCCTCTGAACTCGCCAAAGGCAAAAACTCTCCCCTGTGGACTTCTCTTTCTTTGGCTTTGGACACTTTGTATCTTGATGTGACCACTCTCCCCACAATTGAAGCACAACACCTCCTTCCTATCACAAATTGGAAGCCATGTGTCCCTCTTTCCCACACCTGTAACATCTCTTTTTCTCATTATTTGGACAATCTGGACTCTTATGGTCTGCCTTTCCACACGTGTAACAAGTAACACCGGTCGCAGCATCTCCCACTTCGCTTAGACCCACCAACAAATTTACCAATGAGACTTCCTTTGCCCTTACCAAAGATGCACCTCATATGGCTTTCCTCGACCTTAAAAATTCTTTTGCTTTTCCTTCATAGCTCTAGAGAAAGCATTATTGTCCTCTTCAAAGATTCTCGCACTATTAACCAACAACGGAAATACTCGGATCTGGCGATACCCTATGGCTCTCTTAATATCAAAGACGCAACCCGCTTCTCAAACTTGATGCACTTGGAGAACTCAGCCCCTCTCCATCATAGTGTGGATAAAACTTGGACCGATTCAATGAAATTTTGCAAAGATACTCGATTCTGATCATGCTACCTTGCTCAAGTCTCAAAAACTCCACCTCTTTCTTTCCACGGACATCTTCCTGATAGTATTTCCTCTTGAACTCCCTCTCAAATCGCCCACGTGATCTCCTCATTGGCGATCGTCAACCCCGACTAGCCGTTTCTCCACCAATCATAAGCTTCTTTCTTCAACATGTGTGTGCCATAGCGAACCTTCTGAGCATCGGTGCAATCCATGACACGGAATATCCGCTCCATCTCACTTAGCCACTCAAGGGCACCATCAGGGTTATACCCGCCTTCAAACGTAGGAGGGTTCTCACGCTGGAACGTGGCCAGGCTACGCGTTCCATCACCCGTAGCATTACCCACAACCCCAAAGAATAGCTGCAGCGTGCAAGTGCGCGCATCGTTCCGTCCTGCCATCCTAGTACTGCAACAGAAAACAAAAATCAGAACGAGTAACAAAGCTCAAATGTTACTCAACTTGATGACTCAACCACCGCCCGGACAGACCGAACTGCTCTGATACCACTAATGTAACACCCCTTTTCTACCCTTATATTACGTGTCATTTATCAGAGTAATTCCTTTTTCTTAAAAATAAAATTTCGTTACTTGATAGAAAAGAAATGCTACACTTCATTAAAACTCATCAAATAATGCACTCTTCAATTGGTGCAATCAAACATCATGTTATGGAAAAATCCCATTCTCATAAAACACAATCGCAGCTACTAAACACCGACTCACCAAATACCCTCAAACACGTCTCAATATAACAAATAAAAATTCAGCATACACTACTAATAAATTATCCAACTCCACGCCCCTAGGTGTTACAAAGATCGTAGAGCGACACAACAATACTTCCCAAAACTAAAGAATGAGGCAAAGTCCTTCCTTCACTGTGGGTACTGCAGCGTTGCCACAATGGAGCAACATTCCAAGCGAAGGGGTGAGAATTTCAAAGGAACATAATCGATACACAATAGAGTAATAAGAAGGGACAATCACAAGGTATCATCACCACATCATAATTACACAACACCACCAAATCAAATCACAACAAAGACCACTCACAATTATGTTTATGAATGAAGATGCAACCCACACACGTGGGCATATGCATGATGGTACCATATCATCTTTAAAAACCACTCAAGGCATATCTTCATTATAGAAGAGAACCACTCAAGGCATAACATCATCAATATAAGTCATAGTATGCACATGCCATGAGATCCTATAACACATGTGCAATTCAACCAACACCCACTCGGGGTACTTACCATCATCATCATAAAATAAATAACCACTCAAGGTATGTCATCATAAAACACTCGTAGAGTGTACTCGTCATTCACATCACACTCATTAAACAACACATCATCATAAAGCACTCGTAGAGTGCATTCGTCATTCACATCACAATCATTAAATAACACATCATCATCAATCACTTATCTTTTAGTTTTGTGGGTTATAAAATAGTAAACTGATTGACTATGGGATTACTCAGGTAACCGGTACTACTCGTAAGAGGCATTGGCCACATTTGCAAGGCTCTCAGTGATGCCTTTGTAAATACACCAGTGAAAGAAATTTTGGCCTTAGTGGTAAACCACAGTCTAGCCATAGTCAAGGAGTTCACTAGTAGTATAACCTCTTACAGCCATTCAATCATAAAACAAGCTCAGAAAATTCGGTCCTTGACCAACAACAAAATTAGAGACAACGATGGCTCCTATTCTCGAAAAACAAACAACTTGTGTTCATAAAAACAAAGATCAATTTAATAACCAACAAAGAACTTACATTTTTGAAAATCAGACTATATATTTCAGAAACAAAGATTGATTTTCAAAGTGACAAAACAAAGAACTTACATTTTTGAAAATCAGACTATATATTTCGCAAAAAAAGACCATTTTAGTGTCAAAACAAAGAACTTATATCTTTTGAAAATCTACCCTATATATTGCGCAAAATAAAGACCCATTTTAGTGACAAAAGCAGCAACCTATATTTTTTGAAAATCACTATATATTTTCATAAAAACAAAGAACTATACTCAATTATAAAAAAAACTGCACTATATATTTTCATAAAAACAAAGCAACTATACTCAATTATAAAATCTGCACTATATATTTTCATAAAAACAAAGAACTATACTCAATTATAAAATCTGCACTATATATTTTCATAAAAACAAAGAACTATACTCAATTATAAAATCTGCACTATATATTTTCATAAAAACAAAGAACTATACTCAATTATAAAATCTGCACTATATATTTTCATAAAACATCCATTATTTGTTAACCAAACAGCAACAATTTATTAACCAAAACAACACCTTATATTTTCTCAAAAACAGCAACTATATTCCACGTAAAAACAAAGAATAACACATGATTTAACAAGGCAAACAGCAACAATTTAATTCACCACAAACAGCACCTTGTAATTTCAAGAAAATCAGCACTATACCCAATTAAAACAACCACCACGCCCTAATTAAACAAGGCAAACAGCAACAATTTTAATTCACCAAAAACATGGAAATCGATTTTAACCCCATCAACTCACACAATTCGAAACTCAATTCACCACCCCATAATTTTAATCACGTGATAACAACAACAACACATCATACGACATCCAAACCCAACAAAACCCATCATATATCCCATTATGTTAGATGAAACGCTCACCCTTACCTTAAATTAAATCGTAGGACTCCACTAACACCAAAAATCACCCAAATAGCAAGCTTTCCCTTCCTCTCCTTCGAAATTGATGATGGATGTTCCTTCTTGAGCAACTTGCGAATCACAACAACACGCAATGAGTGATTGAAAATCACTACAACAGGAAAAGGAAAAAAAAAATTGAGAAAGAAAGGACCAAAACCCTTACCTTGAGCAACCTTGAGAAGTTTCTCTCTTCTCCTCCTCTCTTCTCCCACACAAGAAAACCCTATTCTTTTCTCTTCTGTTGTTTTTCTTTTCTTTTCCTTCTGATGCAACTAACCCAGGTTTATTTATATTTTGGGCTCAAACGGTTTGGGCCCTTTTTACACCCCCCTTCCAGCGCTTCCACCACTCCCTAGCACAATAAAATAATTACCACATTATAACCCAACATAATTAAATTTAGTGCAACACTCCAAATAATTTAATCAATTATTTAATTAAATTATTGAGGTGTTACACCCGACCCTCATGGTACAGAATCAGAACCAGTCAGCTCCTGGTAGCTCCAGTCAGAATGATCCTGAAATGAGGAACGAGATGAATGCTTTAAAGGCGCAGATGAGTGAGGTGATGAGGCTTTTGTTGTCCTTGAAAGATGGGAATGACTTTCAGACTGCCCAGTGGCCTACTTATGGCCTTCCTTTGGGATACACTCCCCCAAGTCAAGAAGCAAATCAGGATGCTGGTCCTGTGTCGACAGTTGAGAATGTGCAGCCAACGTCTGTTGGACCAGAAGGAGTAACTGCTGAACCCCGGGTCCAGATTCCCCATCCAATTGTTATACCTCGGTCCACTCCTCAGAATCTCACTACACCACCAGCTGTTTTTCCGCAGACTCAGGGCTTCGTGTCAGGCAACTCTGCTTATCCCCAGGCTCAGTACTCAATGCTGCCACCGCAATATGTTGTAAGCAATTCTCCCCCGGGTTATTCCGCTGAGCAGCAGCAGACCAAGGAACAATTCCAAATGTTAGAAGAAAGGCTAAGGATGGTTGAAGGTTTTGGCTTCAGAGCTAAAGAGGCTAGAGATTTGTGCCTTATCCCCGATGTGGTGCTGCCCCCAAAGTTCAAGGTCCCCGACTTTGACAAGTATAGAGGTGCTACTTGCCCAAAGAGTCATCTGACGATGTACTGCAGGAAAATGTCTACTTACTCCCGGGATGACAAACTACTAATCCATTGCTTCCAAGACAGCCTAGCTGGGGCATCTCTTAATTGGTACATGAAGTTAGAGCCGTCCCCAAATCCGTTCTTTGGAAGGATTTGGCAGATGCTTTTCTCAAACAGTATCAATACAATGCAGATATGGCGCCAGATCGGACACAACTGCAGAACATGAGTAAGAAAGACAGTGAATCATTCAAGGAGTATGCCCAGAGATGGAGGGCTTTGGCTGCGCAAGTTACACCCCATTTGCTGGACAAAGAGTTGGTTTCTATGTTCATGGAAACGTTGCCGTCGTTGTATTATGACCGCCTGAATAAGTTATATGTGTTTTGTTATAATAGGAGGTGGTGGGAGTAATGCAAGTAGGGTGTAAAAAGGGCCCATTTACATGAGCCCAACCCACACCACTTAGGTTTAGAAACCATAAAACAAAACAAACAAAAAAAAAAGGAGAAGACAGTGAAAGAAAGAAGAAAAACGCGACGGGTGAGAAGAAAGAAAAGAAGGAGAAGGCGCCGTGAGAGAAAGAGAGAGAAGTGAAGGCTTGCGTTTGAGGGAGGGGGAATCCGTGGCTGTGGTATTTGGTGGTGACTCAAGGAAGGCTTCATCTTCTTCATCTAGTTTTAAAGGTAAGGGGGGTTAAATCACATAAGGGTTTATATGATGGGGTTATGTGGGAATTTAGTAACTATGATGCTAGTTAGAATTCTGAGTAGTTGTAGGATTGAATTATGATGAGTATTTGATGTTGAATTGGTTGGTGATTGAATATGTATGTTGAGGAATTTGTTGTTACAATTGTACCCTCCATGTGTTTGATGTTATGTGCAAGTGAAGCTTAGTGACATTCTAGGTGTATTATGAGGGGTCAATTGTGTTGTTTGATGTCTTGTGGTTGCTTAAATGTTGGTTGTTGCTGGTTGTTAGTAAAAGAAATTAAGGAATGAGGTTGAGACACTCCTAGGCGCCATTGTGCTAGTGTTTAGGCGCCATGGCGCAACAAGGTTGCTGCCAGGCGCCACTTTGCTGGTTGAGGTTGCTGTTTAGGCGCCATGGCGCAACCGTATTATTCTTGCTGGCGCCAAGTTCTTTGAAATTAGCGCTCTGGCGCAGCTGTTGTCTTCTTTGCTGGCGCCAATGCTAGGGATTAGCGCCCCATGCAGCCGAGTTCTTCTTGGCGCCATTTGTGTTGTTGGTTACGCCACTGGCGCACCGTGTTGCTTGCCAGCGCCGTTTTGACGTTGTTTGTGGCACACCCGTGAGTTGCCTGCCACGGAGAGTACCAATAGGTGTTGCTTTCGAGTCTTTCGTGTTGTGGTTGGGTCATTGTGAGTTGTTGTGCCCAAATATGGGTGAATGTGATGTGTCGTTGCTTTTGTGATAGAAGTACAAATATTGAGCTGTTGATAATTGTTGTTGTGAACCATGAGACTTGCTATTTTAAGTTGTTGTTGTTGTTGTTGGGTCGGTGAGACCAAAACCACGTTGTTGTTCTTTGTGAGTCCATGAGACTCCTATGTAAGTTGTTGTTGTAGTTGAAAAGGGGTCAGTTGCCGTTGTTTGGTTGTGTTGTTTCATAAGTCCATCGCATGGCATATGCATACCCCGTGTTGAAGGCTGCGGTCTTGGAGCTCTGCTCAACGTGTTGAGAGCTGCGGTCTTAGAGCTCTGCTCAAAGTGTTGATGTTGTAACCATAAAGGTTGTTTTATGTTGACTGGTACCACATGCATATACCCGTGTTGTGGGTTGCATTTCCATGCATATGTCTCAGTCGTGTTGTTGCCATTCGTGTTGTAGTAATATGGTTGTGCTTGCTGATGACGTTGTTTGTGATAATACCGTATGTTGTCTGTCTGGTAGTTATGGTTGCTAAGACCTCGCATATTACTTATCATATATTCCTTTATGTTGTTGGACTCACCCTTTCTCTGTTTTAATGTTACCCCTACGTGGGTGACATGCGGTAGTCGTCGTGTGAAGGACCTTCTCTCCTTCCTATTTAGAGTCAGTGTCGAGTCGCTCTGATACGTAGCACCTGGGGGATAGACGAACACTGTTGATTTTGCTGTTTTTACTTTAGACTATCATTCTATTTGCGTTATTGTTTTATATGAAGTGTATTTTACACTAAGTTGTTGGTTGAGATTATGCATGTGATAGATCATTATATTCTGCTGCATTGTGATGAATTTTGAGTTGTGCTACGTACTTATTCGTCGTCTTAATGAAAGACCAAATTTGACTATTAATGTCGTTTAAATGTTGAGTTTAAATGTTGATGTGTAACGCTCCGATGCATGCTGGTTGTTCTTTCCACACTCTGATAATTAAATAAATAAATGGGGTAGAATCGGGGTGTTACATAGTGGTATCAGAGCCGAAGTTTGGTCTGTCCGACCAAGTGTCTAATTGTTGTGTCTGTTGTGTCTAATTTTGTTCCTTTGTGTAGAAATCTGATTTGATGGCGAGACGCGATGATGATGCTTTGGGGTCACGCCGCTCGCAAGCCATAGCCCAAGCCGTCGGGGAATCAACACGCTTCGCTAATGTGAATGCTCGCAACTTAGCAACGTTCGGAGGAAAACCCACCCACCTTCAAGGGCCTCGGTATGACCCCGATGGAGCCTTGGCCTGGTTAAAGGAGATAGAGCGGATCTTCCGTGTCATGGAGAGCACTGCTGCTGAGAAAGTGAAGTTGGGGACCCATATGCTTTGGGAGAGGAAGTCGACGACCGTGGTTGGGAATGTCGCGAAGGTTGGAAGGTCTTTGGTGAGGAAGTTACTTGGGAGGTTTTCACAAGAGAGTTCAAGAGAAAGTATTACCACGAGGATGTGCGAGCTAAGAAGGAAGTGGAGTTCCTGGAGTTGAAACAGGGAAATAAGACAGTAGCTGAGTATGCCGCCAAATTTGAGGAGTTGGCCAAATTTTGTCCTTACTATGCCAATGAGGCCGAGTCTGAATTCTCTAAGTGTGTGAAGTTTGAGAGTGGCTGTGAAAGAGAAAAGGAACACTCAGTTTAGAGGAAAGCCATATGAGGTTACGACTGGTAAGGGTAAGCAGAAGGTTGTTGCTGGTAGGAAACTAAGTGGGGGAGACGCCCCCGCGGCCATTGTGTGCTACAAGTGTGGGAAGGCGGGTCACAAGAGTTTTGAGTGTAAGCCCGAGGTACCAAGATGTTTCCGCTGTGGGAAAGACGGTCATAGGATGTCGGAGTGTGATCAAAAGGATATGATATGCTTCAACTGTGGGGAAGCGGGGCACATTAGTACCAAATGCTCCAAACCCAAGAAAGAGAAGGCTAGGGGAAAAGTGTTTGCCTTGGCAGGATCCGAGGATGCTAACGAGATTCGAGGTACTTGTTTTATTTATGGTACTCCTGTAATTGCTATAGTAGACACTGGTGCTACTCATTCATTCATTGCCAAATTGTGTGCAAAAAAAATTGAATCTTGATTTGTCTTCTATGATGAGGAGATGGTTATTGATACTCCAGCTAAGGGTTCGGTAACTACATCCCTAGTGTGTGCTAAGTGTCCTCTGTCGGCCTTCGGCAGAGATTTTCTTGTTGACCTTATTTGTTTACCTTTGGAGGGAATGGACGTTATTCTTGGTATGGACTGGTTAGTTGATAACCATGTGCATATCAACTGCTTTAGAAAATCTGTAGACTTCCTTCCTCCCAAGAGGAAGAATGCGTATTCTTGCCTCCTGGGTCAATTGCGTAGGATAATGAGGAAGAAATTCATCTATTTGCTTTGATGGCGTCTCTCTGCTCGCTGAGAGTCAAGATGTCATTGAAGGGTTGAAGGTAGTGTCACGAGTTTCCTAAGTATTCCTGATGAGATTCCGAGTGTTCCACGGAGAGGGAGGTTGAATTTACTATTGACCTTGCACCGGGTACGAGGCCGGTGTCTATGGCGCCGTACCGGATGTCAGCATCTGAATTATCTGAGTTAAAGAAACAGCTAGAAGAGGTAAAAATGTTTTGGGGTTTATTTTATGAAGATAAAAAGTGGGAAATGCAAGTGAGAAAATGTTTTGGGTATTTTTGCAAATTGGTAAGTGGTAAAATTTTTAGTAAAAAGTTAGTGAATGGTAAAGTAAAAATGCATGAGGTGAATGGTAATTACTTAATGAGATGGTAAAGTAAAAAATGCATGAGGTGAATGGTAATTATTTAATGAGATAGTAAAGTAAAAAGTTAACATGTTTTTTTTACTTTTGGTAAAAGATTAATGAGTGGTAAGGTAAAAAATAAATGAATGGTTGAAAAGGTTAAAAACACCCTAACACATTTATATTCATCTACACAAGATCAAGCAATACAATTTTTAGCACAAAGATGAGCACCAAAAGGGCCTCTAAGGCCGAACCCTATATGAACATAAACAACAAGTTTTTTCATGCCAAAACTCATAATCAACACATGGAACACTTTATGCAAATCAATCATTTATTTACACAAAGATCAAAGAGTAAAAGGAAGGCAAACAAAAACCCTAATTCTTAAGGCTTAAAACCGAACCTATTACACCCCTCTAGATCAAAACAAAATTCAAACTTGCAAGTTATGACATGAACAATAAGATGCATATATCACATGAAAATCCTTTATTCATGAAAAGATGACAAAAATGCAAAAGAACATGGTTGAAAACACAAGAACCCTCTCCTCAAGGCCAAGGGCTCACTTCAAACACCCAAGGCTCCCAATGTCCTTGACATAGTGTTTGAAATGAACCCTCTAAGCCTCTTAGAGAGGAAAGAGGAGTAGAAGAAAGATTCACATGCTAATAGTTAAAAATGCAAGAGATGTGATGTTTACCTCAAGATCAAAGCTACACAAGAATAGAAGAATGAAGATCAAAACCAAAACAAACCAAAACCTTCACAAATCACCAACAATGCCACGCAAATCTCAAGAAAGCAAGCTCCTTTTTGGTGTAAAAATGGAATCAAAGGTGAAGAGAAGAAGATATGTGATTGTGAAGTAGGTTTAAGGTGATTTGGTGGATGAAACTTGAGAAAGAAGATGGAGGAGGAGAGTGAGAGGGTTCGGCCTTGAGAGAGGAGAAGAAGGAGAGGAGAAAGAGTGTGCTAGGGTAAAATGAGAGTGTGTATGTGAGCTAGGTCTTATTTTGGGCTTTTATATGAAGTGAAAACTTAAAGGGTAATTAGGACAATGTAACTCTTGCAAACCAATAGGATTTGAGATAAATTTTGAATCAAGGGTCAAGATGCAAGATCACATGGATTGAGGGTAATTAAAATCATAAAATGGGAGAGAGAGAGGTGGAATGCGCAACTAAGAAGGGTGGTGAAGGTTAAGCTCATTTACAAAAATGTAATTTTCTACAAAGCTTATTACACAAGTGCCATTTTGATTAAAATGAAAGGTGAGGATTGATTTTCACATTTAAATGGAAGGCCATGATTTAATACAATTTGCAAGCAATAAAAATAAATGGAAATGGGGTGAAATGGGGCTGATTATGCGTAGCAAGGAGTGTGAGAGAGTGAGTGGAATTGCAAATTGTACTATTGTACTATCCTTATCCTTTCAAAATGCAAAAAGGATGTAGAATATTCCCTTCTAGATTATTCTTCCTAGTTCATGCCATTTTGGGCTATATCCATGATTCAATGATTGGGCTCTGAATTTTATGATCTCACCAATCCCAAAATTGATTTATTTACCCCACCTCAAAGGAAAATACCAAATAATCACAATGGAGCACAAATATCCCTCAAATAAATCATTGATGATTATTCAAGGATTTGGGATGAAAGACCGCTTTTATTGTGAAATGACCAAAATGCCCTTTCACTCTAAAAACCCTAGCTTTTGCCTGAAACACATTTCCACTTCAAAAATGATTTTTCTCTCTAGGAGTGACCTCTAGTACCTTGAAATGCATGTTGGATGACTTGCTTTGAGGAATTGTCCTTTATTTGCAAAATGACCAAAATACCCTTTTGTACTGAAAAACCCAAATTTGTCTAAAAAGTGCATTCCAACTCCAAAAATGATTTTAGAAACTTTGAAATGACTTCAAAAACCTAAATGCAATGCATGATGTTTTTTTTTTTAATTTAATTATTTTTGGGGAAAATTAGGGTTTTGACCTAAAACCAGACAAAATTGGGGTATGACAACCGCCCTCTTTATTTGGATTTTATCAAGAAATATGAATCGCAAGACATATTTCAAGATAAAATAGAAATAAAGAATTCGAAAATCATGCCAATTTTGTCCATTTGGGGAAACTTCTGATTTTCTTTCTCTTTTTTTTTTTTTTTTTTTTTCTGATTTCTTGGTGATCAATTCAAGCGTCCCACCGTGATGACTACTTAGCCTTACGTATTTTTTTGAAAAAGCGATAAATGAAAACTTGGCGTCTTGTGAAAGCGATAAAAGGGTACCGCGTCTTTGGCGATAAATGGGCACTTGGCGTGCAAAAAGCGGTAAAATGCCCAGTTGCCTAAAACTCCGTAATCCTTAAACGAACTCTTGGCGAATCCGAGTTTGCACGCGGCTTGGAGGAGCACGTTTCTGAAATCTTTGGTCTTTCGAGAGACGGGGATCGTTATCGCTCGGTCAGATCGATATACGATCAATCTCACGGCGTCCATCGTATCTTAGGTGATACAACTATTCCGTTGCGCCTCGCATGGGGCTGCGGTCCATCGCGTTGCTCGTATACGATGTGAGACCTCTCTTTTGCACACTTGGCGCTCTCTTTTCTCTCTCTGCGCTTGGGCGCTCTCTTTTCCTTTTCTCTTTCTCTTTCTTCCTTTCTCGATTTTTTTCTCCTTTGCGCTTGGGCGCTCTCTTTTCTTTTTCTCCTTTCTCTTTCTTCCTTTCTGATCTTTTCTCCTTTGCGCGCTTGGACGCTCTCTTTTCTTTTTCTCTTTTCTCTTTCTTCTTTTCTGATCTTTTCTCCTTTGCGCGCTTGGACGCTCTCTTTTCTTTTTCTCTTTTCTCTTTCTTCTTTTCTGATGTTTTCTCTTTTGCGCGCTTGGACACTCTCTTTTCTTTTTCTCTTTTCTCTTTCTTCCTTTCTGATCTTTTCTCTTTTGCGCGCTTGGACGCTCTCTTTTCTTTTTCTCTTTTCTCTTTCTTCTTTTCTGATCTTTTCTCCTTTGCGCGCTTGGACGCTCTCTTTTCTTTTTCTCTTTTCTCTTTCTTCTTTTCTGATGTTTTCTCTTTTGCGTGCTTGGGCGCTCTCTTTTTTTTCTCTTTTCTCTTTCTTCCTTTCTCGATCTTTTCTCTTTTGCGCGCTTGGACGCTCTCTTTTCTTTTTCTCTTTTCTCTTTCTTCTTTTCTGATCTTTTCTCCTTTGCGCGCTTGGGCGCTCTCTTTTCTTTTTCTTTTTTCTTTCTTCTTTTCTCGATGTTTTCTCTTTTTTGCGCTTGGACACTCTCTTTTCTTTTTCTCTTTTCTCTTTCTTCCTTTCTCGATCTTTTCTCTTTTGCGCTTGGACGCTCTCTTTTCTTTTTCTCTTTTCTCTTTCTTCTTTTCTGATCTTTTCTCCTTTGCGCGCTTGGACGCTCTCTTTTCTTTTTCTCTTTTCTCTTTCTTCTTTTCTGATGTTTTCTCTTTTGCGTGCTTGGACGCTCTCTTTTCTTTTTCTCTTTTCTCTTTCTTCCTTTCTGATCTTTTCTCTTTTTCGCTTGACGCTTCTTTTTTTTTTTTTTTTTTTTTTTTTTTTTTTACTGAGGGTCAACACTTTAAGCGCCTACAAGGTAACAACCTAATCCCTAAGGATCCAGGCGAGCACTAAAGCCCTAAATGATAACAACCTAATCCCTAAGGATCCAAAGTAGCACTAAAGCCCTAAAATATAACAACCTAATCCCTAAGGATCCAAAGTAGCACTAAAGCCCTAAAAGATAACAACCTAATCCCTAAGGATCCAGGCGAGCACTAAAGCCCTACATGATAACAACCTAATCCCTAAGGATCCAGGCGAGCACTAAAGCCCTAAAAGATAACAACCTAATCCCTAAGGATCCAGGCGAGCACTAAAGCCCTAAAAGATAACAACCTAATCCCTAAGGATGAAGGCGAGCACTAAAGCCCTACAAGATAACAACCTAATCCCTAAGGATGAAGGCGAGCACTATAGCCCTACAAACAGTCAACTTTAGGCGACCCTCACGCGCCAAGATAACTGGTTAAAGAATTTCCATATTTTGTTATGTGAGGATGCAAATGCAATGCTTTGATGCATGATATGACATGAATTTTTGGGTATTTAAACAGTTTTGATGAACATTTTTGTAATGACGAGACACGAGACTTGGATGCAAAAAGTGGAGGTGAATCTGGATCATTCTTTTTGAAAAAAGCTAATTTTGATTTAAACCCCGGTGTCAAGGTTTTTATTTACAAACAAACTCATTTATGTTTTCCTCCATTCCATGATAACTGAACTTTCAATAACAATCTTGTGCTTTCTCTATGAAACATTGCCAAGTGAACACACATGAATATGCAGACGCCAGGTGAGTGTTTAGGATGAATGCCAAGCTGCCCCAATTCAGGCCTTTGGCGACTGTGAATGAATGACTTGCCCCTTTCTGGTAGTATTGGCAATCGGAGTGTGAAAGGAAGCGGAGTGAAAGAGCAAATACATAAGAACTAGTGCCACGGTGACACACAGTGAAAGGATGAATGGCCCCGGATGGACACCGAATGACTTTCCCGGACTAGGGTGGGCGGGTGGTGAAGAGAATGCCCCAACTTTTAGATCTGAGCGGTGTTCTCAGTGCAATTCTTTGGTTTTCTACTAATGTCTTGGCCTTTGGTGTGAAAGAAACCTCACTTGGTGATCATTAAACCTTGTTTCAATGCACTTTGAATGCGTTTGAAGTGCAAGTCTTTCTTTTTCTCACGACTTTCTTTTTCTCGATTGTTTGTTTTGTTCCTCATCTCTTTTTCCTGAGGGTTTGTTTTTCCTTGATCAGCTTTCTTTTTTCTGATCGTTTGTTTTTCCTTGATCAGCTTTCTTTTTTCTGATCGTTTGTTTTTTTTTTCTTTTGAGCGAACACATTGTAAACAAATAAACTTAGTTGTCCTAAGATTTAAAATTTGAGAAAACAACAGCAATCAGTCATTGATCGGAATGGACTTTTCGGGGTTGTGGTGTTTTGTGGAGGAAGGATGATTGGGCTGGATGAA
The DNA here is from genome assembly GCA_020916435.1 of Oxytropis ochrocephala. Classification (NCBI taxonomy): domain Eukaryota; kingdom Viridiplantae; phylum Streptophyta; class Magnoliopsida; order Fabales; family Fabaceae; genus Oxytropis; species Oxytropis ochrocephala. The sequence goes on from CM037090.1 coordinate 66,315,762, forward strand.
GTGCTTAGGGCTAATGGTAGGGTGATTTTTATTCGGCGTTGGCTGACGATCGACGATTTATGATGGTTATTTGGTTTGATGAGGTGCTTGGAAATTTTATTTCTGGCTAAGGGTTTGTGGAGAGCGGGATTCCGCGGTCAAAGGGAAGTGTTTGCGGTTTATGGAAGGAGGGGTGTATGGGAATGATGAAGTGTTTGAAGGTTTATTGAGACAAGGATCTTTTATGTTTTGTGGTAACATGTATCAGCTCACCACTTTACATTTCTTTGTGTTTTCCTTTGTTTTGGGATTTTCATTTTTGAATCCCCCCCTTTTTTTTTATTTTCTCTTTTTCTCTTCTTTTTTTTTTATTTTTTTATTTTTTTTTTGATATTTTAGATGATCCTTGTCTAGGGTGATTTGAGGGTATATTTTTGAGTTTAGTTTTTTCTTGGTTTAAGGTAGGTAGGAAAGGGACTTTCTGGGATTTTGGGTTCTTGACGGTATGGGGAGATGGCCATACTTCATTTCAAATTCCGATTGCTTATTTTTCGTAAAACATGACAACAGTTCATCTATCTACATGTGTTCGCTCCTTTCTTTGCATTTGTTTCTTTTTTTTTTTATGCCCTAACTTTTGCCTGGACCGCTCTTTGCGAGTTTCAATCCACCGGGCGCTTTTTTTTTTTTTTTTTTTTTTTTTTTTTTTTTTTGCTAGGTCGCCGCTGCGGGTTTTCAAACTAGCGAGCTTATTTTCTTGTTATTATTATTTTCTAAAGGACTTGCACTGAAAGAATATGATATTAACAAGGGAAATTAGTGACCTCAAACTTGCCCCAGCATGGAGGACTTAAAGCGTTAAAATGAGCCAAAAGTCAAAGATGCATGGATGGAATTATGATAAAACAGGGGCAATGACGAACTTGAACCAAAGTGGTCAAAAGGATAACTTTTATTGATGACAATCTTTGAAAAGGAAACTGACCCTTATTGAAATATCCTAAGGCCTTGGGCGAGCTGCAGGATTGCATTACATAAAAATGCATGACGAAAACACAAATGCTTGACGATCAACACCTCGATCCTCTTCAACTACTGCCATCCCGGCCTGACAGCCCTGATCTCAAAGGGTTTAGTCCTTCACTTCTCTCATCAAAGGTCAACTGTTTTGTGTCAATAAGATTTTGAACCAACTGCTTCAAAGGATGGCAATTCTCAGTAGAGTGGCCAATTGCACCAGAATGGAATTCACAGGCAGCCTTTGCATTGTATCTTCTTGGGAATGGAGGTTGGACTGGCTTCATCCCACGAGGAGAGACCAACCCATGGTTGATTAGATAGCTGCACAAATCAGTGTATGACATAGGAATGGGGTCGTACTGACGTGACTTTCCTTGTCCCGCTATAGCATTGATTCCTCCGTTTTTCTTTGCGGGCAAATCATTAGCATTGTTGGCGCCAGTTAGGGTTGCGGGGATTCTTCCTCTTTTCATCCCGACTTCAAGCCTTGCCCCTACTTTGATCACATCTGAGAAGCTTGAGGACCCACTTCCAACCAGACGTTCATAGAAAACAACTGGGAGAGTCTCCATGAACATAGACACTATTTCCTTCTCAGTCAGTGGTGGCTTCACCTGGGCAGCCGTATTTCTCCATCTTTGAGCATATTCCTTAAAGGACTCATGATCTTTCTTGCTCATATACTGCAGCTGAATCCGATCTGGAGCCATGTCTTTGTTGTATTCGTACTCCTTTAAGAAAGCCTCAGAAAGGTCCTTCCAACTGTGGATGTCGGGTCAGGTCGCAATCGCATGTACCAATCCGAGAGATGCCCCGTTAAGGTCATCTTCGAAGTAGTGGATGAGCAGTTTGTCGTCGTGATTGTATGCGGTCATCCTTCGGGCGTACATGGTTATGTGTCTATTTGGGCAGCTGGTACCACAATATTGGTCAAAGACCGGCACCTTCATCTTTGGGGGAATAACCAAGTCTGGAACAAGACATAGATCACGGCGTCTTTAGCTTTGGTTTTTGAATCCTCTATGGTTTTCAAGCGCTTTTCCAACTCATGCAACCGATCTGCAGGTTGCGAATTCTCGAATAGGTGACCTTGAGGATCACCATTCACATTGAAAATAGAAACCTCATGTGGATCAAGACCTCCTGGCGTGAGCGAGATGATTGACCCCAAATCCGGATGAGGAATAGCGATCCACGCCTTCAATGGGTCCCGAGGTAGGAAGGATGGTTGCGACCTCTCCCGGGTTAACGACAATGATAGTTTCCGGTAGTGGCCCCATTTTTCAAAGCTTGCGGGGCGTCCATCATTTCATCATCCGCATTCTTATCGCATCCATCTGCATTTCTATCACCCCGACTTTATTATTTAACGACTGATTCTCTTGGACTAGTGCCTGATTCCCTTGGACTAGCTGCTTGAGGACTTCCACAATCGGATTATCTGGACCTGAATTGCCGAGACTCTCAATCACTAGGCTTCCTTGATTGGTTGCCATAAATCTTGAGACCCAGAAGTTCTTTGTTGACAAACCAATTGACCCTCTTCCTTAAGACAGGACACATGACATGAGCATATGGATGAAAGAAATGACGAAGCATGTTCACTAAAGGCATGTTTCACAAAGAGTTAACACCAGTTAGGACAGGATAGGAATTTTGACGAACTTCTTCAGTCATTTATCGAGGAATGGAGGAGATGCAAATTTTTTTTTATTTTCTATTATATTTTTTCTATTTATTTTTTTGAAAGAATGACTATTCCGCAAAGCCGTCTCGTCAGCAGTTAACTGCCAGCGTGGCGTCCGTTAAGGTCATAGACAGAAAACTACAAAAAAGGACCAAATTGACACAAAACTGAAACATAAAGGACCAAAACGAGAAAAAAAAAGATAAAGGACCAAAATGAAATCGAGGCCAAAGATAAAGGACCAAAACAGTAATTTAGCCTAAAAGATTAATGAGTGGTAAGGTAAAAAATAAATGAATGGTTGAAAAGGTTAAAAACACCCTAACACATTTATATTCATCTACACAAGATCAAGCAATACAATTTTTAGCACAAAGATGAGCACCAAAAGGGCCTCTAAGGCCGAAACCTATATGAACATAAACAACAAGGTTTTTCATGCCAAAACTCATAATCAACACATGGAACACTTTATGCAAATCAAGCATTTATTTACACAAAGATCAAAGAGTAAAAGGAAGGCAAACAAAAACCCTAATTCTTAAGGCTTAAAACCGAACCTATTACACCCCTCTAGATCAAAACAAAATTCAAACTTGCAAGTTATGACATGAACAATAAGATGCATATATCACATGAAAATCCTTTATTCATGAAAAGATGACAAAAATGCAAAAGAACATGGTTGAAAACACAAGAACCCTCTCCTCAAGGCCAAGGGCTCACTTCAAACACCCAAGGCTCCCAATGTCCTTGACATAGTGTTTGAAATGAACCCTCTAAGCCTCTTAGAGAGGAAAGAGGAGTAGAAGAAAGATTCACATGCTAATAGTTAAAAATGCAAGAGATGTGATGTTTACCTCAAGATCAAAGCTACACAAGAATAGAAGAATGAAGATCAAAACCAAAACAAACCAAAACCTTCACAAATCACCAACAATGCCACGCAAATCTCAAGAAAGCAAGCTCCTTTTTGGTGTAAAAATGGAATCAAAGGTGAAGAGAAGAAGATATGTGAATGTGAAGTAGGTTTAAGGTGATTTGGTGGATGAAACTTGAGAAAGAAGATGGAGGAGGAGAGTGAGAGGGTTCGGCCTTGAGAGAGGAGAAGGAGAGGAGAAGAGTGTGCTAGGGTAAAATGAGAGTGTGTATGTGAGCTAGGTCTTATTTTGGGCTTTTATATGAAGTGAAAACTTAAAGGGTAATTAGGACAATGTAACTCTTGCAAACCAATAGGATTTGAGATAAATTTTGAATCAAGGGTCAAGATGCAAGATCACATGGATTGAGGGTAATTAAAATCATAAAATGGGAGAGAGAGAGGGCTGGAATGCGCAGCCTAAGAAGGGTGGTGAAGGTTAAGCTCATTTACAAAAATGTAATTTTCTACAAAGCTTATTACACAAGTGCCATTTTGATTCAAATGAAAGGTGAGGATTGATTTTCACATTTAAATGGAAGGCCATGATTTAATACAATTTGCAAGCAATAAAAATAAATGGAAATGGGGTGAAATGGGGCTGATTATGCGCAGCAAGGAGTGTGAGAGAGTGAGTGGAATTGCAAATTGTACTATTGTACTATCCTTATCCTTTCAAAATGCAAAAAGGATGTAGAATATTCCCTTCTAGATTATTCTTCCTAGTTCATGCCATTTTGGGCTATATCCATGATTCAATGATTGGGCTCTGAATTTTATGATCTCACCAATCCCAAAATTGATTTATTTACCCCACCTCAAAGGAAAAGACCATTTTACCCTTCTATCCAAAAACTAGGCTTTTAGGCCAAAAGGTTTAATATTTATGCACAAAAATAATCACAATGGAGCACAAATATCCCTCAAATAAATCATTGATGATTATTCAAGGATTTGGGATGAAAGACCGCTTTTATTGTGAAATGACCAAAATGCCCTTTCACTCTAAAAACCCTAGCTTTTGCCTGAAACACATTTCCACTTCAAAAATGATTTTTGAAGCTTTGAAATGACTTCAAAAACCTAAATGCAATGCATGATGTTTTTTTTTTTAATTTAATTATTTTTGGGGAAAATTAGGGTTTTGACCTAAACCGGACAAAATTGGGGTATGACAAGGTCTATTTGCTAGACTGATAATGATGATGATTGGCTGATCCTAGTGTCTAGTATATATATATTTTGAGTTTCAAGTTGTTTTATATTTTGAGGATACCGAATATATTATATACTGGTTTATCTTATACTTGTCTCATTGAACTGCATCGAGATGTATAGTAAATCTCGTGATTTTTGTTTGAGCTCCACATGCATTCGACATGCATTCAAAAAGTTGTACGTTGTGTGTTTTTCACCTTTAATATGTTTAAGTTCTCTTATCAGGAATTTATAATAAATCAGTCTAATATGGATAGAAAGTGGATGTCCGCCATAAATGCTATCAAAAGAATATGTTGATGGAGTGGAATATTTTGTGAACTTTGCCGCTCGACGTTTAGGAACTTCTAGTAAGTTCAAGTGTCCTTGTTTAAGATGTTGTTACGCCAATCGAGTTCTGCACTTGAGTTGGAAAGACATTTAAAGGCCAACGGAATCGATCAAAGTTATATTTGTTGGACAATGCACGCGAGGAAAGAGGTGAACCTTCAAATATGGATAATAGTACTCAAGGATGTGATCCGGTTGATTATCCCGAAACACATACATTTGACGGCGACCAATTTGAAGAGACGGCAAAGGCGGTTGAAGACGATCTTAATGATTGTCCTCAAATGTTTGAGAAGTTGATAACCGACGCGAGACACCGCTTGTATGCGGTGCACCGAATTCACAAAGTTATTGGGTCGTGATAAAGTCAGTATAACTTGAAAACTTGCCACGGATGGACGGATAAGAGCTTTACGGAATTACTTGCACTATTGAAAGATATGTTGCCGGAAGACAATGTGCTCCCTTCTCGGACGTATGATGCAAAACAAATGTTAGGCACAATTGGTTTGAACTATGAGAAGATACATGCTTGTCCGAATGATTGCATTTTATTTCGCAAGGAACATGCATTGTTAAAGTCGTGCCCTAAATGTAATGCATCGCGGTATAAGAAGAAAGAATCTGCTCCAGAAAAGGTATTGTGGGATTTTCCCATAATTCCTCGATTTAGCCGTATGTACCGTAGTTCGGAAGATGCAAAACAATTGACTTGGCATGAGGATGAAAGGATTAACGATGGCATGCTACGACACCCGGCGGATTCTCCACAGTGGAAAAAGATTGATATTGATTATCCTGATTTTGGGGATGACCCAAGAAACCTACGCCTTGCATTGTCTGCCGATGGATTTAACCCACACGGTATCCAGAGTAGCTCCCACAGTACATGGCCTGTGATTTTGGCTATTTATAACTTACCTCCATGGCTTTGCATGAAACGCAAGTATATGATGTTGTCTTTGTTAATTTCTGGCCCCAAACAACCAGGAAATGATATTGATGTATACTTGGCTCCTTTAATAGAAGACTTGAAGCAAATGCGGGAGATTGGGGTAGAGGTGTATGATGGGTTCAGAGAAGAAAGTTTCATTCTTAAGACTATGATTTTTGGCACCATTAATGACTTTCCAGCATACGGCAATCTATCTGGGTACAGTAACAAAGGTCAGTGTGCATGTCCTATATGTGAAGATAATACAGATTGGATGTGGTTGGAACATGGCAAGAAGAATATATATCCGGGCCATCGGAGATTTTTGCCACCAACTCATCACTATCGGGTGTGGAGAAAGGCATTCAATGGGAATTCGAAACTCAGTAAAGCTCCCCGCTTTGACCAGGTGAACAACTATTTGAAAAGGTTAAAGATATGGACATTAAGTTTGGGAAGCCTTTTGCGGAGAGCTTGCCAAACGAGGGTGGAAGAAAAAGTCGATTTTCTTTGAGTTGCCATACCGAAGTCATTACACGTTAGACATTTCATTGATGTGATGCATGTTGAAAAAATGTATTTGAAAGTGTCATTGGTACCTTACTCAATATGCCGTAAAGACTAAAGATACTATCAACACAAGGTTGGATTTGGTTAGTATGGGGTGGAGACCGGGTTGGGTCCGATAAAGAAGGGTACACGTACATATCTACCTCCGGCAGCTCATACTTTATCTAGAAAGGAGAAAACTGTCTTTTGTAAGTTTCTTCAGGGAGTTAAAGTTCCAGAGGGGTACTCTTCAAACGTTACGAACCTTGTATCGATGAAAGACCTCAAGTTAAAGTCTCTAAAGTCTCATGATTGTCATGTTCTCATGGAGAATTTGCTACCCATTGGTATACGGTCCATTATGCCCATCAAAGTGCGTCAGGCCATAACTAAGCTTTGTTTCTTCTTTAAGGCGATTTGTAGTAGAGTGATTGACCCTGGGAAGTTGCCAGCTCTGCAAAGATCATTTACTGTCACTTTATGTGAGTTGAGATGTTTTTTCCGCCTTCATTCTTTGACATAATGATTCATTTAATAGTTCATCTGGTTAGAGAGACACAATTGTGTGGCCCATGTTACATGAGATGGATGTATCCATTTGAGCGATACATGAAAATATTAAAAGGATATGTTAAAAACCGATCACGGCCCGAGGGGTTGCATTGTTTGAGCGCTACATAGTTGAAGAAGCTATTGAGTTCTCCACCGGCTATCTATCTAGTGTTGAATATTCCATTGGGTGCCAGGGAGCGTCACACGAGGAAGCGTTAGTAAGGGGATGACAGGGAAGGAAAATAGTGATGGTATCCGGAAAGAAATTGAGAAAACACACTTATATGTTCTCGCACAATGATAGTCGAGTTGATTCATATGTTGTCAAACACATGGAGATTCTTGAGAGTGATTACCTGTGTAAGAGTCAAGTCCAGTTACAAAAAGAACACAATCGGAGTTTTATATTGTGGCTAAAAGATCAAATTGATATTGAGTTTGTTTCGAATCCTACCTCGATTTCAGAAAGATTGAGATGGTTAGCAAAAGGACCAAATATACATGTTTTGTCTTACACTAGCTATCTACAAAACGGGTACACGTTCTATACAAAATCCCATGATGATCAGAGTAAAATGCAAAATAGTGGGGTGACTCTTGTAGCTAAATCTATGCATACATCAAGTGCCAAAGACCGAAATCCTGTTTACGCGAATATGTCATACTTCGGTGTCATTGAACACATATGGGAGTTGGATTACAATATGTTTTGGGAGCCTGTGTTCAAATGTAATTGGGTTGACAATAATAGTGGTGTACAGATGGATGACTCGGGTTTCATGCGTGTGAATTTCAACAAGTTAGCGTATAAAGATGAACCTTTTATTTTAGCTTCGCAAGCCCAACAAGTGTTTTATGTCACCGATCCATTGATATCAATTGGTGCATTGTTTTATTGACATACAAAAATTATTGGTGAATGACATTGGTGATCAAGCGCACGAAGATGTTGATATTGAGGATGACCCTTTCTTGGGACATCGCAACCAATAATAAGGAAAGTACTTCTAAAGATGATATTTTGTATGTTAGAAAGGATCATAACGATGGAATTACGTTTCGTCAAAAACAAAGTACTAAGAAGCGAAAAGAAAAATATCATACAAATAAACAAGTAGCTAGTAACATTAGGTCGAGGAAAAGGAAAAGGTAAATATATCAAACATGTTTCTTTTTTATTCAAGATTATAAAATAACATTTAGCCTAATAAAAATGATTATATTTTGTTGCAGGTGAGATGACTTCCCACGAGAGTGATGATAGTGCACATGACAGTGGTCATGAGAGTGATGATAGTGCACATGATAGTGGTCATGAGAGTGCACGTCAGCCCCAAAAAAAGTTCACTCATCGTGGAATGACAGTTAAGAAGAATATCATCAATCGGGGGAACAAAGGGCTTCCTAAACTTACAGTAAGATACTTACTATTTAACTAACTTTGTTACATACTTTTTAACTATTTGTTCTCTAATTTACACAAGTAATAATGCAGGTTGTATGGAATACTAAAAACCAACCGATTGGCCCCAATGGTAAAGAGTTGCAAAGCTTCATTGGTGCCAGAGCGAGGCAGGATATACCAATTACAATCAAAAGTTGGAAAGTTAAGAAGAAAAAAGAAGACCCATACAAGAAACTTAAAGATGAGCTATGGCAAATGATACAGGTGAACATTTAAATCACTTAACGTGTTGTAAAACTCTATCTTGGTTGAAAAACTAGTTTTATAATTGAATGTAAACAAAATACTTTGATTTGGACGAGTCTCGAAAAGACTATTGTCTTAGGAAAGCTGCAAAAGCGCCTGTAAGATTCAGATCAACTCTAACAAAGTGGGCTCACGATGAAGAGGGGAACGCCAAAAACCATCCTCCACCACGATATGATGGGATCATAACACCGGAGGATTGGAGTGCATTTGTATCTTCACGCGAAACTGAGGAATTCCAGGTTTGCACAATTACTTGTTATACATATACCTATGTTTGACAATTATAAAGTCTTGAATGTAAAAATATGTCTCTTTATAGATTTTAAGCAATGAAAATCGCGAGAGAGCGAAAAGTCCTGAATACCCTTATAGAGCCGGTGTTACGAGTTATCCAGATATTGAAGAAAGATTGGTAGGCACTTTATCTTTTATTTTATCTTTCATTTATTAAATTAATTTTCTGATTTATTTACTAATCAATTGTAAATTTTAATAGCTGCGAGAGGATGGAAAAGATCCTTGTGAGGAATCTATTGACCGAAGTGTTTTGTGGTTGGAAGCCCGAAAAAACAAACAAGGTGTTGTTGACGACCCAAAAACGAGAGAGGTGTCTCAAATAATTGTAAGTATGATAAAATTAAAAAAAAACTATATTGTTTATGTTATTTATAATAATGTCTATTAATAATCTCTAATAATTTTTGTGAATCAGAATCCATATCACAATCGTTATCACAAAGAGAGATTATGATTGTGATGGTCCGACCGACATCCTTGGTCGTGCATTGGAAATTGAAGAGTATTCGGGACGCCTACGGGGTTTGGGATTTGGCATTTCTCCAACCACTTTATGGGTTTCAAAGAGACAAAGAAAAGAAGAGGAACGACAAAGAAAAGAAGAGGAACGAGAAAGTAGAGAAAGAAAGTTGGAAGCTATGGTATCAATGCTACACAAAGAGCTTCTTGAATTAAAAGCTAGAGTTGGTCCAGGGGACTAATGATGTATCATCTTCTAACCTAGATAACTTGAGGATAGTTGCAATATTAAGTCCCAATGAGGTAAAACTTTAAAGTTTAAATAAGATACTACTATTAGCAATGAATTATACTTTCAGCTTATAAACTTTAAAGTTTATGGTCCGATTGACACCGCATCTTTCTTTTAATCGGAGTGTGTACATGTAGTCATGTGATGAAAAATAGCTAAGGTTTTAGTCATGATTAAGCGTATGGGTATTGATATTTGGTTATCATTTAATTTAGGTTAACAATGGTTATTGTGAATTATATATATCAAACCCGCTTACATTGGTCGCAAAGGGCATTGTTTGTAATAATGAGGACTCCACCTTGCACAATCTTCCCATACCTCCAAATCATGCGAGAGTCAGAGTTGAGATTGTTGTTGTGGGTGATGCTGAATTGCCGGTACCAATTGACACTGCAGAGATGACTTTATTGACTGTAAGTGATGCACTTGGCACCTTTGTGGCATGGCCATCAAATCTTATCAATGTAAGGAGCAATTAATATATTTGTTAATATTTCCATATTGCCTTATTGTCATAAATTTATAAATAATTATATTTCTTAATATATAGGTAAACAAAGCTAGATCTCGGATTTCTAGGCATGTTGGCAAATCCCAACGCTCCCCTTCTAAAGCTACCAAGAACCATGTGTCTAGGCGAGTAGATAAAGGAAAAGAGATTCAATCCCAACCCTCCACTTCTATTGCTCCCAAGAAATCAGTGTCTCGGCAAGTAGATAAAGGAAATGACATTCAATCCCAACCCTCCTCTTCTAAGGAATTCATCGCTTATATAAAGAATCATGCCGCAACAATGACGAATGGAGATTTGATAAATGTATTGATTGATCCAGACATCCTGGGAGTTGACTGCATTATACCCCTTTCACAAGGTGAACTGCGAGAGGTATATGATCACAAGTGGGCATCTCAGGCTACTATTTTAATATACATCAGGTATTATTATTATTATTATTATTATTATTATTATTATTATTATTATCATTATTATTATTATTATTTGTTAATTTATTTGTATACATTTTAACTATAGGTATTTGTTCTATGAGATTATGAGTCCCATGGACTTGACACAAAAATTAATCTTCTTGTGCCCCGAACGTACTCATCTACTGAATCTCTGCATTAGAAATGGCACCTCAAAAGAAAATGTTGCAGAAATGAAGAAAAACATTAAACAAAACAAGGAAGCGGTAAAAGCCTATATCAACGAACGCTTGGCTTTGGCACATGAAAGCAATTGTGATAGCTTGTTTTTGGCACCCACTCTCTTAGAGTAAGAAATTATCTATCCCCTACCTACGGATTGAGCTAAGACATCTGAAATGTTGAATGAAATTCCTTTCCTTTTTGTATCCAAAGAAATATATATGACGTGTTTTTGAAATATCTCATTATTTATTTGGCTATTCAAATTTTTTGTAGAAAACATTGGATATTGTTGGTAGTTGATCCTAAAAGAAATAGAATTTTCTATTTAGATTCGTGTCATGGTGATCCTAACAACCACCTCAAGATGAGAGCTATATTTGAAAGGTGTGTATGGCACTACAACAGGAAAAACCAACAGGTGCTGCAAAATATTGTATATATATACCAGAAACAGAAAATATTTTTTTTTTAAAAAAACAGAGAATTAGGGGCGCTCAAAGTTAAAAGCGCCTCTGTTTGTGTAAGCACACTTGACAATCAGGGGCGCTCCCAAGAGAAAGCGCTTCTGTTGGTCAGACCAACAGGGGCGCTTCTACCTAGAAGCGCCTCTGATTGTCAAGTGCGCTAACACCAACAGGGACGCTTTATAAACTGAGCGCCCCCAATTGTTAGAGACGCCAAGACCAATAGAGGCGTTTTATTTGCGAGCGCCCCTGTTGCCTAATTATTATAGGCGCTTCCTGAGCGCTCCTAGCGCTAGATTCAGGGGCGCTCGTAAGCGCCCCCAATTGCAAATTTTTCTTGTAAATTACAATTAGGAAAGTTGTTAGATATTAATTGTGGGTTCTAGTTTAGAAATATATTAGTTTTGTCACTTGTGCACACTAGACTCTTTTTTTTACCACTAGCCTCTTCTTGTTACACATAAAGTTCATTATTTGGAAGACTAGACTATGGTTCCGTTGTCTTGACCAAAGGACCGAGAATAGAAATCAGTGTTATTAAACCCGGACCGACCCGGTCGGTCGGCCCGGTTCGCCCGACACCCGGAAGAAGCAGCGATTCGGTCACTGGATTGGATCGGCTACGCATTTGACCCGTGAAAACCCGGTCAACCCAATATAACCCGTGTGACTCGTCGACCCGGTTCCACCCTGTTTTAAATGCAAACCGAAGTTTTAATTATTTAAAATGTATGAGAGATGGATCGAACACGCGTCCCACATGCTGTAGTTGCTGAACTTTACCACTACGACAGAATTCTTGTTGTTTAATAGTCTTGCTTATTCTTGTTATATCTATTGCTTTAGTAACTTTTCAAATCTAATATATGTGCCTCTCGCAAGTCTTGCTCATCTGATTTAATATGGATCTGTTTTTTTTTACTTTTTAAATTCATGTGACTCACATAATTAATTATATAGCTCAAAAAATATAAGTAACTATGTTCCACAATATTTTATATTTATGCCCTCAGATAGATATATTTTATATCAATAAAAATTTATAAGGCAAGATTTACCAAAAAAAAAAAGTTTATGAGGCAATATTATGATTTTATAGTTAATTTGTTTAATATAATTTAAAATTTGTATCATCATTGAAGTCAAAATTTGATTTTTCATTATACTTGGTTACAAATACAAATAGTTAAAAACTTTTTAGTGGTGTTACGGGTCATGCGGGCCAACTAGTGACCCACCGGTCCGCCCATTGACCCAGTGATCCAATACCTTGATCGGGTTGATCACCGAGCCGGGTTTAATAACATTGATAGAAATAGAATATGAGATAGATATAGCTTGGGAAAATAAGGAGTGGAATTGAAAAAATTTTAAAAGAGGAAAATTTGTTTGTTTTTTTTATATGAATTGATTCTTCATTATATTCGAATTGCTTGATGGGTCATATGTTAAAGTTCTCTTCTCGTGATTTTATTATAAATATTTGGAAATTATGGATAGAAATTGGATGTCCGCCAATCGCTGTCCAAGGAGTATGCATTACCGGAGTGGATTATTTTGTGAAATTGTCTTTTGTTGAACGTTTAGGGACTTCTAGTGGTATGAAATGTCCTTGTTTAAGTTGTTGTTATGTAAAATCGATTCTTTATCGCAGAGGAGTTGGCACGACATTTAAATGCGAATGGAATTGATCAAAGTTACACTTGTTGGATAATGCACGGTGAGAAAAAAAGTGAATCTTCAAATATGAATGATATTACTAAGAGATATGCGCCGCCGGTTGACACCAGAACACATTCATTTGATGTGAACGAATTTGAAGAGATGGCAAAGGTGGTTGAAGAGGATATTAATGATTGTCCTGAAATGTTTGAGAAGTTGATAACTGATGCAGAGACACCATTGTATGCGGGTTGTACTGAATTCACAAAATTATTGGCTGTGATCAAGTTGTATAACTTGAAAAATCGCAACGGATGGACGAATAAGAGCTTTACCGATTTACTCGCACTTCTGAAAGAAATGTTGCCGAATGATAATGTGCTTCCTTCTCGGACGTATGATGCAAAGCAAATGTTGGGGTTTATTGGCTTGAACTATGAGAAGATACACGCTTGTCCGAATGATTGCATTTTATTTCGGAATGAACATGTGTTGTTAAAGTCGTGTCCTAAATGTAATGCACCGCGGTATAAGAAGAAAGTGTCTGCTCCAGAAAAGGTGTTGTGGTATTTTCCTATAATTCCTCGATTTAGGCGCATGTATCGTAGTTTAGAAGATGCAAAACACTTGACATGGCATGAGGATGAAAGGATTAAAGATGGTATGCTCGACACCCTACAGATTCTCCGCAATGGAAAAAATTAATATTGAGTATCCTAATTTCGGGGATGACCCGAGAAACCTACGCCTTGCGTTGTCTGCTGATGGATTTAACCCGCACGGTATCCAGAGTAGCTCCCACAGTACATGGCCCATGATTTTGGCGATTTATAACTTACCGCCTTGGCTTTGCATGAAACGCAAATATATGATGTCAGTCTTTGTTAATTTCAGGCCCAAACAACCAGAAAATGATATTGATGTATACTTGGCTCCTTTAATTGAAGACTTGAAGCAAATGTGGGAGACTGGGGTAGAGGTGTATGATGGGTTCAGAGAAGAAAGTTTCACCCTGAGGGCTATGATCTTTGGCACAATTAACGACTTTCCTGCATACGGCGATCTATCTGGGTACAGTAACAAAGGGCAGTGTGCATGCCCTATATGTGAAGATAACACAGATTGGATGTGATTGGAACATGGTAAGAAGAATATATATCTTGGTCATCGTAGATTTTTTCCATCAACTCATCACTATCGATTGTGGAGAAAGGCATTTGATGGGAATACAAAAACACGTAGAGCTCCCCCGCCTTTGACAGGCGAACAGGTATTTGAAAAGGTGGAAGATTTGAACATTAAATTTGGGAAGCCTTTTGTAGGAGAGCTTGCCAAACGAGGGTGGAAGAAAAAGTCAATTTTCTTTGAGTTGCCATACTGGAAGTCATTATACGTAAGGCATTTCATTGATGTGATGCATGTTGAAAAGAATGTCTTCGAAAGTGTCATTGGTACCTTAATCAATATGCCGGGTAAGACTAAAGATACCATCAACTCAAGGTTGGATTTGGTTAGTATGGGTTTGAGACCTGAATTGGGTCCGGTAAAGAAGGGTACACGTACATATCTACCTCCGTGACTCATACTCTATCTAGAAAGGAGAAGACTGTCTTTTGTGAGTTTCTTCATGGAGTTAAAGTTCCAGAGGATACTCTTCAAATGTGGCGACTCTTGTATCGATGAAAGACCTCAAGTTAAAGTCTCTAAAGTCCCACGATTGTCATGTTCTCATGGAGCATTTGCTATCCATTGGTATACGATCCATTTTGCCTAAGAAAGTGTGTCAGACCTTAACCAAACTTTGTTTCTTCTTTAAGGCGATTTGTAGTAGAGTGATTGACCTCGAAAAGTTGCCAACATTGCAAAGAGAAATTACTCACACTTTGTGTGAGCTTGAGATGTATTTCCCACCTTCCTTTTTTGACATAATGATTCATCTAATAGTTCATCTGGTTAGAGAGACACAATTGTGTGGCCCATGTTACATGAGATGGATGTATCCGTTTGAGCGTTACATGAAGATATTAAAAGGATATGTGAATAATCGATCACGACCTGAGGGTTGTATTGTTGAGCGCTACATAGTTGAAGACGCTATTGAGTTTTGCACGGGCTATCTATCTAGTCTTGAATATTCTGTGGGACTGCCAAGGTCTCGTCATGTAGGAAGGATTAGTAAAGGGATGACAGGAACTAAATTAGTGATGGTATCAAGGAAAGAACTAGAGCAAGCACACTTGTACGTTCTTCACAATGATAGTGAGGTTGATTCATATGTTGCCAAACACAAGGAGATTCTTAAGAGTCAATTCCCGGGAAAGAAGCAAGTTTGGTTAGCAAAAGAACACAATAGGAGTTTCATAGTGTGGCTAAAAGATCACATTGATGTTGAGTGTGTTTCGAATCCTACTTCGATTTCAAAAAGATTGAGATGGTTAGTAAAATGTCCAAATATACATGTCTTCTCTTACAACAGCTATCTAATGAACGAGTGCACTTTCTATACAAAAGAACAAGATGATCATGGTAAATTGCAAAATAGTGGGGTGACTCTTGTAGCTCATTCTATGCATGCATCCAGTGCCAAAGACAGAAATCCCATATATGCGAATATGTCATACTTTGGCGTCATTGAACACATACGGGAGTTGGATTACAATATGTTTCAGGAGCCTGTGTTCAAATGTGAATGGGTTGACAATAATATCGGTTTCTGATTGATGAATCGGGGTTCATGCGGGTGAATTTCAACAAGTTAGGATATAAAGATGAACCTTTTATTTTAGCATCGCAAGCTCAACAAGTGTTTTATGTCACTGATCCAGTTAATATCAATTGGTCTATTGTTCTATTGACTGACAAAAAATTTGTGTATAACAATGATGATGATGAAGCACCAGATGATGTTGGTGTTGAGGACGACTCTTTCTTCAGAACATCAGAACCAATAATAGGGGAAAATACTTCTATAGAGGATGTTGTATATTTTAGAAAGATCATAATGATGGAATTACTATTCGTCGGAAAAAAAATACCAACACGCGAATTGCAAACAAAATTTTTGTGAACACTCAATTTTTAACGTTATTTTTGACGTTTTCTCAAAAAATTACGAAAAAATGCATTTTTGCGTCTTTTGCGTGTTTAGTCGTCGAATACGTCATTTTACTCGTTTTTTTTACTTTCGCGCTATTTTTACTCTTTTTTAAAAGCAAGATATATATAATTCGAAAATTACAAAAAATAGTAAGTTTTATTTAATTTGTTTAAGTAAGTTGTCTTTTTACAATAATCCAAAAATAATAATAAAATAAATACTAAATTAAATAAACAAAGAAATACAATGATTCAGAGGGCGTGAGCGGTAGGAGGTGATTTGGGTCCGATCCAAACCTACAAACAAAAGTCAGGCCCAGTCAAACCCAGTCAAATGTAATTAATGCAAAAACCTAAAATTTTAGTATATAAACAGGGTCTAAACACAGTCAAAAGAGGAGGTGGAGACGGCAAGAAAAAATATCGGATCAGAATTCTCACCCAAAAATTAGATCGGTCAAAAAAATATATGATGTAGAAGCTCCCCTCTCCTACTTCCACAGCCACGCACCATCTCCACCAAACTCACCCCCCTCTCCAAACAACCACCACAACTCACCCTCACCAACAACCACCACCAGCCACCCACACATCTCCAACAACCATCACAAGCCACCACAGCCCATCGCGAAATCCCTCCCAAAATGAACCCGAATGCAGCCACCTCCTCCCACCACTTTCATCTCACCGAAACTGTCCCTCTCCCTCACCAAATAGCATGAAACGTCCCTCAGTCCAGCGATTTCCACCATTTCCGGAGAACCCAAACCTCCATCCCACCATCGAAGCCTTCTTCCTACCTCTCTCGCAGCTTCCCCACTCCAACGCCTCTGTCTCTCTCTCTCTCTCTCTTCTCCCTTCCACATTTTCTTCGAAACTCACTCTTTCTCTCTCTAGCTATGGTGGTGGTGACATGTGAGGAAGAAGGAGATATGGGTATCGTGACCCAGATGACCAGATCTGATCTTGTTTTTTTTTTTTTTTTAATTTACTTTCATTTTGTTTCCATCTTTGTTTTATTTATGTTTATTTAGTTTCTGATATAATTACCTACACCCCCTGTTCAACACGCCCCACTCCCCTCTGAGCCCACAGTGTGTTTTTTCTTTTCAGCGCCCCAAATCACAAAAAAATGCCACTGGGCCTATTCCTACACCCCCTATTTGATGATGTAACCCTCTCGTATTTAATTGCACCCTCTTTTATTATTGCACCCCATTTCAAATTTCTCTCATTATTTTTCTCAATTTTCTCGCATCAATTATTATTGTATTTATTTACTGTTATTTAGTCTTTCAAAAAATAATAATTAGCCTTTGGTCGAGACGTACGTCTTATCAAATCCGCAACACCGGTTTAAGAGACCCGAGTTGTGCAACTTGGTCCTAAACCACTTTAAAACTAAAACCGAATGACAACCCTAATCAGTTTATTATTACATAGCACCTATTTTCAAAAATACAAAAAATAGGGGTTTGGCCGAGATGTACATCTTGTCAATCCCGGTTTAAGAGACTCGAGTCGTACGACTTAGATCTTAAACCCTTTCAAAACTAAAATCAACCAACAAACAAATTTTCAGAAAGAACTACGTGACTTTTGAGTCTCTCATCGCATCGGAGAGTACGTAGGCGCGGGGTCTCCCTGTCAAAGTCAAAATTAAATTTTCTTAAATTAGTCCGTTACAAATAATTAATTTTCTACTAAATTTTATTAAGTATTATTTCTGGGGTAAAATAATTTGTAATTTATTTGCACAATCAAATTTAGGGTAACTGTCCTAGGACAGATGTACTAGGGGTGCAGTGGAATTAGGTTTCCGCCCTTCCCTATGCATAACCGACTCCCGAATCCGACCTAGTTAACGCAGACCAAATAACTTTAAATTAGGTTTTTCTCAATTTTCCTATTATTAATAAATTGGGTGGCGACTCCTCGAATAATTTATATTTGAACCGTCAACGTCGAGATCCAGGTCACGACAGATGGCGACTCCACTGGCGAAAATGAGCACAAAGGGGCAACTGTGAACACTCAATTTTTTCCAGTGTTTTTCACTTTTTTTCGAAAAAATTACAAAAAATAGTCACTTTTTGTGTATTTTCGGGTTTTAGTTTTTAGCTACTATGCGAAGGTAATTTCTCTCACCTCAGACCTCTTTTTGACGATCCGAATGGTAAAAGTGAAGACATATGTGCCACGAACCTGCTGTCAAAAAATGAAGACGATCCAACGGTTAACCAAATCGGAATCGCACTTTTACGGTGAGAGGTTTGAGAAAAAAATGGCCCAAAACTGCAGCTATTGCGAAAGTAATTTCTCTCTCCTCAGACCTCATTTCGACGATCCGAACGGTGGAAGTGAAGATATATGTCTCACGAACCTACTGTCCATAAATAAAGACGATCCAACGGTTAACGAATCCAGAATCACATTTTTATGATGATAGGTTTGAGAAAAATGGGAATTGTGTTCTCCAAGTGGGAATTGTTTTTTCTATCTTGTTTTAGTCCTACACATCGCTTGCAAGAAACAACAACCCCATAGCAATTGACTATAAAAGAGGTTGAGAGGTGAAGGTTTATGGGGAGATCATTGGCGGGTTAAGTGATATTTTGGGTCAAGCCTTTGCGGCCCATTTCACTAAAAGCCTATCTTTGATCATTTAGTATGTTTTGAGTCGGTTTTCCGGTTCTCAAAGCGATTTTTGCAGTTTTGGGTCAAAATGGACCAGACGGGAGCCCGGTTCACGGTTGACCTGGTCCCATCTTTGACCCCTAACTACGTGACTTTTGAGTCTCTCATAGCACCAGAGAGTACGTAGGCGCGGGGTCTCCCTGTCAAAGTCAAAATTAAAATTTTCCAAATTAGTCATTACTCTAATTATTTGTAAATAACTAATTATTTTCATATCAAATTTTAGCCAATCTTATTTTTGGGTAAACAAATAATTAAACGACTTAGTACTTATTGCACAAATCAAATTAGGGTAACTGTCTTAGGACAGATGTGTTAGGGGTGCAGTGAAACTAGTTTTCACCCCTTCCCTTCGCATAACCGACTCCCGAATCCAACCTAGTTACGCAGACCGATAACCTTAGGTTTAGGTTTTTCTCAATTTCCCTATTTAAAAATAAATTGGGTGGCGACTCCTCGTATATATTTTCGAGCCGTCTACGTCGAGATCCAGGTCACGACAGATGGCGACTCTGCTGTGAACACTCAATTTTTAATGTTATTTTTGACGTTTTCTCGAAAAATTACGGAAAAATGCATTTCTTGCGTGTTTTAGTCGTTGAATACGTCATTTTACTAGTTTTCGTCACTTTCGCGTTATTTTTACTCTTTTTTGTTAAACAAAAAATTATGTGCTAATTCGAATATTACAAAAACAGTAAATTTAATTGATTGTCTTATTAAAATGTTTTTTTTACAATAATCCAAAAAATAAAAATAAAATAAAAAACGAATTTAATAAATAAAATAGCGGCTTCAGGGGTCAGCAAGCAGTAGAAGTTGGTTCGTCGCCTTCTTAGCGAGTCCTAAGCCCGATCTCGCAAACAACAATACAAGGCCCGATCAAACGAATTTAATGCTAAAAACCTAATTTTTACCTATAAAAGCAAGTCATTTCATAGTCAAAAGGGGGGAGGAGAGTGATTCACAAACAGGGAGCCGTCATTCACGAACAGGAGGGTGACAGCTCTAAGCCACACCCTCACACTCACGACACTCTCTCTTCCTCCCTACTTTATCTCTCATCTAAGATCTCACTCACTGAACCCATATCACCCAATGAGCTTCCTATCTCTCTCTCTCCTTCTCCAAGCGTCGTCTCTGTTGCGGCTACCCACTATGTATTGGGTTTTGTGTTTTGCTCATTCTTAGATCTGGTGAGTTTGTCTTTGGTTTTAGGCTTATTTTATTTCTTTTACAAATTCTATCAAAATATATTATCTACATCCCTTTCCCATTGTTAAACAAAAAAAAGGGGCCACCCACTTCCCAATCAAAGCTGGACCCGTGAAACCCCCCTCCCTTTTATTTGTTGTTGACATTATTTTATTTGTACATATATGTTGTATGTGTGTTACTATGTGTGTGTATATAATCATACTCTTTGATATACCATCTTCTTCCTTTATCGATTTCTTCTTCGTTTATCCAATCTTTTTTATTATTTATTTATCGTTTACTCTTGGTTTTTTGTCCAAAAATTACATTGCATTAAAATAAACAATATGTCTTCCTTTTGTTAAAATAATAATAATAAATAATAATTAGGATTTGATCGAGATGTACATCTTATCAAATCCGCAACACCGGTTTAAGAGACCCGAGTTGTACAACTTGGTCCTAAACCACTTTAAAATTAAAACCGAATGACATGTCGTTTTCCAAAAATCCCTAATCAGTTTATTATTATATAGCACCTATTTTGCAAAATAGCAATAAAAATGGGTTTTGATCGAGATGTACATCTTATCAATCCCGCAACACTGGTTTAAGATACTCGAGTTGTACAACTTAGGTCTTAAACCCCTTCAAAATTAAAATCAACCAACAAACAAATTTTCTGGAAGAACTACGTGACTTTGAGTCTCTCATTGCAACAGAGAGTACGTAGGAGCAGGTTTCCCTGTCAAGTCAAAATTAAATTTTGTTAAATTAGTCCTTTACAAATAATTAATTTTCTACTAAATTTTATTAAGTATTATTTCTGGGGTAAAATAATTTGTAATTTATTTGCACAATCAAATTTAGGGTAACTGTCCTAGGACAGATGTACTAGGGGTGCAGTGGAATTAGGTTTCCTCCCTTCCCTTATGCATAACCGACTCCCGAATCCGACCTAGTTAACGCAGACTAAATAACTTTAAATTAGGTTTTTCTCAATTTTCCTATTATTAATAAATTGGGTGGCGACTCCTCGAACAACATATTTTCGAGCCGTCTACGTCGAGATCCAGGTCACGACAATTTTATCTAGGAAAAGGAAAAGGTAATATAGACTTAATGATATCTCGTTATTTTTATTAATAGATAATTATATTGTTTTTGTAAATTTAACAATAACATGGATTATGTTATATTGCAGGTCAGATGGCATCACTTAGTGATCATGAGAGTGGTCAAGACAGTAGTCATGAGGGTGGTGCCGTTATGTTTCTAGCTTTAATTTGTAGCTACTTTTGAGTTTCATAATGTTAGTTAGTTATTATGTTGTATGATTTGGATATATATTATGTTGTAGGTACTTGTTAGTTTAATATGGTCTTTTGGTGATATGTACATATGTGTGTATCTATATTGGATTGTAATGATATTGGCTGAATTTTGTTGGAATGATATTGGATTGGAATGATATTTGATGAATTTTGTTGGAAGAGAATGAATTTATAGGTTGTAATTAAAAGGGAGAATAAACAAAAATAAAAAAAATATTTTAAAAAAAAATATCAGTCAATAGGTAGCGTTTTAAAGAAAAACGCTACAAATGAAATTAAAAAAAATCAGTCAATACGTAGCGTTTTATAGAGAAAACGCTAGAAATGAAATTAAAAAAATCATTCAATACCTAGCGTTTTATAGAAAAAACACTAGGTATGGACAAAATGCACTAGAGGATCCCTAGCGTTTTACAGAAAACGCTAGGTATGGACAAAATGCGCTAGAGGATCCCTAGCGTTTTACAGAAAACTCTAGGTATGGACAAAATACGTAAGAGGATCCCTAGCGTTTTACAGAAAACGCTAGGTATGGACAACATCCGCTAGAGGATTCCTAGCATTTTAGAGAAAACGCTAGGAATTGTAATTTTAATTTTTCAGCTTCCCTAGTGTTTTTGCGAGAAAACGCTAGGCATTGTAATTATAATTTTCACTCACACGGGCACCAAATTAAATGTTCTCTTCTCTCTCACACGAAGCAAAATCTCTCTTCATCTCTACCAAACTCTCTCTCCCTTGCGAAAACCCTAAACCCAACGAACTATCTCTCCCTTGCGAAAACCCAGCAAGCTTCGTTCATCACTCTCCACCTCTCTCACTCCAAACGTCTTCTCCTCGGTTCCAAACTTTTTCTCCTCGGTTCCAAACTTTTTCTCTTCGGTTCCAAACTCCAGCAAGCTTCGTTCATCACTCTCCATCATCATCGCCATCTTTTTCTCCTCGGTTCCAAACTCCAGCAACCTGCTTTGTCTCTTTGGTTCCAAACTATTTCCTCTCTCACTCGCCTCTTCGGTTCCCTCCATCTTTTTGTTGGCTAAACATAGACGTTGTTCACCAAGTGTTTGAGGTGAGCTCTTACTCCTTTAATTAGACCCACATTAGTTTTATTTTGAGCTTCCATAACAGTTGAAGTTGGGTAAGGTTAATGTTGGATTTGTGAGCAAACTCTAAATGTAAATCTGCACAAATTAGTATAGATATAGGTACAGTGTTTTGATTATAACTTTTTATGTAGAACTTAGTTTTGAATGATTCTTGTCTTGTTGGTAACTAGATTCATTTTGCTTTAGTTTGAGCACTAATTCATTTGATTTGACTGAGTATTGACAATTTAATGTGTGTTACAAGTTGGAGAATAATTGTTGTCTTGCTATATATAAAGTTAGAATGAGTATCTTGCTATCTTGTTGATTACTATTTTTCTCTTATCAACACTAATTGCAATCTAAAGTTCAACCATAAGTTGCTACACCAATTGTATTTCATAAAACTGGGCATAGTTATGAAAACTAGAATTATTTAGACACTCATTTGTATGATTTCATTGAGTTTTGATATATTAAATTCAGTTGTAAATTTGGGAACTTATGTAGCAAATTACTAAAGTTTATCAAGCATGTTCAGAATTTTCTTATCTATGGCTTTTATTGAGTTTGTAATTCAGTTTGTAAGTAAACAATTTGTTAGGAAGCTCTTAGTTTCTCACTTAGAATTACTTTCTTCTGTTAGGTGATGTTAGTGATCAGATAATTGCACATATATTAAATTCAGTTAGTGATCATTGTAGTTTTTTCAACGCCGTTTTGCAAGTCAGATGGCATCACTTAGTGATCATGAGAGTGGTCATGACAGTAGTCATGAGGGTGGTGATGGGGGTGGTCATAGAAACACAAAGAAGTTCACTCCCCATGGAATGACAGCGAAAAGGAAAATCATCCATCGGATAAGTAAAGGACACGAGAAATTTTCAGTAAGTTACTAATTATTAATGTTGTTCTCTACCTTTCAAAGTTATATAATTATTTAAAATTTAATGCAGGTCAGATGGAGTGTTAAAGGTTTGCCTATTGGAGAGAACGACACAAATTTGATAACTTTTATTGGTACTAAGGTGAAGCAAATGTTTCCAATTTTGATTAAAAGTTGGAATGAGAAAGATAATAAAGTTTTGCCTAAAAACCGAAAGATGGTTTCTGTCCTTAATACAGTATATAATTTTAGACCTCTTTAATAATCTTATTTAGTGATTTTTAGTTATATTTATTTAATCCATTTTTATGTATAAGTTGAAACACTTTGATGTGGATGATACCCAAAAGATTGGATACTCAAGGAAGTTTGGAAGGTTGCATCGGAGTTATAGAAGTGATGTAGGAAAAAGTATTCAAACTTCCGATGGGACCATCGACAGAGCCCTCCACCATTGTATTCCTAATTATAATTAAGGAGGATTGGAGTTTATTTGTACATATACGCACTACAGATCCGGCTTTCTTGGTTAGTATATTAATTATTTAAGTTATATATATATATATATATATATATATATATATATATATATATTTGACAACTAGATATCATTCATTAATGTATACTTATCTTTTTAAATAGAAAAAGAGCAAAGCGAATAAAGAAAGAGCTTCTAATCCCGAGTACCCTTATAGAGGAGGTTCTAGTGGATATCAAGTTCTCGAAGAAAGATTGGTAACACACAATTAGTTTAATTTATTATGATTTAATGAATCTTTTAATTTACAGTTGATTAACAATTATTAAACTTAAATAGTTACTGAAAGAGGGGAAAGATCCAACTCAAGAATCCCTTGATCGTTGTACTGTGTGGTTAGAGGCCCGACAAAACAAAGATGGTGACATTGTGGATCCCAAAACTAAGGAGGTCAAGGATAGAATTGTAAGTATTCCAAAATTCAAGTATTGTAATTTTTATGATTCCTAGAAAGTTGGAATTTGTGTCTCATTATATACATCCATATGATCATCATTTCTGATCATTATATACTTATGTTTGTGCATCAGGAAAGCATATCAAAATCTGTATCACAAGATATCCTTGCTCGGGTGAACAAGATATCCTTGCTCGTGCCTTGGGAAGGGAAGAGTATAAGGGTCGTACAAGAGGTTGTGGATATGGCATTCCTCCTACCACTGTGTTTGGTCCAAAGAGCCATAACAGGGCGTGCGAGCAATGTAAAGTGATGGCGGCACAGTATGACCAGATATCCAAGAATGTTGTTGTATTAATGGAAGAGAGACAGATGTATAAGCAGCTCTTGGCACAATCCCTTGCTGCACAATCCATTGCTGCACCATCCCCTACTGCACCACCCCCTGCTGCACCTATATCACCTGCTGCACCCTCACCTGCCCAAGATAGCGCACGAGATATCGACACCATCCCTTCAACACAGGTATTTATTATTACTCGACCTGTTTTTTGTACATATGTATTTGATCAAATTATCATGTATATTTATTTTTCTTTATAATTGATTTAGGATAACGCTGAATGTGAGCTATATATTGCAAACCCACATCGAAAGGTTGCAGTGGGCATCTTATGTAACCAATTGAGTGCCACAATGCACAATTTACCCATGCCTGAAAACCATTTGAGAGTTAGAGTAGACTATTCAATTAAGGGGTCTGCACCATTGCCTGTTCCAATTGTTAGTGCGGATATATTTACTGTGGGTCAAGCACTTAGTACTTTTGTGGCATGGCCTGCACAACTTGTCGTTGTAAGTGACAATATTTTTGTTAATAAGTTAATGACTCATTGTTAAATATAATGTGTGCTAACTAACAAATCATTTTTTTAATATATACAGGTACCCCAAAAAGGAGTATCTAAGGAAAAGAGTGTTAGCAAGGTCAGATCTCAACCTTCCCCTTCCACCGACAATACCAAAGTGTCCCGACCATCTCCTTCTATTAAAGGAAAGGAAATACACCCAGTCCAACATCTTGTTAAATCTCCCAATGATGAATTCAAGGAGTTCATCACTTATGTAAAGGTCTACGTGACTACCAAAATGAAGCCCGGTCGTGTGATAACTCTATTTTATATAGAGTATTTCATATGTTTAAACTTAGTAAATTGCTCTCTTTCAAGTAATAATAAAGAGTTTATATAGTATTTAGTGTGATATATGATAACTTGAGTGATTTGAATGGTTATATTTGTTATTAGGCCATTTGGATATATTGTGGTATGTTTGATGTTTTTGTTCAGTGCAGTCTACAAATGCTTTCTGCATCAATGCTCCTGCATTGATCCTGCATCAAATATGCACTACTTGGTGAATAAGCAGCCAGCTTCATGCATCCACTTGCAATTGTTGACCTCATGCTTGGTCCCCTCAAGCTAGACCACTTTATATAGTAGGCGCCTACCATTCACACATAGCCATAGGGATAGCTTTGAAGAGTCATCAACATAGGGACACATGTTCATACATCATGAGACCTCCCTATACACTTAGTCAAAGATTTAAACTTGGAGATCAACCTCTGAAAAGCAACTACAACTATAATCCACTCAAGATTACTTCAACATGAAGGAAGGAAACACCTCTCTTGAAGGCTATAAAAGGACCTCACATCTTCATTTGGAAATATATCACAATCCATAAGTTAGATCAAAATTTCAATATACATAGTTAGTTTTTATTTTATAAGAGGGAAAGGAAGGAATTGACAAATCCTCCTTAACTCGATTTCATAGTGTTTGTATAGTGCTAAGGAGTAATGCTAGTGCATTACAAGGAGACTTCATACAAAGGGCTTCAACTTGTGTAACTTCTATCTTGTTGTTTCTCTTTTGTGATTTCAATTATATAAACATGGTCTATTCAGTTTATATATACCTTGCAATGCCTATTGTTAGCTAAATCTTTCTTAGTTGGAATGTTCTAATCATTTAATGAGCTTTTAAGTAAGTATGATGCATGTATGTATGTTTGTACTTTAGTTCTTGCTTGATAATGTTTTCAACACTTATTTTATGATTGATCACTTAAAATAAGTAGATGTGTAAGAGCAGACATGACTTACATTTAAGAACTCAAGAACTAATATGGGTGAGTATTTTACATAAAGGAAACTTTGTGAAAACCATGCTATGTCCTAGACATAGGATAGTATAGTCCATAGGGTGAAACTGTGGGTACTTTCAAAGGCAAGAGTGAACCTATTTAGCATGCCTAGACATAGGAAGCTTGTAATGAAACTCTGAAGAAAAGTGACTGAAAGGCACATAACTAATGCAACAGCATTTAGTGTAGTCTGCATCACATACTGCATCAAACACTTAAAAGTGAATTACTTGAGGAAGACATTCCAACTATCTTCTCTCATTTGCATTATCAACACTTATACTTTGCTTTCTTTCTAACTTAGTTGTGATCACATAAACTTTAATATTATTTGTTACTTAGTTACCTTACACTTTATTACTTTATATTGTATTTTAAAAGTGAGTTTTTCAATCTCTGTGGGTTCGATCTTTTTACTTCTTGTTTTTGGACTGTGTATACTTGCACACAAGTGTATTTTCGATACACCAAGTTTTTGGCGCCGTTGCCGGGGATTGAAGTAAATTCTTTTTAAAAATTCTAATATATAGTAATTTAGTGTTGTATATAATTCTGGTATTTGTAGTTTCTGTCATACAAAAGTACATGGTGCTTAGTATATGTACAGAACCAGAAACAGAACACCAAAATATAGCTTAGATCCAGAAATAGAAAGAAGATTCAGGAGATTGCTAAGACTCCAAAAGCAAAATCAACAAGCCTGCAACATGTCATTCAGTGAAGAACAAAGCTCAAGGCCACACTCAGTAAGAGGACGCCTGTTCACAAAACATGCTCATCAAGAAGTTCATAGAGAAAATCTCATCCACATGGATCACATAGGTATGATTAATGATAGAGATAGACCTATGAGGGATTATGCTCAGTTTGATCATCAAAACATGCAAACTAGCATATCTTGACCTCATATTGATGCCATGCATTTTGAATTTAAACCTATGATGTTTTAAATGCTTCAAACTATTGGTCAATTTGGAGGATCTCCTCATGAAGATCCTCATTTGCATTTAAGGCAATTTCTAGAAGTATGTAGTAATTTTATCTTACCTAGTGTTAGTGAAGATGCATTTAGATTAAGGTTATTTCCTTATTCCTTGAAAGATAGAGCTAAGGCTTGGCTAAATTCTTTAGAGCCTAACTCTATCCATTCATTGAATGAAATGGCTGAAAAATTTTTAGGAAAATATTTCCAACCTATCAAAAATGCCAGAATGAGAACTGATATTACTTCTTTTAGACAAAAAGAGTTTGAATCTTTATTTGAAGCATGGGAAAGATGGAAGGAACTTTTAAGAAAATGCCCTCATCATGGTTTACCTGTTATTATTCAAATGGAAACATTTTATAATGGTTTAGAACCTCAAACCAGAATAATGCTTGATGCATCATCTGATGGAGTGTTATTAAATCTGTCATACAATGAAGCATGTGAATTAATTGATAGAATAGCAGCTAATAGCTCTAGTTGGCCTACTGAGAGGGTGAGTGCCCAAAAGAAACCATCAGGGGTACATGAAGTTAATGATATATCTGCCATATCTGCTCAAGTAGCCACTCTAGCTAATTTAATGAATTGGTGTACATACATATAATTATTGGTGAGCATGTTATTGCTTTATTTTGGTGTCTTGATGTTTTTGGTGCATAGTCATGGCGTCGCATAATCATATGCATTTTGGTGAATAGGCCTCGGCCTCTGAAAATATTTTGGTGTTTTGGTGAATGCCCTCAAGGCAATTTTGGTGATGGATCCACATGCATATTCCCAGTGGAGTTTTGGGTTGCATTTCATACATTGCATACATGTTCTGGTGATTGATTGTGCCTTCATAAATTTTGGTGAACTGTAATTCTTGGTGAACTGTAATTCCTGGTTTGGCTGTATTGGTAGTATATTTGAACTGATTGTATCTTTGGTGTGCCTAGTCTCATCATGTTTCTGCTTTATTTATTATTATCTATGCATTGAGACTCACCCTACTGCGTCGTGTTGCCTCGTATGTCGGCAACCTGCAGGTGACGGTGACTGAAGGTGACTAGAGATCCTTCTTCGTGTTTGGTCGAGTCGCTCTGATACGTAGCACCGGGGGGATATTTAGTTGTTATTCCTTTTACATTTCAAACTATTGTTTAAGTTGTTATTTTTCCACGGCTGTAATAATTTTCCCAGATATTATTTGGTGCTATGTATCCTGTCTTTTGGAGTTTTATTTTAA
This sequence comes from Oxytropis ochrocephala, assembly GCA_020916435.1. NCBI lineage: Eukaryota > Viridiplantae > Streptophyta > Magnoliopsida > Fabales > Fabaceae > Oxytropis > Oxytropis ochrocephala. The sequence continues at coordinate 66,344,650 of CM037090.1, forward strand.
TTAAACGTTTTGGAGTTTTGTCTAAGGTGTTTTGTTTAAATGTGGCACCTCGTGTGGCTGCACTGAAAGTTTTTCTGCACTCTGATTTTTTTTCAAAATAATTCAAATAGTAGTTATGGTAGAAGGGGGTGTTACAAAGTGGTATCAGAGCAGTTCGGTCTGTCCGGCCAAGTTGTCGAGTCTGTTAACCCTCGAGTCTTGGTACTCGTTCTAAATCATAATTATGTTGTTGTTGCTGTTTGGAATAATATATAGATTGCTGTTTCTTTTTTTTTTTATGTCTTATGGTGTTGTTTGCTGTTTTGGAAAATAAGGGGTTGTTGTTTTCATAAATCAATGTTGCTGTTTTTTTTTAATTGAAATATGGACGGTTGTTTTCTTTATAAATTGTGGCTGTTTTTATACATAAGTACAAGAAAATGGCTGATATTTTATTACTATCCTTGGAATTTAATTGTGTCATTTTCCAACTTTAAAGGTGGTGTTTCTTCCTAAATTTTTAAATGTGATGTTTCTTTCTAAAATCTAAAATGTGTTGTTACTAAAAATCTAAAGGCGTTGTTTTTCCTCAATTTTTACGTGTGGTGTTTACGATGATGCGGTGATATAATAGTGATGGTCGCATTTAGAGGTATGTGGTTCGTTAAGGGTGTTCTCTATAATCTATTGCTTGTGTGGTGATTGTTTGAGTTGTGCAGTGTCTATAGTATTTAAATTTTCGAGGACGAAAATGACTAAGTGGGGGAGAGTTGTAACGCCCCAAAAATGATTAAGTAAATAATTAGATAATTTAATTAAGTGATAATTTAGTTGGCCTTATTTCAAATAAATATAAGGTAATTAATTCAATTTAGGAGTGGGGTGTAGTAAATAAATAGAGAGTATTTTAGTAAATAGGGAGGATGTGAGAAAACAATTAGGGGGTGTGCATTTAGGGCCCAATGGAGTTAAGTGGCCCAAACCCAATTAATAAAAACATTAGGGTCTTAGGAGAAACCCTCATTAGAACCAAATTGCAAAAAATTAGAAAGGAGAGGAGAGGCGCGCGGCTAGGGCTTGAGAGAGTGGGATTTTGCGTGAAGAGCAAGGAGGAAGAAGAAGGCGTGGATTGTTGGGGTTTTGGAGGGGTCTTCTTGATTGTTGGTGTTACCTTCTTCAAGTTTTAAAAGGTATGGGGGCTCTCTAATCATAGTTAATAATTTATAAACTTTGAAATCATAGAGATTAGGGGTTAGGAGTAATTAGGTGACGGATTTGTAATGTATATAAATGATTTGAAAGTATATGATTGATTTTCATGATGATATGGTGTTGTTGTACATGTAAATATGTTTCTTGATGAATCTTGAATGGCTTGGTGTATATCAATTGTAATATGGTGATTAGTTGTTAATTTAACGTAATTTAAATAGGAGAAAGTATGTGCTTATTAGGTGTTTGGGTGATTGGTTGAATAGGAGAGGTTTGGTGGTGTGGTGTTTAGGGAGGGGTTCGGTTTGTGCTGGAAATAGGAGAGGGGCGCCACCTGCGCAGAATTTGGCGCCATCTTTCGCTTGGGTGGTGGTTTATTTCGGTTGGGAGTGTGCAGGGGAGGGGGCGCCAATCTGCAAGGGATTTGGCGCCTGGTTGTTTCTGGGTGGCTGTTTGGAGTGGCGTGGAGTGTGTGCAGGGGAGGGGGCGCCAAATTGCAGGGAATTTGGCGCTGTTTCTTGTTGTGTTGCGATTTAGGGCGTGAATAGCGCTGGGCGCCAAGTTTGCAAAGAAAGCGCGCCCGTGTGTGTCAGCAAGTGTGGCGGGGGTGTGTGCGTGAATGTGTTGGGGCGCCATTGGCGCCTGCCTGTGCGCCTGTGTGTGCAAGGGTGTCTAGGTGTGGGGTCAAAATAGTCCCTAGGTGCTAAATTAATTAATATGGTGTCAAAATAGTCCCTAGGTGCTGAATGATCAATGAAGGAATTTTTTTAAAAAAACGGGCAGTGGCGGGCCGACCCTACCATCTTTGCTTTAGCTCGCGTTTTTTTTGGCGGGCGGCCGCTCACGGTCACGGTCCCAATATCCCACCCGGCCGCCTTTTTGGGCGGGGTCGATGGGCCGGCCCGGCGGGCCAAACCCGTTTTGCCATCCCTAGTCTGGTTGTTCCACTCGTCTTGAGTAAGTAAAGGGATGCAAGTAAGAATTCCAGATTTTGCATTTTTGTGATTTTTGGTTTAGCACTATTTAATGTGCGAAAATCAAAACATGATTTTTTTTCGTACCCCCTTCATTCTACACCACACCCATAATACCATTTATCCCAAAAATACCCCTTAAATTTATTATTTTTTTAAAAAATAAAGTAAATTTCCCGGATTTACCCCTGTTGTTGGTAAATCCGGTTCGTGAATTTTTAAAAAAAAAAAATCGTGGGGATTCCCGGATTTACCTCATAGGTAGGTAAATCCAGTTCATTTTTGTGAACTGGCTTTACCTACGTATAAGGTAAATCCGGGAAACCCCCCATTTTTTTTAAATTTTTTTATAAGATACGCGCGCGTGTTACGATTTAAAATACAGTACAAACCCGTTACGATATACGATTTAAAATATCAGCTAGGAGTTGAACTTGCGAACGCTGACAAGAAAACTAGTCGCCACTACGCCAGATTTGTTAAAAAAGAGCGCCCCTATAAGTAGCGCTTTAAGTAAAAACGCCACGGATGGCCAAACAGCTAACCCATACCCAGCGCTTTTTAAAAAAATATTGCTCATTGCCTTTAAACGCACTAGCCATACCCAACGCTTTTTAAAAAACGCTGCCCATCGCTTCACGCGTTCTCCCAATACCCAACGCTCTTTAAAAAACGTTGCCCATCGCTTCACGCATTCTCCCAATACCCAACGCTTTTTAAAAAACGCTGCCCATCGCCTATAAACGCGGTAGCCATTCCCAGCGCTTTTTAAGAGGTGCTGCCCATTGGTGAAGACGCCTCAAGTGATAAGCAGCGCTTTTTAAGTGATAAGCAGTACTTTTTACAAACGCTGCCCATTGGTTTAATATTTTTTTTGTTCCTCGCGTTCTCTCACTTCACAGCTGTTAACAATCACTTTTCCCTCACTCTCTCAACTCCGAACACTCTCACTCTCTCCCAACTCCTCCTCCTCCTCCTCCTCCCAACTTCGTCTGCCTTCTCTCCTCCTCCCTCGCGTTTCACTTTCCATTTTGTTTCTCTCTCTCTCCACCATTTTGTTTTGGTGTTTGAGGTAACTCAAAAACTCTCTCCTCCTTTATTTTTCTTCTATATTTCTATCTTATTTGATTTGTGATATTTTGTAGATGTGGTTGTTTTGTTGTGTGTTGTCTTTCTTGGTTTGCATTTAAAATTTTTGTGTTTTTGACTCAAAGAAACCCAATTTCTATTATATTACTTTGTTTATGATATTGTGATATTGTGTATATGTGGTTGTTTTGTTGTGTGTTGTCTTTTTTGGTTTGCATTTAAAGTGTTTGTGTTTTTGACTCAAAGAAGACCAATTTCAATTATATTACTTGGTTTGTGATATTTTGTATATGTTGTTGTTTTGTTGTGTGTTCTAGAAATTTGGATGCATGTGAATGTTATAAATGAATGAATTGGTGAGAGAAGAGAAGAGAAGAGAAGGGGTTGTTATATATAGAAGGTGAAAGTTGTGTTCCTATAATATGTTGGTCTTATATTTTTTTATCTTTATGGGAAGCAAGTTACTTGTTCGAGTTCAAGTTCGTTTTGTTTCGAGTTCACATCCGGTTCGCATTCGTTCGAGTTGATCATTGTTGCTTCCCCCTGTTCAGGTACTTTTCTTATTATCATGTTCTCTTGTTTTTGTTATTGTTTAGACACTTGATCAGAATACTTATTTTAAAATTCTTCATAACTGGTGTATTTGTGTACTTTTGTATTGATAGAATGCTTCTTTGGTTTGGATATTCGTATATGAAAGTTGAAAGTAGTCGATAGAATGCTTCTTTGGTTTGGATATTCGTATATGAAAGTTGAAAGTAGTTGATAGAATTTTTGCACAGGCTCTCGCTCATCTCTCTCGTGCGCTCTCTTTGGTTCATCTCTTTCGTTGTTAGATCTCATTTTTCAGGTACTTTTGTTGTTTTGTTGCTTTAGATATAACATGCATTTTTTTTGACAAATACTTATTCCAAATTTTATTTTCCCGATTGTCAGTGTCAGACATACTCTGTTGAGCACTTTTGCTTTGAGTTTAGGGAGAGTGGTGCGCTTATGTCTCCCAGTTTTTTAAAGTTTGATTTGGATACATATAAGTTAGCTAGCTAGTTTTGGTTCATATTGTAAGATGATAGCTAGTTTTGGACACCTATGAATTAGATAATGTAACTTGTTAGCTATTTTGTTTTGGTTCATCTTATGTTGACATATTGGTACATTTGGATATTGAAAGTTTGTTTCACTTCATTCAAGTGCATGTATTGTAATTTGTTGTCCTAATTATATATATATATATATATATATATATATATTTATATTTATGTGTGTGTGTGTTTAAGTATACACATATGAATTGGATTGGATTGTATTGGCTGTATATGACTAGTTAAATTGTAAATATAAAAAGGAAAATACACAAAATAGAAAGAAAAAAAATTATACAATGGGTAGCGCTTTTATGGAAGTGCTGGCAATTTGAGGATGCGTGTGGACAATGGGTAGCGCTTTTTAGAGAGTGCTGGCTATTTGAGGACGCGTTTGGGCAATGGGTAGTGCTTTTTAGAGAGTGCTGCCTATCTGAGAACGCGTTTGGCAATGGGTAGCGCTTTTTGAGGAGCGCTGCCATTGTTGGAGTGCAATCAGCAGCGCCACGTTCAGCAGCACTCAAAAGCGCTGCCTATAGATGAAAAAAATGCGGCCCATTGACTAAATTTGTTGTAGTGCGCCTAGCCACTGAACCAATTGTTCACTACAGATATATATCCGTTGGGACTGACAAAAACTCTGTTTAAAGAGTTGTTCTTGTGAAGTCAGGAAACATACCAAAAATACATCTTTATATGTTTCTAAATTCTCCTAAAATTATTTTTAAGTCACTTACTATTTTTCTAGTGCGCGGGAGTAATTGAAGAAACTTAATTTATTTGTAAACTATCATTGATTGATACGTTTGGTGTGATTGTGCAAATTACAAGTCAAGAATTCCAAAGTATCTAAAAGGGGATTCGCCGGTTTACCCATTTGCATCCGGTTTAGATAATCTGGTAGGGGCGAATCAAAACCTCAAGCTTAGCGTTTACACACACACTTTGGAATTTCTTTGTGCAACCAATTTTATGTTCATCTTCTGTTTTCCTAGGGTTCACATGCAAGAAAACTACATAAATATGATCTTCGAATCTATGGTTCTCACATAGTAAGAGGCACTAACCTTTTTCCATGATAATGCTATTCTTCAATCCTTGATGACTTCAATGGCCATGGAAATTCTTTTCTATCTCTTTCCCTTTCTTTCTTATGACTCTCTTTATTGATGAGTGGTAGAATCATACTATCATAGGTAGAGATAGGAAAATGTTTAATTTCCTTCATGAGACATAATATTTAATGAAGGGGTATGTATTGTTTGATGAATGATATATTGTTTGATGGAACAAATTCAACATACATAGTGGATGCCACATAGTGGATGCAGTAATGACCGATTGCTTTGCACTATTCCATGATATTACTCCTCTCGCTAAAAGATACAAATAACCAAATGTTAATTTTCTTGTATCCACACAGTTAGAAACGTATGAATTTGAATATCCAATTACTTCAAGTTGATCGGTTCTTCTATAAGTAAGCATGTGATCCTTTGTCCCTTGTAAATATCTTAAAATAAATTAAGACATTGAACTAAATAATAAAACATAAAGGCGTGGGTTAGAGTGTATGTAATGCATTTCCACAATAAAACTGAAACTCAATAAATAGATTTTAGAATAATTTTAAGTGTTAAAGAATCCTATGATTGAAACATAACGTAATGGTTTTATAGTCAAATAAATAAAAATAAAAAATTAATTGAAATCAAGTAATATGAAATTAAATAAATTAATCTCTATTAAATTTTGAAATATAATAAAACTAGAGTTTGCCACCGTGCTCTGCACGGGACTTATCTTACGTTTTGTAATCATATTTTATTGTCGGAATGGATAGAATGATATTTCCCAAAGGTATTATTCATTGATTAATCATTCATTGATGGGGAGTTTCAAAACTAAAGGTAAAACAATGTAAACTAATAACCATAGATTATCACATTTTAGGGAAGTCTTCAATCTTAATTTTTTCTTTGGATCCACATTAGCAAATCGAATAGCAGGCTCAAAGGCTTACACTAATGGTTGGGTAGGAGTTGAATATCCACTCTCTGTTAAATCACATGCATTATTTAATGGTACACTTTCTGTGAGTACATTATTATCATCTAGCAGAATAAAATGAGCATAACCTTCATCAAGGTGAAGAATGTAATTTCATATAGGTATGTCATGGTCAATACTTGTAATTATGTGTTCCTCATCCTCCAACAAAATCTCAAGATAAATCAAGTCTCGATGTAAATCAATTACAATTGAAAGAAAAAACAGCAATAGCCAGAGGATAAAATTTTCCATTATAATTTCCACCAAATTAAACCCAAGGTTTGTTCTGCCCAAACACCGCTCAATATCATTAGTATTAAACATCTAATCCATAAACCAAACCTAATAATGATGATAAAAAACAAACCAATCAACCACATTTGACTATGACCAGTCTTTTCTTTGACTATGGCCAAGGAAAAGTGTTGACATTCAACATGGCACCCATGTGACAACTGGTGGTGGTGGAGTTGGTGAAGGTTTTTTAATGAGCTCATTAATGTAATTAGGTAGGTAGTAATGGCTGTTGTAGGTAGGAAGTAGAACCATAAGCAAGCAATTAATGCAGTTGTCTACCATACACCAACTGCAGCATCTTTCTCCATTGCAACATCCCTGAGAGCTTTCCTGAGAGATGGTTCCGTATTTTGCTCTTGAGGGGAATCATATTGGGTTCAATAATTCAACTGAGTTTAGAAGTTCATGTAACACAACAGTTATAGCCTAAAAAAAGCACCATAATGATTTGAGCAAATGCACTATCTAGGATGCAACTTTGCATCGACAAATTGAAAAATGTGGCAAAAGAATAAGCATATCTACCATTTAAAGATACTATACAAATAAAGAAAGAGATAGCTGAAGAAAATGGCAGTAAAACCTCACTCCCAAGTTCCTAATTTATAGATGATATATCCCTCTAACACCCTCATTACATGCTACAAGAATTTTAAGATTCAATAAGGACTTAAGGATCCATGTGGGTCTATGAATGAACAAAAAACAACTTGTTAAAGGTTCATCAACCTGACAAAACAAATAAGTTAATCTGAGAACTGATAAAAAAAACGCATGTGGTTGGTTCTATCAATGAACACAAAACAACCTACTACTTTTTCCCAAGTTCGTGACTCTTGATTTGTATCAATTGCAACTTAATGAAATCACATGCCTTTGGCAAATCAATTTAAAGAAAATCTTACAAACAATAACCACAATCTTCCCATACAAAATAAATGAGGGAGCAAAGTGAGAAGAGATGAGAACCAAAAGATAAAAAGAAAAACAGGTTAAAAAAGATTCCAAAACTCCGACCTTCAGAAACGGTCATGTCTTCTGAAAACGGTGGTCATCCGTCGAGTGGCATGTCTTTGTGGAAGGAAAAACAAGTTTCGAAAAACCATTCGGATAGGAAGGTAGATCTCGAAGGAAGGCGGGAAGAGATAGGTGGTGGTTTCAAAGTCAGTGGAGGTCAAACAACGGTGAACCATGGTCTGAAAGTGAGTGGTGGGTGGTGGTGCATTTTAAATAAGAGAAGAAGAGTACTGTTTGAAAGAGAGAGAAAGAGGTCGATCAAAAAACTTTTTGTAGAGAGGGAAGAGTGTATGCAAAGTTGTTGAAGAAAGAGAAATGGAGTGGAGGTTAGGTTCATGTCATTAATGTCATTAAGAAGGTAGTTGGATTAGTTTTAATTGTGTTAGATGGAAGCATACTGTTCAAGTTCTTGGTGTTTGCAAGATAAAGCATGTAAGTGGCGGTGAGGATGCCTTAAATGGGGTAGACCACCATGAGAATTTGGAAAGTATGGCTGCATCCTATATGGCCTCAAATTTGCTAAACTTCCCGCCTCAATATCTGTAAAGTAGATATTGCCTTATAAAGGGGCGATATCTAACAAATTCCCCACATATTTCAAAAGTTTAAAATATTCAGAAAAAATAGCTTTCTCGGGTTTACAACATTGGGTATTAATTAATGCATCGAATCTGGTGTTTTTTTTTAGTATAGTTTAGGTAACTAAATAGACCATTTAGTTACCATCACTAAAAGGACAAATTGGGCAACTACCAATTAATAGAAACATAATTTTACAAATTAAATAAATTTTGGATTTCCTAGTTATTAGCCATTAAATATTGACTGCAATTAAAAAAAAAACGTGCTTGATTTATGCCACAAAAATAGGAAGGAGTTACCACTACAAGTAATTGAACAACAATGGTTACCAATGAGAAAGAAAAGATTTATGTACAACAATGGTTACCAATGAGAAAGAAAAGATTTATGTACAAGTAATTGTGTAAAACTGATATTGGTCCCATGTTCATCAACCTCGTAGTGAGCCATCAATGGCGTAACCGAATAGCGTGCTTCGATGGCTTGCTTCAACAATGGAAACAGGTTCAACGTTTAAAAAAAACCAATGAAATGCTAACTTTAATATATAGGAAGCCAAATTCTTACTTAAAATATTTATACCATAATAGTAAGAATTTGGAAAAAGAAGAACGCATGATGATCAACGATAATACACTTATGGTACTCTCTGTTTACAAAAATAAATATACCATAAATATAAGAATTTTGTTGGAGTATGAATGTGTATATATATATAAACACACCAATGGAACTAGGAGTATGAAGAATGAGGAACGCTATGATAGAACGAACACAGGAGAAAGATGACGTAGAAAAAAAGGAACCAACGCGGATGAACGAATGAAGGAGAAAAAAAGGAAGATGAAGAAATTATAGGAACAATAATTAAAGCAATTTAAGTGTGAATTAAAACTATCCCTTGAAAATAGGAATCAGAATATTTGTTAATTTAATTTAATTAATACAATAAATATATGAGAGTACCATAATACCCCTATTAAACTATAACCATTAGATGCAATTTATTTAAAAATTTGATCATCCTACGGCTACCATTAATTTAGTGACCATCACTAAACACTTGGTTTAGTGATGTAATCCAAAGCCTTTTTTGGACTATGAACCAGACCTAGACTGATAAGACATAGCACACAGTGATTGGCTGGAGCAAACTCTATGAACAAAGAACACTTAGTGTACGCTAGAGGTCTGCCACTCACACCACACCTCCACAATTCTCGTTGTTAATGTGTTGGTGCACAAATCCGTGGTGCACGTCTGGTACTTCATGAATGCTCTAGAGATTTTTCCATAATCTCATACAAGCAGCCCCACTTGACACTTATATAGGTGATTTTATCAAGCAGTGGCGGACCCAGGACCCTAGGTTGGGGGTGTAAAAAAAATCATTATAAAAAGTGTTGGTTTATTGAATTCTTTTAATTTTTTTTTCAAAGATCCTCACTTGATTTACTAAAATTAAGTAATTAAGTTATCTTACTCCAAATTTATTAAAGAGTTGTTCCGGGGTGTATTAGCAATACCAGGAGGTAACATCAGAACTGGGCCGGCGGCCCAATCCATGCGGAACGACCAAAGACGGCCCATCCGCCTAGCCTTGCAGCGCAAGTTGCGCTCCTGGCCGTTGCGCTTATTTCGGCCAGGGCGCCTCTCCCCAGCAGCATAAATACCACACTCGCCTGTGGCTTCAGGTATGTTTTCCTACCTCGTGATACCCTGCCCGAGTGTGCACTGACTTGAGTGTCGGAGTGTCGTTGCAGGTACCACCTGCGTGCAGCCAAGACCGGTCCTCTCAGCCCTTCAGCGACCGGTCAGCAACAAGCAACATCAATTCATTGGTCAAGGTACGATCAATTGGCGACCACAGTGGGAGGCCCGAGCGCTATCCTACTTCAACTATGGCTCCACGCGATAGGCCCCAGACACGGGCCTCATCTCGACTGAACCCCTCCGCAAAGCGGCATCTCGCCAGCAGCACTCCGGGAAGGCGTACCCACATCGTGCATGAATCGCAAGGAAATCTCGCCAAGAGCCCTCGGTGGAGGCGGCCGAGGACCGATCCTAGAACAGTGCGATGAGTCCGCTCATCAACCGACACGCCGAAGCCGGCCGAGGCGGATTGCGAGCCTTTGCGGCACCATATCACCCAGGCCGTCCTTCAGGTGTTACAAAACAAGAATCAGCTCATCGCAGATCGAGACGAGTTGATCTCCCGTTACGAAAGAGGATCGATCCCGGTCCGTCAGCGAGCGGCTAACGGAGAACCCCCTGCTCAAGTCCGTCCTTCCCGCAGACACCGAACGCCCCCTCGAAGGAGCATCCCTCACCGAGGAACTACTTCTCGCCGATCCCCGGCACGCCGAAACAGGGCACACAGGTCGCCGCCTAGCAGGAACGTGCGCAGACGCCGTTCCCCCTCTTATGATTATGGATATGAAGATTCCAGCTATCATCCTGAATCAGGTTGCTCGCCTACCAGGTATTCTTCCTGCGAGTCCTCTAGTTCTCGACGATCGAGAAGCAGGTCTTGGGACTCGTACGATGAATTTGAAGACTATCGGAACGGGGAAATTAGGGACGTCTCCCAGCGACCAAGAAGGCGCCACTCTGAGCGACCCAAGGGACATTCACCCCAAATTCCACCGCCTTATGGTCAGCCGATCGGTGGCGGATTCTACGGAATGCCGAGCAACGAGGCGTGCCTCTCGCCATGCACTGGGTCGGGTCCATCTGCGACCGAATGGACCATGGACCCTTTACAAGAGAGATCCGGCGCTACCGTATTCCAAGAGACTTGAGGAAGCCACCCAATCTGAACAAGTTTGATGGCCGTAGAGCTCCGGATAAGCATATCAGATACTTCAACAACTACTACAGCTACAGGGAATTAGGGTCGACAATGAAATGCCGACTCTTCCCTCAATCGTTGGACGGCTACCGCACCGAATGGTGGGAGTCGCTACGCCCCAACACCGCTCCTCTTGGGAAGGCTTGATAAGAATTTTCCTAGCCAATTATACAGCCAATCGTTGCCAATACCGGTACGAGGAACACTTGGACATGATCGTTCAAGAAGACAACGAAACACTGAGACAGTATATCGAACGGTTCAATGCTGAGGCCGAGACAGTTCGCGACCTGTCGGATAAAGACAAGCTGAAATAACTTAAACGTGGTATCGCACTGCACCACGTGTTTGCGAGAGAATTCACCCCGAATCACTACCAGACCTCGGCATGTTTTTGAGAAGGGCCAATGATCATATGGCCTACGAAGAAACTTTGGCTGCAAGAAAGGGCGCCCGCGCGCGCCCTAAAGAAGATCAGAATAGGTCGGCCAAGGGGCAGGAAGGCCGCCGAGATAGCAAGCCGGACTATAGAGAAAAGAAATACGAGCAGCGTACTCGTCTGAACACACCTATTGCCCAGATTTACATGGAGTGCCAAAACAACGAATTTGTGGGTGTGAAACGGCCGACCTCTCTGTTCTTCTTAAAGGGGCACGGCCGACCAAGAAATACTGCCGCTATCACAAGTGTAAGGTACATGACACCAACGACTGCATGGCTCTGAAAGATGATATTGAAGACCTTATCCAAAAGGGAAAGCTGAGTAAGTATGTAAGGACCGAAGAGAACGAGCGACCTCAAGAAAGAACTAGAGGATCTGCCCAGAATAAAGGACAGGTCATCGTCACTACGACGACCGCCCAAGACAGAGATGGATCTGAGGAGGATCGAGATACTCGGCAGTCTAGAGGCCGCAATGTTGCCATGGTGATCCATGGTGGAAACCCTTTGATCGCAGGACTCCAACAAAGCCACAAAAGAGGAAGTGGAACGAGATTCTCATGGTTGGAACGACCTCAGCCGAACGACCGACCTAGAATAGGCCGCCCATTTCTTTTGGAGATGAAGACTTGCTCGATGGCAGGACTAACAGCTATGTTCCATTGGTAATATCAGCAGTCATGGCCAATACAGAGGTCCGAAGAATCTTGGTCGACCAAGGAAGCTCGGCCGACATTATGTTTGAAGAGTTAATCGATAAGCTGAATGTAGATCAGAGCGAGATCATCCCACAGGCCGATCCAACTCCATTAACAGGTTTCAACGGGTCGACCACTTACCCCTTGGGGACAATAGAGCTCTTGGTTACATTCGGAGATGACACAGGAGGAAGCACCCTATACAGGATGGTCAGAACGACGTTTCTGGTCCTCTCAATCAAGTCCTGCTACCATTGTATCGTCGGTCGACCGACTCTCGGGAAGCTGGAGGCCGTTGCCTCCATAGTGCATCTGAAGATGAAGTTCTATAATAAGGACGGTCAAATAGTCACCTTGATGGCCGACATGGAGGCGGCCAAGCGAAGTCATTACTTGTACCAAGATATCTACGACGAGCAAGACTTAAGCTCCAACCCTCAGAGTCTTGGCGAAGGTCACCAAGTTAATCTTGCCGATCTGGATGCCCGGTATGACCCTGATAACGACCCTGAGGAGAATGATGACGACTTAGCCCGCGAGGTAAAGAACAGGTTGAAAAGGCCAGAGCCCCATGGGGAACTAATTGACACCCAGCTAGGGGATGACCCAGCAAAAACAGTGATGCTAGGTAGCGACCTACCTGAGCAAGTCAAGCAAGACCTCGTAGGATGCCTAAGGGATAATGCTGACCTTTTTGCATGGCAGGCATCATATATGCCAGGTATCCCCATAGAAATTGCTTGTCACCAACTCTCGGTTGACAAAGCAGCTAAGTCGGTCGCCCAGCGAAGGCGGACGCAAAGCGAAGACAAGTCTCAGGCAGCAGCACAGGCCGTCGAAGACCTAGTAAAGGCCAACTTCATCGAAGAAATCAAATACACGACCTGGTTGTCCAACGTCGTGCTGGTGAAGATAAAGAATGGCAAGTGGTGCATGTGCGTGGATTACACCGACTTGAACAAGGCATTCCCGAAGGATGCCTTTCCTGTGCCCGACATTGACAAGCTGGTCGATGGTGCCTCGGGCTACAAACTCCTGTATTTCTTGGACGCCTATTCTGGTTATAATTAGATCACAATGTATCCTCCAGATCGCCACAAGACCGCCTTTATGACCGATCGTGTCAACTTTCAATACAAGGTCATGCTCTTCGGCCTAAAGAACGCAGGGGCGACCTACCAGCGTATGATGAACAAGATCTTCAAAAGGCAGATTGGCCGGGTAGATGAGGTATACTTAGATGATATGATCATTAAAAGTAAGACCGACCAAGATCACTTAGACGACCTAAGAGAGGTCATTGAGGAGGCCAGAAGGAACTCACTGAGGCTATCTGGATACAATGTAGGTTCGCCTCTGTTATCAAGTGTATATTGCACTTCATACACCACCCATTGGCCATAAAGGCTATGAAATTCATTAAACACTTTTAAACTTATCCCTCCAATAGTCACTAGTGGAAAAAGGCCTTTTATAACAGTAATTCATATCGGTTAAAAATGACCTGATGTTAAAATTGACGCGATGGCAGTTTTGTAATTATATTTACATTATAAAAACTCAATCTTGAATGCTAATTTACACTTTTCATATCGGTCTCCGGTCCATGTAATAACCGTTATAGAAAAGACTAATATTTTAGGGGCGGGTCAAAAATATTCCTTCACGTACTCCCTTCCTTCTCACACCAGAAACAAAATCTCGCTTCAAAAACCACAATTCCTCTCGCTTCAACCACAGATCCGCTCGTTGCATCACTCGGAGAACCACCATCGCCACAACCAAAAACCCTCTCGCTGCAACCACAGATCCACATCGTCGTTGTCGCACTGATTCTTATCACTAGAAGTACAACGACGACGCAATAGCTGTCATGACCACCACACCACCTGTAACACCCCCTTATATTATTTACTATTTTAATAAATAAAAATCAGAGTTCCAAAAACTTTTTCCACGCACCTCAAAGAGAGTGCTACATTTAATCAAAACCTCACAAAATAGCATTTAGGAAACTCAAACGCAACTAGTGCGTGATATGTATAACATATCCAAGTGGGGCGAACCTCAAAACTGCTTTTAAGTTTACAATAATCCGTAAAATAGTTTCACAAAGACAAAAGAATAAAACCAGCTTTAACATATTCAAGACATAATCCAAATCACCTATTACATAAAATAAAATGACAATACTACAACCCCCGTCCCTGGTGTTACTAATCAGAGCTGACACAAACAACCCAAGAAGGCATGAACACCTTCACTCAGTATCACCTGCACGTCGCCACGAGAGCAGGCAACATAAAAGCAGTAGGGTGAGTCTCTTTACATAAATTATAACAAGTAGGATAAGCATTATATTAGGAAAGCAACTAGTAACACAACAATTAAGGCATTTATCACTTAATTGTATCACCAAGAAATAGTAGTACTAGATTAACTAAGCATCATCAAGATTCACTAAGAAAACATGTGTATATGCATGTATGCAATATGCATGTGGATCCATCATCTTCACTTTAAGCCTCGCGGCACACGTCACTTTGGCCGAAGCCCACTTCACTTTGGCCGAAGCCCACTTCACTTTATATGCATGCTTTATGTGACCACATGACAATGCATCACAACACAATACACTTACCACATCAATTATTAACTCATCACTTTCCACTTCGCTCACAATATTTGGCCGAAGCCTACACATCACTTTATCCTCACCACAACATCACACTTCATTTATTGGACCACCTTCACTTCCTAAGGACTAAATTCTCACCTAAGGACTATCTTGGCACCTAGGGACCAATCCCACACCCTAAGGACCATTTTAGCTCCTAAGGACTAATTTGACACTTAGGGGCTATTTTGACAACAAGGGACCATTTGGACATCAAGGGACTATTTTGAAAATCAAGGGACTACAACATCACTTAGACACCATCAAGGCACAACTAGCGCCAGCGCGCGCCCAATTTGGCGCCCATACCGCAAGGCCATGACCGAGCACACACACACACACACTAGGCGTACGACGCACATAGGCGCCGTGGCGGCGCCACACTTCGCGCCCGTGTCACAACTCACGCACACACAGCACACTCATAGCGCACACACAGACGCCAAGTTCCCAGCGAACTGGCGCCCTGTGCCTAGACATGCACGCACACGCACTACCCAGCCACTGCACCACACACACACAGCGCCAAATTCGTGGAATCGCGCGCCGCCGCACACACGTGCCACCTTGCCTGCACACACACCAGCGCCAAATTCCTGTGGAATTGGCGCCCGCACTCCACGCACGCCCCGCGCACCACATGAACAAGAGACATGGCGCCAATTTGCCCAAAGAAAATGGCGCCCTGTTTAGCAACCCAACCGTGACCAAAGACATGACTACCCCCATTTCCCTTGGAAAGTGGCGCCCCAAACACTATTCACACACTTCACTAATAATTTCTCACATCCATGCCCACTCCAACAACATTTTTATCCAACATTCAACATCCAATTCAACAATATTCAAGTAGGCATTTAATTAACATCATTTAATCAACACATTCTCATATTTCTTTTCATTGAAACATTTAATCAAACACATGGCATGCATACTTGACAACACATTATTTCCAACATCAAACATCATGGTATCACCAATTTAAACATCAAATACAACAACAAACATATGATTAACACAAAATTCACACAAACAAACCATCCTAGTGCCATTCCACACATAACACATATCATACAACTTATTATAGATGTAAATGAGAGTCCCCTAACCTTGAATGAGTTAGAACTCCAAGCCAACACCAAAATCCACAAAATGGAGTATCCCCACCCTCCTTTTCAGCTAGAACCGAGATCTCTCCTCCCTTGGGTGAAAATGGAAAATCAAAATGGACAAGAATGAGTCTATAGAACTCATAGAAATGGAATAAGGAAAGGAAATGAGGAAGATTGAGACCAAAAACTCACTTACCAAGAGTCAAAGTGAGCAAGAAAACCTTTTCCTCCCTCCCTTGAAGTTGCGTCGGCCACACCTCTTCCTCCCTCTCTATTCTTTCGTTCCTTTCCTTCAAATGTGGGTAATGAGACCCTTCCTTAGGGTTTTAGGGGTTTTAGGAAATTGGGCTTGGATCACTAGTTGACTTGGGCCCTTTATTAGCACCACCCTTTCTACTTATTTAGATACCCCCTGAAAATAAAATAAGATAAACTCTAACTTAATTATTCCACTCATTAAATTAGACCCCTTTTTGATAAAATAAACCCAACTAATTAATTAACTTAATTAAATGTTGCAAGATTTAAATAACTTAATTAAATAAATAATTAAATTATTTTGGGCGTTACACCACCGTTGCGAACACCGTGTCAACGTCTTCGCTAAGAGCATTCATGCCACCGCTGTGAATAACGTGCTTGCTTTTAGTATTAGGTAGACTCTCTCATTCTCACGAAAACCCAAAATCCAGTTTGTTTCCTCGCTAAAATTCCCAAATTGGTTACGAAGAAGAAGAAGTAGAAGAAGAGCATCACAACTATCTAATCGCTAGTGAGTGCAGTCTAGCACTTCCTACACAATAGGAAAGGACAAATATTTAAGTGCTAGCAGAACTAACGAATGACTTATTTTTACCCATATGAATCTTCTTCATGGGATATCCAATCACAAAGTTTGGGTTACAATAATCGTTAATTACACGTTGGCTTCAAAGTCCTACTTAGAAGATCACTAAGTGACAATCATTCTATCCTCAGGTCTGCTTAGATTACTACTAAGCAACATATATACAATACTCATAGACTTATTCTCGTATGAAATAAACTCAACATCATTGTACTGGAATTGGATCTTCAAGCTCTCCTAAAAACCCTAGTCTTCTTCTCCAAGTCAAACCTAAAAGGAAAAAACAAGGTGAATCAGGGTAAATCCAGAATTGATTGCAAAACCTGGTTTTCTAATATAAATAGAGAAGTCCATTCAGTCCAAAAACACACAATTACAAATACAAACAGCTGCAAAAAAAACTCACTAAGAAATAAGGATTAGGGCTTCACATTGAAACCCTAATCATCTAAACAAGGTTTTTCTAAGATCTGAGAAGAGATCGAGTTCGAGAATCAGAAGCAGTCAGAGAAGCGTTCACAGACACTAGTGAGTGGTTCAGACAGTAGCGGTAACAATGCAATAGGAGTCAAAAAGAAGCTGGAGATGTATGTTAGTATTCAATTTAAAATACTTTCGGATGCTTATGTAACAGTTAAATCTAGAACTAGTTGGTTTTTTTACACTTTCAGAACCGAAATAAATCAAACCTGGATTATACATGTAATACTGTGTATAGAAACATCACAAATAGAGTTCATTTTTTTTTCTGTTAAACAACTAGATAAGATTAAGCCTAAAAGGGGAAACCAAAGGGAATAGGAACCAAATGGATTAGAGGCGGATTAGTACTCCAAGTTTTTAAAAAGCAAAAAAACAGAAAGTATGAGTTAAAGAGCAAGTCCAGAAATCAAATAGGATCAGAAACCAAACAAGTTTATTTGTTTTTTTTGTGTTGAAATCCATTTGAAGCAAATGAAAGTCTTGAGAAATCTTTTTGAAACAATTAGTATATCTTGTTAGAAGAAAGAATAGGAATAGAGAAGAGTAGACAACTAGAATAGAAACACCAACAGAACTGAAAAATGGAGAAGAGAAGAGAACTCACTAGTTCGCCGGCGACCTTCCGGTCGTCTTCTCCGGCGAGTATCTCCGGTAAGACACCCACGAACCAAAATCAATGGCCGTCAGAAACCCCATTCACTGTCACTACCACCCTAACAACGACTCACTCTCTCATTCATCACTCCAACCGCTTCGTTATCGCCGGCGCCACCAAGCACCCCCTCCGGCGAGAGCATCTCGTCCAGCACCTCCAGCTTCTTCCTCTTCCTTCGTTCTCTCTCTCTCTCTCTCTCTCTCTCATTCCCTCATCGCGGTTCTCTCTCATTTCCGCTAAATCCTCTCTTGCTCTCTCTGAAATTTTCCCTTTTTCTCTCTCATGGAGTCTGGCAGCGGCGCTTGAAAGTGGAAGGGGATGAATTTAGGGTTTACACTTTCCATTCTGAGCATTATATATGTCTATTTTCCATTCTTTTAATTTAATTTAATTTAATTTTTAATTTTTTTTTTCAGATTACTATGTGTACACTCGTTTTCATCACGCCCCCTCCTGCACTAGCCCAATTCCCAACAAACGTGGCCTAGATGGGTTCTGTCGATTACATTCCCTTTTATTAATAATACAGTACCTTAATTTGTTACTAACAACACACTTTTATTTCTGTGTTGCAACTCACTTCTCTCTTATTTTGTTACTCATCAAAAATCACTTTTTACCAAAAATATTAATAAAACCATTTGATTTGATCCCCACCAAGGGGTATGTAGGAGCAGAGGGCGGCCGACCTCTGTCAATTTCACTAATAAAACCATTTTTTAAGTTTCTTTAATTATTTGTTTCTAACTCCTCAAAATAACCAAAACAACTAACTTTTTATCTAGTCTTTATTTAATTTTTAAACATTCAAAAGGGTAAAATTCAATATATTTTAAATTAGTTATTTTTACACATTTAATTAAGAGGCAACCTTCCTTGAGAAGGATGTCGCGGGGTGCTAATACATTCCCCGCGCATAAACGACTCCCGAACCTAAACCTAGCCCTTATCCGAATTCAAAGGGATTTTCCAAATTTGCCCTTAAACTAAAATTTGGTGGCGACTTCATTAAATTGCACGAGAGATCCTCTCGGATTTTTCGAGTGCAACATCGTGTGTTTTTTTATATATCAGTGCAATGTTTTTTTTATATATCAGTGTTGTTATCCCGTGTTTTTTTATATATCGATCACAAAATATCCGTGTTTTTATATTTCAGTGCAGTTATCCTGTAATTTTTGATATATTAGTGCAGTTATCTTGTAGGTTCAATTGATTATTTTAGTTGATTAGTAGATTATAGTAGATGGTGAGAAAAGAAAGTGCAGTTATCCCGTATTTTTTTTTTATATATCATGCAATGTTTTTTTTATATATCAGGGTTGTTATCCCGTGTTTTTTTATATATCAGTGCAGCCATCCAATGTTTTTATATATATCATTGCAGTTATCCCGTATTTTTTTTATATATCAGTGTAGTTATCCCGTGTTTTTTTTATATATCAGTGTAGTTATCTCATAGTTTCAATTGATTATTTTAGTTGATTAGTAGATTATAGTAGATAGTAAAAGATAGATAATAGATTATCAATAAGAAATATTTATCCCTTGTTTGAAATAGTATAGATTTATGACAATTATATGTCCTTTATAGGTATTAGTACAAATATTGTCACATGTGTTTTAAATATTAATCAGTAGTTTAAATAGTGATTAAGTCTTCTGGTTTCTTAGATAGTAATCTCGTGTTTTTTTTTATATTTCAGTGCAGTTATCCTGTATTTTTTTATATATCAGTGGAGTTATCTCGTAGCTTCAATTAATTATTTTAGTTGATTAGTAGATTATAGTAGATGATGTGAAAAGAAAGCGCAGCTACCATGTGTTTTTTTTATATATCAGTGGAATGTTTTTTTTTATATATCAGTGTTGTTATCCTTTTTTTTAATATATCAGTGCAGATATCACGTGTTTTTATATATATCATTGCAGTTATCCTGTATTTTTTTATATATCAGTGCAGTTATCATGTGTTTTTTTTATATATATCAGTGCAGTTATCTCATTGTTTCAATTGATTATTTTAGTTGATTAGTAAATTATAGTAGATCGTAAAAGATAGATAGTAGATTAACAATAAGTAATATGTATCCCGTGTTTTATAATATATCTGTGACAACTATTTGTCCTTTTTTAGGTATTAGTGACAAATATTTGCCACATGTGTTTTAAATATCATTTAGTTGTTTAAATAGTGATTAAGTCTTCTTGTTGTTTTTAGATATTAATCTCGTTTTTTTTATATATCAGTGCAATTATCCTATGTTTTTTTATAGTTTTAAATATGTTTTTAGTCCCTGCAAAAATGTTTTTAAAAAAAAATCCCTGCAAAATCAAACTTTTTCAAATAGGTCCTTCTGTTAGTAAAATGTTAAAAAAATCCTAAGTGGCAAACAGAGTTTATGATGTGTTATTTCTTTTTCATTTATAATTTTTTTTATACTGACCTGGCTTGCCACATATTAAATTATGTCTCACATTAAGTGAAATCCCTAAAATCAAAAATGTCCATCTTCTTCTTCAACTCACCTGGTATTTGATTCCACACTTCCCACCGCCACCACCTTCTACTTTATGAACCCACAGAACACCAGATGTTTACCGGAAACCTCAAAAGATTGGAAGGGATTGAGAGCAACAAGAGATAACCGACAGAGATGTTGAAGCTCCCCACGAATAATCGGATGATGATTATAGCATTAAACATGTTAACACCAATAAAAGTTCAAAGGTGGTATATATAAATTATAAACTACAATCCAGATGACACAATTGTCGTGATTTGGAGAACATTGAATCCTCACTCCACTAAGAACCATGAAGAGAATTGCCAGTTCAGAGAAACATAAGAATTATGTCATACACATCAACATTTTTGGAACAAAATTAGTAACAGAAGGATCTATTTGAAAAAGTTTGATTTTGCAGAGATCTTTTTAAATCTTTTTTTGCAAGGACTAAAATCAAAACACCTTATATTTACAGGGATTAAAAACATATTTAAGTCTTTTTTATATATCAATGCAGTTATGTCGTAGTTTTAATTGATTATTTTAATTGATTAGTAGATTGTAGTAGATGGTAGGAAAATAAAGTGGGTGAGTTTGGTTTAAATTTTGAAAATTTAAAAAAGTAAGTAGGAGAAAGTAGAAAAAAAGTAGGAGTGAGATGAAAGTGTATTGGGAGAAGAGATTTGAAAAAAGTGTGATAGGAAATTACAATGTTGCCCTTTGAGTTGTTAAGTAATAGGGAGGTTAGTTTGGGTAATGTAAGTGTGGTTTGTTTGAATAAATAGATATTAGATTAGATTAGATTAGATTAGATTATATTAGATTAGATTAGATTAGATTAGATAAGATAGATATTAGATTAGATTCATTTATGTTGTTGCCTATGAATAGTTTTGGGATTAAGATATAACTGACAAAGTTAATCTGTGTCATTCATGACAAGTTAAAATAATCACAAACTCTTGTGACTCAAAAACATGACACAAACTTCATCTTTACATCTGGACCACTTATTAGCTAGTAAGTAGTATATAGTCACTATAATTTTCTAGTATGAATTAGTTGGGTTTTGCTAAAGATAAGGCCAAACTTTCCTTTTTAAACCTGCCCTTAATCATTCAACTTTTAACCTGCAACCAGCTCTACCCAGATGATCCATTCAGTGTGTCACAAAGTGAAAAGCTAAAGGTAGTTCATCTCATCTATATGAATTGTTAGCTCAACCGGCAAATGGGTTTCAGAGTACTATAATTTATAATGAAGGTCTAGCAGAAACTTCAGATGCTATAACTAATTGAAAAATAGTGATTGTACTGACCATCACGATTTTTGTTGCCTATCAATTCTGACAGTGAATTATTTTGTTTCATCCCTATTTGGTTTCACTATTAGGAAATTTGAGTCCCAGCGAGTATCACGATTGCTTTTCCAAGGCTAACCAATGGTTGAAAACAGAGTGCGGGGCTTTCACAGTTTTAGGACTGCATTCACTTGGCGATGTGTAAGTGGCTTCTCTTCCGTGCACGCGGGTGTTGGTTTGTTATGCCTTTTTAGTGGTGTTTCCTTGCCAATATGACTAATCATTTCTTTGATTCTACTTCTTTCCGTTTTTAAAAATAGTTAGTATTACAGATGCTTCAAGTATCCCTGATCAAATGGACTCTTCAAATTCATACACTAATGAAAATAATGGGACTAATGAAGATTAGAAGCTGATAATTTGTTGTCGGACTAAGCTTAGAAATTAAGCGTATGCTATTTAATTATTTTTTGACTTTTGAGATTGTTGTAAGACATTTTTACATTTTTAAATGTCAATATGATACTCTTAGATTGATGTTTTTAACTATTTTGTAATTTGACATGCTTGTAAGACTTAATGTTAATTTTCTATATAATTGGAGTTTTATTTTATTTTATTGTTTCATAAACTAATTTATTTTACATTTAACTTTTAATCGGTTTAATTTTTAACTAGAAAAAGTTGAGTTATCATTAAGTGTTAATGACAACATAAAAATTGTGTATAGACCAAATCATGGTGGGTATAGAAAATTGGGAGGCGTTGTAACACCCCCTTATATTATATACTAGTTAAGCTAATAAAAATCAGAGTTTTTCAAAACTTGTCCACGCACCTCAAAGAGGGTGGTACATTTAACAAAATATTCTCAAAACACCGTTAAAAATCCAAACGCATCAAGTGCGCAAAACACATATCATAGTCATGTGGGTTAAGACCCTCAAACACCTGTTTAATGTTAACAATAATCCAGAAAACAGTTTGCAATGCAGCGGAAATAAACTGAGTTCAACATACTCAAATACATAGTCAAATACATAACACAAAGTAGTAGCACTAAAATCCCATCCCCGGTGTTACTAGATCAGAGCTGACACAATATCCCATGAAGGCATGGCACCTTCACTCAGAATCACCGTTGGTCGCCACGAGCAGAGCAAACACAAAAATGCTAGGGTGAGTCTCTTTACATAAATAATAACAAGTAAGATAAGCCTTATATTAGGAAACATCTAGCAATAACGAGACAATCGTAATCATGATAATTGCCATTCAATTATAATATCCACAAACAAAGAAGATTTAGTCATTTAAACATCAACAAGATTTCTATGTATGAATATATGCATGTGTGCAATATGCATGTGGATCCATAACCATCACAAAAACCCCGTCGGGCAATCACCACATTTTTGGCCGAAGCCACACCACCATCACCACCATCACGTAATGCATATGATTTATGTGACACTATGACAAATGCATCACCACAATCCATCACAATATGTATTAAATCACCTTTGTGGCCGAAGCCCGCGTCATTTATTAACTCACCTCAATTGTCAATTATTAACCACCACCACCTCAATAATTAATCACCACTTCGTAATTATTAACCACCACCACCTCATAAGGGCCTTACTTACGCTTATGGACCACTTTAACACACCAAAGGTTAATCTAGTACTTTAAGGTTATTTTGACACACCACTAATTAATTTATTACTTTGAGACTTATATGGCATAGTAGAACTAATTAGACACTAAGAGATTATTTTATCACGCCAAGGATTAATTTAATTCTTAGGGACGAATTTGTCACACCAAGGATTAAATTAATTCTTAGGGACTAAATCATCACTTAGTCACATTTTGGGGTACCTAGCGCGCGGCAGCCAAAATGGCGCCCATAACCAAACACCAACAGCCCACACTCACACACAGCACAGGCGCCAAGTTGCTAGTAAGCCGCGCCTCTCCTCGCATCGGCTCACCAGGCACTCACACACAGTCACGGGCGCCAGATTCCTAGGGAATTGGCGCCCCCCCATGCCAAAACCACCCAAACCGAGAAACACAAGGCACAAACCGAGTCCTGGGCGCCAATTTGCCTAGCCAATGGCGCCCCTATCCAGCACAACACCACCCAACACTTAGACACCACACCAGGCGCCAGAATCCTAGTGATTTGGCGCCCTGCACCCAGTTCCACTCACTGTCCAGCAACCTGGCGCCAAATTGCCCAGCAATTGGCGCCCCCCCCACTAGCACACACGCACGCACATGAGAACACAAAGAACTCGGGCGCTGTAATGCTAGGCATTTGGCGCCCCTTCCAACACCTTCCCCAAATTACTTCAAAACTAAATTATTATTCAACAATTCATTTTCCCCACAACAACACGCACATAATCATTAACTTATTACCATTAATTCATTATATTCACATACTCATTCTCATATGACCATTTCATCAAACATACACTATGCATAAGTCACAACTCATGTTTCCACAACAACAATTAGCATGTTATGACCAACACAAACATTCCAAACATCAATCAACATGTCATCAACACACAATCACACAACAAGTCATTATTAGAGCCATTCCACTTATAAAACATATCATACTAGCTATTATAAACATAAAGGAGAATCCCCTAACCTTGCTTAAGCTTGAATCTTCAACCAACACCAAGGACCACAAGAATGGAGTATCTCTACTATTCCTAGCTGCTGAAAACGTGACTCTCTACCCTTGGGATAAAACGTAAAATCAACAAAGTGGAGGAATGAGGCACTAGAACTTAAGGGAATGGAAAAAGGAGAAGAAATGGAATTGAATAGAGCTAAGAGTTTCACTTACAAACACAAAACTTGAGAAAAGTTCCTTCCTTTCCTCAACCTCAAGCTGAACGTGGGTTCCCTCCCTTTGGGTAACCATGGAAAATTCAAAAGACAAGGAATGAGCTTAAGGAACTTAAAGGAATGGAATGGGAAAGAAAAATGATGAAGAAAGAGGTCAAAACCATCACTTACCAACCAAAACCCAAGCAAGCTTCCACCTTTTCCTTTCCTCCCTTCGCCGCCAGCTTCTCTTCCTCCTCTCTACTATTCTATTTTTTTCTTCTTTCTTTCAAAGTGAGGTATGGTTACCCTAGTTTAGGACCCCTAACCTTTATGACTACTATTGGGCCTAAATAATGGCCCTTGGGCCTTATTCTCCACTCCCACTATTAATTCATCCCACCTCCTGTAAATAAAATAAATCCAACTTAGTAACTTATTTAAAATGAATTAGACCCCTTTTAGGTAAAATAAACCCAACTTAATTAATTAATTTAATTAAGTGTTGCAAGCCTTAAATAACTTAATTAATTAAATAATTAAATTATTTTGGGCGTTACAACTCTCCCCCACTTAAAGAATTTCGTCCTCGAAATTACCCGAATCGAACAACTCGGATAAGCCTCCTTCATCTTGCTTTCCAACTCCCAAGTCATGCTTTCTCCCACACTCCTAACCAAACTACCTTCACCAAATTGATCTCTTTGCCTCTTAAGACCTTCACCTCACGATCCGCAATCCTAATCGGCATAGTCTCCACCGTAAGGTTCTCCTCACCTCTACATCATCCATCCGCACTACATGAGATGGGTCCGCACATACTTCATGGCCGAGACACATGGAATACATCATGCAGATTAGCAAGATTAGGTGGCAAGGCCACCCGATAAGCAACTTTCCCAACTCTCTCGGAAATGCGATATGGTCCAATAAAACGCGAGTTAACTTCTTAGACTTCAACGCATCGACCCACACCTGTTGTTGGAGTAACTCTCAAAAATACATGATCTCCAACCTGAAATTCTAGAACCTTCCTTCTCTTATCATGGTAACTCTTCTGTCTACTCTGTGAGGCCTTCATTTTCTCCCTAATCATCTTCACTTTCTCTCGTGGTCTCACGCACCAACTCGGGACCTAGCACTACACTTTCTCCGTCTCGTACCAACACAATGGAGTCCTACACCTCCTCTGCACAATGCCTCAAAAGGCGCCATCCCGATACTCGAATGAAAATCATATTATTGTAAGTGAATTCAATCAACGGTAAATGAGAGTCCCATGAACCTCCCTGCTCAAGAACACATGCTCTCAACAAATCCTCAAGTGATTGAATTGTCTCTCTGTCGCCCCATCCATGCGGGGATGATATCTTCGAACTCAATCTCAATTTGGAACCCAAAGCCTCTTGCAAACTCCTCCAAAACTTCTAAGTGAACCTAGGATCCCTATCGGACACAATACTCGAGGCACACCATGCAACTTTACAATCGTCTTGACATAGATATCCGCTAACCTCGGAATCGATAAGTAATATTAATTGGTAGAAAGTGCGCAGATTTAGTCAACCTATCAACAATCACCCATATGGTATCAAACCCCCTCATTGTAGTCGGCAAAACCAGTCACAAAATCCATGGAGATACTATCCCACTTCCATTCAGAACATCCAATGGTTGCATCAACCCACCGGCTTTTGATGTTCTATCTTAGATTTCTCGACATGTCAAGCAAGCATACACAAAGCGAGCCACATCACGCTTCATGCCGTGCCACGAGCAGTCTCTTCTTCAAATCTTGATACATTTTAGTGGCCCCGGTGAATACTCAACTTACTCCGATGACCTTCTTCTAAAATTGCCTTCTTAATCTCGCATCATCGGGAATGCAAATCCTCCCACGGTACCTTAACACATCATGCTCATCTATCACATAATCTTCACTCTGAGAGTGGTCAATCCCAACCGCAATCTCAACCGCTTTAATATCCTTCTTTTGAGCTTCCCGAATAACATTCACGAATTCATTGTGGATCTTCAACACACCCAATCTCACACTCTTAGGGGTCACCTCGCAGACTAGACTCAAATCTCGAAACTGTTCAATTAATTCTAGTTCCTTCACCATCATTGCAGATACATGTAAGGACTTTCTACTCAAAGCATCAGCCACCACATTAGCTTTCCCCGGATGGTAGTTCAAACTAAAGTCGTAGTCTTTCAGCAATTCCAACCATCTCCTTTGTCTCATATTTAATTCTTTCTGGTCAAACAGATACTGCAATCCCTTATGATCACTGAATACCTCAAACTTAGAACCATACAAATAATGTCTCCAAATCTTCAAGGCAAAAACAATTGCCGCAAGCTCCAAATCATGAGTGGGGTAATTCTTTTCATGAATTCTCAACTGTCTTGAGGCATACGCCACAACTTTACCATTTTGCATCAAAACACCTCCTAGCCCCATTCTTGACGCATCACAATATACTACAAAAGGCTCTCCAGATTTGGGTAATGTCAAAACAGGTGATGTTGTCAACCTTCTTTTCAATTCTTGGAGACTTTCTTCACATTTGGAATCCCACACAAATGCCTTTCCTTTGCAAGTCAATTGAGTTAAGCGGAAGTGCCAACTTTGAAAACCCCTCAATAAACCTTCTATAATATCCCGCCAATCCAAGGAAACTTCTAATCTCCGTGAATCGATTTAGGAGCCTCCCAACTCGCATCACCAAGCATCAACTTTGGATGGATCTACCGCAATCCCATCACTGAAATAATATGACCTAGAAAGCTCACTTCCTTCAACCAAAAGTCACACTTTGTGATTTTAGCATACAACTTTTTCTCTTTCAACACTTCTAGCACTAACTTCAAATGCTCGGCATGATCCTCTTCTGGACTTGGAGTACACCAAAATATCATCTATGAAAACCACCACAAATCGATCCAAGTAGTTATGGAAAATACGGTTCATGTACTCCATAAATACCCACGGTGCATTAGTGACACCAAACGGCATTACGAGAATACTCATAATGCCCATATCTCGCCCCGATCTCATCTTACGAATATCCTCATCTTTCACTTTAACTGATGATAGCCCGATCTCAAATCAATTTTGCTAAACACCTTAGCACCAACTAGTGATCCATCAAATCGTCAATTCTCTAAGTGGATACTTGTTCTTGATTGTTACTTTGTCACCGCCTATAATCAATGCAAAGTCGCATACTTCCATCTTTCTTCTTCACCAAGAGTACTGGGGCTCCCCACGGTGACACACTAGGTCTTCTGAACTTCTTCTCAAGTAAGTCCTCCAACTGACTCTTCAACTCAGATAATTCGGATGCAGACATCCTATATGGAGCCATGGACACGGGTCTAGTGCCAGGCACTAGATCAATACCAAACTCTACTTCTCTTTCAGGCGACACATCTGGGATTTCGTCAGGAAACACTTCAGGAAATTCACGAACTATTGGCAACTCTTCAATCTTAGCTTGGCTCTCAACGGACAATGATGCCATCAATGAAAACAACTTAGCTTCCTCCTTCAAAACTCTATGCAGTTGACCAGGATGTAACAATGCAGATTCTTCCTCCTTAGAAGAAGGAAAGCTCACTGATCTACTAGCACAATTGATATGTACTTGGTTATCAACTAACCAGTCCATACCAAGAATGATGTCCAAACCTCCTAAAGGCAAGCAAATAAGATCAACAAGAAACTCTCTGCCAAAAACTGACAGAGGACATCTAGCACACATTAGGGATGTAGTTACTGATCCTTTGGCTGGGGTATCAATAACCATGTCCCTTCTCATTATAGACAAAACAAGACCCAAATTCTCAGCACACAAAGCAGCAATGAAAGAATGAGTAGCACCTGTATCTACTATAGCAATCAAAGGAGTGCCGTTAATAAAACAAGTACCTCTAATCGCGTTGTCCCCCTCGGATCCCGCCAATGCAAACACCTTCCCTTTAACCGCTTCCTTCTTGGACTTAGGACATTTAGTGCTAACATGTCCCACCTCACGAACTATTGGCAACTCTTCAATCTTAGCTTGGCTCTCAATGGACAATGATGCCATCAATGAAAACAACTTAGCTTCCTCCTTCAAAACTCTATGCAGTTGACCAGAATGTAACAATGCAGATTCTTCCTCCTTAGAAGAAGGAAAGCTCACTGATCTACTAGCACAATTGATATGTACTTGGTTATCAACTAACCAGTCCATACCAAGAATGATGTCCAAACCTCCTAAAGGCAAGCAAATAAGATAAACAAAAAACTCTCTGCCAAAAACTGACAGAGGACATCTAGCACACATTAGGGATGTAGTTACTGATCCTTTGGCTGGGGTATCAATAACCATGTCCCTTCTCATTATAGACAAAACAAGACCCAAATTCTCAGCACACAAAGCAGCAATGAAAGAATGAGTAGCACCTGTATCTACTATAGCAATCAAAGGAGTGTCGTTAATAAAACAAGTACCTCTAATCGCGTTGTCCCCCTCGGATCCCGCCAATGCAAACACCTTCCCTTTAACCGCTTCCTTCTTGGACTTAGGACATTTAGTGCTAACATGTCCCACCTCACGACAGATAAAACAAACAACTTCTTTCTTTTCACAGGCATTAGACTTGTGGCCCCTCTGACCACACTTGTAGCAACGAACCTCATTGCACTCACTACTCTTATGGCCCTTCTGACCACACTTGTAGCAACGAGCCTCAGTGCACTCACTACTCTTATGGCCAGGTTTCTTGCAAGTAAAACACACAATACCGGCTGATTCACCTCCCCCACTTGAACCTTTACCCGCACTTGCCTTCCACTTTCCTTTACTTCCACTAACATCATACGGCTTTCCCCGAAACTGAGCATTTTTCTTTTCCCTCACAATCTTGTAAGCAGCAGCACTGTCTTCCTCATAAATTCTACACTTGTCCACCAGCTTGGCAAAGTCTCGAATCTCCTGGTATCCAATGGCTTTCTTAATCTCTGGCTGCAGACCATTCTCAAACTTCACACACTTTGAAAATTCTGAATCAGCTTGGTTGTGATAGTAAGGGCAAAACTTGACCAACTCTTCAAACTTTGCTGCATATTCAGCTACGGACTTGTTTCCCTGTTTGATTCCCAAAACTCCACCTCCTTTTAGCACGCACGCCCTCCGATAATACTTCCTTGTGAACTCCTCTTTGAATACCTCCCAAGTAATTTCCTCACCCGCAGCCTTCTAGTCTCTGCTTTCTTCCTCATCCACCAATCATCCGCTTCCTCTTTCAAAGACGTGAGTCCCAAACTTCACCTTTTGTCTTTGGGTGCACGCCATCACACGGAAGATTCGCTCAATTTCCTTCACCAGTCGGTTGCTCCATCCGGATCATATCTACCTTTGAAGGTAGGTGGGTTCTCACGTTGAAAAGTAGCCAACTTGCGATCCTCGGCATCTTCTCTACCACCCTCTCGCTCCCATAGCCCTGTGCTATGGCTTGCGAAGACCTCACCTAGAGCAAAGATCAATCCTTCGGGCCATTCTCAACCTAACACCTGCAAAGCATTAGCATTCGTTAAGAAACAATTAACACTACCTAGTTGTCATAGGTGTTATGGCGGAGACACACACTTGGCCTGACGCACCGAACTGCTCTGATACCACTAATGTAACACCCCCTTATATTATATACTAGTTAAGCTAATAAAAATCAGAGTTTTTCAAAACTTGTCCACGCACCTCAAAGAGGGTGGTACATTTAACAAAATATTCTCAAAACACCGTTAAAAATCCAAACGCATCAAGTGCGCAAAACACATATCATAGTCATGTGGGTTAAGACCTCAAACACTGCTTAATGTTTACAATAATCCAGAAAACAGTTTGCAATGCAGCGGAAATAAACTGAGTTCAACATACTCAAATACATAGTCAAATACATAACACAAAGTAGTAGCACTAAAATCCCATCCCCGGTGTTACTAGATCAGAGCTGACACAATATCCCATGAAGGCATGGCACCTTCACTCAGAATCACCTGTTGGTCGCCACGAGAGCAGGCAACACAAAAATGCTAGGGTGAGTCTCTTTACATAAATAATAACAAGTAAGATAAGCCTTATATTAGGAAACATCTAGCAATAACAGTACACCGTAATCATGATAATTGCCATTCAATTATAATATCCACAAACAGTAAGATTTAGTCATTTAAACATCAACAAGATTTCTATGTATGAATATATGCATGTGTGCAATATGCATGTGGATCCATAACCATCACAAAAACCCCGTCGGGCAATCACCACATTGTTGGCCGAAGCCACACCACCATCACCACCATCACGTAATGCATATGATTTATGTGACACTATGACAAATGCATCACCACAATCCATCACAATATGTATTAAATCACCTTTGTGGCCGAAGCCCGCGTCATTTATTAACTCACCTCAATTGTCAATTATTAACCACCACCACCTCAATTATTAATCACCACTTCGTCAATTATTAACCACCACCATCTCATAAGGGCCTTACTTACGCTTATGGACCACTTTAACACACCAAAGGTTAATCTAGTACTTTAAGGTTATTTTGACACACCACTAATTAATTTATTACTTTGAGACTTATATGGCATAGTAGAACTAATTAGACACTAAGAGATTATTTTATCACGCCAAGGATTAATTTAATTCTTAGGGACGAATTTGTCACACCAAGGATTAAATTAATTCTTAGGGACTAAATCATCACTTAGTCACATTTTGGGGTACCTAGGAGCCAAGGGGCAGCCAAAATGGCGCCCCATAACCAAACACCAACAGCCCACACTCACACACTAGCACAGGGCGCCAAGTTGCTAGTAAACTGGCGCCCCTCCCTGCATCGGCTCACCCTTGTGCACTCACACACAGTCACGGGCGCCAGATTCCTAGGGAATTTGCGCCCCCCCTGCCAAAACCACCCAAACCGAGAAACACAAGGCACAAACCGAGTCCTGGGCGCCAATTTGCCTAGCCAATGGCGCCCCTATCCAGCACAACACCACCCAACACTTAGACACCACACCAGCGCGCTGCATCCTAGTGATTTGGCGCTCGCACCTGAGCCCACTCATCATCCCAAAGACTTTGGCGCCAAATTGCCCAAAGAATTGGCGCCCCCTAGCACACACGCACGCACATGAGAACACAGCAACCTGGCGCCAGAATGCTAGGCATTTGGCGCCCCCTTCCAACACCTTCCCCCAAATTACTTCAAAACTAAATTATTATTCAACAATTCATTTTCCCCACAACAACACGCACATAATCATTAACTTATTACCATTAATTCATTATATTCACATACTCATTCTCATATGACCATTTCATCAAACATACACTATGCATAAGTCACAACTCATGTTTCCACAACAACAATTAGCATGTTATGACCAACACAAACATTCCAAACATCAATCAACATGTCATCAACACACAATCACACAACAAGTCATTATTAGAGCCATTCCACTTATAAAACATATCATACTAGCTATTATAAACATAAAGGAGAATCCCCTAACCTTGCTTAAGCTTGAATCTTCAACCAACACCAAGGACCACAAGAATGGAGTATCTCTACTATTCCTAGCTGCTGAAAACGTGACTCTCTACCCTTGGGATAAAACGTAAAATCAACAAAAGTGGAGGAATGAGGCACTAGAACTTAAGGGAATGGAACAAGGAGAAGAAATGGAATTGAATAGAGCTAAGAGTTTCACTTACCAACACAAAACTTGAGAAAAGTTCCTTCCTTTCCTCAACCTCAAGCTGAACGTGGGTTCCCTCCCTTTGGGTAACCATGGAAAATTCAAAAGACAAGGAATGAGCTTAAGGAATGAGCTTAAGGAACTTAAAGGAATGGAATGGGAAAGAAAAATGATGAAGAAAGAGGTCAAAACCATCACTTACCAACCAAAACCCAAGCAAGCTTCCACCTTTTCCTTTCCTCCCTTCGCCGTCAGCTTCTCTTCCTCCTCTCTACTATTCTATTTTTTTTCTTCTTTCTTTCAAAGTGAGGTATGGTTACCCTAGTTTAGGACCCCTAACCTTTATGACTACAATTGGGCCTAAATAATGGCCCTTGGGCCTTATTCTCCACTCCCACTATTAATTCATCCCACCTCCTGTAAATAAAATAAATCCAACTTAGTAACTTATTTAAAATGAATTAGACCCCTTTTAGGTAAAATAAACCCAACTTAATTAATTAATTTAATTAAGTGTTGCAAGCCTTAAATAACTTAATATAATTAAATTATTTTGGGCGTTACAGGCGTCACTAAAACCTATAGTGATGGAGATTCTATCGTGGGTATAGCAAAATAAATTGAGTTGTTAGAATCTATACCAACGGAAATATAACTGTGGGTATAACACTGAAGTTTTGTCCAATAACCGTAGAAATAAAGACTACAAAGAAGGCTGGCCGTTGGTATAGGTTTTTCAGGCCATACCTACAGTTTTTCGACATTTCTCCACAGATTTTTGCCGTCGCTATATGTCAAATTTCTTGTAGTGAAGAGTTGGGCTCCTTCTAATGTAGTTACTTTCACTTGCCGTGTCCTTCATAATAGGCTCACAACTCGTGCAAACCAAGTTCGAAGAAAAGTTATCACGAATATGAAGACTATCGATCGCGTTTTTGTGAGCGTATGGAGTCGAAGATACATTTGTTCTTGATGTGTGATTTTTTTATGAGACTGTACTCAGTGTTTAGGTGGCTAGGTTTGGTGGTGGTGATTTGGCCTGACCTCCCCACACTTTTCTCGATCCTGTATATAGAAGCTAGGCCTAGCAGAGGGTGTTAGGGCCTTATAATGATCTGGAACGATGTCCTTTGGGTGATCTGGGAAAGCCGAAATGGAGTTTGTTTTCTAATAAATCTACTGACCTCTTTGAGACTAAGTCTAGTCCTTGCCTTTTCGATGAGTGGTGTGTGGACTCCTTGGATTGTATAACTAAGAGAGAGGAGTAATATGTTTTGTGGTGCCACTGACCCCAAGGGTTTGACTTAGTCTTTGCTTTGGACTGTCACTTTGTTTTTATGTGTTTCTGCGTGATTTATTTCACTTCTCCCTTTTGACTAATTAAGATGTTTTTTATAGAGGTTTATGTGTTCCTCGAATACGCAGCTGTATATATAAAAAACATAAATGCAACGAAAAATGACAATATGAATTTGTAATACCTTTGAGTATTACCATGTTGTTGCTTTATTCAAATTACATGTTCTAGTGTTTGAATTTATTTGATTATTATTCATTTGGAACTATATTGGTGTTCCTTCAAGTTCTTTATAGACATTTCAAATGTTTCGATTGATTTGGTAATTTAATTAAGCATTTTATGTGATAGAATCTCTATTTGAACAATTGAACAATTGAAAAAGGGGTTGTAGTATAAATTTTATTTACAACTTGTTAATGGACTGGGTAATTGACGAAGCCCATTTGGCCCACAACCCACACCATGGTCAGCTGGTTCACATAGTTAAGAGAGAGAGAGAGAGAGAGAGAGAACACTAAGAGTAGATAATTTAAATGCATTATTGAGTGGAAATTAGAACACTAAGGGTATTTTAGTCTTTATACCACTCACACTAAATGAGTTACAAGACCCAAAAATATCCAAATACTCTCTCATTCCACACTTGTGTGAATAAAGAAAAGGTAAAGTTAGAGAGAGAGAGTGAGGAACCGTGAGAAAGAAAAAGAAATAAAAAGAGAGATATAGAGAGAGAGAGAGAACACAGATGAGAAAAGAGAGAAAGAAAGAAAAAGAGAAAAACAGAGAAAGGGAGAAGAGAAGATGGCGAGTGAGAGGAAAGGAGAAGAAGAGAAGATCAAGCTCAAATCTTCTTGTATGTTGGAGTTCTTGTTATCAATCTTCCTCATTTCTCTTCCTCTTTCATTTGGTACCACTTTTGTTTCATGGGTCAAGCTCAATCACCTCCTTCCATTACCTATCAAATTCGAGTTTGAGAGAGAAAGTGGAGCTTGAGAGTTCAATCTTCACAACTTGGTTCATGTTGATTTGAAAAGAAGCTTCAAGGGTTTCTTTCAAATGCTTTCAGTTGGTTAGAAGGGAGTGGAGAGCTTGGTTTTGGGTTTTGAATCAATTTGTTTAGTGGAGGGTTGTTTGGGTAGCTGCACTTTCGGTTGGAAGTGTTGGGATCGGTTTCGGAATCGTGAGCTTCGTAAAGTTTCGGTTTTTCGTGATTTTCATCACGATAGGTGAGTTTTACTCACTTAGGGTTTTGTTTTATGTTGTGTTGACTGATCGATTTCTGTGGTTGACGAAATTGCTCGCGTTTCATAAATTTTGAGTCGCGAAAAACACAATTTGGTCTCGAACTCGCTGTTTTAGAAAATCTGAACACAGCTAGGGTTTCCTTAGAACTGGGACTGTTTGGTTAATCCAAAAATTATGTTTCTGATTGTTTTTGAAAATAGACTTCACGCCGGTCGTTTTGGCACTGGTTTCGTTAAATTTGGAGTTGTGTAGCTCAAGTTATGAGTGTCTCAAGTTATGTCAAATTTCTGAAATTAAATTGTGTATAGGTTCAGTTTTTCAGGTCTTGAGTTCTCAATTGAACTCCGTTTTAAATAATTCTTGTTTCGTTAAAAAGTAGACAAAAATTCCTTCGAAATAGGCACAAGAATCACTTGATTTGACTGTGTATTGAGACAGAACAATTAGTTACAAGTTTCACTTTTGTAACAGTAACGATTTTGTACCAGCCACATTGTTTTAGCCATAACTCTCTGAATACTTGTCATATCAGTGTGGGACTTGAACCATTGGAAAATAGACAAAATTATCAACACATTAGGCACTGGTTTGGATGGTTTTGGTTAGAAATTGAATAAGTTATGCTCATTCAAAAACTGCACAGAGATGCTGTCCAGAATACATTCGTTTTAGAAGCGGTTGAACGAGTTCGGGATGAGTTCGTGAGGTTTTCAGAATCGTTTGAACTTCAAGAAGTTTCGGTTTTGTGTGACACGAGGTGAGTTTTACTCACGTTTAGGGAATTTAAATGTTGTTTGTGTGTTATGTTTGGAGAGTTTTCAAAATCTTGAGTTTCGTGAATTTTCGAGTCAAAAACAATATTTTACGAAAATCCCGTGTGTTTGAAATTTAGAACGAAATCATCTTTATTTAGCTTGTTTGGATGTGGTCTTTGGATCGAATATATATATATATATATATATATATATATATATTGTCTGTTGTGGTTGAATTTGGATAGAAACACCGTTTGGGATCGATCGTAGAACGAAACGGAACAGAAATAATTGGGCACAAAGTTGAGAAGTTCCTTATGTCCCCAAATTCAATGTTTCGTTTCGACGCGGCGTTCGACTTCAAACTTCTTTCAAATCCTTTTCCTAACCACTTATATTATATATGGATGATATTGCTATGTTTGGAATGTGGTTTGGTTTGTTTTGGTTGAATTTACAAATCTCTTGAAAAACCGACAAATTAGTATACGTGTGAGGACATATGTTTTGGAAAGTGAATTGAACAAAATGTTCCATTTCTTAAATTATAATTGGCTCGGGATGAGTATGTTCATCTAAACCGGTCTACGTTTCACGATCTATATGAATTGTTAGCTCAACCGGCAAATGGGTTTCAGAGTACTATAATTTATAATGAAGGTCTAGCAGAAACTTCAGATGCTATAACTAATTGAAAAATAGTGATTGTACTGACCATCACGATTTTTGTTGCCAATCAATTCTGACAGTGAATTATTTTGTTGCATCCCTATTTGGTTTCACTATTAGGAAATTTGAGTCCCAGCGAGTATCACGATTGCTTTTCCAAGGCTAACCAATGGTTGAAAACAGAGTGCGGGGCTTTCACAGTTTTAGGACTGCATTCACTTGGCAGTAACGGTAAGTGGCTTCTCTTCCGTGCACGGTGGTGTTGGTTTGTTATGCCTTTTTTAGTGGTGTTTCCTTGCCAATATGACTTATCATTTCTTTGATTCTACTTCTTTCCGTTTTTAAAAATAGTTAGTATTACAGATGCTTCAAGTATCCCTGATCAAATGGACTCTTCAAATTCATACACTAATGAAAATAATGGGACTAATGAAGATTAGAAGCTGATAATTTGTTGTCGGACTAAGCTTAGAAATTAAGCGTATGCTATTTAATTATTTTTTGACTTTTGAGATTGTTGTAAGACATTTTTACATTTTTAAATGTCAATATGATACTCTTAGATTGATGTTTTTAACTATTTTGTAATTTGACATGCTTGTAAAACTTAATGTTAATTTTCTATATAAGTGGAGTTTTATTTTATTTTATTGTTTCATAAACTAATTTATTTTACATTTAACTTTTAATCGGTTTAATTTTTCACTAGAAAAGTTGAGTTATCATTAAGTGTTAATGACAACATAAAAATTGTGTATAGACCAAAATCATGGTGGGTATAGAAAATTGGGAGGCGTCACTAAAACCTATAGTGATGGAGATTCTATCGTGGGTATAGCAAAATAAATTGAGTTGTTAGAATCTATACCAACGGAAATATAATCGTGGGTATAACAACTGAAGTTTTGTCCAATAACCGTAGAAATAAAGACTACAAAGAAGGCTGGTCGTTGGTATAGGTTTTTCGAGCTATACCTACGCTTTTTCGGCATTTCTCCACAGATTTTTGTCGTCGCTATATGTCAAATTTCTTGTAGTGAAGAGTTGGGCTCCTTCTAATGTAGTTACTTTCACTTGCCGTGTCCTTCATAATAGGCTCACAACTCGTGCAAACCAAGTTCGAAGAAAAGTTATCACGAATATGAAGACTATCGGATGCGTTTTTTTGTGAGCGTATGGAGTCGAAGATACATTTGTTCTTGATGTGTGATTTTTTTATGAGACTGTACTCAGTGTTTAGGTGGCTAGGTTTGGTGGTGGTGATTTGGCCTGACCTCCCCACACTTTTCTCGATCTTGTATATAGAAGCTAGGCCTAGCAGAGGGTGTTGGGGCCTTATAATGATCTGGAACGCTGTCCTTTGGGTGATCTAGGAAAGCCGAAATGGAGTTTGTTTTCTAATAAATCTACTGACCTCTTTGAGACTAAGTCTAGTCCTTGCCTTTTCGATGAGTGGTGTGTGGACTCCTTGGATTGTATAACTAAGAGAGAGGAGTAATATGTTTTGTGGTGCCACTGACCCCAAGGGTTTGACTTAGTCTTTGCTTTGGACTGTCACTTTGTTTTTATGTGTTTCTGCGTGATTTATTTCACTTCTCCCTTTTGACTAATTAAGATGTTTTTTATAGAGGTTTATGTGTTCCTCGAATACGCAGCTGTATATATAAAAAACATAAATGCAACGAAAAATGACAATATGAATTTGTAATACCTTTGAGTTTTACCATGGTGTTGCTTTATTCAAATTACATGTTCTAGTGTTTGAATTTATTTGATTATTATTCAATTGGAACTATATTGGTGTTCCTTCAAGTTCTTTATAGACATTTCAAATGTTTCGATTGATTTGGTAATTTAATTAAGCATTTTATGTGATAGAATCTCTATTTGAACAATTGAAGCGTAGAATGAAAAAGGGGTTGTAGTATAAATTTTATTTACAACTTGTTAATGGACTGGGTAATTCACGAAGCCCATTTGGCCCACAACCCACACCATGGTCAGCTGGTTCACATAGTTAAGAGAGAGAGAGAGAGAGAGAGAGAGAGAGAGAGAGAGAGAGAGAGAACACTAAGAGTAGATAATTTAAATGCATTATTGAGTGGAAATTAGAACACTAAGGGTATTTTAGTCTTTATACCACTCACACTAAATGAGTTACAAGACCCAAAAATATCCAAATACTCTCTCATTCCACACTTGTGTGAATAAAGAAAAGGTAAAGTTAGAGAGAGAGAGAGTGAGGAACCGTGAGAAAGAAAAAGAAATAAAAAGAGAGATATAGAGAGAGAGAGAACACATATGAGAAAAGAGAGAAAAAAAGAAAAAGAGAAAAACAGAGAAAGGGAGAAGAGAATATGGCGAGAGTGAGGGAAAGGAGAAGAAGAGAAGATCAAGCTCAAATCTTCTTGTATGTTGGAGTTCTTGTTATCAATCTTCCTCATTTCTCTTCCTCTTTCATTTGGTACCACTTTTGTTTCATGGGTCAAGCTCAATCACCTCCTTCCATTACCTATCAAATTCGAGTTTGAGAGAGAAAGTGGAGCTTGAGAGTTCAATCTTCACAACTTGGTTCATGTTGATTTGAAAAGAAGCTTCAAGGGTTTCTTTCAAATGCTTTCAGTTGGTTAGAAGGGAGTGGAGAGCTTGGTTTTGGGTTTTGAGTCAATTTGTTTAGTGGAGGTCATTTGGGTAGCTGCACTTTCGGTTGGAAGTGTTGGGATCGGTTTCGGAATCGTGAGCTTCGTAAAGTTTCGGTTTTTCGTGATTTTCATCACGATAGGTGAGTTTTACTCGCTTAGGGTTTTGTTTTATGTTGTGTTGACTGATCGATTTCTGTGGTTGTCGAAATTGCTCGCGTTTAAAAAATTTGAGTCGCGAAAAACACAATTTGGTCTCGAACTCATTGTTTTAGAAAATCTGGACACAGCTACGGTTTCCTTAGAACTGGGACTGTTTGGTTAATCCAAAAATTATGTTTTTGATTGTTTTTGAAAATAGACTTCACGCCGGTCGTTTTGGCACTGGTTTCGTTAAATTTGGAGTTGTGTAGCTCAAGTTATGAGTGTCTCAAGTTATGTCAAATTTCTCAAATTAAACTATGTATAGGTTCGATTTTTCGTGTCTTGAGTTCTCAATTGAACTCCGCTTTAAATAATTCTTGTTTCGTTAAAAGTAGACAAAAAGTCCTTGAAATAGGCACAAGAATCACTTGATTTGACTGTGTATTGAGACAGAACAATTAGTTACAATTTTCACTTTTGTAATAAAGAACGATTTTGTACCAGCCACATTGTTTTAGCCATAACTCTCTGAATACTTGTCATATCAGTGTGGGACTTGAACCATTGGAAAATAGACAAAATTATCTACACATTAGGCACTGGTTTGGATGGTTTTGGTAAGAAATTTAATAAGTTATGCTCATTCAAAAACTGGACAGAGATGCTGTCCAGAATACATTCGGTTTAGAAGCGGTTGAACGAGTTCGGGATGAGTTCGTGAGGTTTTCAGAATCGTTTGAACTTCAAGAAGTTTCGGTTTTGTGTGACACGAGGTGAGTTTTACTCACATTTAGGGAATTTAAATGTTGTTTGTGTGTTATGTTTGGAGAGTTTTCAAAATCTTGAGTTTCGTGAATTTTCGAGTCAAAAACAATATTTTACGAAAATCCCGTGTGTTT
Organism: Oxytropis ochrocephala; assembly: GCA_020916435.1. Classification (NCBI taxonomy): domain Eukaryota; kingdom Viridiplantae; phylum Streptophyta; class Magnoliopsida; order Fabales; family Fabaceae; genus Oxytropis; species Oxytropis ochrocephala. The sequence goes on from CM037090.1 coordinate 66,384,786, forward strand.
GAAATTTAGAACGAAATCATACTGCTTTAGCTTGTTTGATCGTAGGTGTTTGATCGAATATATATTTATATATATATATATATATATATATATATATATATATATATATATATATATATATATATTGTCTGTTGTGGTTGAATTTGGATAGAAACACCGTTTGGGATCGATAGTAGAACGCAAACTAACGTAAATAATTGGGCACAAAGTTGAGAAGTTCCTTATGTCCCCAAATTCAATGTTTCGCTTTCGACGCGCCGTTCGACTTCAAACTTCTTTCAAATCCTTTTCCTAACCACTTATATTATATATGGATGATATTGCTATGTTTGGAATGTGGTTTGGTTTGTTTTGGTTGAATTTACAAATCTCTTGAAAAACCGACAAATTAGTATACGTGTGAGGACATATGTTTTGGAAAGTGAATTGAACAAAATGTTCCATTTCTTAAGTTATAATTGGCTCGGGATGAGTATGTTCATCTAAACCGGTCTACGTTTCACGATCTATATGAATTGTTAGCTCAACCGGAAAATGGGTTTCAGAGTACTATAATTTATAATGAAGGTCTAGCAGAAACTTCAGATGCTATAACTAATTGAAAAATAGTGATTGTACTGACCATCACGATTTTTGTTGCCTATCAATTCTGACAGTGAATTATTTTGTTTCATCCCTATTTGGTTTCACTATTAGGAAATTTGAGTCCCAGCGAGTATCACGATTGCTTTTCCAAGGCTAACCAATGGTTGAAAACAGAGTGCGGGGCTTTCACGCTTTAGAATCGCATTCACTTGGCGAGAATTGTAAGTGGCTTCTCTTCCGTGCACGGTGGTGTTGGTTTGTTATGCCTTTTTTAGTGGTGTTTCCTTGCCAATATGACTAATCATTTCTTTGATTCTACTTCTTTCCGTTTTTAATAGTTAGTATTACAGATGCTTCAAGTATCCCTGATCAAATGGACTCTTCAAATTCATACACTAATGAAAATAATGGGACTAATGAAGATTAGAAGCTGATAATTTGTTGTCGGACTAAGCTTAGAAATTAAGCGTATGCTATTTAATTATTTTTTGACTTTTGAGATTGTTGTAAGACATTTTTACATTTTTAAATGTCAATATGATACTCTTAGATTGATGTTTTTAACTATTTTGTAATTTGACATGCTTGTAAGACTTAATGTTAATTTTCTATATAATTGGAGTTTTATTTTATTTTATTGTTTCATAAACTAATTTATTTTACATTTAACTTTTAAGTTTAATTTTTCACTAGAAAAAGTTGAGTTATCATTAAGTGTTAATGACAACATAAAAATTGTGTATAGACCAAATCATGGTGGGTATAGAAAATTGGGAGGCGTCACTAAAACCTATAGTGATGGAGATTCTATCGTGGGTATAGCAAAATAAATTGAGTTGTTAGAATCTATACCAACGGAAATATAACTGTGGGTATAACACTCAAGTTTTGTCCAATAACCGTAGAAATAAAGACTACAAAGAAGGCCGGCCGTTGGTATAGGTTTTTCGTGCCATACCTACGCTTTTTCTGTGCATTTCTCCACAGATTTTTGCCGTCGCTATATGTCAAATTTCTTGTAGTGAAGAGTTGGGCTCCTTCTAATGTAGTTACTTTCACTTGCCGTGTCCTTCATAATAGGCTCACAACTTGTGCAAACCAAGTTCGAAGAAAAGTTATCACGAATATGAAGACTATCGGATGCATTTTTTTGTGAGCGTATGGAGGCGAAGATACATTTTGTTCCTGGGTGTATCAGCAAATACAATAACTGCCAACAGCAATTGGGCCTGCGGCCCAACCCACCATGACCGGCCCAAGCACGCTTGCTTGAGCGCACTCGCCACCGAAAACTTTGCAAAACGGTCGGACCTCAGCGATATATACGCCATTCACACATGGCATCGTGTACGTTCTCTTACCTTGTGTTATCTGCCCGAGCGACCTCTCACTAGATCGTCGGAGTGTCTTTGCAGGTACCACCCAAGGTGCTCAGCGAGAAGCCAGGACCGGTCCTTTCACTCATTCAACGACCGGCCCATTCAACGAAACATCAACAACTTCAACACTTCATTGGTCAATGTACGATCAATTGGCGACCACAGTGGGAGGCCCGAGCGCTATCCTACTCCACTCATGGCTCCACGCGACCGCCCCGCACGCGGGCCTCATCTCGGCTCAACCCTCCGGCAACACCTCAACAAAGAAACCCCGGGGGTGAGCGCTGACGATTCATGAATCTCGAGGGAATCCGCGACAAGAACCCTCGGTGCGGTCGGTCGCGGACCGATCTTGGAGCAGTACGCATCGGCCGCGCTCCACCCCAACTACCGCCCGAGTTGGTTGAGGCGGGCATTGAAGAGCCGTTGCGAGCATGTCACTCGAGCCGCTCTGCGAGATCCTTCAAAGCAAGAATCGGTGATCGCAGATGACAGACGCGCTTCATCTCTCGGTATGAAAGAGGGTCGATTCGGCCGCCCGCGTGCGGAAGACGGAGAACCTCTCGCCCAATGCCGACCGGCGCGCGCACATCGCTCCCCCGGCGAGGAGCATTTCGCGGGAGAGCACTACTCATCGCTTCTCCCAAGAAGACGGCGGGCGCGCGCAGTGTCGCCCCCTAGTAGAACGTCTTGTGCGCAGACGCCGCTCGTTATCTTACGACGATTATGAGGATTCCGCTTCCGCCCGACACCGCCGCCGCCCACTAGGTACTCATCCAAAGAATCGTCCCGGTTCACGCTCGGTCGAGAAGCGTCTTGGGATTCTCGTGAAGAGCTTGAAGAATACAGGGGATGGAAGAATTAGGGACGTTTCGCGTCGGCGAGAGAAGAGGTCGAGCGAACGACCCGTAAGACCTCCTCAACTTCCACCATCCGCCCATCCGAGGAATCTATGGAATGCCGCAACGAGGCTTGCCTCGCTATGCAACCCTTTTGGGTCGAACGGCATTCGAACGAGCACGCCCATTCACCGAGAAATCGGCGCGTTGCACTCCGAGAGATTTGAGGAAGCCGCCTAACCTAAACAAGTTCGATGGCGTGAGCGATCCGCATAAGCATCTCCTGTATTTTAATAATTCTTTGTTTATTACTGGAGAGCCGGGACCGACCATGAAATGCGTGTTGTTTCCTCGATCGTTGGATCTGGCCGAGCATTGGAGTGGTGGGAATCCTTCGCCCAACACCATATCATCATGGGAAGACTTGATCGTAATCTTCTTGTCTCACTACACCGCAAATCGCCAATATCGATTTGAAGAGCACTTGACTCCGTGGTTCAAGGGATAATGAAACCTCGAGGCGATACATCGACCGGTTTAACATCGAGGCCGAGTCCGCTTCGTGACTTGTCGAGACAAGGACAAGTTAAAATACCGGCGTGGTATCCGACCGCACCACCGGTTCAGAGAAGAATTCACTCTTAACCATTATCGATCTCGCTTATTTCCTAACAAGGCAAACGTCCACATGGCGTATGAAGAGACTTTAGCTGCAAGGAAGGCCGCCCGTGCGCGACCGAAGGAAGAGCAGAGTAAGCCATCTAAAGGGCATGAAGGTCGCCGAGACAACCGGCCGGACTTCAGAGACAAGAAATTTGACCATTGTACTCGCTTGAATACTTCCATTGCACAGATCTACAGTGAATGCCAGAACAATGAGTTCGTAGGAGTAAAGCGGCCCGATCCACTTGTGCTCAAGAAGGGGGCACGGCCGACCAAAAGGTATTGCCGCTACCACAAGAGCAAGGGTCATGATACCAACGACTGTATGGCTCTCAAAGACGATATTGAAGAACTCATTCAGAAAGGCAAGTTGGGTAAGTATGTGAGGCCGGAGGAAGGCGACCGATCTCAAGAGAAAACAAAAGAACCTGATCAAGACAGAGGAAAGGGTCCTCTAGCCATAGAGAGCACCCAAGACAAAGACCGATCCAAGATCGTGACACTTTGGCGATCTAAAGGCCGTAATGTTGCGATGGTAATTCATGGTGGGAACCCGTTGGATCGCAGGGAATCCAACAAAGCCACCAAGAGAAAATGGGATGAACTTCTAATGGTCGCATCAACTTCAGCAGAAAGACCGGTCTCGAATAGACCTCCCATCTCTTTCGGGGATAACTACTCACACGATGGCAAGCCAAACGAGTTATGTCCCGTTGGTGATAAGAGCGATTATGGCCAACACGAGAGGTGCAAAGAATTGCAGTCGACTCAAGGCAAATTTCTACGGCGATATCATGTTTGTTGAACCGATCGACAAGCTAAAAGTTGATCGGTGAGATAGTCCTCGTGCCGAGCCCACTCCTCTAACAGCTTCAACGGAGCGACCACCCACCCGTGGGGAACGATTGAGCTTTTAGTCACATTTGGTGATGACACCGGGAAAGTACCATGTACAGACGGTCCGACGACGTTCCTTGTACTTCCCATCAAATCGTGCTATCAATGCATCATTGGTAGGCCGACTTTGGGCAAGCTAGAGGCCGTTGCATCGATAAAGACATCCAAGATGAAATTCTCACAAAGAAAGACAATCGTAGTCACCACGACGGCCGACTTAGAATCAAGAAGGCGGCCACGCCTATACCAGAAATTTGTGATGAGGTAGATCGTGGCCCCAAATGCTCAAGGCACCAGCGAAGGCCACCAAGTAAATCTCGCCCGATCCGGGCGCTCGTTATGATCCGCATAAATGACCGTGAGGACGGCGACGATGTTTTAGCTCGAGAGCTTAAGAATCGGCTTAAAAGACCGAGCCTCATGGAGAATCGATAGATGTGCGGTTGGGAGACGACCCAACGAAGATAGCTTAAGCTTCGGTAGCGACCTACCGGAGCAAGTAAAGCAAGACCTTGTGCAATGTTTGAAAGACTATGCCGACTGCTCGCATGGCGGGCATCGAACATGCCCGCATTCCTATCGGTAGCCTGCCATCAACTTTCAGTCGATGAAGGGGTTAAGCCAGTCGCTCAAAGAAGACGAACTCAGAGCGAGGAAAAATATCAAGCCGCTGCAAAGGCCGTTGAGGACCTCATAAAGGCCAATTCCATAGAAGAGATCAAATACACGACTGCCTATCAATGTCGTGTTGGTTAAAAAGAAGAATGGCAAATGGAGAATGTGTGTAGACTACACCGACCAAAACAAGGCATGCCCGAAGGATGCCTTCCCTGTGCCCAACATTGACAAATTGGTTGATGGTGCCTCGGGCTATAAATTATTGTCTTTTTGACGCTTACTCGTGATACAATCGAGATCACGATGTATCCACCCGATCGACACAAGACGGCCTTCATGACAGATCGGGAAACTTTCAAGATAAGGTAATGCCTTTCGGCCTAAAGAACGCTGGAGCGACTTACCAGCGAATGATGAACAAAATTTTCAAGAGGCAGATCGGCCGGATCTCTGAAGTGTACTTGGACGACATGATCATCAAGGGTGGGACCGACCCAGATCATGTGAACGACCTGAGGAGATCTTTGAAGAAGCTAGGAAGAATTCACTCGGTCGAATCGAGAAAAAGTGTACCTTTGGGGTGAGGCCGCGATTTTGGGCTTCCACCTAACCGAAAGAGGATAGAAGCAAACCCCGAGAAATGTAGGGCGATCGCCGACATGAGGCCGCCAAAGACCAAAAAAGAGATCCAACAGCTGAACGGGATGGTAGCAGCCCTGTCTAGATTCATACCAAAAGCGGCCTGCAAGTCGCCTCCACTATTCGAACTCCTTAAGAAAGACGTAGACTTTGGAGTGGACCGACCGATGCCGGCAAGCATTGGGCGAATTGAAGGAGCTTTGACTAGCCCACCAATTATGACCAAGTCGTTCTTGGGCGAGACGATTTGTATACGTGCTTGGCTATAACGGAAGAAGTTCGAGTCTTTGTGCTAGTCCGAGAACGATCTAAAATGCAGAATCCGGTCTACTTTATTAGTAAAGTCTTTGCGAGGGCCCGAGCCGAGGTACCGTAAAAATAGAGAGTTTGCTCTTGCACTCCTGGTTCTTGCCGAAGATTGAGACCTTACTTTGTGGCCCACCGGATCGTGGTCGGACCCGATCACCAATCGTGCAAGTCCTACATCGCCGGATCCGCGGATTTAATGATAAAGTGGGCGATGAGAGCTCGATGAATTTGGGATCAAATTTGAATCCGTGTCGGCCGCAGCGGCTCGTGTGTTGGCGACTTTATAGCGTAAATGACTCGGCTCTAGAAGATCAAGCCACAACGACTGGGTTCTCCATGTAGATGGGTCGTCCAACAAAGAAGGAAGTGGAGCAGCCTAATACTAGAAAATTACAAGGCTCGGCGGTGGAGGTGTCGTTGACTTTCGCTTTCCATACATCAAACAATCGGGCCGAGTATGAGGCGTGCATAGGCGGCTGCGCACCGCCAGGGACTTCAATGTCGACCGGGTTGAACTTCGATCAGACTCCTTACTTGTTGTCTCGCAGATCAAAGAATTATATGATGCTAAGGACAACGTCTTTGAAGAATTACCTAGCTGCAGTAAGAGAGCTTCTCAAGCGATCGGCCAGGCGCGTAAGTGACTCATGTGCCTCGGACCGAAAATGTTCGAGCGACATTCTATCAAAACTTGCAAGTACAAAGACCCGAGGGAATCACGAAGCTTGATTCAGAGACTCTAAATCGGCGAGTGTGTCGACTGCGACGAGCCGAGCCGATCGTTGGTCGTTCTATGTATCAATCCAGATTCGATTGGATCGCCCCTATCCCGAGATACATTGTTGAAGGGAAGAACCGAAAGCGATCCGGCAAGCAAAGTTGCCGTGCTCGAGCGACCAAGTATTCGGTAATAGAAGGAAAGTTATACGAGAAGAGGATTCTCCTCTCCATTGTTAAGATGTCTTACGCCGGTCAAAGCCGACCATGTGTTGAGGACATTCATGAAGGTGTTTGCGGAAGTCACCAAGGTGCACGCCCATAGCCAAGAAAGCTCTTCGGGCCGCTATTACCGGCCGACCATGGACGAGGATGCTAAGAAGCTTGTTCGTGAAGTGCAAAAAGTGTCAAGTACATGCCGATGTCCACATTGCACCATCCTCGTAATTACAAAGTCTTGTCTCACCTTGGCCGCTCACCGCTGGGTGGGGCATGGATCTGCTAGGCCCGCTTCCACCGCTCCGTGCCGCTTCAAGTTCTTGATCGTGACGGTGAGATTATTTCACAAAGTGGATCGAGGTCGAGCCTCTTTGCAACCATCACATCGGCAAAAGTAAGCAAATTCTTCTCACGGTGTGTGTTGCCGTTTTGGATCCTCAAAGAATTAATAATCGACAACGGCACCCGGTTCGCAGACAAAAGGTTTAGAGAAATGTTGGCGACTTAGGGTAAAACAGCGCTTTCACCTCGGTCGAGCACCTCGCATTTAACGGCCAAGTGAAGCGCCCAACAGAGTTATCTGCGTGGGTTGGGCGAAGACTGATGAAGCGAAAAGGAATCGGGCCAAGAGTCGCAATCCGTTCTATGGGCTTACAGGACAACCCCTCATTCAACGACCGGGGAGTCCCCCTTCAGACTGGTATATGGGACTAATGCTGTGATACCCATAGAAATGGGCGAACTAAATTGGAGAACCTTGAATCCCCCTACAGTGGTTAACAACGACCGAGCCATACGAGAAGAGTTGGACCTGGTGGAAGAGCTGCGTACCCAAGCATCACTAAGAGAGAAATTGATCAAACAGAAGGTCGCAGCCAGATACAACGCTCGAGTTCAGAAGAGAGATTTCTCGGTCGGCCAGCTCGTCCTGAGACGCGCAGATGTGGGAAACAAGAATGCTCGACAAGGAAAACTGGCACCAAATTGGGAAGGTCCATACAGGGTCATCAAGAAGACTGGAAAGGGGGCATACGAGCTAGAAACCATGGATGGGGCGATTATCCCCAGAACATGGAATGCAGAGAAACTCAGAAAGTATTACGTTTGAATGTAATGAACGATTTGAATGTAATGAACGACCGATCGATAAATGAAAAGCAGGCAGGCGCTCTTTTTCCCACTGGGTTTTTTACTGAGGCCTGACCTTTAAAAAAGTATGATGTGTTATTTACTTTCTCGCAAGGAATGTATGCCCGGTCGCTCAAACATGCTCGTGGCAGAAGAGCGACCGAAGATTTATCAAACATAAACGGATCGTCGAAACGATCTAAATCGAGCGACCATCGAAATGGTCCCAACCGAGTGCCATCGAAATGGCCCAAGGGTTAGATAACCCGCAATCACCGATCACCGAGTTGACTCGAACGAGCGCCATCGAAAATGGCCCAAGGGTTAGGTAATAGCCCGTCATAGTAGGCCGTCGAAACGACCTACCTCGAGAGATCATCGAAATGATCCCAACAGGTGCCATCGAAATGGCCCGATCGAGTGTCATCGAAATGGCCCAATCGCGCATCTGGCGCTTTCGATAGAAGCGTAAACCGCCGCCGAGCCGAGCGCCTACGATAAAAAACTTAGACAAATAAATATACGAAATACACAGACATAACGACACGAATTTAAGTAGATGAAATAAAGGACAAGATAAAGTCATTACAAAACTGAGACGCCCGGTCGATGCCGAGCTCTCAAACATCTCACTGCTCGAAGGCAGCTTACGAATTGTTGTGCCCGAAGGCAAGTTAGACTATTACAAAAATTACACCGCTCGCAGGCGGGCTTCAGAAAAGAACCGAGGCGGGGCGAACAACATTACCCTGATCATCAAGTTCCTCGGGCAGCATAATTTTGTTGTTCTCAACGTAATGGGCGGGCTTTATCATCTTTTCATCAAAGTTGATCTTCAGATCTGCATTCAATGCCCGCACCTGCCCAAAGAGCGTTGTAGAACTGCTCGATCGCTGCATTCCGAGCATGCTCAGCTATTGTTCGAACTCGAGCCTCCAGCTCGGCATTCTCGGCCTCCAACCTGGTTTTGTCCTTCTCTAAGGAATCGACGTTAGTCTTCAGATTTGTCACCTGACCGGCGAGTTCCTTGTTCCTCTTGGATAATTTTGCCCAGTCCTCCTCTCCCCGCTGAAGAGCATCTTTCTTGGCTTTGGCAAGTTTGTCATACCTTTGCTGCGCCTCAGCCAAGGCCTTCTCTTTCTCAGCCCGAACTCCTGCAAGCAAAGAGCGATGGATTGTTAGTCGGTCGAACAAAGACGAAAGTACAGCGGGCTAGGAAAATAAAAAGTAAAATACCTTTAACTTCGCCCACCAGCTCTTCCATGACCTTGTCTACTCCCATGCAGAGGGAAGCGCAGACCGCCATGGGTTTCTTCCTGAACCACTCCAACTCGACCTGTCCTAAACCCTCGAGCGAGAGAATAGGAATCTCCTCCTTAGCCAGGTCCACGCTCAGATCATCGAGCTTGGCCCGCTTGGGAGCGATCGTCTTCTTAGCGGGGCGACCGGACACCGAAGTTGGCTTTTTTCCCTTACTCTTGGGAGTAGGGGGCACCTTTGAGGACCCTTCCAGATCGCCCTTTGGCCGAGGTCCTTCAAACCTCTTGGCCCCTGGAATTGCAGCGGGGTTCAGAACCGACTCAATCACGGCCCACGACTTTCCGGCCATTCTTTCTGCAAAGCAACGAGTCAAAAGTTAGAAAAGAGTATTGACAACAAAGCATAAAGGCAAAGTTCAGAAGCAAACCAATCTCGGCCTCCAGAGCCCGGCCATCGAGCAAGACGAAGGGACGGCAAGGTATGTCGCCCTTAGGGTCTGGAGGGAACATGCCCGCCAAAGCTTTAATCATCTCCAAAGATTCCAAGTCGACCTCACCCAGATCTTTGGCCGAATAGATGTAATCGCCCGGCCTCCTGAAGAAGTGTGCTTCGTTCCACATGATTGGGAAGTAAGGGGGACCGAGCATCCCGTCCGGTTGGACCTCAGATATGGCCTTACCGGCCTCCTTTGTGGGAACGATTCAAAAGTAGTTTCCTCTCCAGGCCGCGCCCAGCGACTCTTGGTAAGCCTTGAAATACCGATGCTGAGTCTTCTGCATCTTGAAAGAAACCTGCTCCCTTTTCTCCTTGTTCGCTTTCTCCCTGAGCCAGCTTAACTTAAAGAGAGCAAAGAATAGCATGATCGACACCGGCCGACCAAGTTTGGTTAACAGGACTTCGAAAGTCTTCAAGAACGCCCAAGCATTGGGATGGAGTTGAGAGGGGCGACCCGATATGACGTGAGAACATCACGCCGGGAACTTCGTAAAAAGGTGGCACGATGTTCATCCTCTCGAGCACGATCCGATACATCGTGAATTTAAGATTGAGGGAATAAGTTGCAATGTCTTCTCCATCTTTCATGCCTCTCACCCTCCAGCCCGGTGAATTGATGCAGCTCTCAAGGTCGGGCAAGGCAAGGTGGCCGACCGTGAGTAAACTCCGTGTGGCGAAGAGTCTCGACACCCAAGACATGTCGGATGGGTCTCGCCACATCGATCTGAACGTCGGCCGCCTCTTCATTTGACCCTCCTTCGTTATTGGCCTCTCGACCAGAAGAGCTAGCCACGGGCTGAACTACCGCCTCCTCGTTGGCTTCTTCTGCTCGGCCACTTTCGACTTCCACCATCCCCTCGTCCGCGGCTTGGACGGTATTTTGCACTTCGTCGTCATCAAGAATCACCACCTCTACATCTTCCTCTACTCCCGCTCGAGGCACGACTGTCTCCGATGGTGGGGTGTTGCACGACCGAACGTCAGAATGGACAGACTTAGAGCTAGAACTCTTCAAGCTAGCCGACCCACGGCCAGAAGAGTGGGAGCTCGAGCTCGTACTACTCGAAGAACTGTTGCTCGAGGAACCAGAGTTGTTATCGCCCGAAGACGACTTAGACTCCTCTTCGTGGGGACTGGGCTCAGACGGCCTCGTCATATATGTAGCAAAAGATTGAGACGGTCTGCCGGGAAGACGAGCGGTCAGTTTCGTCCGGGGCATGCAAAAGCACTGTGATAGAGGATCGAGTCGTCGATCGAGCGGTAACACTTCGTGAGAGGGGGCGACATGGCCGTCCCCGAACCTGATACCCCCTACCACGAGGCGTGGAAAAGCGCAAAGTACATTCAACGAAAAGCTCAAGTTAAAAAGCAAAAGAGATCGGTCCATACCTTAGACAGATGTAGTAGATCGGTCGCGAAAAGACAAAGGTAGCTACGGATGCAAGTCGACGGCAGACGAGTCGGTCGCTGGCAGAGCAATTTGTGAAAGTTTGAGGAATGATCTCAACTGATGGGGTATTTATAGTGAGGACCTATGGCGCGAAAGGGACCGGGAGACGAAGCGTCGCAACGCTTCACCTTCCCACCAATAGCCGTCTTCAGACAACCTCGGAAACACCAAACGTCACGTCTTAAATGTCAGGAAAGACCAACCGTCGCGTCAGCACGGCCGACGGTTGACGAGCGGCCGAGACCGTTCGACCAAGAGAACCAATGGCCGCGTCCATCTCAGCAAAGTAACATTACTCCTGGGGGCATCGATTCAAGCCTCAGCCCGCTCTTAAGCGACCTAGGCTTGGGGGCAACTGCTTCTCGGGTGTATCAAGAATACAAGAACCGCCAACAAAGAAATTGGGCTGCGGCCCACCCACCATGACCGCCCAAGCACGCCGCTTGAGCGCACTTCGCCCGTGAAAACTTCGCAAAACGGTCGGACCTCGCAGTATATATACGCCATTCACAAATGGCATCAGGTACGTTCTCTTACCTTGTGTTATCTGCCCGAGCGACCTCTCACTAGATCGTCGGAGTGTCTTTGCAGGTACCACCCGAGGTGCTCGTGCCGAAGCCGGGACCGGTCCTTTCACTCATTCAACGACCGGCCCATTCAACGAAACATCAACAACTTCAACACTTCATTGGTCAATGTACGATCACATTTGTTCTTGATGTGTGATTTTTTTATGAGACTGTACTCAGTGTTTAGGTGGCTAGGTTTGGTGGTGGTGATTTGGCCTGACCTCCCCACACTTTTCTCGATCCTGTATATAGAAGCTAGGCCTAGCAGAGGGTGTTGGGGCCTTATAATGATCTGGAACGATGTCCTTTGGGTGATCTGGGAAAGCCGAAATGGAGTTTGTTTTCTAATAAATCTACTGACCTCTTTGAGACTAAGTCTAGTCCTTGCCTTTTCGATGAGTGGTGTGTGGACTCCTTGGATTGTATAACTAAGAGAGAGGAGTAATATGTTTTGTGGTGCCACTGACCCCAAGGGTTTGACTTAGTCTTTGCTTTGGACTCATCACTTTGTTTTTATGTGTTTCTCTGTGATTTATTTCACTTCTCCCTTTTGACTAATTAAGATGTTTTTTATAGAGGTTTATGTGTTCCTCGAATACGCAGCTGTATATATAAAACACATAAATGCAACGAAAAATGACAATATGAATTTGTAATACCTTTGAGTATTACCATGTTGTTGCTTTATTCAAATTACATGTTCTAGTGTTTGCATTTATTTGATTATTATTCATTTGGAACTATATTGGTGTTCCTTCAAGTTCTTTATAGACATTTCAAATGTTTCGATTGATTTGGTAATTTAATTAAGCATTTTATGTGATAGAATCTCTATTTGAACAATTGAAGCGTAGAATGAAAAAGGGGTTGTAGTATAAATTTTATTTACAACTTGTTAATGGACTGGGTAATTGACGAAGCCCATTTGGCCCACAACCCACACCATGGTCAGCTGGTTCACATAGTTAAGAGAGAGAGAGAACACTAAGAGTAAATAATTTAAATGCATTATTGAGTGGAAATTAGAACACTAAGGGTATTTGAGTCTTTATACCACTCACACTAAATGAGTTACAAGACCCAAAAATATCCAAATACTCTCTCATTCCACACTTGTGTGAATAAAGAAAAGGTAAAGTTAGAGAGAGAGAGAGAGTGAGGAACCGTGAGAAAGAAAAAGAAATAAAAAGAGAGATATAGAGAGAGAGAGAACACAGATGAGAAAAGAGAGAAAGAAAGAAAAAGAGAAAAACAGAGAAAGGGAGAAGAGAAGATGGCGAGAGTGAGGGAAAGGAGAAGAAGAGAAGATCAAGCTCAAATCTTCTTGTATGTTGGAGTTCTTGTTATCAATCTTCCTCATTTCTCTTCCTCTTTCATTTGGTACCACTTTTGTTTCATGGGTCAAGCTCAATCACCTCCTTCCATTACCTATCAAATTCGAGTTTGAGAGAGAAAGTGGAGCTTGAGAGTTCAATCTTCACAACTTGGTTCATGTTGATTTGAAAAGAAGCTTCAAGGGTTTCTTTCAAATTCTTTCAGTTGGTTAGAAGGGAGTGGAGAGCTGTTTGGGTAGCTGCACTTTCGGTTGGAAGTGTTGGGATCGGTTTCCGAATCGTGAGCTTCGTAAAGTTTCGGTTTTTCGTGATTTTCATCACGATAGTTGAGTTTTACTTTAGGGTTTTGTTTTATGTTGTGTTGACTGATCGATTTCTGTGGTTGTCGAAATTGCTCGCGTTTCGTAAATTTTGAGTCGCGAAAAACACAATTTGGTCTCGAACTCGCTGTTTTAGAAAATCTGGATACAGCTACGGTTTCCTTAGAACTGGGACTGTTTGGTTAATCCAAAAATTATGTTTCTGATTGTTTTTGAAAATAGACTTCACGCCGGTCGTTTTGGCACTGGTTTCGTTAAATTTGGAGTTGTGTAGATCAAGTTATGGGTGTCTCAAGTTATGTCAAATTTCTGAAATTAAACTGTGTATAGGTTCAGTTTTTCAGGTCTTGAGTTCTCAATTGAACTCCGTTTTAAATAATTCATGTTTCGTTAAAAAGTAGACAAAAAGTCCTTCGAAATAGGCACAAGAATCACTTGATTTGACTGTGTATTGAGAGAGAACAATTAGTTACAAGTTTCACTTTTGTAACAGTAACGATTTTGTACCAGCCACATTGTTTTAGCCATAACTCTCTGAATACTTGTCATATCAGTGTGGGACTTGAACCATTGGAAAATAGACAAAATTATCTACACATTAGGCACTGGTTTGGATGGTTTTGGTTAGAAATTGAATAAGTTATGCTCATTCAAAAACTGCACAGAGATGCTGTCCAGAATACATTCGGTTTAGAAGCGGTTGAACGAGTTCGGGATGAGTTCGTGAGGTTTTCAGAATCGTTTGAACTTCAAGAAGTTTCGGTTTTGTGTGACACGAGGTGAGTTTTACTCACGTTTAGGGAATTTAAATGTTGTCTGTGTGTTATGTTTGGAGAGTTTTCAAAATCTTGAGTTTCGTGAATTTTCGAGTCAAAAACAATATTTTACGAAAATCCCGTGTGTTTGAAATTTAGAACGAAATCATACTGTTTAGCTTGGTTGGATCATGTAGTCTTTGATCGAATATATATATATATATATATATATATATATATATATATATATATATATATATATATATATATATATATATATATATATATATATTATCTGTTGTGGTTGAATTTGGATAGAAACACCGTTTGGGATCGATCGGAGAAACTAAACGGAGCGGAAATAATTGGGAACAAAGTTGAGAAGTTCCTTATGTCCCCAAATTCAATGTTTCGTTTCGACGCGCCGGTCGACTTCAAACTTCTTTCAAATCCTTTTCCTAACCATGATAACTCTATTTTATATAGAGTTATTCATAGTCTTTTACTTAGATAAATGTTTGAAACCAATGCAATAAACTTGTAAATACAATAAAAAGAGATGAAAATTATAAAATACATTATCAAGGAGATAGAAGTTCAATTTATATACAAATTGGTATGTTTGATATGTTTGTTGAGTACTTTTGCAGATTTTGTGATTTTGCATTAAGTGCTTAAGCATCGAGTGTTTAAGCACCAAAGCATGCAGCTGAAGCAAGTAGCACAAGACCCCACATTGGAAGCACCTCAATTTTATTTCGTTCTAATGAGCCTTGCTGGCCTCCTACTAGCTCAGTGATCACATGGAATCAATTATCAAGTTGCCAAAGAAGTCATCTATAGGATGAAAACAACAAACATCATCATTACACCAAGCCAAATGTCATCAACTAATTGGACCCCTTCAAAAGGAATGTTTCCCACTCAAAGGAATGTTTCCCATTCAAAGTGACAACAATTGACACCTGCAAGATAACTAGGATAAGTCACATGATGGTCAAAGAATACTTCACAAGCAAGCAAAGAAGTCAAATACTTGAAGACAAAGAAAACCCTCCATGGAAGGAAATCTCCTACATCTATAAATAGGACTCTTTCATCTCTTGTAAAAATATATAAGAAAAATATATAGAATAGATTACCATATAGATACAATAGTAGTTTTAGATTAAAGTTCATCTTGTTCTTCATTTTATTTCCAAGTCTTTTTACTTCACTTTGATTACTCTAAACTTAAGAGGAAGGTAAGAAGGAATTGACATCTCTATTCTTCACTTCTTCCTAGTTGAGAATCAAGTGTTCTTCATTAATATTAAGTTCTTATTTCATGTTCTTCATCTTACTCTTTATTTACTTTCTTGTTATTTAATTTCTTGCAAGACTTGTCCAATCAAGCAATTTACTTTCTTGCAAGACTTGTCCATTCAAGCAATTTACTTTTAAGCAATTTACATTTCCAAGTTATTTACAATGCTTTCTTTACTTGCTTTGTTTAATTACTTTATGTGGACGATGATGAGCTAAATTCCTTAGTTGGGATGCTCTAGTCATATGATGAACTCGTGAGAACTATTGTGTTGTCCAAAAGGGTGCCTCACTTACTAGTTCTTGTACTTGAATTAAACTTGTTTTAAGGTTAACTTAGAACAAGGGGGAGTTGTATTTACAAGAGATTGACTTACAACTAGATCTCAAGAACTAGAAGCAAAGGCAAGTGTTTATTTAAGTCTTTGATGAGAAATTTGTTTCCCACAAAGTCGACTTAGTAATTCCATGCTAATTCAAAAGTAATTAGCATAGTCTTTGTTCATGTGTGGGGTTTTACTAAGGGAAAGTATTTAGCAACTTGAACCACTTGAAAGGAGGCGAGGAGTTTGACACACTTGCCCTTTACTCGCAAAAAAAGGGTTTATTGAGCTTGTACAACACCCTTGTCTGATGTATCTACACTAAGTGATCAAGCACCGTGTGCTCAAGCACCGAAAGACAAAGACAACATTCTCACAAGGAACTCATATGGTAAAAGCATCTCAACTCTCTCTTAAATTACATCCTCTACAGGTATTTAAATTCTGTTTTTCTATATTCCAAAAACCAACTACAAATCTCTGAATAGTTGTAGACACACTAGTTTACCTATGCTAAACAAACACATTAAAAATTAGTCAATCCTCGTGGGAACGATCTTTACTTACTCTTTATTACTTGTTTGTGACTGTGTATACTTGCACATGCTTATTTCACACACCAAACCACTTATATTATATATGGATGATATTGCTATGTTTGGAATGTGGTTTGGTTTGTTTTGGTTGAATTTACAAATCTCTTGAAAAACCGACAAATTAGTATACGTGTGAGGACATATGTTTTGGAAAGTGAATTGAACAAAATGTTCCATTTCTAAATTTATAATTGGTCGGGATGAGTATGTTCATCTAAACCGGTCCACGTTTCATGATATATAAGAAATATCGAATTGAGGTGACGACCTCCATGCGTTTAGTATACTAGGAGAGGGAAGTCATGCGCCCTGGTCCTAGGCCCCCATGTTAAAATTAAGCTATCCGCCTTTAAGAGTTGTACACTTATTGGCTATGTTGGGGTTCACCCATGCTTCCTTATGTGTTGTTGGTGATGTACTAGAATTGATAAAACTTTTAAATGTGTATATTGTGATTTTGTCACTCAAGCTTCTTTAGGTTGTTGGTGACATGTCACAAGTGATTAATAAAGAGGATAGTGCATAGCCATCAAGAATTGGGCTATGAACTATAGATAAGTAATTTAAGTTGTACATAGTCATCAAGAATCGGACTATGAACTCTTATGTAATTCATTTATCGGATTACACATGATTGATTGTACATTGTAATTCTTTTTGAATTACTAATTATGGTTTTATAAATGGACCGAGTGATAGGTAAGGGGTCACAATAAGACTCACTGAGATTTGTTATCTCACCCTACAAATGTTGTTGTTTTACAGAGAAACAGGGAAAGAAGATCCTTTATGGCTCGAGTGGATGGCGTGCTCGAGAAGGAAATTGAAGACGTAGTTCGTCTATTAATAGTTATGGTTTTCCGTTGTATCTTTGTATTCGATTTATAACTTGAATTTGTATTTGAGTTATGTAATCGTTTCCGCTGTTGTCTGTTTTGGGATATTGAACTTTGGACAATATTATGTTTACGATTCTTTGATTTGGATTCGAGAGTTTTTGGTCAAATCAATATCCAAATGTAAATTTTTATACTCTAATGTATGCCATTAGGTACACTTTAGTATTTCTACTAGATAGAAATATGAGGGTGTTACACAGAGGGTGTTAGGGCCTTATAATGATCAGAACGCCCCCTTTGGGTGATCCGGGAATGTAACACCCCTTTCTCGACTACTATTAATTAGTCGATTTTAAAATCAATCGAGTTTCGAACCATAATATTTTTCCACGCACTACAAAAGAGAGTGCTACATTTCTTCAAAACACTTTACATAACTCTAATTCAAGTAATTTAAAATAAACTCTGAATCGATACATAGCACCAACAAGTCCGAGATTCAAATAGTACAACAAATGGAAGATAATAGTTTAACATAATAGTTCGAACATAATAAAATAGCAACTACTAAATATTCCCCTGCTACTGACGTGAGAGCCGACTTGACCACACTAGAAGAAGGATCTCTAAACACCTTTAGTTACAGTCACTGCGCAGTTGCTTGCATACGAGGCAACACGACGCAGCATGAGGGTGAGTCTCAATACATAGATAATAATGAATAAA
This sequence comes from Oxytropis ochrocephala, assembly GCA_020916435.1. Taxonomy (NCBI): domain Eukaryota; kingdom Viridiplantae; phylum Streptophyta; class Magnoliopsida; order Fabales; family Fabaceae; genus Oxytropis; species Oxytropis ochrocephala. The sequence continues at coordinate 66,402,751 of CM037090.1, forward strand.
ACAGAAACACACGAGTAGAATATGCACACCGAAATACAATCAATTCAAATACATCATTAATGCGATTACACCAATTACGATTCGCCAAATATTCATCTACGCCAATATACAAGCATTCGTCACATATACAATTACACCAAATACAAATTACACCAAATACCGCTACACCAAACACACCATTAATTCATGAACACCCAATCAATCACGAGCATGCATGTAATGTATGAAATGCAATATGCATGTGGATCCATCAACAACTCAATTTACCTAGAGGGCACACCAACATTTACGGACTGTAGTCTCAACAACATTTACTGGACCGGGTCTCAACAACATTTACAGACCGAGTCTCAACAACATTTAGAAACCGAAGTCTCAACAACAATGCATATGCCCTATGCGATGCCATGACAATGCAACATAACACACCAACCAAAGAATCTTTCAACAACAACTAATAAACTCACCATTATTATTAATCAACTCGTTCATCAACAACATAAGCCTTGAGGGCACATCAACAATTTAGGCCTAAGCCTCCTCAACATTTTATATCTCAACTTACAAAGATTGAAACTAGCATTTAACTCAACAATTACACCACGTCCCATTATTTGGACTAAAACATTACATAAGGACCATTTTAGCACCTAAGGACTAGTTTGACACCTCGGGGACTAATTGGACACCATAAGGATTATTTTAGCACCTAGGGACTATTTTGACACCATAAGGATTATTTTAGCACCTAGGGACTATTTTGACACCATAAGGATCAATTCCACACTTGGGACTAATTTGAACTCACACTTAGACACCCTTGCACTCCTAGGCGCCAAAACAGCGCATGGGGGCAGCAAATGGCGCCCCAGCACCACTGCTTTCACGCCACACAAAGAAGACTTCTGCTTTGCACACCCAGCGCCAAACTCCCAAAGCAAGTTGGCGCCCTGCTCCTGCTCATTCCCACTCACCCACACTTGCAGACACACACACACAGCACACAGCGCCAGATTCTCGAATTGGCGCCCTGACTCCACCTGACCACTCATGACCGAACTCGGCGCCACATTTCCCAACAAGTGGCGCGCCGCCTCGCATTGCACCCAGCCCCATATACACAGAGACTGGCGCCATTTCTCCCGCAATATGGCGCCTTGCTCGCATTCACATATACACGCACGCAGAACACACCCCGTGGCGCCACCCTTGGCGCCTTCACTCCACGCACTAGGCGCACGGTTCCTAGGCATTTGGCGCCTGGCCATGACCCAACTTCACCTACACCATAAACACTTCAACACACTTTTATTTAACAATTCAACACTCACTTTAACAACACTCACTTAGGCATTTAATCAACATCATTAAATCACATATTCACATATTTATTCACATTGAAGCATTTTATTAAACATATGGCATGCACATTTAACAACACATTTATTTCCAACATCAAGCATCATGATATCACCCAATTAAATACAAATACAACAATAAACATAGAATTAACACAAAACTCAAACAATCAAATAAATACTCCTAACACCTAATCTCTATGATTTCAAGGTTTATAAATTATTAGCCATGAAAGAGAGCCCCTTACCTCCAAATTGAAGAACCCAAGTACTCTCTTTTTAACAACACAAAACCACCAAAATAGCTTCCTAACATTTTGAGCTCCAAAACCCCATCCATGGTAAAAGGAAAATGGAAAGGAATTAGTGGGTAGAACTTATACTAAAAGGTATTAAAAGAAAAATGGAGAAGATTGGTACCAAATACCAACTTACCCCAAGCAAGAATGGGATTTTTCTCTCCCTCCCCCCTTGGAAGGCTGCTGGCCGTGGCACCCAATTCCAATTTTAATGAATAATTAATTGCTTCCATCACCACAATACATGCTACACACACACACACACACACGTCCATTATCCTCTTTTTCTCTGAGTGATTTTGATGGGATGTATTAAGTTGAGATGATGAATATACATGACTCACAAGTGTGTCCTCTCTTCTTTTTTTTCAGACGCCGTCGCACCACCCCTCCCTCTACCTCTCCTTTTTCTTTTCTTTGCTTCTAATGGGAAGGGAAACCCTACACCCCTAAGGTTATTCCCTTTAGTTTGGGCCTATTTAGTGGGCTTGGGCCCATTATTTACACCCTCTAAGTACTTTCTCACATCCTCCCAATCTAATTAAAATACTCCCCACTTAATTAAATACTGACCATTTATTTACCACACCTTACTCCTTAATTTAATTAATCACCCTATATTTATTTTAATATAGACAACTAAAATATTACTTAATTAAATTAGTCAAATAATCACTTAATAAAATTAGTTAAATAATTCACCTAATTAATTTTTGGGGCGTTACAACTCTCCCCCACTTAGAATATTTTCGTCCTCGAAAATCTAACTATCATGGACATGTAAACTTAAACACTCACCACAACAAACAATAGATTGCTAGTAAAGCACCCTAAATGAAACGCTTACCTCTAAAAGTAACCATCACTCCTCCGTAGGCTCCGAACCCGCCAGGACAAACACTCTCCCGTTATACTTCTCCTTCTTCGGCTTTGTACACTTGGTACTAATGTGCCCCACTTCTCCACACGTTGTAATGCATCACATCCTTCTCTCTCACACTTAGCAGCCTATATGACTTTCCTTACCACACTTGAAACATTTGTTGACCATGCAATCTAGACTCTTATGCCCCGGCTTTCCACACCTGCGACACACACTACCCGCAGCAGCGTCTCCCCCACTTGGCTTCTTACCCGAACTCTCCTCTCCCTTGCCCTTTCCACCTGGAACATCATAGGGCTTCCCACGAAACTGAGAACTTCTCTTCTCCTTCACTATCTTGTATGAACGATTGCTATCCTCCTCGAAATCCACATTAAACTCACGAAAATCAACATCCACTCTTCTTATCACCTCTAACCGTTCTCATCTATGTTCTATCGTTTACGCAACAGATCAAACGCTCTTCCCTACACTCTTACTCCCCAATTAGGTATTCTAACCTGTAGGTTGTCAAATCCTACCCGACTACCCAACACAAGAGATAACAACAATTATGGCCAGAGGCCCAACAACACTAACAACCGTAATTAACACAACAATACCAATCTCAACCATTTATCATATATCCAACATCATTCACATCAACAGTTAACACGATCACAACAACAAAATTCAAGTTCAACCTCTTCCACAATTAATCATTTTATTCAACGTTCAAATTAGTCCACCTAAACTCAGGTGCAGAAAATTCTGTAACTTTGCGCCTAAGTTGGCGAATTAATTAAAATACTTGTTGGAAAGCCACGGATGTGTAGTTTCTGAATATATCTTTAAAGTTTCAAAACAATGAGCCAATTAGTACAGTTTTTATAAACAACCCGAACTGTTTCTCGATCGACAGATTCTGTCCTCCCACTTCATTTTACTCTAAAATGACTTAAACTTGACCAAATGGGACAAAACTTTAGCCCAAATAAAAGCATTTTGAGTGTAGTTTCTAATGGAAAAGAATCGTTCAAAATCGAGTTCATTTGGAGGCATAAAACTTGCAAAAACCGAACCTACCCACATATTGACTCTAGAAATTTGGCCCGACTTTGGAGACTCATAACTGGAGCTACACAACTCCGAATTTAACGAAACTAGTGCCAAAACGACCGGATTTAAGTCTATTTTCAAAAATACTCAGCCACATAATTTTTGACTCAACCAAAAAGTACCAGTTTTCAAAAGACTGAAACAGTGTCCAGACACGCACGAAATCGTAAACAAGTAAAACTCATCAGGATCAATCACCAAACCAATTATAATCATCACATACTTATGCATTTCACGTAAAACAATTTTCAAGAAGTGACAAATAATAATATTGATAGCAACAACAAAGGCCACAGTTAAATCATAACTCGAACAAAACTTTTACAATTGGAATTCCTAGTTAGAAGGTACTCAAAATTGTATATGTTTGTTTCTAAAACTTTGATAGTCTTTATTGGACTCACCTTCACGTATCACAAAATTCTACTTTTTCTAACCATGCAATTAGTGTAAAACTTCCTCATTTCCAAACAACATCAAACTACAACTCAATCGGTCCAAAAGCCGAAGTTATGTCACATTTCGAAATAAAACCCTAAAACATTTTGGGAACGAATTCAACACTAATTTGACATCACACTCATTTTCCAATAGCGTAAAATTTTCTAAGTACCGTTTTTGAAAACCATAGAACTCACGCTTTGTCAAAAAGGAAACTCTATATGCAAACCCCAACCTTACTATCACTAGATCATGCAACCACGCACACAACTACCTATTAGTTCATAATTGAGTTTCCACATAAACTCGTAAGGTAAGAAAAGTTAATCATTTCACTTTGACAAATCACATCATACTCACGAAACAATCCAAATTGAAACACTGAAAATGTCGAAACTTCAAGTCATGCAACCTTAATTAATTGAGATCATGAAAATATAACATTACACAGCATTTCATATTAGCACACTAACTTCGAAACAATTAAGCACAAGTCAACTAAAACTCATACGTACCACATGAACAATCAACTTATAGCAAGGACGTCAATCAAATACAACAATGTTCAACAAGCAATCTTCAAATATTGTTCAGTGTATACTTACCACGGTTAGGTCATATAAAAGTACTCCCTATATTCTAGCAAGCTAATCAAGCAGTCCATCAATATAAAATTAGTGCATGCATCCAAATTTAATAATAACCATGAGTTATTGTCGCCTCTTTCATTGGGGACGAGTGATTGGGGTGATCAGTCCCTCCTACTCATGCAACCAACTAATTAAGGTCACAAAAACTACTGTCTTCCAATTTATAACTACCACATTAAAAGACTTTTAACGCAGCCCGAAGTGCGAAGGCGTCGTCACGACTTTCACTCCTTTGACGTCGTTAGAACTCTTTTAATCACACATATCTTAATGATACAACAACAGTCGCAAACAACCAAAATCAATGCTACAACCAACAGTTATATACTTCAGTCACAAATATCTCAATAAATCGATAAATCTTTCAATCGCCATCCATCATATAATTACAAGGCATGTCAATGAAAGAACAAATCAGCAAAACCAACAGTAATAAACAGCAGCTTAACTATGATTTAGAACGAGTACCAAGACTCGAGGGTTAACAGACTCGACAACTTGGCCGGACGGACCGAACTGCTCTGATACCACTAATGTAACACCCCCTTTCTGACTACTATTAATTAGTCGATTTTAAAATCAATCAGAGTTTCAGAACCATAATATTTTTCCACGCACCACAAAGAGAGTGCTACATTTCTTCAAAACACTTTACATAACTCTAATTCAAGTAATTTAAAATAAACTCCGAATCGATACATAGCACCAACAAGTCCGAGATTCAAATAGTACAACAAATGGAAGATAATAGTTTAACATAATAGTTCGTAACATAATAAAATAGCAACTACTAAATATTCCCCGGTGCTACGTGATCGTCGGCCGACTTGACCACACTAGAAGAAGGATCTCTAAACACCTTTAGTTATCACACTGCAGTTGCTTGCAGATACGAGGCAACACGACGCAGCGAGGGTGAGTCTCAATACATAGATAATAATGAATAAAACAGAAACACAAAGAGAATAGGCATACCGAAATACAATCAATTCAAATACATCATTAATGCGCTTACACCAATTACGATTCACGCCAAATATTCATCTACGTCAATATACGATTCGTCACATATACAAGCTATACACCAAATACAAATTACACCAAATACCATTACACCAAACACACCATTAATTCATGAACACCCAATCAATCACGTGAGCATGCATGTAATGTATGAAATGCAATATGCATGTGGATCCATCAACAACTCAATTTACCTAGAGGGCGCGCACACCAACATTTACAGACCAGAGTCTCAACAACATTTACAGACCGGAGTCTCAACAACATTTACAGACCGGAGTCTCAACAACATTTAGAGACTGAAGTCTCAACAACAATGCATATGCCCTATGCGATGCCATGACAATGCAACATAACACACCAACCAAAGAATCTCAACAACAACTAATAAACTCACCATTATTATTAATCAACTCGTTCATCAACAACATAAGCCTTGAGGGCACATCAACAATTTAGGCCTAAGCCTCCTCAACATTTTATATCTCAACTTACAGCATTGAAACTAGCATTTAACTCAACAATTACACCACGTCCCATTATTTGGACTAAAACATTACATAAGGACCATTTTAGCACCTAAGGACTAGTTTGACACCTCGGGGACTAATTGGACACCATAAGGATTATTTTAGCACCTAGGGACTATTTTGACACCATAAGGATTATTTTAGCACCTAGGGACTATTTTGACACCATAAGGATCAATTCCACACTTAGGGACTAATTTGAACTCACACTTAGGCACCCTTGCACTCCTAGGCGCCAAAACAGCGCACAGGCGCGCAAATGGCGCCCACACTGCTTCACGCCACACAAAGAAGACTTGCGCACACCCAGCGCCAAACTCCCAAAGAGTTGGCGCCCCGCTCCTGTTCATTCCCACTCACCACACTTTGCACACACACACATGTGCACCAGCGCCCGATTCTCTCGAATTGGCGCCCGCACTCCACCTGACAAGCTACAATAACTCGGCGCCACATTTCCCAGCAGCAAGTGGCGCCGCCTGCGCACATTGCACCCACCCGACCATACACAGTGAGACTGGCGCCATTTCTCCCAGAATATGGCGCCCTTGCTCAGACACATATACACGCACGCAGAACACACCCCGTGGCGCCACCCTTGGCGCCTTCACCCACGCACTAGGCGCACGGTTCCTAGGCATTTGGCGCCTAGGCCATGACCCAACTTCACCTACACCATAAACACTTCAACACACTTTTATTTAACAATTCAACACTCACTTTAACAACACTCACTTAGGCATTTAATCAACATCATTAAATCACATATTCACATATTTATTCACATTGAAGCATTTTATTAAACATATGGCATGCACATTTAACAACACATTTATTTCCAACATCAAGCATCATGATATCACCCAATTAAATACAAATACAACAATAAACATAGAATTAACACAAAACTCAAACAATCAAATAAATACTCCTAACACCTAATCTCTATGATTTCAAGGTTTATAAATTATTAGCCATGAAAGAGAGCCCCCTTACCTCCAAATTGAAGAACCCAAGTACTCTCTTTTAACAACACAAAAACCACCAAAATAGCTTCCCTAACATTTTGAGCTCCAAAACCCCATCCATGGTAAAAGGAAAATGGAAAGGAATTAGTGGGTAAAACTTATACTAAAAGGTATTAAAAGAAAAATGGAGAAAATTGGTACCAAATACCAACTTACCCCAAGCAAGAATGGGATTTTTCTCTCCTCCCCTTGGAAGGTCACGTCGTGTGGCACCCAATTCCAATTTTAATGAATAATTAATTGCTTCCATCACCACAATACATGCTACACACACACACACACACACGTCCATTATCCTCTTTTTCACTGAGTGATTTTGATGGGATGTATTAAGTTGAGATGATGAATATACATGACTCACAAGTGTGTCCTCTCTTCTTTTTTTTCTATACGCCGTCGCACCACCCCCTCCTCCTCTCTCTTTTTTTTTCTTTTCTTTGCTTCTAATGGGAAGGGAAACCCTACACCCCTAAGGTTATTCCCTTTAGTTTGGGCCTATTTAGTGGGCTTGGGCCCATTATTTACACCCTCTAAGTACTTTCTCACATCCTCCCAATCTAATTAAAATACTCCCCACTTAACTAAATACTCACCATTTATTTACCACACCTTACTCCTTAATTTAATTAATCACCCTATATTTATTTTAATATAGACAACTAAAATATTACTTAATTAAATTAGTCAAATAATCACTTAATAAAATTAGTTAAATAATTCACCTAATTAATTTTTGGGGCGTTACAACTCTCCCCCACTTAGAATATTTTCGTCCTCGAAAATCTAACTATCATGGACATGTAAACTTAAACACTCACCACAACAAACAATAGATTGCTAGTAAAGCACCCTAAATGAAACGCTTACCTCTAAAAGTAACCATCACTCCTCCGTAGGCTCCGAACCCGCCAGGACAAACACTCTCCCGTTATACTTCTCCTTCTTCGGCTTTGTACACTTGGTACTAATGTGCCCCACTTCTCCACAGTTGTAACAGACCACATCATTCTTCTCACACTTAGCAGCTATATGACTTTCCTTACCACACTTGAAACATTTGTTGACCATGCAATCTAGACTCTTATGCCCCGGCTTTCCACACCTGCGACACACACTACCCGCAGCAGCGTCTCCCCCACTTGGCTTCTTACCCGAACTCTCCTCTCCCTTGCCCTTTCCACCTGGAACATCATAGGGCTTCCCACGAAACTGAGAACTTCTCTTCTCCTTCACTATCTTGTATGAACGATTGCTATCCTCCTCGAAATCCACATTAAACTCACGAAAATCAACATCCACTCTTCTTATCACCTCTAACCGTTCTCATCTATGTTCTATCGTATACGCAACAGATCAAACGCTCTTCCCTACACTCTTACTCCCCAATTAGGTATTCTAACCTCAGAGGTTGTCAAATCCTACCCGACTACCCAACACAAGAGATAACAACAATTATGGCGGAGGCCCAACAACACTAACAACCGTAATTAACACAACAATACCAATCTCAACCATTTATCATATATCAAACATCATTCACATCAACAGTTAACACGATCACAACAACAAAATTCAAGTTCAACCTCTTCCACAATTAATCATTTTATTCAACGTTCAAATTAGTCCACCTAAACTCAAAGCGAAAAATTACAGAACTTTGCGCCTAAGTTGGCGAATTAATTAAAATACTTGTTGGAAAGCCACGGATGTGTAGTTTCTGAATATATCTTTAAAGTTTCAAAACAATGAGCCAATTAGTACGCTTTTTATAAACAACCCGAACTGTTTCTCGATCGGGATGATTCTGTCCTCCCACTTCATTTTACTCTAAAATGACTTAAACTTGACCAAATGGGACAAAACTTTAGCCCAAATAAAAGCATTTTGAGTGTAGTTTCTAATGGAAAAAGAATCGTTCAAAACTGAGTTCATTTGGAGGCATAAAACTTGCAAAAACCGAACCTACCCACATATTGACTCTAGAAATTTGGCCCGACTTTGGAGACTCATAACTGGAGCTACACAACTCCGAATTTAACGAAACTAGTGCCAAAACGACCGGATTTAAGTCTATTTTCAAAAATACTCAGCCACATAATTTTTGACTCAACCAAAAAGTACCAGTTTTCAAAAGACTGAAACAGTGTCCAGACACGCACGAAATCGTAAACAAGTAAAACTCATCAGGATCAATCACCAAACCAATTATAATCATCACATACTTATGCATTTCACGTAAAACAATTTTCAAGAAGTGACAAATAATAATATTGATAGCAACAACAAAGGCCACAGTTAAATCATAACTCGAACAAAACTTTTACAATTGGAATTCCTAGTTAGAAGGTACTCAAAATTGTATATGTTTGTTTCTAAAACTTTGATAGTCTTTATTGGACTCACCTTCACGTATCACAAAATTCTACTTTTTCTAACCATGCAATTAGTGTAAAACTTCCTCATTTCCAAACAACATCAAACTACAACTCAATCGGTCCAAAAGCCGAAGTTATGTCACATTTCGAAATAAAACCCTAAAACATTTTGGGAACGGAATTCAACACTAATTTGACATCACACTCATTTTCCAATAGCGTAAAATTTTCTAAGTACCGTTTTTCGAAAACCATAGAACTCACAGTTTTGTCAAAAAGGAAACTCTATATGCAAACCCCCAACCTTACTATCACTAGATCATGCAACCACGTACACAACTACCTATTAGTTCATAATTGAGTTTCCGACATAAACTCAGAAGGTAAGAAAAGTTAATCATTTCACTTTGACAAATCACATCATACTCACGAAACAATCCAAATTGAAACACTGAAAATGTCGAAACTTCAAGTCATGCAACCTTAATTAATTGAGATCATGAAAATATAACATTACACAGCATTTCATATTAGCACACTAACTTCGAAACAATTAAGCACAAGTCAACTAAAACTCATACGTACCACATGAACAATCAACTTATAGCAAGGACGTCAATCAAATACAACAATGTTCAACAAGCAATCTTCAAATATTGTTCAGTGTATACTTACCACGGTTAGGTCATATAAAAGTACTCCCTATATTCTAGCAAGCTAATCAAGCAGTCCATCAATATAAAATTAGTGCATGCATCCAAATTTAATAATAACCATGAGTTATTGTCGCCTCTTTCATTGGGGACGAGTGATTGGGGTGATCAGTCCCTCCTACTCATGCAACCAACTAATTAAGGTCACAAAAACTACTGTCTTCCAATTTATAACTACCACATTAAAAGACTTTTAACGCACGACCCGAGAAGTGCGAAAGGCGTCGTCACGACTTTCACTCCTTTGGCGTCGTTAGAACTCTTTTAATCACACATATCTTAATGATACAACAACAGTCGCAAACAACCAAAATCAATGCTACAACCAACAGTTATATACTTCAGTCACAAATATCTCAATAAATCGATAAATCTTTCAATCGCCATCCATCAAATAATTACAAGGCATGTCAATGAAAGAACAAATCAGCAAAACCAACAGTAATAAACAGCAGCTTAACTATGATTTAGAACGAGTACCAAGACTCGAGGGTTAACAGACTCGACAACTTGGCCGGACGGACCGAACTGCTCTGATACCACTAATGTAACACCCCCTTTCTGACTACTATTAATTAGTCGATTTTAAAATCAATCAGAGTTTCAGAACCATAATATTTTTCCACGCACCACAAAGAGAGTGCTACATTTCTTCAAAACACTTTACATAACTCTAATTCAGTAATTTAAAATAAACTCCAAAATACGATACATAGCACCAACAAGTCTGAGATTCAAATAGTACAACAGCGGAAGATAATAGTTTAACATAATAGTTCAAAACATAATAAAATAGCAACTACTAAATATTCCCCCCGGTGCTACGTATCAGAGCCGACTCGACCACACTAGAAGAAGGATCTCTAAACACTTTTAGTTCACCACACTGCAGTTTCTTGCAGGCATACGAGGCAACACGACGCAAATGAGGTGAGTCTCAATACATAGATAATAATGAATAAAACAGGAAACACAGTAGAATAGGCACACCAGAAATACAGTCAATTCAAATACATCATTAATGCAGTTACACCAATTACAGTTACGCCAAATATTCATCTACGTCAATATACAGTTACGTCACATATACAGTTACACCAAATACAAACTACACCAAATATCATTACACCAAACACACCATTAATTCATGAACACCCAATCAATCACGAGCATGCATGTAATGTATGAAATGCAATATGCATGTGGATCCATCAACAACTCAATTTACCTAGAGGGCACACCAACATTTACAGGGCCGGAGTCTCAACAACATTTACGGACTGCAGTCTCAACAACATTTACTGCACCGGAGTCTCAACAACATTTACGGACCGGAGTCTCAATAACATTTAGAGATCAAGTCTCAACAACAATGCATATGCCCTATGCGATGCCATGACAATGCAACATAACACACCAACCAAAGAACTTCAACAACAACTAATAAACTCACCATTATTATTAATCAACTCGTTCATCAACAACATAAGCCTTGAGGGCACATCAACAATTTAGGCCTAAGCCTCCTCAACATTTTATATCTCAACTTACAGCATTGAAACTAGCATTTAACTCAACAATTACACCACGTCCCATTATTTGGACTAAAACCTTACATAAGGACCATTTTAGCACCTAAGGACTAGTTTGACACCTCAGGGACTAATTGGACACCATAAGGATTATTTTAGCACCTAGGGACTATTTTGACACCATAAGGATTATTTTAGCACCTAGGGACTATTTTGACACCATAAGGATCAATTCCACACTTAGGGACTAATTTGAACTCACACTTAGACACCCTTGCACTCCTAGGCGCCAAAACAGGCGCACAGGGCAGCCAAATGGCGCCCCTGGCACTGTTCACGCCACACAGCAGCACTTGCTGCACACCCAGGCGCCAAACTCCCAGCAAGTTGGCGCCCCTGCTCTTGTTCATTCCCCCACTCAGCCACACTGCACACACACACAGTGCACCAGGCGCCAGATTCCTGGGGAATTGGCGCCCCTGCACCCACCTAGCACAACTAAAATAACCTGGCGCCACATTTCCCAGCAAGTGGCGCCCCCCTGCCCGCATTGCACCCCAGCCCAGCCATACACAGTAGACCTGGCGCCATTTCTCCCAGAAAATGGCGCCCTTGCTCAGACACATATACACGCACGCAGCACACACCCCGTGGCGCCACCCTTGGCGCCTTCACCCACGCACTAGGCGCACGGTTCTTAGGCATTTGGCGCCTAGGCCATGACCCAACTTCACCTACACCATAAACACTTCAACACACTTTTATTTAACAATTCAACACTCACTTTAACAACACTCACTTAGGCATTTAATCAACATCATTAAATCACATATTCACATATTTATTCACATTGAAGCATTTTATTAAACATATGGCATGCACATTTAAAAACACATTTATTTCCAACATCAAGCATCATGATATCACCCAATTAAATACAAATACAAGCAAGAATGGGATTTTTCTCTCCCTCCCCCCTTGGAAGGCTGCTGGCCGTGGCACCCAATTCCAATTTTAATGAATAAATAATTGCTTCCATCACCACAATACATGCTACACACACACACACACACACGTCCATTATCCTCTTTTTCTCTGAGTGATTTTGATGGGATGTATTAAGTTGAGATGATGAATATACATGACTCACAAGTGTGTCCTCTCTTTTTTTTTTTTTTGTACGCTGTCGCACCACCCCTCCCTCTATCTCTCCTTTTTCTTTTCTTTGCTTCTAATGGGAAGGGAAACCCTACACCCCTAAGGTTATTCCCTTTAGTTTGGGCCTATTTAGTGGGCTTGGGCCCATTATTTACACCCTCTAGGTACTTTCTCACATCCTTCCAATCTAATTAAAATACTCTCCACTTAACTAAATACTCACCATTTATTTACTACACCTTACTCCTTAATTTAATTAATCACCCTATATTTATTTTAATATAGACAACTAAAATATTACTTAATTAAATTAGTCAAATAATCACTTAATTAAATTAGTTAAATAATTCACCTAATTAATTTTTGGGGCGTTACAGGGAAAGCCGAAATGGAGTTTGTTTTCTAATAAATCTACTGACCTCTTTGAGACTAAGTCTAGTCCTTGCCTTTTCGATGAGTGGTGTGTGGACTCCTTGGATTGTATAACTAAGAGAGTGGAGTAATATGTTTTGTGGTGCCACTGACCCCAAGGGTTTGACTTAGTCTTTGCTTTGGACTGTCACTTTGTTTTTATGGGTTTCTGCGTGATTTATTTCACTTCTCCCTTTTGACTAATTAAGATGTTCTTTATAGAGGTTTATGTGTTCCTCGATACGCAGCTGTATATATAAAAAAAACATAAATGCAACGAAAAATGACAATATGAATTTTGTAATACCTTTGAGTATTACCATGTTGTTGCTTTATTCAAATTACATGTTCTAGTGTTTGAATTTATTTGATTATTATTCATTTGGAACTATATTGGTGTTCCTTCAAGTTCTTTATAGACATTTCAAATGTTTCGATTGATTTGGTAATTTAATTAAGCATTTTATGTGATAGAATCTCTATTTGAATAATTGAAGCGTAGAATGAAAAAGGGGTTGTAGTATGAATTTTATTTACAACTTGTTAATGGACTGGGTAATTGACGAAGCCCATTTGGCCCACAACCCACACCATAGTCAGCTGGTTCACATAGTTGAGAGAGAGAGAGAGAAGTGTTTCATTTATTGCAATTTTAACTTCAAACCAAAAAGAAAGGGAAGGAACCATTTCGAGTTGCATGCGAGATTGGGTTGGATTTGAAGATTGTGGTGCTTGCATGTTGATGTAGTAGCTAGAGATTGAAGATTAGAAAGCCACATTTTAAGTTCGGACCTTGGAGTTGGCATTTTAAATCTGGTGGGTTTATTGAAACTCATTAGAGCTAGATGGGCACTCTTTGTGGCTATCAAAGCTTTAATATATACTCCTTATACTCGCAGGGTTTCTAGTGCATTAATTAAGTTTATTAAAGATGAAATGTATTCTATGTGCAATTAATATGAAATTGTTGCATGTTATGAGATATGTGTGTTATGACATAATGGTTGGACTTGAAGGGTTTAGAATTGCTTGAATTTTGTCCTAAATGTATTAAATGATTGAAAGAATGGATTGTTTGGAGATTTTTTTGGGTTGTAATTGAGTGAATTGTGATGTTTAATGTGATCGTATGAGAGTTAGGGTCGTGTTGATTCAACACGGGCTTGTCTTACTTTCTCTTTGTCAGAGAGTTTCCTGGAGTCTTCCAACTTGTTTCGTTCATAACTTTCAGTCCCGAACTCCGATTTATGTGTTCTTAGATGCGTTTTGGAGAATTATATCAACATATAATATATATTGAAAAAGGATATGCGTATCTTTATGTACTTGGTTTTGTAAAGCCAATCTAGTGTAGTTATCAACTTATTTTGTATTTTAAGACATGAAGGAAACTATATTGCAATTTTGTAACGCAAAGGAAATGTGTAAGATTCTATGATGTATTTCAAAGTAACAACATCCAAGAGTATTTGGTATTTTCGTAATTAAGGGATTCTTTTATGATTATGAATTTGATAAGGAAAGTGATATATTCATACTATATATGTATCTTCTAAGTTAGCAAAGACGTTTTGTTTTAAGTTAAGGACTATTTGATAATAAATAATACACTCTTTAAGATAGTATATTGTATTTTAGAAATGTTCAAACTTATAAATGGAAAGTTATAAGGATATAATCTTGTGTTTTAGGGAAAATTACTTTTCTCATAATATTATATATTGTACAAGCAAAATAATATTACATTTTGAAAAATTTCAAGAGATTATTCATAGAATGCACTTGTTATCTTTTTAAAGGAAATTAAAATTATGCCTTAGTATCGAAAGGGATACTCGTGGTTTAATTTATTGAGTCAGTTTAGAGTCAAAATCAATTTGCTCGGTCCAAAATGCTTACGCGTGTTATCTGATATTCAAACTAAAAGTTAATTCTAATATTTGATGTCGACTAAAAGATTAGGGATGTTATAAATTTGCAGTTTATTATGAGGTGATTGGAAAAGAATACTAATAATACTCATAAAACAATAATATTTTTTTCTTCCTATTTTAGATCAAGTAAATGATATTCTTAGAATGTGTGACAAAATTGTAAACATCAAATAATTTGAGACTGAGAGAGTAAAATATCACTAAATTCATCACTTTTTATTTATTCTGAACCTTCAACAAAATTATTGGGAGGAATAAAATTTATTTAACATACAACATAACTACCAAAATACTACAACCATCTTGTCTCAAAATAATCAACTTGCAAAGGTTGCATTGACATAAATTGAGGTGGAGATGGAGTAGATGTTTTGATGCTAGGTCTAGATGGTGGAATTGATTGATATTACGGTGACATATCAGAATTTATATTTTTGTGTGGAGGTGGAGGTGGATATGGAGTAGATGTTTTGTTACTAGGTCCAGATGGTGGAACTGGAACATATTTTGGTAACATACCGAAATTTATATTTTCGCGTGGAGGTGGAGGTGAATATGGAGTAGATGTTTTGTTGCTAGGTCCAGATGGTGGAACTGGTATATATTTTGGTAACATAGCAAAATTTATATTTTTGTGCGGAGGTGGAGGTGGATATGGAGTGGATGTTTTGTTGCTAGGTCCAGATGGTGGAACTGGTATATATTTTGGTAACATATCAAAATTTATATTTTTGTGCGGAGGTGGAGGTGGATATGGAGTGGATGTTTTGTTGCTAGGTCCAGATGGTGGAACTGGTATATATTTTGGTAACATACCAAAATTTATATTTTCGTGCGGAGGTGGATATGGAGTAGATGTTTTGTTGCTAGGTCCAGATGGTGGAACTGGTATGTATTTTGGTAACATACCAAAATTTGTGTTTTCATGAAGAGGGGGATAAAGTGACGATGTTTTGCTGCTTGCTTCGGGTGGGGGAACTGGCTTACCCTTTGGTAACACAAGAAAGGAACGACCACTCATAACAGAAGAAAAGAATGAGAAGGACACAACACAAACCAAATAAATCTTTGAATTTTCCATCTCTTTAATTTTAGTTTTTGGATGTGGCAAAACATGTTTAAATAAGCGACTATTGGATTTCTTTTGTTATCTGATATTTATTATATTTTTAAATATAAAAGATTATGTGAATCTAAATCTAAATTCCCTAAAAAAGAAAATGTGCAATGAACGTAATTACATCATAGGGATATGAATAGGTTTTAAATAGTAAAAGAGTTGTGGGTATCTCAAATCAAGATACGTAGAGGATTCAGTTCCTAATTTGTGATAATTACTTAAAACTGGAATAAACAGATTTCTGATACATGCATGTTGATTATATATATGGGCCCACTCAAATGAGAACACTTTATTATTATTATTATAAAAAATAAGAACATTAACTTGCAACCGTTATTAGATTACTTTATTAATTATAAGATTTTTGTGATTTTTAATTAAGAAGAAAAAATCATACGAGATTTTGTAGTTATTGACAAAACCTCATACGTTAATTTTAATCTAACAATTGAAATTGAATGTTCTCATTTTTTAAAATAGTCACTTTGTACTTCACAGTATTTGAAGTCATAGTTCTTTTTTACTGTTATAGTTAGTGTATTGACTATCGAGATAGATATATAATTTCGTATGCTAGATTTGTAATTAATTTAATTTTGTATTCTCATTTTTGTGCGATTGATATCTTTACTTCAATAATAACTTTTGTTATAATGATTTTTTTATTTATAATTCTTGTTCCAACTGGGCCGTGGTCCACCCCAGATATGGGTCGACCATAAAGGCTCATTTCCACCATCCGCGCAAGACCCTTGTACCCCAGTTGCATGCAACGATCGAGATCGACCTACATCTCATTGTGCGGTCAGGAGACGACATCAGACTCTGTAGTCAGCATCTAGCCGTATCGCCACGTTGGATGCCTCATGCACCAAGAAGGAAAATCCATGTCTGCTGACACAATACCCTATAAATAAGCAAGCCAATTATTGGGTCTGGTATGCATGTATTACTCACTAACTCATTCTCATTCCTCTGTGCTGACTCAAACATTATAGTGTATGCATGCATGTACCACCCCCCACGAAGTATACACGGTGGAGCCACCATTAGAAGCAGTTCCGGAGACTCATCTCAGGTCGACATCTCGAACTGAACAATTCCTTTTAAAAATTATATATTTCGTCAATTCAATATTAATTCTGATCAATTGATTTTTTTATCAATTATTAAGTTAATCGAGCATACAAATTTTGATAAATTTTCAAAAAAATGACAATTCGTCAAATAATTTTAACCTAATATACACTATAGTTTTTAAAGTACATGTGGTGTACTTTTGCCAAATATAAAGTAAGGGTTGATGTAAATTAAACTCTTCTTTATAGTACATTTCATCATTTTTTGCAATTTTCTAATTTTCTTTCTCTTCTTTTTTTGTTTTTTTTATTTCTCTTCCATGCATAATCTCTAACATATAATGAGAAGTGGGAGTTTGTTTGAAAGTTAATAACTAAAACTAAAACAAAAAAGTGTGTTTAACAAAAACTTTGAATTGAAATGGGAGTGATTTTTACGATTTAATGATTTTAAAACTAATAACAAGTTATGAACTAGAATGATTTTGTGCATATGCATGATCTAAAGGCAAACTTGGGACTTTTGTTCCTTGGAGTTATCTGAGGTAACATTCTATTACATATTGTTGATGTCTGCATAATGGTGCCTCTCCTTTGCGTACGGTGTTTGATGGCTTCGCGAATCTATGTTGGGAGGTGTTCATGCAAAGACACTCTGATTTCTAAGTTAGTATTATGGCTTAGTGTATGAGGAGAGAAATATCAGAGTTAGAGTTAGGTTAGAAACCATAGCATATAAAACCTGAGCGGTGGAGACCCCTATTTATTGAGTACCGCTCAAAAACTATAGGTGCCCAGAGGTTAACCTTAGCTACAGTGATCTCCGCTTAATTACGATGAATTTGTTGCATTGTCAGTTGATATGATTGTGGCGAGATAGTCACTCATAATGTTATCATTACTTCTTTGGCAAATTTGTGGAACTAGGGTTTAGTTCCGACCTCGGATATGAGTGTAAGTTTGGTCCCAAAGAGATCCTACTCGGGGTAGAGCTTAGGGACCGCCCTAGGAACTCGGTATCTGTTGTAGTTTGTGTTGTCATTTTTCTGAGGTCGACCTGTCTATGGTAGTTGCGCCCTATCTTACCGTGAGAATGGTTAGTTGAGCTATCACTGCGGATTTCTAAAGGGAGATCAGTGTCAAACTACTTTAGACCGTACAATCCCCCTAGACTTCTAATTCTCTTTGGGATTTGAAGTCTACAAAAACTGCCAGAGTTGCATGTTATTGACGAGAGCTACCACAGAAGTTGGGTCATATGTCTGTTTCAAGGAAGATTCTTGGCAGATCTTATTAAATGTGGGAGTATCTTGATGTGATGTATTTCATGGCGTGTGATAGCTCACATCGTATCAGGCACGAATCTCGGGATTTGAAATGAAGCGACCCTTTTAATCTCACCCGATCAGGTATGTTGGTTCCTTGGTCAAATCAGGGTCGTTAGACCATGTGATTAAGTGAGGCACCCTTTGGGCTTCAACGACTCAGATTGTTCCAAGGTTGTGTGTGTGTCCAATAAAAGGAGGAGAGGCTCTTATCCAGTTTTCTTCTTTACGAGTTCTTTGATTCACTTTGCAATGTTCCTGCAAATCCCAAATTTCTTGCTCTATATTTGTCAAGTTTCAAGCTTTTCGCTTTTTCTGGGTTAGTCTCTTCTTTCCCATGATTTATTCAAAGGTTTTTATATCTATGTAGCTTTGAACCTACTTCCCTTAACGTCGAATGGTTTTGAAACCCACCATCGTTCTATCCTCTTCTTCTTCGTTTTCAGCGCTAATGAATTCTTCCCTCCAGCAACCTGCATGGGTTGACGAGGTTTCCGAAGAAGAGGCTTCCTTTGCGCCAATCGAAGATTTGAGGATTTCGATTTTGAGAGTCCGGTGGGGTTCCTATGGCTTACCCCGGAGAGATCTTACTATCCCTCCACAAGCCAAAGAAGAATTGGATCGTTGACTATCCTCCACCTGATTACTCTTGGGTTCATTTTGACATTATCATGGAATCTTGATACCAGAGTGTGGAGGACGTTGAGGCACTTATAAAGGTGTTTCCCAACATTTTCCGAGATGAGCATTATGAGAATCAAGTCTAGATTGATTTTTGCCAGCCTGATAAGAGGGTCTTCCATTTCCAGACTTTCCTTAATCTTCCCAACTACGTGTATCGTTACGACACGGTACTGGAAAAGATCGTAATCCAGTTTCCCTTCACCATTTTTTAGTAATAAGTGTCGGGTGTCTTAACCTTGCTCCTTCCCAACTCCATCCCAATAGTTGGGCTTTTATCAGAGCTTTCGAGTTCACCTGTTTATATTTCAACGTTGATGCCCAGGCTCGTGGTGAGGGTGCGACGCTACTTGTGGTAAGTGTACCGTGACAGTGTAACACTGCTTGTTGTGGTGAAAGATGTGGTGGTGAGGGTGCAGTGTTGCTCGCAGTGGTGAAAGCTAGAAGAAGCTCGTGAAAGATGGAGGAGCTCATGAATTGGAGAATTTGGGAGAGGACGACAGTTAGGGCTAGGGTTGGGGAAATTAAAATAATTAGTGAGGGCAGTTTGGTAAATGGTTAGGGAAAGAGGGTGTGAATGGATCCTCCAAAGCAGTTCTCTTTGTTGCAATTCTCTAAAGCACTAATAATATTAGCCTTTGGATCAAATTAATGGTTGGAATGTTAGAGGAATAATAAACAATAAAAACCAAAAACCCAATTCCAATTTCCTTGAAAGACCAAGGCGGTGGAGACGGGTTGAAGTGGCGACGACGATACATGAGCGGCCAGAGAACTGCGATAGGTCGTTGTAACTCACGGTGGCGATTCGATGGTCGGTCAGCTCACGTTGGCAGGTTGCAACTCGGTAAGCATGCTGGCAGTTTGCAACATTGAACTCGCAATCTGCAACTCACAAACTGCTTTAAATTTTATGAAATTGAAACCATTCTATTTTGTTTTGTTGATTATACCAATTTGCAACATTAAACAGACAGTTCCCTCATAAAGAAACTCCATTCTTCTTTTTTTTACCAAACAAACAACTCCATTGTTGGAAAAGATAGCATAACAGTGATTCAGTAATTATGCTCAATTAAGAGGGGGGGAGTTATATGAAAGAGAGAATGAAAGAACTAATACGGCAGCGAGAAGTAACAGCGAAGGAAGTTATTAATTTTTAATTTTCATCTAACAATATCCCAACCAATAATTTGATCCAAAGGCTAATATTATTGCTTTAGAGAATTGCAGTAGAGAACTGCTGTGGATGATCCGGATAGAACCACCCGAATTATAATGTTCCAAGCCAACGTTTGAGTTGGGTGTGGATAAAACCACCCGAATTATAATGTTTCCAAGCCAACGTGAGCCCGATTATTAAACGTGTGAGAGATAATTTAGGATGGGTAGAGAATGATTTTAAAGAAGGTAAGGTATTAATTTATGATATAGAGATTATTATCTCTATATCATAAATTATTCAGGGAATTTAGGTCATTTTATTTTAAATGATTTAAGCTACATTTTATCGTCCCAGCCGAACACCGAATTATTCAGGCCCCCTTTCCTCTGGACACCAGAGCATGATCAAAGACCCCTAGACTAAAAAATGATTT
Organism: Oxytropis ochrocephala; assembly: GCA_020916435.1. Taxonomy (NCBI): domain Eukaryota; kingdom Viridiplantae; phylum Streptophyta; class Magnoliopsida; order Fabales; family Fabaceae; genus Oxytropis; species Oxytropis ochrocephala. The sequence continues at coordinate 66,423,990 of CM037090.1, forward strand.
AAGCTATATATATATTTTATCCTCTCCAAAAAGAACCCCTATGTTGGACTGGTGTTAAAATCTAGTTAGAAGGTATTTTTCTCCCGTCTCACCCTCTCCATCCTCTTTAAAAAAATTGAATTTAACATAAGATTTAAAAGAGTAAAGGCCCTAAATAGTCTAAACAAAAAGACGAAAGACATGACACAATATGGCACAATTTCCTAAGAGGGCATTGATGGGACATGTCGATTTAATGTGTCGTTTCGGTTTTCGAGGCCTGGACGGGTATAAGTAGGGCAAGTAAGACCTCGTTTTGACCACGAAGCGTGAAAATCAGCTCCGTTTCCGATTACCCCTGAAATATTCTTCGCGATCTCCGGCCACCGTCCGAAATCACTCTTGCTCGCGGCGATTTTCGTACCTCCCCTTCGATCCGAGTTCATGATTGCAGTTTTTTCTATAGAGTATGTCTTCAGACCAAGCTGAGCTTGTTCAAGAAAGGGACCAAGATCAACCTTCTTCATTGGTAGCATCTCCTCAGGGGTCCGAGGCTGGGCCTGTTGTTCCCGACGCGGCTGAATACTATCTAGGAAACACTGCAAATGTTGCTTCTGCTGCTAATGCTGAGATACACAAGGATGATTCAGAGTACGACTGGGTATCCTCAAAGATACTGGGAACCAGAGCCACATTCATAAAGAGTAAGCCGTTGTCCCACTTTGTAGGGTACATCATGGCCCCCGAAGGGCAAAATTGGAGGCTAGAGGAGGCGGGAGATCACCCAATCTGTACCGTTTTCCTGAAGACAGAACTCGGTTTTTTCTTCCACGGAAGAACTTTGGAGTTGATGGGAATTCGTACTCCTTTGACCGAGTTTCAACAAGCGGTGCTAAGGCATCTCCGACTTGCTCTGAGCTAATTAGCCCCCAATGGCTAGGGGTATGTCTAGACCTTTGAGCCGTTGATGGGCTATCTGAAGCGTGCACCATCCGTCAGGGTTTTCTTTGCCTTGGTCTGAGCAAGTCGGTTGCCGGAGAAGGATGACAATGGTGGCCATGCTCACGTAGGTCTGCGTTTTTTCCGAGATGAATATTACTTCAAGCCAGTGAACGATTCAAACAAGGGCTTCAAGTCGGTCTTTTTCTTTGTGAGTGTTTCTATAAATTTAGAAATTTTGTTAAAAAAAACTAGAGTGAAGTGATAAGAGAAAGAGAATTGTTTATGAGAAAAATAAAAGTAAAGTAAAAAGAAAAAACGAAGAAAGAGAGTGTAAGAGAAAAGTGAAAAGGTGGAAAGAGAGTGTAAAAAGTAGAGAGAAAATGAAGAAAGAGAGTGTGAACAGAGAAAAGAGAGTGTAAATAGAAAGAGAAAAAATGAAGAAAGATAATGTAAGAAGAAAAAGAAAAAAAAGGGTAAAAACAAATGAATTAGATGTAATTAACTTGTTTGCCCTCAAAAAATCTAGGTGTAAATATTTCAAAGTGGGCTAATTGGTATTTTCAGTTGTGGTTTAGTTGTATAAATATACTAGTATTTTACCCGTGCATCCGCACGGGTGACACCGTATTTGTTATAATTTGCTATGAAATTATAAATACATTGAAAATTACAAAATTTAATAAAAGAAAAAGAAAAAACACATAAAAAGCCTATATTTCAACGCGTTTAAAATACTGTGTTGCAAAAAGTTAAAATAAAGTCGGTATCTATTTCAAATCTTAATAATGGAGTAAAAATCAGAAGAAAAAATGAGATTCAATTTTAGATATGCACCCCCGTTGCTGCTCCTATTGTCTGTCTCTCATTGTCGCTCCTGTTGCCGCTCTCCCGCTGGCTCTCCTGTTGCTTATCCCATTACCAGTCTCTCGTTGCGCTCCCGTTGCGGCTCCAATTGTCATTCTCTCGTTGTCACTCCGGTTGCATCTTGTTTAAATTATTTATTCTAGATCATTTAATATCAATTTAATTAAATTACTAAAAAGAAGTTATTTTCAAATTTTTGATAGTGGTGATTTTTTTTGACAATTATTATTGATTAAATTGGTTGGTTTTAGTAGTTTCAGAAGGTTATTAGTAAATAGTAAATTTTAGATCATTTAATATTAATTTAATATTTTAATTAAATTATAGTAAATAGTAAGTTTTAGATAATTTAATATTAATTTTTTTAAATTAGTATTGATTAGTATTGATTAATAGATATGATTTTATTGTATTAGAATGTATATTATTTGTATTTGTATTAGTATTGAAAAGGGAAAAAGAAAGAGAGAGAAAAAGAGAATGAAACAATAAATATAAAAGTCAAAAAGCTGCAAAAAGTTGCACAATTTTGCCTTTTTGTGGCACATTTACAAATTTACCCCTATTTTTTGACAAATGACAAATTTCTAAAATGTCTAATTTGGATATTTCCCTAAGATATGATTTTACTATAGTAGATATATAATAATGTAGATATAGTGTAGATGTAGATATACCGTAGATATAGTGTAGATTCATGCTGCTTTCTTATCTAACTAGTAGAATACCCGTGCGTACGGGAGTTGTCGTGTTCTTTCTATGAATGAATTTAGACATAATTTAAATAGTCTGAACATTACCTTATGAAAATAAATACAAATTTAAAATAGATAAAAAAGCAGTCTCAAATAAAAATAGATAAATACTAAAATCTAAAAATGTAAAAGTATCATTTAAAAACAACTGTGCATTTATCCCGTATTTTTTTTAAATATCAGTGTAGTGTTTTTTTATATATCAGTATTGTTATCCCGTGTTTTTTTATATATCAGAGCAGTTATCCCAAGTTTTTATTAATATTATTGAAGTTGTCCCGTATTTTTTTTTTATATCAGTGCAGTTTTCTCGATTTTTTTATATATCAGTGTGTAGTTATCTCATAGTTTCAATTGATTATTTTAGTTGATTAGTAGATTATAGTAGATAGTAAAAGATAGATACTCCCTCCGTCTCACAATAAGTGTCGTTTAAGGTTATGCGCGGGTATTAAGAAAATGATTGGATATGCTAACTTTTATAGTAAAAAAATGTGGTAGGACTAAAATACCCTTACACTTTTCTCGATTGGATCAAATGCACGGTTATTGATATTCTAAAGTAAGGGTATTGTTGGAAAGTAATAATAAATGTTGTATTGGGATTCTAAAGTGACAGATAATTTGTGTAACATCCCTAATTTCGTTAATTTCAAATTAAGAAATTAACGAGTGATTTATTACTCGAGTAGGTAATAAATCAAGTCACGGATGTGAAGTTGTCGCGAAAGCAATTTATAATTGCTTGAGTATATAATTTAAATACATAATTGAGTGGAAATTAGAACACTAGGGGTATTTTAGTCTTTATACCACTCACATTAAATGAGCTCTAAGACACCAAAAATATCCAAATGCTCTCTCATTCCACACTTGTGTGAAGAAATAAAAAGAGAGATATAGAGAGAGAGAGAGAGATAACACGGATGAGAGAGAAGAGGAAGGAAGAAAAAATTAAAAAGGGGAAAGTTAGAGAGAGAGAGAGAAGACGTGAGAGAGAAGAGGAAGGAAGAAGAAGAAGAAGAGAAGAAATGGGTAAGGAGGAAGAAGAGGAAAAATGGGAGCTTTAAACTCATCAAAACACAATTCTTCCTTCACCAAAAATGATCTCCTCATCATCCTCTTCGATTTGGTACCAAAATCATCATCATCAACTCACACTCTCTCACTTTGCCATTTTTGAATGTAAGTGGAAAATGGAGGTTTTGTTGTTCAAGCTCAAAGGAAAGCTTTGAATGGTGTTTGGGAGCGAGTTTAAGGTGGATTGCGCAAATATTGAGGTCCAATTTGGGGTTTGTGAAGAATCAAAAGGTTCAAAGGATTGGGAGCGGATTCGATTGTCGTCGGAGCGTAAAGTTTATGCGAGGAACGATCGTGCGGTTATGTAGATTAAGCTTATGGGTTTCGACTTCGGAGTTATTCGGTTTGAGTTCGAGGATATGGGGATTGTCCGTGTGTTTTCTCGTTCGTGAGCACATTCCGACATTTCGGTATTTCGTGATTTTCATCACGAGAGGTGAGTTTTACTCACGTTTAGGGTTTTCAATTTAATTTTGATTGTTGGAATGCTGTCATATGTGGTTCCTTGATTTCGTAATAAAATCTAGAGTCGAAAACAATACCGAAATTTGAGGATTCGATAACTAAGTTTTAAATTATTGACTTTTGTTTACTATTTTTGATCTTTGGTTGGTATTGGACTATTAAATTTAGTGTTTCTGTATGACAAATGGTTGTTTGTGTTCTTGGAATGAATCGGATTGACTTAGATGCGAAAACAGTTTTAATTTGACGCGAAAAATCACTTTGGTTGCCCAGATGGCGCGAAATCGGCGCGAATCGCTCCGCGCGCAGTTTTCATGCGCGCTGTGTTTCCAAAAAATTTCGAAAATTGTTTCGCTCATAACTTTTGATCCGGGAGTCTGATTTAAGTGCTTCAAAATGCGTTGCGAAGCTTATGAAATGTACTATTCAAATAAGTAATTTGATTGGAGTTTTGTTTGACATATCAAACTGGAATTTTGATGGAAAGTTCGGAAACGATTCATATTCTATAAAACCGTAATTAGTATACGTGTGAGGACATATGTTTTGGAAAGTGAATTGAACAAAATGTTCCATTTCTTAATTTATAATTGGCTCGGGATGATTATGTTTAAACCGGTCCACGTTTCACGATATATAAGAAATATCGAATTGAGGTGACGACCTCCATGCGTTTAGTATACTAGGAGAGGGAAGTCATGCGCCCTGGTCCTAGGCCCCCATGTTAAAATTATAGCTATCCGCCTTTAAGAGTTGTACACTTATTGGCTATGTTGGGGTTCACCCATGCTTCCTTATGTGTTGTTGGTGATGTACTAGAATTGATAAAACTTTTAAATGTGTATATTGTGATTTTGTCACTCGAGCTTCTTTAGGTTGTAGGTGACAAGTCACAAGTAATTGATTATATATTGTAATTATTTTTGAATTACTAATTATGGTTTTATAAATGGACCGAGTGATAGGTAAGGGGTCACGGTAAGACTCACCGAGACAAGTTGTCTCACCCTACAAATGTTGTTGTTTTTCGAGAAAACAGGGAAAGAAGATCCTTTGTGCACGGGTGGATGGCGTGCTCGAGAAGGAAATGGAAGACGTAGTCTTCTATTATTAGATTATGGTTTTCCCTTGTATTTTTGTTTTCGATTTATAACTTGAACTTGTATTTGAGTTATGTAAATCGTTTCCGCTGTTATCTTGTTTTGGGATATTGAACTTCTGACTATATTATGTTACGACTCTTTGATTTGGATTCGAGAGTTTTTGGTCAAATCAATATCTGAGACAGGAATTTTTATACTCTGATGTATGCCATTAGGTACACTTTAGTATTTCTTCTAGATAGAAATATGAGGGTGTTACAATTTGAGATAGAGAAACATTCTAAAGAGATTACCTAATATGAGACGGGGGGAGTAGTAAATTATCAATAAGATATATTTATCCCGTGTTTTAGTATATATCTATGACAATTATATGTCTTTTTTTAGGTATTAGTACAAATATATGTCGCATGTGATTTAAATATTAATCAGTAGTTTAAATAGTGATTAAGTCTTCTTGTTTTTTAGATATTAATATCGTGGTTTTTTTTATATTTTAGTGTAGTTATCCTGTATTTTTTATATATCAGTGCAGCTATCTCGTAACTTCAATTGATTATTTTAGTTGATTAGTATATTATAGTAGATGGTGAGAAAAGAAAGTGCAGTATGTATCGTGTGTTTTTTATATATCGATTGCAATGTTTTTTATATATCGTTGTTGTTATCCGTGTTTTTTTATATATCGATGGAACTATCCCGTGTTTTTATATATATCATTGCAGTTATCCCGTATTTTTTTTAGATATCAGTGCAGTTATCCCGTGTTTTTTTATATATCAGTGTAGTTATCTCATAGTTTCAATTGATTATTTTAGTTGATTAGTAGATTATAGCAGATAGTAAAAGATAGATAATAGATTATCAATAAGAAATATTTATCCCTTGTTTTAGTATATATCTATGACAATTATATGTCCTTTTATAGGTATTAGTACAAATTTTTGTCACATGTGTTTTAAATATTAATCAGTAGTTTAAATAGTGAATAAGTCTTCTTGTTTTTTAGATATTAATCTCGTTTTTTTTTTTTTTTTTTATATTTTAGTGCAGTTATCTTGTATTTTTTTATATATCAGTGCAGTTATCTTGTAGCTTCAATTGATTATTTTAGTTGATTAGTATATTATAGTAGATGGTGAGAAAAGAAAGTGCAGTTATCGATTTTTTATATATCAGTGCAATGTTTTTTTTATATATCAGTGTTGTTATCCCGTGTTTTTTATATATCAGTGCAGTTATCCCATGTTTTTATATATATCATTGCCGTTATCCCGTATTTTTTATATATCAGTGCAGTTATTCTGTGTTTTTTTTATATATCAGTGTAGTTATCTTATAGTTTCAATTGATTATTTTAGTTGATTAGTAGATTATAGTAGATAGTAAAAGATAGATAACAGATTATCAATAAGAAATATTTATCCTTTGTTTTAGTATATATCTATGACAATTATATGTCCTTTTTTCGGTATTAGTACAAATATTTGTCACATGTGTTTTAAATATTAATCAGTAGTTTAAATAGTGATTAAGTCTTCTTGTTTTTTAGAAATTAATCTCGTGTTTTTTTTTTTTTATATTTCAGTGCAGTTATCCTGTTTTTTTTTAGAAATTAATCTCGTGTTTTTTTTGCAGGGACTAAAATCAAAACACATTATATTTACAGGGACTAAAAACATATTTAAGTCTTTTTTATATATCAATGCAGTTATGTCGTAATTTTAATTGATTATTTTAATTGATTTGTAGATTGTAGTAGATGGTGGGGAAAATAAAGTGGGTGAGTTTGGTTTAAATTTTGAAATTTTAAAAAAGTAAGTAGGAGAAAGTAGAAAAAAAGTAGGAGTGAGATGAAAGTGTATTGGGAGAAGAGATTTGAAAAAAGTGTGATAGGAAATTACAATGTTGCCCTTTGAGTTGTTAAGTAATAGGGAGGTTAGTTTGGGTAATGTAAGTGTGGTTTGTTTGAATAAATAGATATTAGATTAGATTAGATTAAATTAGATTAGATAAGATAGATATTAGATTAGATTCATTTATGTTGTTGCCTATGAATAGTTTTGGGATTAAGATATAACTGACAAAGTTAATCTGTGTCATTCATGACAAGTTAAAATAATCACAAACTCTTGTGACTCAAAAACATGACACAAACTTCATCTTTACATCTGGACCACTTATTAGCTAGTAAGTAGTCACTATAATTTTCTAGTATGAATTAGTTGGGTTTTGCTAAAGATAAGGCCAAACTTTCCTTTTTAAACCTGCCCTTAATCATTCAACTTTTAACCTGCAACCAGCTCTACCCAGATGATCCATTCAGTGTGTCACAAAGTGAAAAGCTAAAGGTAGTTCATCTCATCTATATGAATTGTTAGCTCAACAGGAAAATGGGTTTCAGAGTACTATAATTTATAATGAAGGTCTAGCAGAAACTTCAGATGCTATAACTAATTGAAAAATAATGATTGTACTGACCATCACGATTATTGTTGCCTATCAATTCTGACAGTGAATTATTTTGTTTCATCCCTATTTGGTTTCACTATTAGGAAATTTGAGTCCCAGCGAGTATCACGATTGCTTTTCCAAAGCTAACCAATGGTTGAAAACAGAGTGCGGGGCTTTCACAGTTTTAGGACTGCATTCACTTGGCAGTAACGGTAAGTGGCTTCTCTTCCGTGCACGGTGGTGTTGGTTTGTTATGCCTTTTTTAGTGGTGTTTCCTTGCCAATATGACTAATCATTTCTTTGATTCTACTTCTTTCCGTTTTTAAAAATAGTTAGTATTACAGATGCTTCAAGTATCTCTGATCAAATGGACTCTTCAAATTCATACACTAATGAAAATAATGGGACTAATGAAAATTAGAAGCTGATAATTTGTTGTCGCACTAAGCTTAGAAATTAAGCGTATGCTATTTAATTATTTTTTGACTTTTGAGATTGTTGTAAGACATTTTTACATTTTTAAATGTCAATATGATACTCTTAGATTGATGTTTTTAACTATTTTGTAATTTGACATGCTTGTAAGACTTAATGTTAATTTTCTATATAATTGGAGTTTTATTTTATTTTATTGTTTCATAAACTAATTTATTTTACATTTAACTTTTAATCGGTTTAATTTTTCACTAGAAAAAGTTGAGTTATCATTAAGTGTTAATGACAACATAAAAATTGTGTATAGACCAAATCATGGTGGGTATAGAAAATTGGGAGGCGTCACTAAAACCTATAGTGATGGAGATTCTATCAAGGGTATAGCAAAATAAATTGAGTTGTTAGAATCTATACCAACGGAAATATAACTGTGGGTATAACATTGAAGTTTTGTCCAATAACCGTAGAAATAAAGACTACAAAGAAGGCTGGCCGTTGGTATAGGTTTTTCAGGCTATACCTACAGTTTTTCGGCATTTCTCCACAGATTTTTGCCGTCGCTATATGTCAAATTTCTTGTAGTGAAGAGTTGGGCTCCTTCTAATGTAGTTACTTTCACTTGCCGTGTCCTTCATAATAGGCTCACAACTCGTGCAAACCAAGTTCGAAGAAAAGTTATCACGAATATGAAGACTACCGGATGCGTTTTTTTTGTGAGTGTATGGAGTCGAAGATACATTTGTTCTTGATGTGTGATTTTTTTATGAGACTGTACTCAGTGTTTAGGTGGCTAGGTTTGGTGGTGGTGATTTGGCCTGATACTAAATGTCAGACATTTAGTATCGGTCGAATTAGTATCGACAGATAACCGATACTAAAAGTGCAAAACAACCGATACAAAAAGCCTTTTCTGCACTAGTGTCCCCACACTTTTCTCGATCCTGTATATAGAAGCTAGGCCTAGCAGAGGGTGTTAGGGCCTTATAATGATCTGGAACGCTGTCCTTTGGGTGATCTGGGAAAGCCGAAATGGAGTTTGTTTTCTAATAAATCTACTGACCTCTTTGAGACTAAGTCTAGTCCTTGCCTTTTCGATGAGTGGTGTGTGGACTCCTTGGATTGTATAACTAAGAGAGAGGAGTAATATGTTTTGTGGTGCCACTGACCCCAAGGGTTTGACTTAGTCTTTGCTTTGGACTGTCACTTTGTTTTTATGTGTTTCTGCGTGATTTATTTGACTTCTCCCTTTTGACTAATTAAGATGTTCTTTATAGAGGTTTATGTGTTCCTCGAATACGCAGCTGTATATATAAAAAAAAACATAAATACAACGAAAAATGACAATATGAATTTTGTAATACCTTTGAGTATTACCATGTTGTTGCTTTATTCAAATTACATGTTCTAGTGTTTGAATTTATTTGATTATTATTCATTTGGATATATTGGTGTTCCTTCAAGTTCTTTATAGACATTTCAAATGTTTCGATTGATTTGGTAATTTAATTAAGCATTTTATGTGATAGAATCTCTATTTGAATAATTGAAGCGTAGAATGAAAAAGGGGTTGTAGTATGAATTTTATTTACAACTTGTTAATGGACTGGGTAATTGACGAAGCCCATTTGGCCCACAACCCACACTATAGTCAGCTGGTTCACATAGTTGAGAGAGAGAGAGAGAGAGAGAAGTGTTTCATTTATTGCAATTTTAACTTCAAACCAAAAAGAAAGGGAAGGAACCATTTCGAGTTGCATGCGAGATTGGGTTGGATTTGAAGATTGTGATGCTTGCATGTTGATGTAGTAGCTAGAGATTGAAGATTAGAAAGCCACATTTTAAGTTCGGACCTTGGAGTTGGCATTCTAAGAAACCTTCTTGACCTATGCTAACCATTATCCTTGATGCATAAATGTTATTATCTTACATTGATATTTTATGCATGCATACCTATCCTTATTCATTCGTAAATTAAATAATATGTGTGATATTATATTGTGTATGACTAAGTATCAAGAAAGAACAACTTAACACAGTATATTAGATGGACTGTCCGAAGTGATAGGTGCATATAGGTTTTGTTTGATTCCTTTTTGGGTGTGTCAATTGGTTAAAATTGGTAAAAGACACCGTAAGAGATTGTTGAGGTGTGTGCTAGGAATTCACAGGGATTTCCCCGAAATTTGACCCCTCGTGTGTTTGTGGTTTCAGATGAGCAGGGAAGCCGTGCTATATCTAAAGAGATGAAGATATATTTTCGGTTTTGGAGAATTATATCAACATATAATATATATTGAAAAAGGATATGCGTATCTTTATGTACTTGGTTTTGTAAAGCCAATCTAGTGTAGTTATCAACTTATTTTGTATTTTAAGACATGAAGGAAACTATATTGCAATTTTGTAACGCAAAGGAATTGTGTAAGATTCTATGATGTATTTCAAAGTAACAACATCCAAGAGTATTTGGTATTTTCGTAATTAAGGGATTCTTTTATGATTATGAATTTGATAAGGAAAGTGATATATTCATACTATATATGTATCTTCTAAGTTAGCAAAGACGTTTTGTTTTAAGTTAAGGACTATTTGATAATAAATAATACACTCTTTAAGATAGTATATTGTATTTTAGAAATGTTCAAACTTATCAATGGAAAGTTATAAGGATATAATCTTGTGTTTTAGGGAAAATTACTTTTCTCATAATATTATATATTGTACAAGCAAAATAATATTACATTTTGAAAAATTTCAAGAGATTATTCATAGAATGCACTTGTTATCTTTTTAAAGGAAATTAAAATTATGCCTTAGTATCGAAAGGGATACTCGTGGTTTAATTTATTGAGTCAGTTTAGAGTCAAAATCAATTTGCTCGGTCCAAAATGCTTACGCGTGTTATCTGATATTCAAACTAAAAGTTAATTCTAATATTTGATGTCGACTAAAAGATTAGGGATGTTATAAATTTGCAGTTTATTATGAGGTGATTGGAAAAGAATACTAATAATACTCATAGAATTGCACATATGTTTTCTCCAAATATTTTTGAATTTGGAAAAAATATATCCTAACTTTGTTTTCCAAAATTATCTAATTTCATAGAATATTAAAAAGAAAAAGACCTTTACCATCAACAATTTCTTCTATGGACTTTGTTAACTTGTATTTTCAATATTTTTGTAAAAAATAAAAAGTTAGAATTCAGTATACTCAAATAATTCTTTCAAAAAAAGTATGTTTGGATAATAAATACAACATTCATTGGCAGTACAAAACTGTTTAAGAAATGTTAGAAAAACACTATATTTGGTAACCCAACACCCGCAGGTAGAGTAATATTTAAATGCAGAATATTTTTCAATTTCGTACACATGTGATGGTTATGTAATTTTCTTCAATTTAAATGCAATAATATTTCGTACTATCTAATATTATTCGAATAAATAATTAAACAATCTGTAGTGATATGTAACGTACTTTTTTTTTGACAAAATGTAATGTATTGTTGTTGAAAAGTAAAATAAAGAAATATTCATTCCATCCCACTTTATGTTCCATTTTAGTAAAAATAAATACTGTCGTTTTATAATACTCATAAAACAATAATATTTTTTTTCTTCCTATTTTAGACTGTTAAATGATATTCTTAGAATGTGTGACAAAATTGTAAACATCAAATAATTTGAGACGGAGAGAGTAAAATATCACTATATTCATCACTTTTTATTTATTCTGAACCTTCAACAAAATTATTGGGAGGAATAAAATTTATTTAACATACAACATAACTACCAAAATACTACAACCATCTTGTCTCGAAATAATCAACTTGCAAAGGTTGCATTGACATAAATTGAGGTGGAGATGGAGTAGATGTTTTGATGCTAGGTCTAGATGGTGGAATTGATTAATATTACGGTGACATATCAGAATTTATATTTTTGTGTGGAGGTGGAGGTGGATATGGAGTAGATGTTTTGTTACTAGGTCCTGATGGTGGAACTGGAACATATTTTGGTAACATATCGAAATTTATATTTTCGCGTGGAGGTGGAGGTGAATATGGAGTAGATGTTTTGTTGCTAGGTCCAGATGGTGGAACTGGTATATATTTTGGTAACATATCAAAATTTATATTTTTGTGCGGAGGTGGAGGTGGATATGGAGTGGATGTTTTGTTGCTAGGTCCAGATGGTGGAACTGGTATGTATTTTGGTAACATATCAAAATTTATATTTTTGTGCGGAGGTGGAGGTGGATATGGAGTGGATGTTTTGTTGCTAGGTCCAGATGGTGGAACTGGTATATATTTTGGTAACATACCAAAATTTGTGTTTTCATGAAGAGGGGGATAAAGTGACGATGTTTTGCTGCTTGCTTCGGGTGGGGGAACTGGCTTACCCTTTGGTAACACAAGAAATGAACGACCACTCATAACAAAAGAAAAGAATGAGAAGGACACAACACAAACCAAATAAATCTTTGAATTTTCCATCTCTTTAATTTTAGTTTTTGGATGTGGCAAAACATGTTTAAATAAGCGACTATTGGATTTTTTTTTATCTGATATTTATTATATTTTTAAATATAAAAGATTATGTGAATCTAAAATCTAAAATTCCCTAAAAAAGAAAATGTGCAATGAACGTAATTACATCATAGGGATATGAATAGGTTTTAAATAGTAAAAGAGTTGTGGGTATCTCAAATCAAGATACGTAGAGGATTCAGTTCCTAATTTGTGATAATTACTTAAAACTTGAATAAACAGATTTCTGATACATGCATGTTGATTATATATATGGGCCCACTCAAATGAGAACACTTTATTATTATTATTATTATTATAAAAAATAAGAACATTAACTTGCAACCGTTAGATTACTTTATTAATTATAAGATTTTTGTGATTTTTAATTAAGAAGAAAAAATCATACGAGATTTTGTAGTTATTGACAAAACCTCATACGTTAATTTTAATCTAACAATTGAAATTGAATGTTCTCATTTTTTAAAATAGGCAAGTGTTCTCATCTGAGTGGTTTATATATATTATTACTTAATACATTTAAAAAAATCTCGAAACATGTAATAAGAAAACAAATAAATAGTTTAGATGTAAAATATATCTTAGACGTACACGGTGCTTTCTACATTGCATGAACTCTACAATGTAGCATATGAACATTCGCCCTTAAATCCATCTACATAGAATTTACCTTCTATGCTTCAACATACTCAATAATCCCACTATGTAGAACAAATTGGAATTACGTTGTTAAAATCTTGTTATTTATTTTCCAAAAATGCATTGGTGTAAATGAATTTGGACATTATTCCACTATGTAGAACAAATTCGCTAAATCATCCTGGATTGACAATAAGGTATTAGTCATAGAGTTTTTTTTTTAAATCACACAAAAAATACAAAAATTCCACAAGTGTGTCATTACTTCGAAAAAAACACATTTTTTTATTGATATTGGAAATGGATTGTAAAAACATTTAAAAGATTTCTATTGTTACAATAGCCTGAACATCAGTTATTCGTATCCTCATGTTTTCAGCTGTGTTTTTTCAAAAAAAACTGCATTAATTATCCAAATTAACTACTTACCAAATAATCTCAAGTAATTAGTAACTTAGTTGGCGAGCTAAGAAATATAAAATGAGTAAATGAAAGAAATCCACCGTTCAAACCTTGAAAACTAACATTTCCCCAACCCCTAACAATTAACAACTAACATTGTCTATGAAATCAACCCATAATTCAAATGGAGAAAATTTTCATTTTCATTTATTAAGAACCAAATACAATATATAAGAAATTCAAATGAAGAAAGTATTCATTTGTTTTTTGGTTACAAAGAAAGTCTTCATTTTGATTTACTAGAGAAAATCAATTCTATTTATTGTCGGTTTTACAAGTGTTTTTTGAGCATACATTTTCTATAGGTTAAAGTTTCATGAAAATTTTAAGATTTAGAGTGTAAATAACTCGCTCTCATTGAGTCAAGAACTTTATATATACAAATAAGTTTTTTATTTATTTTATAAATTTAGTATTCTCGGAGTTCAACTACAGAGACTAACCCCTCGAGCCGGGTAGGACCACAATGGACGATAAAACTCTCCTCCAAGGAATTTAACATTGTTTGTATATAAAATTGTGATTCATCCAAATAACTCCATCAAGAGATTTATACAAATAAGTTGAAAAGATTGTAATTCACAAAAGTCAATATAAATTGAATATAAATAAAACTTAAAATTCAAAAATTTGATAATTTATTTCAAATGGATAAATATAATCAATGTGGTTGCCTTTTAATTACCTCAACTATTGTTCTCCCCTCCCAACAATATTTTCGCCACACCCAATATTTAAACTCGAGACCTTATGATGGGGGGTGGGATCCAAAACCAATTTTTTGGGAATAATCCGGGTATTCTCTACACACAACTGCAAAGATTAATTCATCGAGCGGTAAGACTACCTGAATAATTAATTTTTATATTGAACTTCGTAAAATTTACTAATATAAGGCAAGCTATTAAGTTTGTCAAAAAGAATGTAAGCTATTAATATATATATATATATATATATATATATATATATATATATATATATGGGAACACTTTATTATTATTATAAGAAATAAGAACATTAAGAAGGGTAAACCATGAAGCCTTGGACTTGGGAGCATGACTCCCTTTCCAAGAATGCTCTGTCATGGTATGTCTGTCGACTTCACAAAGCCTTGTATGGTCTTAAACAATCAATAAAACGGAACTACATATGCTTTGTAGTTGCGCACGTAGAAACAATTGGCCGAACGCATGATCAACATCGTGTCTCATGTTTCTCATTGCGCCCGAAAAAAATCCGGTTTGGGACTTTTCAGGTTTGACAACGTGAAATTAGTAGAGCCGCCACCAATATTTATTTTTAGGAAAAACATTGAAAAAACCTTTTTGAAAAGAGGGTGGTCTTTCAAAACTTAGAGATGTAGGTTCGGGAATTCGGTTGCGCATGGGAAGGTATTAGCACCTCACGCGCCTTTTCTACCGAAAGGGAACCATTAATTTGATGTGGTTTTGAAATGTTTGATTTGAAATATATTGTTCTACTTTTTCTTTTCTTTTCTTTTGTGAAATGGTTTTATTGAAAACAGAAAGAGGCATGTTTTTGGTATCTTTGAATATCGGGAGAAAACAAAGATTTTTGAAAATGGTGCTTGACGGGACATGAACCCGGTCCCACGTACCCTCACCGGCCGAGGATCAAAGCTACGTAGTTCTTGTTTTGCGTGTGAAAACGGCTTAGGGGTTTAGGTTTTGGAGTTTTTGAAATAAGACTCGAGTGTTCGCGAACACCAAACAAGCAAAGGCTTCGAGTGGCATTCGGTATTAACTCGAAAAAAAGAGTTGGAGCCGGCAATCAAACAAGCAATGGCTTCGGTGATTCTGACGACAACATTGTATTATTCTTTTTTGAAAATTGTTTTGAAAAAGGTGATGAGCCTTAGTGATAATTACCACTAAATAACTCATGTTATTTTGGAAATTTGAATTGGTTTTTTTGTTGTTTAATTAATGTGTGGGAGCTTTCATAATAGTCAAACAAGCAAAGGCTTCGAGTGACTATCACTAATAACTCCTCATTAACGATCAAACAAGCAATGGCTTCGAGTGATGGTTAATGATTTGCTTAGGAAAATCCCTTAGGTTTTTTATTTGAAAACAATTGAATTTGAGTTTGAAGAAAAGAAAGTAGAACATAACAAATCTTTTTCAAGTCAAAACCGAGACAACAATGAAGGCATAAACAAAGCACATATGAAGAATATTTACAAGTTGCCATGAATAATTGAATACATGATTAATTAAATACACGATTGAGCAAGTATATGAGTGTATGAGCATGCAATTGTAGAATACAAGGTATGGCATTATTGAATGCATGATTAGGCTAATGCATGAATGCATGAACATACATGTGTGGAATACAAGACATGAGATTAATATATGCATGGGCATTTAGGAGAGTATGAATGCAAAAGATGTAAACTTATATGAATACATGAATGATAAGATGCAAAGGGTAAAAATCTTTTGGGTGTTTTTGCAAATAGACAAGTGGTAAAAACTTGTGGTAAAAAGTTAGTAAAGAGTAAGACAAGCATGCATGAAGTGTAAGGTAATTACTTAATGAAATAGTAAAATGCTAGTGAATGGTAAGGTAAAAAGTGAAAAACACATTAACACTATTACACATTTCCACACAAGATCAAACACACATTTTAAGCATTGAAGTGAAACCTAAAAAGGAACCCTAAGGCCGAAACCTCATATGGTCAAAATATCAAGTTATTTCATGCCCAAATTGATGATCAACACATGAAACAAGTCACACAAATCAAGCTTTTCATTTACATAAATCAAAAAGAGGAAAGAAAACATCAAACCCTAGTTTTTAAGGCCTAAGGCCGAAACCTTATATGACATAAACAACACATTATTTCATGCACAAATTCATAATCAAACACATGGAACAAATTATGCAAGTTTAAGCACATCAAGCATTTATTTACACAAAAATCAAAGAGTAAAAGGAAGGCAAATAAAACCCTAATTTGTAAGGCCTAAAACCGAACCCTCACACTCAATGAATCAAACCAAAATCTCAACTTGCAAGTTATGACATGAACAAGGGATGCATATATCACATGGAAATTATTTATTCATGCAAATATGACAAAATAAGTATGAAAAAAATGCAAGAACATGGTTGAAAAACACAAGAAACCTCTCCTCAAGGCCAAGGGTTCCCTTCAAACACCCAAGGCTCCCAAAGTCCTTGACATAGTGTTTGAAATGAACCCTCTAAGCCTCTTAGAGAGGATAGAGGAGTAGAAGGGAGATTCACATGCTAATGGTGAAAAATGCAAAAGATAAGATTTTTACCTCAAGATCAAAGCTACACAAGAATAGGAGAATGAAGATCAAAACCAAAACAAACCAAAACCTTCACAAATCACCAACAATGCCACGCAAATTTGAAGAAAGCAAGCTCCTTTATGGAATCAAGGATGAAAAGAAAAGGATATGTGAATGTGGAGTAGATTTAAGGTGATTTGGTGGATGAAAATTGAAAAGAGAATGGAAGGGAATGAAGGAGGGGGTTCGGCCAAGAGGAGGAGAGGAGAGGAGATAATGCTAGCTAGGGTAAAAAATGAGAGTGTGTGTGTGTGAAGTCTCCTATTTTTGGGTTTTATATGAAGTGAAAATTTAAAGGGTAATTAGGACAATGTGCTTCTTGCAAACCAATAGGATTTGAGATAAATTTTGAATCAATTAAAAACACATGGATTGAGGGTAATTAAAAACACAAAATGGGGGAGAGAGAGGGCTGGAATGCGCAGCTTAGGAGTGGTGGTGAAGGATAATCTCAATTACAAAATGGTATTTTTCTATAAAGCTTATTACACAAGTGTCATTTTGATTCAAATGAAGGGCGAGGATTGTTTTTCACACTTGAATGGATGGCCATGATTTAATATAATTTGCAAGCAATAAAAATAAATGAAAATGGGAGGTATATGGCTGAAGTGCGCAGCAAGGGAGTGTGGGAGAGTGAGTGGAATTGCAAATTGTACTATTGTACTATCCTTATCCTTTCACAATTCAAAAGAATGTAGAATATTCCCTTCTAGATCTTTCTTCCTAATTCATGCCATTTTGGGCCCTATCCTATGATTCAATGATTGGGCTCTGAATTTTATGATCTCACAAATCCCAAAATTGATTTATTTGCCCCACCTCAAAGGAAAAGACCATTTTACCCCTCTATCCAAAAACTAGGTTTTTAGACCAAAAGGTTTAATATTTATGCACAAAAATAATCACAATGGAGCACAAATATCCTTTAAATAAATCATTGATGATTATCCAAGGATTTGGGACAAAAACCGTTTTTATTGTGAAATGACCAAAATGCCCTCTTACTCTAAAAAAACCTAGTTTTTGCTTGAAACACATTTCCACTTCAAAAATGTTTTTTCAACCTAGGAGTGACCTCTAGTACCTTGAAATGCATGTTGGATGACTTGTTTTGAGGAATTGTTCTTTATTTGCAAAATGACCAAAATACCCTTTTGCAATTTGAAAAACCCTAATTTGTCTAAAAAGTGCATTCCAACTCCAAAAATGATTTTAGACACTTTGAAAGGACTTTAAAAACTTAAATGCAATGCATGATGCTTTTTTACTTTTTAATTTAATTATTTTTTGGGGAAAATTAGGGTTTTGACCTAAGTCGGACAAAATTGGGGTATGACAGTTTCTACTCTTTGTCTCTATTCTAATCATATCAACATGGTAGCTAGAGCCTACAGTTAGTAGGTCTTAGAAAAGAAGCAAATCCTAGCTGTCTAAAAAAATAGTGTTTGTGAGAAAACCCTAGTTGTCTCATCATCTTCCCAAATTTGACGACCCTAGGAGCTTCCGTCAGGACCGCCGGTGCAAGATCGGCCCACCACTGAAACGCCGCCACTGTAGCCACCGTCACGCCCTCTCACACGCGGATTTTGTCTGAGCAGCCTCACCGGCGCGTGAGGCCCACACGCCGCCCTACACTGCTCTGTTTCACGCGCTGCTGGTCCCGTTCTGCTCGGAATCCTTCGATCTACCTGTTTTGACAAGTTTTGTTCAGTGGGTCCCACGGTTTTTAGGTGTTTACTTCCTTTTTTGATTTCTGTGAAGGGTATTTGCGGCACTGTGACTCTCCAGCCACTGTTCTGGTACTGGTAAAATAGAGATAAAGAATTCAGAAATTATGCCGATTTTGTTTTCCTAGGAAAAACCCGAATTTTCTTTTTGTTTTCTAATTTTCTTTTTGGGTGAATGAATGCCACCGAAACAAATGTAAAAACAAGAAATAAATTGGTGCCCACCTCAAAGCAAAAGCAAGAGGTAAATTGGTGCCAACCCTCGGGTGGCATAAACAAAGAAAAATAAAGCAATAAATAAAGCAATAAAGAAAGTATCGTCTCCTCGATAAAGCGACATCGGGCGAGTGCGGTAAAGAAGGAGCGCTCATCGCTCTGAAGGAACACACAGGTTACGAAGGAGCATCTGCGCTCAAGGAGTACTTGGGCTCAAGGAACACTTGGGCTCTGAAGGAACACTTGGGCTCAAGATGGCCTATTCGAGCGGCTCGAGGTTACTGTATCAAGTCAGAATTGATACACTTCACCTTGATGGACTTACGCTATGCTTTACACCGCACAATAGTCGAAGGACGCTGGTCTGGGGCCCGATCCGTCATGCTCGTGATGACTTGGCGAAATGAAGGACACGAGGTGCGAGGGGCCGATCCGTCATGCTCCGTGATGACTTGGCGAGATGAAGGTCGAGTTCAAAGTAAAGCCGCATGGATCGTTGATTTGAACTAAATTGAAGGACTCGTGGTCCGATGATTCGCGGTGCTCGATAACGACGGGATCTGAAGGGGACGCCTTGGTCTGAGGGGATGCACGGTCTGAAGGGATTCACAAATCTGCTGATTGACCGATTGAGATGGCCATTTCTTTGGCGCATTGAATTGAGGTACTGCATATGTCGATTGATGCAAGGAATGATGCATGAAGCATGGGTGCATGTTATGCAAAGGCATGTTATGCGGGAGTATGTTATGCGAGTGCATGCAATGCTATGATTTTGATGTGATGATGCATGTCGTGGATCGCTTTCCTTTGTTTTTGATTCTTTTACGATTGTTTTCTCACCCGACTTTACATTTTTTCTCGTATTCGTTTTTCATGTTTTTTTCTTTTCGATCGCCTTTCTTTTTTTTTTTTTTTTCACCGCTCATTTTGCTTTTTGACAAGGCTTATTCTTTTCTTGGTTCAACCGACTTCCGATACTCTGATACGAGGCGAAAGGCCGAGGAAATCGCAAAGGCTTATGAACCGAACGCGTTTGCTCTCTCGTTCACCATCCGAACGGTTTGTGAATGCAACCTTTTTGTAAGGTTAATTATCTTTAGGAATTTGCTTATTTCCCATGACTTTTAAAGATTTCGTAATGATTTATAATGCCTTATGATGTACTCACATGTTTTACAATTCAGGATCACCATCATCATAAAACGCTTATTTTGAGCAGAAAAAGCAGAAATAACAACAAACAAGACATGAGAAAAGTCGAGCTTTATTGATGTGGAAGTCGATCGCATGCGAACGTTACGACGATCGTTGAGTACATTTGAAAGTTTTAAAACTATAAAAAGACACGAAAAAGAAAAACAAGAG
The DNA here is from genome assembly GCA_020916435.1 of Oxytropis ochrocephala. Lineage (NCBI taxonomy): Eukaryota > Viridiplantae > Streptophyta > Magnoliopsida > Fabales > Fabaceae > Oxytropis > Oxytropis ochrocephala. The sequence continues at coordinate 66,444,387 of CM037090.1, forward strand.
GTAAATCGAATTGCATCGTCCGTCTCTCAGGGCAAAGGCCGACATCGGTGTCCTTGACCTTGATCACTCCCTCCTTCGAGTCTTCGGGGAAATTGTATGCCTTTCTTCACTTTTCATGCTCAAGTTTTCTGACCCTAATTTTTGCCTGGATCGCCCTTTGCGGGTTTTCAATCCACCGGGTCGCTCTGATTTTGCCTAGGTCGCCTTTTTCGTGTTTTCAACCTAGCGAGCTAATTCTTGCTTGGCTCATCTTTCTCTTTTTTTACTTATTTCTTTCAGGCATAATACTTCTTCACCGAGTCTGAATTGACTGGGTTCTTGAGATCTTCTCCATCCATGTTGGTGAGTATCAACGCTCCTCTCGTGAAGGCTTTCTTGACTACATATGGACCATCATAAGTGGCGTCCCACTTCCTCGAGGGTCACTCGGATAGGCGGTATCTTTTTGAGTACTAGATCTCCTCATTAAATTCACGTGGCCGGACTTTCTTGTCGAAGCGCGCTCATTCTCTGTTGGTACAGTTGTCCATGGCACAACGCTGCAATCCTTTTCTCTTCAATGAGGTTTAGCTGATCTAGGCGGGCCTGTACCCACTCTGCTTCTTCCAACTTGGTTTCCATTAATACCCGCAGGGAGGGTATTTCAACCTCAATAGGGAGTACTGCTTTTGACCCATATACCAGGGAGAAAGGGGTTGCCCCAGTCGATGTACGCACTGAAGTACGGTAGCCATGCAAGGCGAAGGGAAGCATCTCATGCCAATCCTTGTAGGTTACCACCATTTTTTGCACTATTTTCTTGATATTCTTGTTGGCTGCTTCTACCGCTCCATTCATCTTTGGGCGGTAGGGAGAGGAATTGTGATGCTGAATGTTGAATTCTTTGCACAAGTCCTTCATCATTTTACTGTTCAGGTTGCTGCCGTTGTCAGTGATGATCTTGTTGGGTAGACCATATCGGCAAATCAGATCCTTCTTCACAAATTTGGCAACCACTGAGCTGGTTATACTGGAATATGAAGCAGCTTCAACCCACTTGGTAAAGTAGTCAATTGCAACCAGAATGAAGCGATGCCCGTTTGACGCTTTGGGTTCAATAGGACCTATGACGTCCATGCCCCACATTGAAAACGGCCAAGATGCAGTCAGAACGCTTAGTTTGGCAGGTGGCACATGGATATGATCAGCATATATCTGGCATTTGTGGCACTTTCTTACAAAGCTATAACAGTCTGATTCCATCTGCAACCAGTAATAACCCGCCCTTAAGATTTTTCTAGCCATAGTGTGCCCACTGGAATGGGTCCCAAATGAGCCTTCATGCACATCTCTCATGATTCTTTCAGCTTCTTCCTTGGCAACACACCTCAGGAGAACCATATCGTGATTTCTTTTGTAAAGAACTTCACCACTCAAGAAGAAATTCCTTGACAATCTTCTGAGAGTTCTCTTGTCATTCTCTAGATGCCCCGGTGGGTATTCCCAGTTAGCGATGTACTGCTTGATGTCGTGGTACCAAGGCTTCTCGTCGGGCTCTTCATCTATTGTTGTGCAGTAGTGATGCGCAGCGAGCTCGATCTTTGAATTACGATATTGGTCAAGCTCTTGTCACGATTGACATTGAACATAGAGGACAAGTGTTGCCAATGCATCGGCTAACCGGTTTCGCCTCGAGGATATGCTTGAAGGTGATCTCGTCAAAGGACTTCATCAACTCTTGCGGGTAATCACAATAAGGAATCGGGCCAGATCTCTCGGTCTCCCAATCGCCTCTCACTTGATGAATAACTAGGGCTAAATCCCCATACACATCTAGCCTTTTAACATTCCAATCTAGGGCTGCTTGAACACCCGGGATACACGCTTCATACTCTGCTATGTTATTTGTGACATAGAAGCTCGATCTCGCGATGGCGGGAATGAAACGGGTTGTCGGGAGATATCAACACAAAGACTCGCCCGCCCGCCCCCATACATTTGACGCACCATCGAATATCATTCTCCATCTTTCACTTTCATGGGACTTCCTCATCGAACAAGTGCCATGATGTCTTCATCGGAAAATCATGCCGCATTGGTCGGTAGTCCGGGATTGGTGACATGCCAAATATTCAATGAGTGTGCTACCTTTAATCGCCTTTTTGTGTAACATACGAGATATCGTATTCGACAATTGCATCCGCCAACGGGCAATTCGTCTGTGAGAGCTGGTTTCTCAAACATGTACTTGATCGGGTCCATTTTTGACACCAACCAAGTTGTGTGACTCGGCATGTACGCCTTAAACGATGAGCGACCCAAACTAAAGCACAACAGTCTTTTCCAAAGATGGAATATCTTGTCTCACAATCGGTGAACTTTTTGCTTAGATAGTATATTGCATGCTCCTTTTTCCTGGATTCATCGTCTTTGACCCAACACACAGCCCATTGAATTGTCTAGCAATCATAGGTATAAGATGAGTGGCACGCACGCCACGCAGTGGCATTAAGACCGTGGATTCTGCAAATACACCTTAATTTTCTCAAAGGCGACTTGACACTTTGGTCATTCCATTTCAACTCTTGATTTTTGCATAGCAATTTGAAGATTGGCTCACAAGTAGCGATCCAACTGGAAGATGAATCGAGAGATGTAATTCAACCTTCCGAGAAACCACGACACTTCTTTCTCTGTTTGAACACCGGCATTTCGAGGATGGCTTTTACTTTGTCTGCGGATCCATTTCAATGCCTTTACGGTGACAATGAAGCCTAACAACTTTCCCGATCTCACTCCAAACGTGCACTTGGTCGTATTCAATTTGAGCTTATATTTTCTCAAACGCTCAAAGAGCTTCGCAGATTGATAATGTGCTCCTCATCGCTTTTAGATTTTGCGATCATGTCATCAACATAAACCTCAATCTCTTTATGCATCATATCGTGGAATAAGGTAACCATAGCCCTCTCGGTAGGTTGCGGCAAAGATTCTTCAATCCGAATGGCATGACCTTATAACGAATGTTCCCAAAGTGTTATGAAAGTTGTCTTTTCCATGTCCTCGTGGTCCATTTTGATCCGATTATATCCCGAATATCCATCCATGAAGGAGAATAACGAGTGTTGAGTGTACTATCCACTAAGACATCAATGTGAGGCAAAGGAAAATCGTCTTTAGGGCTAGCACGGTTCGGATCTCAGTAGTCGACGCACATTCGACCTTCCCATCCTTCTTGGAACTGGGACAATATTGGCAACCCACTGCAGTACTTCTGGCGCCGCTAAGAATCCTACATCAAATTGCTTCCTCACTTCATCTCTCGATTTTGAGGACATTTCTGGTTTCATCCTTCTCAACTTCTGCTTGACAGGCGGGCATTCAGGTTTGACCGGTAGCTTGTGTACCACAATGTCAGTGTCCAACCCGGACATATCTTGGTAGGACCATGCAAACACATCCACATAATCGTGCAATAGCTGAACCAAATTCACATGATCTTTCTCACTCATGGTGATACCCACTTTGACCTCTTTCTTATTTTCAGCTGTACCCAAATTAATCACTTCAGTAGCTTCCTTGTGGGGCTCGATTACCCTTTCTTCTTGTTTCATTAACCTCATGAGTTCTGGAGGAGTTTCCCATTCTTCTTCAACATCCCCCTCAGCCTGATTGATGAGGTGATCAAAGTCAAAAGGTGGACTGTCGACACTCACTCTTGCTTTCGAGACTATTGTTTGTAGATCCGCATTTTGCCGGGCGAAAAAGCGGAATGAAAGGCGAGACAAACCAACAATAAAAACAGAAAATGATTCACGCAATGAAAAGGAAAAACGATTTTTATTGATTGAGAAATTCAAAACAAGCGTTTTTATTGATGAGGATGACTTAGAAAATAAAAACATGTGAGCCCCTAACAACTGGTCTTATGGCCTTGGGCAGAGCCACAGGGTTGCATTACAAATGATTACTTTAAATTAAAAGACACGGGAGGATCAGCAGCCTTCCAATTCTTTAATTCTTCACCAGATCGCGGCGACGAACTGCACTTCGCCTCGCCTTCTTCAGACTCAGAACCTTCTATGACGACGACAACTTGGTTGGGATTCCATAAACCAGCACTCACAAAGCTTTGACTGATGTCGCAAAATGGGATCTTCTGGGGCCAGGGATCTTCACCTCTGGACTTGGCCAACCATCGGCGCTTTCGTTCATCCGCCATCGTTCTCCTTTCCTCCTCACTGGGTATATCCTAGCCCGCAACGGTCTTTGTTTTCCTTGATTGGATGGGAGCTAGAATCCCTTGACCGGACTTTCCCAAACCGTAACCAACCTTGTATCCTTGGGCTAACACAATTTTGGCAACCATCTCCTCCTCTTTGGTTCTTCCAAATATCTTGCATTAGCGATCTCCAAGGACTGAAAGGTCGTTTCCAAAGACTCTTCAGCGGCTTCCACATACTTGAACTCAGATGGCTTATTAACCAAAGTCTCCTCTTCACCAAACACTACCACAACCTTATCATCCACCATGAATTTGACCCGTTGGTGTAGAGAAGAAGGGATTGCCCTGACCATGTGGATCCGTGGTCTCCTAAGCATACCTATATGAAGAGGAGATATCCATGATTTGGAAGTTGATACAGAAAACTTCAGGACCAATCTGGATGGGAAATTTCATCTCTCCCAGCACCTCCTTTTTGGACCCATCAAATGCTCGCACCAGCGTCGAACTTAGTTTCATGTAGGAGCAATCAACATCTAACTTGTCCATGGTTGACTTCGGCATCTCATTCAGTGAAGACCCATTGTCGATCAAGACTCGCCAAAGACATAGTCCCCACACTTTCTTCGAGATATGCAAAGGTGCTTGATTGTGCTCTTTTCCGCTCGAGGGTAACTCATCATCAGCAAAGGTTAGGTGATTTGCAGCCACCACATTTCCGACAATTCCATCAAATTGATTCACCGAGATGTCCTCTGCAACATGAGCCTCACTGAGCACTTTCATCGTGGTTGTTACGTGTGCTTCACGAGGCGCAGCGGCGGTGAAAGCATGGATATCTTTAATGGCGTCTGTTTCAACCGGTCAACCACCTGTAATCACTTTGCCGAATAATCTTCGAGAATTCATCCGCTTTTTTTTCCCTTACTTTTTCTCGAGCAACCTCGCTCTCTTTTCCTTTCTCTTTACGGCTTCCTGTTCACCTCTTTAGGTATTTACGCTCGGAGGTTTCTGGAGCATACACCTTTCCGCTTCTCGTGATCCCACTATATTAGTTACTGATGGTGGTGCCGGGAGAGCATTCTCACAGATATTTCGTGGACCGCCTTATTTGACTCATAACGAAATGGAGCGATACTTTCAATCACTATTGGTGAGCATTTGCTCGCACCAATCTAGGATTGAAATTGTAAGGAATTTCAATGGGCTTTCTGATTGCTCTATCATTGTCATGGTATAGCGTCCACACCTCTCCAGATTCAGAACTATCCATGATGACAGCCACTTGGTGGTGTTGCTCATCTTCCTCATCCCATCCTGTGGGCTGGATGTCTTCTATTCGGATTTGAGCGCTTTCAGGAGCATCATATCTGACCAAGTAATCAAATTTTCCACTAGGCTCTCCTAGGGTATCCCAACATCCCTTTTTTGTAGGCACTACCGTTACACCTTCACTGATTTCTTCCTTGCATGAGAAGGGGATTGGGTCCTTAGTGACTGTTGGTCGAGCCTCGGCTTGAACCAATCTTGGATCAGGATTGCGCAGAATTTCAATTGGATTTTTGGCCTCTCTACCGCTGTCAGAATATAGAGTTAGCACTTCATCTTCCATACCATGAGTTCCTACCTGGACCACATACCGATCCATCAAGTCTTGTAGGATCATCTTGAAGGTTTCACAACTTCCCACACATAAAGAGTCAGCACACCCTTCTTCATGGCAACACCCCTCTTTGACAACCTTGGCCCAGCATAGCTCAGTGTATACAACACTCAATGGAGTTTTGATCTCTTGCACTTTCTTTACCAATCGCCCACCATAACTTTCTATAGCGTTGGTAGTTGGCCTCTCGATGACTCGGCAATGGATTGGTTGTTGTATTCGGGCTGTTCTGCTTGAATGAGATCCAACCAGCGTCTATCAGATCTTGCACCACATGCTTAAAGGCTTTACACTCCTCTATAGCATGGCCGACCCCGTTTTCATGGAAACAAAGAGTTGCACTAGCATTGTATCCTCCGGGGAAATGGTGGTCGAACGACTTTCATCGGCCGAGTGTTGATCGGGTTGTTGGAGGTCAAGTGATTAAACAAACTCGCGTACGCGTCATCGGAATTGGGTCAAAGCCGGTTCGCTTCTTGAACTGGTATCCCTGAGCCTTGGGACCATCATTGCCTTGTTGGGGTGGCACAGGAGCAGAGAATGGAATAGTTTGTGCTGGAGGAGTACCAAAAGATGAATTTCCCCACTGTAATGACATTAGTTTCTCCTTCTTTTTTTTTTTAGGGAAATGTGGTGGTATTTCTTCCGTTCTTTGGACCCACTAGAGCTCCTGCATTACCGAGGTGATTCAAATCTTCCCGCTTGAAGGTCGTGTTCAAGTCTTTCTCCAAGACTATCATGTCGGAGAAACCGTCGAGACACTTGTGATCGACTGTCATAATAGATTGCTTGGCAGAGTTTCCGGGAACATGTATACCATCTCTTTCTCGATCAAAGGAGGTTGAACTCGGCAGGCAGTGTGTGTTTCGCCATTTCTGAGCATACTCCTTGAAAGTCTCTTTCTCACCCTTACTCATGTGTCTTGCAATCTGCGACCTATCCGGAGCCATGTCCATGTTGTACTTATCTTTGCTTCATGAAAGCTTGGACAAATCTTTCCAACAACGGATTTTAGAGGATTGAAACTTCATATACCAATCTAGAGGAGCTCCCGCCAAACTGCTTTTAAGCAGATGGATCGATGGTTTGTCATCATTGGCATAGGGACCCATTTTTCTGGACGAACATGGTAACATGGCTCTCTCGGACAGCCCAACCCCTCTGTACTTGTCTAACTCGGGAGCTTTGAACTTTGGTGGTAAAACCAAATCGGGACTAGACACACACTCACGGGCTTCTTTGGCTCTAACACCTGCAGGTGCCTTCCATTGCCCTTACTCTTTCTTCAAGTGCGCGGATCGGATCATTGGGCCGAGATCCTCGAACATGTGCCCCCAGGGTGACTCCCATACAATAGTAATATCCTCCTCCCGGTGAAGAACATTTTGAGGTTGTGCTGTAAGCCCTGGAGTGGAATTGAGCACAACATGAGGGATAGGAATCTGATTCTGGGATCCTCCGTCAGTTCCCCGAGGCATGGCGACAGTGACTTGATTAGGTGCAACTATACCAACGGGAGTAGTTCTAACGAGTTCATGGCAGTACCAGCAGCATACCCCAAGGATATCTTTGTGCAGTGTATTGGTTCGACATGTTCATTTCTGAAGCAAACACGGGATGACTGACCCCGGATCCCGGAGGAACTGTGGCTGTTGCAGTTGCTGATACTGGAGGAGGAACGAAAGAGGTGACCCCATCTGGACCCACTACAACGACGGCCAAAAGATTGTCCCACTCTTCAAACCTTGCGCAAAGATGACCATCATCTCATGGACTTGGGCCTCCATAGTACCCATCTTATCCTTCAGAGCCTGGTTTTCCTGAGCCAGCTGCTCAGGATTCAGAATTTGTACGCCCATGTCTTCCTGTTCTGGATTACTCTCAATTTCAACCTCCGGATGATCTTGCAGATGAGCCATTAGCTTGGCTTGCAGTCGGGTGAAGTATCGGTGACGGAGAACCAGCGTGCCTTTTCTGTTTATTTAGACACTTATTGTATAAGAAACAAAATAAATTCATGAATGAATGTATGAATGCATGCACAATGTTTGCTTGATGCCGGGAACCGCGGGATACCTTGCCTTGTCATAAGCGCACAAACTTTTTGATTTACGAATTGAAGTAAACAAGGAATCGAAATAGCACACTTCATTCATCAAGATTTCAAAGCTTCACCAATTTTCATTAAAGGGAAAAAGACGGTACAATGTTCATAAAGAGAGCAGTACAATATTCTTGAATACAAAGCTCAAAATAAACTTTTAAGTTGAAAAATACAAGTAGACAACTTAAATGCAAATAGCTCCAAGCTCCCCAACTCTCTTCCTCTTCTTGCTTACACTTGCACCTTGAGATTGCTCCTTGAATTCTGTGATCAACGCTCTGCAGTATTTCACAAACTGATACACTTCAGGTGGGGTGTTGAAGAAGTGCATCTCAGCCTCAGCTAACCTCAGATTCTTAGGGATCCCCAACATAGCCTGACGGGCCAGCTCTGACAGCTTTGAGAACTTGCTCTTCCACAACTGGATCTCATCCTTAAGCTCCTTAATGATCTCTTGATCTTCGATTTTTCCGATCAGATCTAGGAAGCGTTTTTCCAATATTGGCTCTCAACTCGGACTTGTCTGTAGGCATCTTCTAGACAGCGAAGGTCTCTCTTCAATTCCCCAAATATTTCTCTTTCAAAGCTCAGAGCTTGCTGGTATTCCTTGAGAGTTTCATTAATGGCGACTTTTTCTTGCTCGAGGTTTCTCAGTTGACCTCTCAACTCTACCACCAGATGAGATTCTTGCCCTGATTCCATGGCTAGTGCTTTCCATTCTTGAGCTTCTTCAAGTGCTCTTTTTGTTTTCTGTTTGTACCTTTGGAGTTCCTCTCTAGCTCCCTTCAGATATTTCTGAGCTTCTTTCTTGCTTTGCTCTTCTTTTTGAACCGCCTCGACACTTTCTTCCACTACGATCATTTTGACATTGTTTTCTTCCTCTAGCTTTTCTTTCTCTACGGCCATCTCCTCTAGCTTAGCCTCGCAATGCTTTCTTTTCCTCTTCTACCTTTGCTAAAGCGGACTTGACTTCATTCAGCTCTTCATAGGTAGGGACATAAGGCTCTGGTATTCCTTCATCAAGGGAAAGCATCCTTCGACTCAGTGACTTTGTATCCTGAAGCTTCTCCTTGAGCCAGTGATTGAAAGAGATGTCACTGGTTCTCTTTGACAGCTCTTCATTTCCACTTTCGCATCACGGATTCCCATGATCGTTGAACTCTTGAAGCAAGTCACCGCATTTAGGCATTCCTTTGTAAAGGTAAATACAGATGAAGATGCTTTCGGAGGGTGAGTTCTTCATCTGCAACCGAGTTGCCTTAAAGTCAGTGAAGGATTGTAGTTGATGCACCCTTGAGTCCCCATGAGAGGCACGTTTTGAAAACTTCCACAACTGAACACTACCATCGGTCTATCATCCCAACAAGTAGCTGTATACCACCAGATTTGAAGTTCATTGATATCCTTCAAAAACTCAACCCATTCTATAGCGGTTCGACCTCCACATCACAAATAAGGGCATAAGAAATTAGTTCCCTAACATCACCTCGATTGTGGATCACATGGGTAAGGAACCGGGCATAGAGAACGTGAGAAGAAAGGCCACGACTTCTTTTTATGGAACCGATCAGTAGCGGGTAAGGGCATGGTATGTGTTAGCAAGAACGGCAGGCACAAGGATTAACAGGGTTTTTGGCGTCCTTGAAGGCTAGGAACGCACCAATTGCATCTTCATCAACATATCTCTCTATTTGAGGAAAGAGGATAACCCCAAATATGGTGAGAGCGAGCACCAACTTGAATGGACCCCACTTTTTAGTCGCAACATAAGATTGCATCAAACCCTCGAAGTACTCTTGCGGATACCCAGCCACTCCATTTCTTTTTAATTTATGCAACCTCAGTTCATCCACACTAATTCTAAGCAGCACTGCAGTCCTCTCATCGGTATAGTATTGCCCTTGGTATTGAAAGGGTCTAGCATGAGATCTGGAGAACCCCAAAAGCTGTTCGTACTCCTCTAATGTAGGGGATAGCTGGAAATTCTTGAAGAAGAAACACCTCACATCAGAGTTATAGAACTGGCTCAAAGCCATAAGAGCATCCTCTTGAACATTTAACTGCAAAAGTCTACGGATATTCCCATACGCCTGATCGAAGGAATCTCTCTCAATAGGGCCCATAAGAGCTGCACACTGCCTTAGACTACCAACCTCAACCTTCTTCAAAATTGGGAAGTGAGAAACAAGTGAAGTCTTGCTATTTGATTCCATTCTGACGTACCTATGACAAGACGGTACATTATTCGGTGGTTCTCGGCAAGCAAATGCAGATGAAATGCAGTGTGAATGCAAATATTTACAACATCTAGTTTTAATGAATGCGGTACGATGTGATTATGATATGAATGATGCATGCAGAGATGATAAAAGAAATGTGTATGGACTGGAAGTTCAAAAATTTAGGTGATACATCGCATGCCCTCATGTGATGGTTTATTTGGAAAAGGAAAAAATATTTTTGTATTTTCTTGGAAAAACTTTGAAAAATCTCCTTTTGAGGAAGACATGTCCTAGATTACCATGCAGCACACAACTCGTATGCCCTCGTGTCCTACAAAGGTGGGAATTCCTTAGTTCTAGGGCAACTTCAAAGGTTCCTCCCATGTAGCTCTAATTCACACCCTCACAATGGCTACCGGAGCTATAGAATCCTCATGCCGACACCCACAAATGTAGAATGCTACCAAGTGTGAGGCGTCATGAGAAAGCGTACTCGGTTGAGACTTTCGTGAGTATCGCATGACACAAAGGTCTTGAATGACGATCCACTAATCGCCTCCACTCTCCTAAGTGTTTGTTGGATCCGGGTATAGGAGCCCACTCATAGAACATAAACCATAAGGTGTGCAAGTGTGTGATCGAGGACATACTTCCTAAAATCTACCCATCCCCACCTGCAAGGAAACCAGAACAGTCCAGAAAAAGGAATAAAAGTCGTCTACCCTAGGGTTTAATATGCATACACCATTTCAACATACCAACCATCCTAGGAAGTCAACGGTAATTGCACGCATTACTTACCACAAGAAAGGGAGCTAAGAAGAGGGATCATAGCAGAATGGGGGGGAATGCATGCTTTACCTTAAGAAAAGGAGCGAAGAAGAGGGGACATGGGAATTGAGTAATGCATGCATAAACGCAAACACAAGCATACAAAGGAAAAGAAAAAGAAAAGGAAGAGATAGAACATAATTTTTCAAATCAAACAATTTAAACCACATCAAATTAATTAGGCTTGACCCTCATCTCTCTTTAGATAAATAAAGAAAGAAAGTCCCCAGCAGAGTCGCCAGCTGTTGCGCCCCGAAAAATCCGGTTTGGGACTTTTCAGTTTGACAACGTGAAAGTAGTAGAGCCGCCACCAATATTTATTTTTAGGAAAAACATTGAAAAAACCTTTTTGAAAAGAGGGTGGTCTTTCAAAACTTAGAGATGTAGGTTCGGGGTTGGTTTGCGCATGGGGAAGGTATTAGCACTTCACGCGCCTCTTTTCTACCGAAAGGGAACCATTAATTTGATGTGGTTTTGAAATGTTTGATTTGAAATATATTGTTCTACTTCTTCTTTTCTTTTCTTTTGTGAAATGGTTTATTGAAAACAGGAAAGAGGCATGTTTTTAGTATCTTTGAATATCAGGACAAAACAAAGATTTTTGAAAATGGTGCTTGACGGGACATGAACCCGGTCCCTACGTGCCTCTCACCGGTGAGGATCAAAGCTACGTAGTTCTTGTTTTGCGTGTGAAAACGGCTTAGGGGTTTAGGTTTTGGAGTTTTTGAAATAAGACTCGAGTGTTCGCGAACACCAAACAAGCAAAGGCTTCGAGTGGCATTCGGTATTAACTCGAAAAAAAGAGTTGGAGCCAAGCAATCAAACAAGCAATGGCTTCGAGTGATTACGAGCGACAACATTGTATTATTCTTTTTGAAAATTGTTTTGAAAAAGGTGATGAGCCTTAGTGATAATTACCACTAAATAACTCATGTTATTTTGGAAATTTGAATTGGTTTTTTTGTTGTTTAATTAATGTGTGGGAGCTTTCATAATAGTCAAACAAGCAAAGGCTTCGAGTGACTATCACTAATAACTCCTCATTAACGATCAAACAAGCAATGACTTCGAGTGATGGTTAATGATTTGCTTAGGAAAATGCCTTAGGTTTTTTATTTGAAAACAATTGAATTTGAGTTTGAAGAAAAGAAAGTAGAACATAACAAATCTTTTTCAAGTCAAAACCGAGACAACAATGAAGGCATAAGCAAAGCACATATGAAGAATATTTGCAAGTTGCCATGAACAATTGAATACATGATTAATTAAATACACGATTGTGTAGAAATGAAAATCTCTTTCCATGTTTTGATGATACAAACTTAAAGGAATGAGTTAAGTTTTCTAAACACTTATTATGATTAACAAGTTTTCAATCAAGTGTGTTAAAGAACAGGGAATAAGTTTCATAGCAAAATTCTTGGCCTTACAAAATAAACCAAGTGGTTTTCAAAGATAAAATGTGCCAAAAGAAGGTTACCTACAAAAGGGTACCTTACGTAGGTTGAATACGTATGGTTAACCCATCGTAAGGTTGACTACGTGAAGCTTAAAAGATAAAGTAACTTTCTTGTAAGGTTGGATGAAAGTCAAGCAGAAGGTTGACTAAAAGTCAACACAAGGTTGACCAATAGTCAACGAAAGTTTGATTGAAGTCAACGTAAGGTTGATTTACTCCTTAAAGAGGTTCGAAGGTTAAGTGTTCGAAAGGTTAAAAGAGGATTGAAGATTTCAAGCTTCATTTCGGGAAACATGTTCATAACCAAATCTTAAACCAAATGCATCAAATAAGTATTCAAGGAATTAAAGTTTCAAAAATGTTATCTTATGTAAAGAAGAAATCCTTGATTATTTGTTGTATCTTAAAAGCATGTTTTTTCATACTTAAGAAGCTTCAGAAGCTTCAAAATTAAAGTATGTAAATGTTGTATGTAGTACATAAACAGGAACTGAAGTGATAGAAATGATGAAAAAGGAAGTAAAGTGCTGACATGAAAAGATGTTGGCACAAGACAAAGCAAAAATGTTGCTTCAGAAGGTTGAAGGCTACTACCTAAAGCTCAAAAATCATCATTACCTATCTACAAAGCTACAACAATTTCCAACGGCTCTTTCCTTCTTTCCAACAGCCATATTTCAGATTCAAAGTCTATATAGAGGGCTACTCTACTCAAATGCAAACCATGAGTTGAAATTGGAACCTTCAAGTCAAGCTTCTAAACGAAATCCAACCTTCTCATCCACACTTCAAGCTACTACAAGTTCAGAATTGGGAAATACTATCTTGAGTGTGTGCTTGCTTGTTATGCTCTTTGAAATACATTGTATTTATCTATCAACAAGCTCTTAAATCATCCCAAACCCAAACCCCTTACTGTAAGAAATATTGTGTAAGTTTCTCAACAAACTACCTAGTGAGAGGTGAGTGTTGTTGGTGATTCTAGTTGTAAGGCTCTCAACAAACTACCTAGTAAGAGGTGAGTGGTGTTGGTGATCCTAGTTGAAAGGTTCTCAACAAACTACCTAGTGAAAAGTGAGTGTTGTTGGTGATCCTAAGGAAATACCTTTAGGAAACTAGAAGAGAGTTTTCTAGTAGGTTAAGACAGCTTGGTGAAGCTGTGTAAGTTAGCACTTGTCTTTTGTGTGTGATCAAAAGTGAGTGGAGGTGAAAAGTCTTTGGCAGTTGAGGCTAAAGCAAGTGTAAATCTATTTGGAGAATAGTGGAAACTCTCACGTGGACGTGGGGAGAGGAGTAGCCACAGTTTGGTGAACCTCTATAACTCTACTGTGTCATTATCTGCTTTTCTTATTAACTGCTTTAAACTGTCTTACAATCACCAAAGTTTTCAACTACTTCAAAAGGTTAAAAACACCAACCTTCTGTAGTCAAGATCAGAATTTTAAATGAGACTTACTTTGATTATCTTTTGAAAACAACACTCTTTAAGAAATCAAAGACATCTAAATTCATCAAAGTTAATTATCTTTCACTACTTTCATACTTGACTATTGTTTGTGTTACTAACATTCAACCTTCTGATATCCAAGTAATCTTGAGAAACAATACAGAAGGTTGCAGGTATTAAAAATTAAAAAGAGTACACAATTCAATCCCCCCCTTTCTTGTGCAAATTAATCACTTCAATTGGCATCAGAGCTCACCTCTAGGGGCTGAGCACACTTTGCAGTGTGAGAGGAAAGATCCTGGAAGAAGTGATGAGTCATCATTCCAACTCTGTGATGTTCCTTCCAGAAGGAGCTTCAACAAATAGACCACCAGGATTCACTGGTGAACATTACTATTATTGGAAAGATCAAATGAGATTGTTCCTAGAATCTCAAGACACTGACATTTGGGGCATTGTTGAAGATGGTCCTTTTGAACCTACTACAACTCTTGATGATGGGACCACTATGACTAAACCAAGAAACACCTGGACACCTGAAGATAAACGCATGGTACTTCTAAACTCTAAAGCTAAATTTTATCTAACATGTGCTCTAGGTAGAAGTGAATATGATAAAGTAGCTGGGAAAGAAACTGCCAAAGAAATCTGGGATACATTGAAGACTGCCCATGAAGGAACAGACCAAGTCAAAGAAGCAAAGATCAACCTTCTTATCCATAAATTTGAAACATTCAAAATGGAGGAGCAAGAAACAATTTCTGAAATGTTTAGCGATTCACAACAATAACAAATGATTTGAACTCTCTGGGAAATACCTACTCAAATCAAGCCAAAGTGAAAAACTCTGAGATGCCTTCCAAAGGTATGGAGACCTAAAGTGATCGCTATAATGAGAGCTAAAGATCTCTCTATTCTCAAAATAGAAGATCTACTTGGATCTCTAAAAGTGCATGAACAAGAAATCATGGATGAACTTCAACCCAAGAAGGTTAAAACTATTGCACTCAAAGCTTCTCAAAAATCTTCACAACCTTCTAAAGCTATGGCACTTAAAGCTCAAGAGGACACTCAAGAAGAAAGTGAAGATGATGAAAGTGACATTGATGATGAGGATGAAATGGCTCTAATCACCAGAAGGTTGAGAAGATGGGCATTTAGAAAGAAAAGTAACAGAAGACCCTTCTTCAAGAAAGATCAACCTAAAGGTGAAGGAACCAAAAAAAAATGACCTGTGTGTGCTATGAATGTAACAAACCCGGACACTTGTAAATGAATGTCCAAAGTTGAAAGGAAGCAACGGAAAGTTCACACCTAAGAAAAAGGCTCTACTTGCAACATGGGATGACTCAGAAGAAACCAACTCAGACCATGATGAAGAGACTGCAAATTTTTGTCTCATGGCTGACTCTGAGGAACCCTCTCAAATATTTCCTCCATCAAGTATGGAATCAATCAACTCATGCTTCGTAGGAGATACTTGACCTAGAAGAGGTAAGCACTTCTAAATCACTAACTTGTGCTTCATGCAAAGATACTCGAACATGCTTTTGAAAACCTATTATCCGATTCAAACACTTTAGCCCAAAAATGTGTGATGTTCAAAAATCAACTTTTGAATTCAAAAGGGAGAATGAAGAGCTTCAAAAACAAAATGAATATTTGATAAGAACAGTTCAAACTCTTCAACATTCTCACTTTAAACTTTCTCAAACAACACAAACTTTTGAAAGATAAGGTCTTATAGCAACCAAACCTTATACACTCTGATCTTGAAAAACAAAATAACCTTCTCAAAGAAAAAAGTGTCTGCTTTTAACTAAAGAATTAGCTATGTCTATACAGAATACTTTTGAGCTACCTATAGAAAAACAAACCGAGAAGAATCATAGGACTAGAAAGCCTAAGACAAAATGCACATATTGTAAACATTTTGGTCATGATATTTCAGTATGTTATAAAATGAAAAGAAGCTTCTACAAGGAAGAAAACTAACCATGAAGGACCCAAAAGATATTGGGTACCTAAATCATTACTAACATCTGAAACAGAATGCCTCTTAGCATCCAAGAAAAAGCTGTGGTTCTTAGACAGTGGATGTTCGAGGCACATGACAGGGGAAAGAGATAAATTTCTCTCAATGGAGAGAATAGATGGAGGCTATGTCATCTTTGGCAATGATGATAAAGCTTGCATCAAAGGTATAGGTACTATAGGTAATTCTAAATCCCCTAAAATTAAGAATGTTCAATATGTAGAAGGTTTAAAGCATAACTTGTTAAGTATTAGTCAACTATGTGATAGTGGTCATAAAGTTTCTTTCAAATCTGATAAATGTTTTATTAAAGAAATCTCCTCTGGTAAGGTCTTGTTTCTTTCGCATCTAGAAATAAAAATCTATATAGCCTATGTCTTGATGAACTTTCTCAAGAAACTTGTCTTATGTCTTATGAAAATGACAAATGGATTTGGCATAGAAGAACTAGTCACATAAGCATGCAAACCATTTCAAAGCTTTCCAAAAAGGAACTAGTCAGAGGACTACCAAAAATCAATTTTGAAAAAGATAGAGTGTGTGAAGCATGTGTTCATGGTAAACATGTCAAATCAAGTTTCAAACCTAAAAACATGATCACCTCCCAAAGATCACTAGAACTGCTTCACATAGACTTATTTGGTCCTACCAAAACTGCTAGCCTCAATGGAAAAAGATATGGTTTTGTAATTGTAGATGATTTCTCTAGATTCACATGGGTGCTATTCTTGAAAAACAAAGATGAAGCTTTTGAAGCATTCAAAGTGTTTCTAAAGAAAGTTCAAAATGAAAAAGAACAAATGTTATTTCGTAAGAAGTGATCATGGGGGAGAATTTGAAAACTTCTCTTTTCAAAACTTTTTTGATGAAAATGGAATTACTCACAATTTCTCTTGTCCTAGAACTCCACAACAAAATGGAGTTGTAGAAAGGAAAAATAGAACTTTGCAAGAAATGGCAAGAACACTTTTAGAAGATTCAAAAATTGAAAAATATTTTTGGGCAGAAGCTGTAAACACAGCCTGCTATATTTTGAATAGAGTTTCCATTAGAAAAATTGTTGAGAAAACCCCCTATGAAATTTGGAAAAATAGAAAACCAACCATTGCATACTTTCGTGTATTTGGTTGTACTTGTTTCATTTTGAATAACAAAGACAATCTAGGAAAATTTGATTCTAAATCAGACAAAGGAATTTTTCTGGGATATTCAACATCATCAAAGGCTTATAGAGTATATAACCTTAGGACTCAAACTGTAGAGGAAAGCATGCATATTGTATTTAATGAAACTAACAGTTCAAATGAAGTAATTGATGTTGATGAGACCAATCAGAACAAAGAAGAAGGTACAGAACATGAAAACAGGTTGGAGAAGGATGAACCAGAAGCTTCTGTTCAACCTTCTCAACAATCAAATGAAGCTACTCAAGCTTCTGATGAACCTTCTCAATTACCAAGAAGTTGGAGAATGGTGGTACATCATCCACAAGATCAAATTATTGGTAGCACTTCAGATCCTGTTAGAACTAGAACTTCATTTAGAGACAATGCTGCTGGAATGGCCTTAATCTCTAAAAATAGAACCTAAGTCAATCAATGAGGCCATACAAGATCAATCATGGATAGAAGCAATGACTGAAGAACTCTCTCAATTTGAAAAGAATGAGGTATGGAACTTAGTGTTACCTCCAAAAAATCAGTCTATTATAGGAACCAAATGGGTGTTCAGAAACAAGCTAGATGAAAATGGTAAGGTGGTGAGAAACAAGGCAAGACTTGTTGCTCAATGGTATAACCAACAGGAAGGTATTGACTATGATGAAACTTTTGCTCCTGTAGCAAGGTTAGAAGCTATTAGAATCTTACTTGCATTTCTTTGCACACAAAAATTTCAAATTATTTCAAATGGATGTTAAAAGTGCTTTTCTAAATGGCTTTTTAAATGAAGAAGTTTATGTCAATCAACCTCCTGGTTTTGTTGATCAAAAGAAACCAAACCATGTTTTTAAACTCACCAAAGCTCTATATGGGCTTAAGCAAGCTCCTAGAGCTTGGTATGAAAGGTTAAGTAACTTCTTGATCAAAAACAAATTTACAAGAGGAAAAATTGATACTACATTATTTAAGAAAACTCTTGATAAAGATTTGTTGATTGTTCAAATTTATGTTGATGATATCATTTTTGGATCAACAAATGAAAAATTATGCAAAGATTTTGGGAAACTTATGAAAAGTGAATTTGAAATGAGTATGATGGGAGAATTAAGTTTCTTTCTAGGACTTCAAATTAAACAACTTGATGAAGGTATCTTTATTAGTCAAGAAAAATACATCAAAGATCTTCTCAAGAAATATAAGATGAATGAAGCTAAAGCCATGGCAACTCCTATGCATCCTTCTGTACAAATTGAGAAGGATGAAGAAGGAAAACCAATTTACAAAAAGAATACAGGGGGTATGATAGGTTCACTTTTATATTTAATCGCTAGTAGACTGACATTGTGTTTTCAGTTGGCCTATGTGCTAGATTTCAAGTTTCTCCAAAAGAATCTCATCTCACTTTGCGATCAAAAGAATATTCGGATACTTAGTGGGAACAACTAATCTTGGTCTATGGTATAAAAAGAATACTCATTTTGACCTAATTAGCTCTTTGTGATGCTTGACTATCTTTGGTGATAGAATTGTGAGTAAAAGTACTAGTGGATCATGTCAAATTTTGGGGAATCCTTAATCTCTTGGTCTTGTAAAAAATGAATTCAATTGCATTATCAACTCTTCGAAGCGGAATATGTATCTCTGCTGCTGTTGTTGTTCACAAATTCTATGGATTAAGAATCAATTGGAGGACTACTCTATAAGGTACACATGCACTCCCATTTATTGTGATAATACTAGTGCTATCAATTTATCAAAAATCCCATCCAACACTCTAGGTCTAAACACATTGATATTAAACATCATTTTATCGAGAGATCATGTTCAAAAGAAGGATGTGGAACTTATTTTTATTGACACCAAGCATCAATTAGTGATATATTTACCAAGCCTTTGTTAGAAGAAAGTTTCAATTTTATTAAAAGGCTTTGCACATTTTAAAATGTCCTTAGGAGAAAAATTTGTCAAAAACCCCAACCTTCTAATGTCTTTAGAAGGTTCGCTTGAAAGGATCAAATTCGTAAGGTTGAATTTGAGAAGGATAAATTAAAATCATCATTGGGGACAAGCATACTAAAGTAACTAGAAATCGTCTTCTATGATGAGCTTATGTCATGTCATAATCTGCGCTTATCAAGTCACAACGGCTAGTGCTTATCTCTCTCTCTCTTCACGCACGCTAAACCATCTCAAAACTTATCTTCTCTCTAAACCGATTCTCTGCTCCTCTTCATTCTCTCTTCACGAAAAACATTTTCTCTCTAAAAATGGTGAGAACAAAAATTCCATGTGTGAAGAAAGCGAGCACTCCCACAACCCATGACCTTCCACCGCATTGTTAAGTGCTTCTAAACCTCCTCCCACTCAGTTAAGGCTCCATCTCAACAAAGATCTTCCAAATCTTCACCCACTCCTCTCGAAGATCAACTAGAATCAAAACCAGCTTCTCTCAAAGAAATACAGGTCTCGGAACAAGGAAGAGTCAACCAATCACCCTCGATGATGATGACTCTACTGCATCTGAAATGATGGCGAGAATCAAAATGAATCGAAAAGGAAAGCTTCGCTTCAACCACAATCTTCTTCCAAAAGGCCAAAATTTAAGATTAAGTTTGGAGGAAGTAAAGGAAAAGAAAAGATTGATGAAGAACGAAATCCTGAAGTTGAAGAACAAGCCTTGCCTGTACAAGTATTTGATAAAGAAAAATGGGGTAAAAGGAAC
The DNA here is from genome assembly GCA_020916435.1 of Oxytropis ochrocephala. Lineage (NCBI taxonomy): Eukaryota > Viridiplantae > Streptophyta > Magnoliopsida > Fabales > Fabaceae > Oxytropis > Oxytropis ochrocephala. The sequence continues at coordinate 66,464,234 of CM037090.1, forward strand.
GTTCTCATTGGAAGAATTTATCTGTTGGAAGAACTGAAAGCTTCTGGTTGGAATATACAAGAACACATTGAGTATCAAGGTTGGCAAAACATTCTGTCCCAAGGAGAAATTATTTATCCCAACCTTATAAAAGAATTCTATGGATACATGAATGTGAGTGAAACCAAATCCTCTTTTACTACTCAAGTAAAAGGAACCACCATTGTGGTAACACCAACCATAATAGCTAATGCCCTGAAAATTCCTGAGAATGAAGTATGTTTGTATGGGAAAGATTGGTATGATCACACTGAAGCCTAGTGAAAAAGCTTAAATCATCAGCATTAAAGGACGAAGCACGTATCATGCACAATATGGTAGTCCACTCTCTGATTCCTAGAGCAGGAAGTTTTGAGCAGGTAAAACCTATTGATCTACTCTTAGTCTATCACATGATCACTAGGTATAAGATTAACCTTCCATACATTATCTTTCATTATATGATAGACATGTGCAAAACCATTAGGCAGATCTCATCCCTACCCTATGGTATGTTCTTGACCAAATTATTCAGATTTAAGAAAATCTCTCGTACTTAGGAAGAATCTATACATGAAAAAACAACCTTCCGGTCCAAGAGTGCTAAAACAGATGGGACCAAAACCTTTTAGCAAGAAACTAGAAATATTTCCAAAACAAAACCTGCTCATGATGAACCTATCCTAAAACCAAGTCCTGATAAAAATGCACCTCTGTCAACCCCTCAGGGGGAGCCACTAGAATCGAATCATTATCGAATCGAACCCATAAATTTAGCCCCACCAAAATCCACATTTGAAAATTTAGTTGAATCGTAACCATCTCAAGAATGGAGAGAAATTTTTGAAAATACCTTAAACTTGAATGACACTCCAATTGAAAAAGACCAACCTGAACAAATGGAAGAAGAAGCCTCTGATGAGAACCTCAGCACAGACCTAGGAAAGCCTTTGAAACCTGAGAATCAAGCTTCTGAAACTATTCCTTCTGCTATAGAATCTCTACCTTCTGATAGAGCTATCTATTACCCATTCTCTCAGGGAGTCATTTGTCTACCATATACCACCTCTCATGAGGGTCTAGCTCAGGGGGAGCTAAATGAAAATCAATCCCATGTGAATGAGGAACAGAAAAATGAACAAACACGACCACTATCTCCTATCACTCAAGCTGTTCATGAGATAGTTAGGGACATAGAAGACCAAGCTACACCTGAAAACCCTCAGAATCAAGCCACTAGCCCTGAAATCATAGCTTCTATTGCTCTCACTGAATTACTCCACACTCCTGATCCATCAATTGGTCCAAATACACAATCAACTCCTGCTCCTCTTCATCATGACATTCAAGGATCGACTGAACAAATAGCAAATTTATTTTTCCAATGGCGTGAAAATCCTAGAACTTCACCTGGTAATACTCTTGCTTCAAAAACATTCACATATTCATGTTCTCTCCTATGTATGACTCTTACGCACCAAAGGTACACCTGAGGTTCGGGACCTTCTAAACTACCTTCCGATGCGCCAAAACAATTTGGATCTCTTGGATCCTTCACAAACTATGAATGCACCTCTCTCATCATCAGACAAGGCACCTGGCAGCAGCAAACCTTCAGAAAACAAGGAAGATTCATTCACATATGCTGACAAAAAGGAAGTATTGGAGGCAATGAAGAAGATGATAGCACACCATGAGAAACAAATGAAGAAGATGAGGTGCAGAACAACAACAAGCTTCGATGAGCATTGGAATACTTGGCGGGGAAAATAGGTTTGGAAGCACACGAAACTATGCCTACCAACAATGGGTGATGGAAAACATAGTACCTACTATGGTTCCTAATGTTGCGCCTCTGACTTCCTCCTCCTCAACCCTTCCAGACATTCCTCAACCCGCTTCATCCTCAAACTCTTGGATGATTCTTCTCCAACAAAGTAGCAAGCTAATTTCCTTTCTTCCCTCCTTTTTTTCTGTTGACAAAGGGAGAATGGAGATTATTAGCTACTTAGTTTATAAGTGATATATTTTGGGGTTTCATTGACATTTTAATTATCTTTTGGACATATTTATTTTGTGCTATGTTATGGTTTGTAATTTGATAATTATCAAAACTATGCATGCTCTGTTGTCTCACGACTTGCACTTGTTATTCTTTGCAATTATACATGATAATTATCCTTTTGCTATGAATATGTTAAATGCATTTACTGTGTATTGAAATGTCTATTCCTGAGAAATAGAAAACTTAAAACATACTCTCAAGTTTGTCATCACCAAAAAGGGGGAGATTGTAGAAATGAAAATCTCTTTCCATGTTTTGATGATACAAACTTAAAGGAATGAGTTAAGTTTTCTAAACACTTATTATGATTAACAAGTTTTCAATCAAGTGTGTTAAAGAACAGGGAATAAGTTTCATAGCAAAATTCTTGGCCTTACAAAATAAACCAAGTGGTTTTCAAAGATAAAATGTGCCAAAAGAAGGTTACCTACAAAAGGGTACCTTACGTAAGGTTGAATACGTAAGGTTAACCCATCGTAGGTTGACTACGAAGCTTAAAAGATAAAGTAACTTTCTTGAGAAGGTTGATCGAAAGTCAAGCGAAGGTTGACTAAAAGTCAACACAAGGTTGACCAATAGTCAACGAAAAGTTTGATTGAAGTCAACGTAAGGTTGATTTACTCCTTAAAGAGGTTCAGAAGGTTAAGTGTTCAGAAGGTTAAAAGAGGATTGAAGATTTCAAGCTTCTGTTTCTGGGAAACATGTTCATAACCGAAATCTTAAACTGAAATGCATCAAATAAGTATTCAAGGAATTAAAGTTTCAAAAATGTTATCTTATGTAAAGAAGAAATCCTTGATTATTTGTTGTATCTTAAAAGCATGTTTTTTCATACTTAAGAAGCTTCAGAAGCTTCAAAATTAAAGTATGTAAAAGTTGTATGTAGTACATAAACAGGAACTGAAGTGATAGAAATGATGAAAAAGGAAGTAAAGTGCTGACATGAAAAGATGTTGGCACAAGACAAAGCAAAAATGTTGCTTCAGAAGGTTGAAGGCTACTACCTAAAGCTCAAAAATCATCATTACCTATCTACAAAGCTACAACAATTTCCAACGGCTCTTTCCTTCTTTCCAACACCATATTTGATTCAAAGTCTATATAGAGGGTCTGCTCTACTCAAATGCAAACCATGAGTTGAAATTGGAACCTTCAAGTCAAGCTTCTAAACGAAATCCAACCTTCTCATCCACACTTCAAGCTACTACAAGTTCAGAATTGGGAAATACTATCTTGAGTGTGTGCTTGCTTGTTATGCTCTTTGAAATACATTGTATTTATCTATCAACAAGCTCTTAAATCATCCCAAACCCAAACCCCATCTTGTAAGAAATATTGTGTAAGTTTCTCAACAAACTACCTAGTGAGAGGTGAGTGTTGTTGGTGATTCTAGTTGTAAGGCTCTCAACAAACTACCTAGTAAGAGGTGAGTGGTGTTGGTGATCCTAGTTGAAAGGTTCTCAACAAACTACCTAGTGAAAAGTGAGTGTTGTTGGTGATCCTAAGGAAATACCTTTAGGAAACTAGAAGAGAGTTTTCTAGTAGGTTAAGACTGACTTGGTGAAGTCTGTGTAAGTTAGCACTTGTCTTTTGTGTGTGATCAAAAGTGAGTGGAGGTGAAAAGTCTTTGGCAGTTGAGGCTAAAGCAAGTGTAAATCTATTTGGAGAATAGTGGAAACTCTCACGTGGACGTGGGGAGAGGAGTAGCCACAGTTTGGTGAACCTCTATAACTCTACTGTGTCATTATCTGCTTTTCTTATTAACTGCTTTAAACTGTCTTACAATTACCAAAGTTTTCAACTACTTGAAAGGTTAAAAACACCAACCTTCTGTAGTCAAGATCAGAATTTTAAATGAGACTTACTTTGATTATCTTTTGAAAACAACACTCTTTACGAAATCAAAGACATCTAAATTCATCAAAGTTAATTATCTTTCACTACTTTCATACTTGACTATTGTTTGTGTTACTAACATTCAACCTTCGATATCCAAGTAATCTTGAGAAACAATACGTAAGGTTGCGTATTAAAAATTAAAAAGAGTGCACAATTCAATCCCCCTTTCTTGTGCAAATTAATCACTTCAATTGGCATCGAGCTCACCTCTAGGGGTGAGCACACTTTGCGAGTGAGAGGAAAGATCCTGGAAGAAGTGATGAGTCATCATTCCAACTCGTGATGTTCCTTCCCAAGAAGGAGCTTCAAGAAATAGACCACCAGGATTCACCGGTGAACATTACTATTATTGGAAAGATCAAATGAGATTGTTCCTAGAATCTCAAGACACTGACATTTGGGGCATTGTTGAAGATGGTCCTTTTGAACCTACTACAACTCTTGATGATGGGACCACTATGACTAAACCAAGAAACACCTGGACACCTAAAGATAAACGCATGGTACTTCTAAACTCTAAAGCTAAATTTTATCTAACATGTGCTCTAGGTAGAAGTGAATATGATAAAGTAGCTGGGAAAGAAAGCGCCAAAGAAATCGGGATACATTGAAGACGCCCATGAAGGAAGTACCAAGTCAAAGAAGCAAAGATCAACCTTCTTATCCATAAATTTGAAACATTCAAAATGGAGGAGCAAGAAACAATTTCTGAAATGTTTAGCAGATTCACAACAATAACAAATGATTTGAACTCTCTGGGAAATACCTACTCAAATCAAGCCAAAGTGAGAAAACTCCTGAGATGCCTTCCAAAGGTATGGAGACCTAAAGTGATCTGCTATAACGAAGCTAAAGATCTCTCTATTCTCAAAATAGAAGATCTACTTGGATCTCTAAAAGTGCATGAACAAGAAATCATGGATGAACTTCAACCCAAGAAGGTTAAAACTATTGCACTCAAAGCTTCTCAAAAATCTTCACAACCTTCTAAAGCTATGGCACTTAAAGCTCAAGAGGACACTCAAGAAGAAAGTGAAGATGATGAAAGTGACATTGATGATGAGGATGAAATGGCTCTAATCACCGTAAGGTTGAGAAGATGGGCATTTAGAAAGAAAAATAACGAGAAGACCCTTCTTCAAGAAAGATCAACCTAAAGGTGAAGGAACCAAAAAAATGACCCCATGTGCTATGAATGTAACAAACCCGACACTTGTAAATGAATGTCTAAAGTTGAAAGGAAGCAACAGAAAAGTTCACACCTAAGAAAAAGGCTCTACTTGCAACATGGGATGACTCGAAGAAACCAACTCGGACCATGATGAAGAGATCGCAAATTTTTGTCTCATGGTCGACTCGAGGAACCTCTCAAATATTTCCCGCATCAAGTATGGAATCAATCAACTCATGCTTCGTAGGAGATACTTGACCTAGAAGAGGTAAGCACTTCTAAATCACTAACTTGTGCTTCATGCAAAGATACCGAACATGCTTTTGAAAACCTATTATCCGATTCAAACACTTTAGCCCAAAATGTGTGATGTTCAAAAATCAACTTTTGAATTCAAAAGGAGAATGAAGAGCTTCAAAACAAAATGAATATTTGATAAGAACAGTTTAAACTCTTCAACATTCTCACTTTAAACTTTCTCAACAACACAAACTTTTGAAAGATAAGGTCTTAGAGCAACCAAACCTTATACACTCTGATCTTGAAAAACAAAATAACCTTCTCAAAGAAAAAGTGTCTGTTTTAACTAAAGAATTAGCTATGACTATACAGAATACTTTTGAGCTACCTATAGAAAAACAAACTTAGAAGAATCATAGGACTAGAAAGCCTAAGACAAAATGCACATATTGTAAACATTTTGGTCATGATATTTCTGTATGTTATAAAATGAAAAGAAGCTTCTACAGAAGAAAACTAACCATGAAGGACCCAAAAGATATTGGGTACCTAAATCATTACTAACATCTCTGAAGGAATGCCTCTTAGCATCCAAGAAAAAGTTGTGGTTCTTAGACAAAGGATGTTCGAGGCACATGACGGGGAAAGAGATAAATTTCTCTCAATGGAGAGAATAGATGGAGGCTATGTCATCTTTGGCAATGATGATAAAGCTTGCATCAAAGGTATAGGTACTATAGGTAATTCTAAATCCCCTAAAATTAAGAATGTTCAATATGTAGAAGGTTTAAAGCATAACTTGTTAAGTATTAGTCAACTATGTGATAGTGGTCATAAAGTTTCTTTCAAATCGATAAATGTTTTATTAAAGAAATCTCCTCCGTAAGGTCTTGTTTATCTGCATCTAGAAATAAAAATCTATATAGCCTATGTCTTGATGAACTTTCTCAAGAAACTTGTCTTATGTCTTATGAAAATGACAAATGGATTTGGCATAGAAGAACTGTCACATAAGCATGCAAACCATTTCAAAGCTTTCCAAAAAGGAACTAGTCGGAGGACTACCAAAAATCAATTTTGAAAAAGATAGAGTGTGTGAAGCATGTGTTCATGGTAAACATGTCAAATCAAGTTTCAAACCTAAAAACATGATCACCTCCCAAAGATCACTAGAATCGCTTCACATAGACTTATTTGGTCCTACCAAAACTGCTAGCCTCAATGGAAAAAGATATGGTTTTGTAATTGTAGATGATTTCTCTAGATTCACATGGGTGCTATTCTTGAAAAACAAAGATGAAGCTTTTGAAGCATTCAAAGTGTTTCTAAAGAAAGTTCAAAATGAAAAAGAACAAATGTTATTTCGTAAGAAGTGATCATGGGGAGAATTTGAAAACTTCTCTTTTCAAAACTTTTTGATGAAAATGGAATTACTCACAATTTCTCTTGTCCTAGAACTCCACAACAAAATGGAGTTGTAGAAAGGAAAAATAGAACTTTGCAAGAAATGGCAAGAACACTTTTAGAAGATTCAAAATTGAAAAATATTTTTGAGGTAAGTGTCAGAAACACACTGCTATATTTTGAATAGAGTTTCCATTAGAAAAATTGTTGAGAAAACCCCTATGAAATTTGGAAAAATAGAAAACCAACCATTGCATACTTTACGTGTATTTGGTTGTACTTGTTTCATTTTGAATAACAAAGACAATCTAGGAAAATTTGATTCTAAATCGACAAAGGAATTTTTCTTGGGATATTCAACATCATCAAAGGCTTATAGAGTATATAACCTTAGGACTCAAACTGTAGAGGAAAGCATGCATATTGTATTTAATGAAACTAACAGTTCAAATGAAGTAATTGATGTTGATGAGACCAATCAGAACAAAGAAGAAGGTACAGAACATGAAAACAGGTTGGAGAAGGATGAACCAGAAGCTTCTGTTCAACCTTCTCAACAATCAAATGAAGCTACTCAAGCTTCTGATGAACCTTCTCAATTACCAAGAAGTTGGAGAATGGTGGTACATCATCCACAAGATCAAATTATTGGTAGCACTTCGCATCCTGTTAGAACTAGAACTTCATTTAGAGACAATCTTTCTTTGGAATGGCCTTAATCTCTGAAATAGAACCTAAGTCAATCAATGAGGCCATACAAGATCAATCATGGATAGAAGCAATGACTCAAGAACTCTCTCAATTTGAAAAGAATGAGGTATGGAACTTAGTGTTACCTCCAAAAATCGATCTATTATAGGAACCAAATGGGTGTTCGAAACAAGCTAGATGAAAATGGTAAGGTGGTGAGAAACAAGGCAAGACTTGTTGCTCAATGGTATAACCAACAGAAAGGTATTGACTATGATGAAACTTTTGCTCTGTAGCAAGGTTAGAAGCTATTAGAATCTTACTTGCATTTCATTTGCACACAAAAATTTCAAATTATTTCAAATGGATGTTAAAAGTGCTTTTCTAAATGGCTTTTTAAATGAAGAAGTTTATGTCAATCAACCTCCTGGTTTTGTTGATCAAAAGAAACCAAACCATGTTTTTAAACTCACCAAAGCTCTATATGGGCTTAAGCAAGCTCCTAGAGCTTGGTATGAAAGGTTAAGTAACTTCTTGATCAAAAACAAATTTACAAGAGGAAAAATTGATACTACATTATTTAAGAAAACTCTTGATAAAGATTTGTTGATTGTTCAAATTTATGTTGATGATATCATTTTTGGATCAACAAATGAAAAATTATGCAAAGATTTTGGGAAACTTATGAAAAGTGAATTTGAAATGAGTATGATGAGAGAATTAAGTTTCTTTCTAGGACTTCAAATTAAACAACTTGATGAAGGTATCTTTATTAGTCAAGAAAAATACATCAAAGATCTTCTCAAGAAATATAAGATGAATGAAGCTAAAGCCATGGCAACTCCTATGCATCCTTCAGCACAAAATGAGAAGGATGAAGAAGGAAAACCAATTTCGAAAAGAATACGAGGGGTATGATAGGTTCACTTTTATATTTAACTGCTAGTAGACTCGACATTGTGTTTTCGGTTGGCCTATGTGCTAGATTTCAAGTTTCTCCAAAAGAATCTCATCTCACTGCAATCAAAAGAATATTCGGATACTTAGTGGGAACAACTAATCTTGGTCTATGGTATAAAAATAATACTCATTTTGACCTAATTAGCTCTTTGTGATGTTGACTATCTTTGGTGATAGAATTGTGAGAAAAAAAGTACTAGTGGATCATGTCAAATTTTGGGGGAATCCTTAATCTCTTGGTCTTGTAGAAAATGTAATTCAATTGCATTATCAACTCACCAAGCGAATATGTATCTGCTGGCTTTGGTTGTTGTTCACAAATTCTATGGATTAAGAATCAATTGGAGGACTACTCTATAAGGTACACATGCACTCCCTTTATTGTGATAATACTAGTGCTATCAATTTATCAAAAATCCCATCCAACACTCTAGGTCTAAACACATTGATATTAAACATCATTTTATCGAGATCATGTTCAAAAGAAGGATGTGGAACTTATTTTTATTGACACCAAGCATCAATTAGCGATATATTTACCAAGCCTTTGTTAGAAGAAAGTTTCAATTTTATTAAAAAGGCTTTGCACATTTTAAAATGTCCTTAGGAGAAAAATTTGTCAAAAACCCCAACCTTCTAATGTCTTTAGAAGGTTCGCTTGGAAAGGATCAAATTCAGAAGGTTGAATTTGAAAAGGATAAATTAAAATCATCATTGGGGACAGTTACTAAAGTAACTAGAAACTGTCTTCTATGATAGTTATGTCATGTCATAACCTGCGCTATCAAGTCACAACGGCTAGTGCTTATCTCTCTCTCTTCCACGCACGCTAAACCATCTGAAACTTATCTTCTCTCTAAACCGATTCTCTGTTCCTCTTCATTCTCTCTTCACGAAAAACATTTTCTCTCTAAAAATGGTGAGAACAAAAAATTCCATGTGTGAAGAAAGCGAGCACTCCCACAACCCATGACCTTCCACCGCATTGTTAAGTGCTTCAAACCTCCTCCCACTCAGTTAAGGCTCCATCTCGAACAAAGATCTTCCAAATCTTCACCCACTCCTCTCGAAGATCAACTAGAATCAAAACCAGGTTCTCTCAAAGAAATACAGAGTCTGGAACAAGGAAGAGTCAACCAATCACCCTCGATGATGATGACTCTACTCATCTGAAATGATCGCGAGAATCAAAACTGAATCCCGAAAAGGAAAGCTTCGCTTCAACCACAATCTTCTTCCAAAAGGCCAAAATTTAAGATTAAGTTTGGAGGAAGTAAAGGAAAAGAAAAGATTGATGAAGAACGAAATCTCGAAGTTGAAGAACAAGCCTTGCTGTATAAGTATTTGATAAAGAAAAATGGGGTAAAAGGAACGTTCTCATTGGAAGAATTTATCTCATTGGAAGAACTGAAAGCTTACGTTTGGAATATACAAGAACACATTGAGTATCAAGGTTGGCAAAACATTCTCATCCCAAGGAGAAATTATTTATCCCAACCTTATAAAAGAATTCTATGGATACATGAATGTGAGTGAAACCAAATCCTCTTTTACTACTCAAGTAAAAGGAACCACCATTAATGGTAACACCAACCATAATAGCTAATGCCACGAAAATTCCTCGAGAATGAAGTATGTTTGTATGGGAAAGATTGGTATGATCAAACCAAGCCTAGTGAAAAAGCTTAAATCATCGGCATTAAAGGACGAAGCACGTATCATGCACAATATGGTAGTCCACTCTCGATTCCTAGAGCGGAAGTTTTCAGAGAGTAAAACCTATTGATCTACTCTTAGTCTATCACATGATCACTAGGAATAAGATTAACCTTCCATACATTATCTTTCATTATATGATAGACATGTGCAAAACCATTAGGCAGATCTCATCCCTACCCTATGGTATGTTCTTGACCAAATTATTCAGATTTAAGAAAATCTACGTGCCTGGGGAAGAATCTATACATGAAAAAACAACCTTCCGGTCCAAGAGTGCTAAGCAGATGGATCAAAACCTTTTAGCAAGAAACTAGAAATATTTCCGAAAACAAAACTGCTCATGATGAACCTATCCTAGAACCAAGTCCTGATAAAAATGCACCTCTGTCAACCCCTCAGGGGGAGCCACTAGAATCAGAATCAGTTATCAGAACTGAACCCATAAATTTAGCCTCACCAAAATCCACATTTGAAAATTTAGTTGAATCGTAACCATCTCAAGAATGGAGAGAAATTTTTGAAAATACCTTAAACTTGAATGACACTCCAATTGAAAAAGACCAACCTGAACAAATGGAAGAAGAAGCCTCTGATGAGAACCTTAGCACAGACCTAGGAAAGCCTTTGAAACCTGAGAATCAAGCTTCTGAAACTATTCCTTCTGCTATAGAATCTCTACCTTCTGATAGAGCTATCTATTACCCATTCTCTCAGGGAGTCATTTGTCTGCCATATACCACCTCTCATGAGGGTCTAGCTCAGGGGGAGCTAAATGAAAATCAATCCCAAGTGAATGAGGAACAGAAAAATGAACAAACACGACCACTATCTCCTATCACTCAAGCTGTTGATGAGATAGTTAGGGACATAGAAGACCAAGCTACACCTGAAAACCCTCAGAATCAAGCCACTAGCCCTGAAATCATAGCTTCTATTGCTCTCACTGAATTACTCCACACTCGTGATCCATCAATTGGTCCAAATACACAATCAACTCCTGCTCCTCTTCATCATGACATTCAAGGATCGACTGAACAAATAGCAAATTTATTTTCCCAATGGCGTGAAAATCCTAGAACTTCACCTGGTAATACTCTTGCTTCTGAAAACATTCACAGATTCATGTTCTCTCCTATGTATGACTCTTCTGCACCAAAGGTACCTGAAGGTTCAGGACCTTCTAAACTACCTTCTGATCTGCCAAAACAATTTATATCTCTTGGATCCTTCTGTCAAACTATGAATGCACCTCTCTCATCATCAGACAAGGTGTAACACCCCCTTTCTAAGCAACTATTATTTAATATATATAATATCAGAGTTTTAAAAATTAAAAAAATTCTAAAGAAAGTGTCACATTTCAACGCTTATAAAAACAACCAACTTATAATCCAGTGACGTGAAGTCAACAAAGTAATAGCACGATATATAGCACGATAGTTTAGGGACGGGCCCACAAACACCTGTTTTAGTTTACAGCACCAAAATAAAATACCTCCAACACGGCGGAAAATTATTAGTCTAGAATCATACTTAATACATCACCACGAATAGTCTAAAAACATAAAAATAGCAATAAAAGTAATACTACGCCCTTCCCCTGGTGCTACATATTAGAGCTGACACGACTACTAGCAAAAGGGCATAAGAATGCCTTCACTCGCGGGTACCTGCAGGTTGCCGACATACGAAGCAACACGACGCAGTAGGGTGAGTCTTTTATACAAATAATAATAATTAGAATAAGCATTATATATTGGTAAGGCAACAAACATTACTAATTCACCGCATTATCAACACATCATCAATAAATTCATTAACATGGGTATGATTGTTATGCATGTATGCAACATGCATGAGGATCCTTCATCACCACTATTTGCCTTGAGGGCACCCATCGCTTTGGACCGAAGTCCCACGTCGCTTTGGCCGAAGCCTACACATCGCTTTATGCATATGCACCATGAGGCTCTATGTCAATGCACCACAAACACACCTATTACCACAACTTATTATACTCACCATTTTCAGTTATTAACTCATCTCCATCTCATCAACAAATTAGCCTTGAGGGCGTCTCATCACTTTGTGGACCGAAGTCCCACACCGCTTTCACACTCCGCTTAATTACAATTTAATTTATACTCTTCATTAATATTTTAGCTCACCATCACTTCACAACACGAAAGTTTGACCAACTAACACCCTAGGGACCACAAGACACCTAGGAACCACACTAGCGCCACTTGGCGCCACTGAGCAACCACTTTGGCGCCCCACCGCGACACACTCACACACCCAGCGCACAACCAGCTCAACCGGGCGCACTAGGCTGCCACATTTGGCGCCTGCACCCAAGACACACACGCACACACCCACGCCTTGCACAAATCAAGCGCACAGCACACAGCAGGCAGCCACATTTTGGCGCCCGCTCGTATACACACACACACGGATCGAGACACGAGCGCACTGTGGCTGCCCATTTGGCGCCACAGTGCCTCTCACACACACACACAAAGACACCGCACTTGGCGCCTCGGTTGGCGCAGTGCTAAACACCGCACACACACAGACACGGGCATGCCATTTGGCGCCCCTCCCTCGCTTCACTCACACGTTTCCACACGCAGGCGGCCAATTTTGGCGCCTGCTCCAAAGACACACGCACTGACCACACACACACTGTCTTGGCGCCAGATGCTAGGCAATTGGCGCCTAGGCCGTAGCCACTCCACACCTCCTCACACTACCCTTTCATACCTCAACAACATTTTTTTTTCTACAACACTCAACAGACAATTTCACGCCATCTCAACAACATTCATTGAGCATATCATCAATTATCATACAACTAGCATATTTCCACATTTCACTTTGTTGAGGAAATTTCACAAACAATTAGCATGCACATTCCAAACACATATTCATTTATATTCATCAAGAGACCATAGCATTCCAGTTATATTCAAAACACAAAGACAATTATGGGTTTCACAATAACAATCACAACACTCAAACACTCTCACACCTAACCCACATACAATACAAATCCTAATGATTATTATAGGTATAGAAAGAACCCCCATACCTCAATGAAAAGACTGTATAGTCAACGTGGGTGGAGAAAACTTGGAAGCAGAGCCAAAAACGAAGCGAGATGACAGAGTTAAGAGGAGTCCGATGTCAACTTCACCAAAACTCACAAAGCGGTAGTGCTTAAAAGATTTCGATGTGAGGAATCCAAAAAGCGGTGTCGCTTTCTCCAAACGAAAGACCGAGGTGACCGGAAAAGTCAATATACAAACTCGCCCGGGTGTTTGAATGTGATGAACGATGCTCCATTTGCTAAAACCGAGGTTGTAAATGGATTTGGGAGATGATTTTGAGTTGGGTGGTAAATTTTCAAGTCAAACGCAGACCAAACTAGTGAGATCGAGAAGAGAGAAGTTTAAAATGTGAGGGTTTTTGAGCCGCTGCAAGTCCGAGGAAGAAGAAGAAGCTAGCGCCGGGTCGGGTTGGTCCACGGGCTGCGCGTTTGGGGCTGGTGGTTCGCTGGGCTAAGTAGTTAACTTAGTGGTGGGGTGCGCTTAGCATCTAGGAGGGGGTGTATGTGAGTAAAAATGCTCAAAAATCCTATTTAAATCATTTTCAAAACCCAATTTAACTACAACTATTATTTTAAAACCTCAATAGACCAAAAATAATTCTCTAAAGAAATAATATCTCAAACACTAATATTTTATAAAAATAAAATAAATAAATATGTATATAATGATAATAATCATATATTACCAATAGCGTATTAGGATATAATTTAACGTGATTTCAACTAAATTTCAAACTCAAATCACTATAACTTAAAATAGTTTAATCTTATCAATATAAAATAGTTCATAAAACAAATACATGTTAAAAGAACTGACACACGAAAATCGGGGTGTTACAACTCTCCCCCACTTAGAATATTTTCGTCCTCGAAAATCACGCTAATCCCAACAACGAGATGAACCTAGTTCGCACTTAATCTCTTCGAAAATTTGCACGATTTAAATCCTAATGTTAACCTCGGTACACCCACCTGCAATCCTTTCAACGTCCTATTCTTTGGTGCATGAAACACTAACGTATCGTCTACTTCTCATCATGGGTCTCAACCTAACATATTGACTCCACCTCTTAGGTCACATAAGCTGTGCATCTTCATTCTAAGCGTAAATCGCCACCACGGGTTCAAGAACGACACACCAACTAAAATAAGGTATGAGATAAATTCCTACCCTCTAGGAATACACATAGAATAACACATCAGCACTTGCAGCGCACACAAGTATCTAGAATTTGCTAATCAACTCTCGCATCATCATGCAACTCAAGAAAACAATCTTTTAACATATCATAATTAAATTAGGGGTATCTCGCTAATCAACACACAATCCAAAACCCACCGATCTAATCATATTAAACAATGAAACCTCAAAACAATATTCACATAAAAAAATTAATTAAATACTCGGGCATCGTTTTTAATCTATTTATCGTAAGGCGATGAGTTAGCATGTGGTTTTACTATTCTTCACGGAAGTTAAATGTAACATATACTCCTACCGAGAACAAGTCATCGCACAATCGTAGTGTAAAATCAAGACACAAGTAAGCTTACTTGATCCTATATATCAAGTTTATTTCTAGTAAGCCCCTATAAGAGTTCTAGACTCATTAGAAGATACAAGCACAATTCACATGTATACTTATATATTCAATTCTTAAGTTCAGTAAACTCATTTAGAAAAACTTTCAACATTAGGATTATCTTAAACCTCGTTAGCACGCACTTAGCACAATTCAAGACATGTAGATAAAATAACTTCCAATCATATTACTTGTTTAGAAAACATATGCATCTTCACAGCGAAACACGTTCACCACATCATATATATATAGAGAAAATTTTGGACACGTGAAATAAATGAAACAACATAGGGTGAAGATGCCCTTAACATTTCCAAATCAAATAGTACTCAAAACAAAACCATTAGTTCTCGTCGCCTCTTTCATCGGTGGTGAGTACTTGGGGTGATCATCCCTCCCACTCACGTAACCAATTCGTGAAGGTAACAGAATTACAATTCAATCTATTTACGCAATTGCACAACAATAGCGACTCAAGCAACATATAACCAACACTTTAAATTTTTTTTTTTTTTTTTTTTTTGTAAACATCCTCATAAAATTTTGGGTAAACCGTGTGCTCAAAATCGAGTATACAAGATACATTGAGTTGCAAGAAACGATGGCAACCGAAATCTTCTTACTTATGACACAACAACAAACCATACCCTTTTTATTTATAAAACAACGAAAAATTTCATTCAAAACGGCATCAAGACAGAGTGAAAAACAACGACCCTTTAGCGCAAAACATCATCAAACAACGAAGAAAACACGGAGTGAAAATAATACTTCTTTTTAGCGCATAGCGGCGATGAAAACAACACGTTTACAACATAAAAACAGTAGCTTCATTTTCATAAAACAAAGAATACGATTATTTCATAAAAATAGCAACTCATTTTTTATTTTTTTAAGCAAAACCGCAAAGATTCTTATGTAGCAAACAAAGAAGAATGGTATTCTTTTCAAAACAAAGAACAAAGATACAATTTAAGTCACTACACATAGCATTCTCTCAATTTATTCCCAATTTTGTTTATCATCTAAACACACAATTCAAACTCTACAAAGTCTCTCTAAATTACTAGTGATTAAGTTCCATGAAGTCTCTCTAACAAATCTCGAATTCAATTTACAAGTATTAATATTCCTATACGACAACTTTATACTTATCACCTTTATAATACTAAGTTCTACACAAAATGAGACAACTATAATTATAGACTATCTACTTATTATATTTGAACCTAAACCTCTATTCCACATTATTTTTCCATCTCAAGGTACCATAAATCATAAATCTTAAATACAATATAGCAATCAATTAAAATACATTAAATCAATTCAATACAATACACTCAATTAGGTAAATTACGGTCAATGAGATATTACACATAATTCAAATAATACATAGAGCATACATAATTTCATAGCCAAATTCAACGTCATGGAGCACACAAAGTTTCATAGCCAAATATACCTAAAACCAAAATTTAGACAAAAATGGGGTCTAAGATCAACTATCATCCTAGAGAAAACACATAAAGCGATCAAGCATCCTTTAAACACATGACATTTTTGGAATTTGAGAGTCAACAAACACAAAATCATAGTGAAGCGAAAACTACTTTCGATAGCATTCCATAATTAAATCCGTAGCTAAAAAAATAATCGACATAGCGATTTACACAAGGTACTCGTGAGCAAACACACACATAGCGAAGAATAAAACAATAAGCGGCGCTAGTATCAACAATAGCAATCCTACCGTCGCCAATTCACTAATCACCGCAACACAAGTCATGGTTAGAACGAGTACTAAGACTCGAGGACAACTAGACTCGACATTGGACGACTTGGCCGGACAGACCAAACTTCAGCTCTGATACCACTAATTGTAACACCCCCTTTCTAAGCAACTATTATTTAATATATATAATATCAGAGTTTTAAAAATTAAAAAAATTCGAAAGAAAGTGTCACATTTCAACGCTTATAAAAACAACCAACTTATAATCCAGTTGGCGTGAAGTCAACAAAGTAATAGCACGATATATAGCACGATAGTTTAGGACGGGCCCACAAACACCTGTTTTAGTTTACAGCACCAAAATAAAATACCTCCAACACGGCGGAAAATTATTAGTCTAGAATCATACTTAATACATCACCACGAATAGTCTAAAAACATAAAAATAGCAATAAAAGTAATACTACGCCCTTCCCCACAGTGCTACATATCGAGTGACACGACTACTAGCAAAAGGGCATAAGAATGCCTCCACTGCGCGTGTACCGCGGTTCTTGACATACGAAGCAACAACACGACGCAGTAGGGTGAGTCTTTTATACAAATAATAATAATTAGAATAAGCATTATATATTGGTAAGGCAACAAACATTACTAATTCACCGCATTATCAACACATCATCAATAAATTCATTAACATGGGTATGATTGTTATGCATGTATGCAACATGCATGAGGATCCTTCATCACCACTATTTGCCTTGAGGGCACCCATCGCTTTGGACCGAAGTCCCACGTCGCTTTGGCCGAAGCCTACACATCGCTTTATGCATATGCACCATGAGGCTCTATGTCAATGCACCACAAACACACCTATTACCACAACTTATTATACTCACCATTTTCAGTTATTAACTCATCTCCATCTCATCAACAAATTAGCCTTGAGGCGTCTCATCACTTTGTGGACCAAGTCCCACACCGCTTTCACACTCCGCTTAGTTACAATTTAATTTATACTCTTCATTAATATTTTAGCTCACCATCACTTCACAACACGAAAGTTGGACCAACTAACACCCTAGGGACCACAAGACACCTAGGAACCACACTAGGCGCCACGGGGCAGCCACTTTGGCGCCCCACCGCGACACACACTCACGCGCACAACCAGCTCAACCGGGCGCAGTAGGCTGCCACATTTGGCGCCTGCACCCAAGACACACACGCACACACCCACGCCTTGCTGGCCCAATCGCACCATGCACACGCAGGCGGCCACATTTTGGCGCCTGCTCGATACACACACACACGGATCGAGACACAGCGCACACGTGGGCGCCCGTTTGGCGCCTCGTGCCTCGCACACACACACAAAGACACTGCGCACTTGGCGCCTCGGTTGGCGCTGTGCTAAACACACCGCACACACACGAACACGTGCATGCCATTTGGCGCCCTCCCTCAGTTCACTCCACGGTTTCCACGCAGGGCGGCCAATTTTGGCGCCCTGCTCCAAAGACACACGCACTGCACCCACCACACACACACTGTCTTGGGCGCCCGATTGCTAGGAAATTGGCGCCTAGGCCGTAGCCACTCCACACCTCCTCACACTACCCTTTCATACCTCAACAACATTTTTTTTTCTACAACACTCAACAGACAATTTCACGCCATCTCAACAACATTCATTGAGCATATCATCAATTATCATACAACTAGCATATTTCCACATTTCACTTTGTTGAGGAAATTTCACAAACAATTAGCATGCACATTCCAAACACATATTCATTTATATTCATCAAGAGACCATAGCATTCCAGTTATATTCAAAACACAGCAGCAATTATGGGTTTCACAATAACAATCACAACACTCAAACACTCTCACACCTAACCCACATACAATACAAATCCTAATGATTATTATAGGTATAGAAAGAACCCCCATACCTCAATGAAAAGACTGTATAGTCAACGTGGGTGGAGAAAACTTGGAAGCAGAGCCAAAAACGGCGAGATAGCGAGTTAAGAGGAGTCCGATGTCAACTTCACCAAAACTCACAAAGCGGTAGTGCTTCTAAAAGATTTCGATGTGAGCAATCCAAAAAGCGGTGTCGGTTTCTCCAAACGAAGACCGAGGTGGCCGGAAAAGTCAATATACAAACTTCGCCCGGGGTGTTTGAATGTGATGAACGATGCTCCATTTGCTAAAACGAGGTTGTAAATGGATTTGGGAGATGATTTTGAGTTGGGTGGTAAATTTTCAAGTCAAACGGCAGCCAAACTAGTGAGATCAAGAAGAGAGAGTTTAAAATGTGAGGGTTTTGGAGAGTCTTTGCAAAGTCCGAGGAAGAAGAAGAAGCTAGCGCGGGGGTCGGGTTGGTCCACGGGCTGCGCGCGTTTGGGGCTGGTGGTTCACTGGGCTAAGTAGTTAACTTAGTGGTGGGGTGCGCTTAGCATCTAGGAGGGGTGTATGTGAGTAAAAATGCTCAAAAATCCTATTTAAATCATTTTCAAAACCCAATTTAACTACAACTATTATTTTAAAACCTCAATAGACCAAAAATAATTCTCTAAAGAAATAATATCTCAAACACTAATATTTTATAAAAATAAAATAAATAAATATGTATATAATGATAATAATCATATATTACCAATAGCGTATTAAGATATAATTTAACGTGATTTCAACTAAATTTCAAACTCAAACCACTATAACTTAAAATAGTTTAATCTTATCAATATAAAATAGTTCATAAAACAAATACATGTTAAAAGAACTGACACACGAAAATCGGGGTGTTACACAAGGCACCTGGCAGCAGCAAACCTTCAGAAAACAAGGAAGATTCATTCACATATGCTGACAAAAAGGAAGTATTGGAGGCAATGAAGAAGATGAGAGCACACCATGAGAAACAAATGAAGAAGATGAGGTGTACAGAACAACAAGCTTCGATGAGCATTGGAATACTTCAAAGGGAAAATGAAGGTGGAAGCAGCACACGTAAACTATGCCTACCAACAATGGGTGATGGAAAACATAGTACCTACTATGGTTCCTAATGTTGCGCCTTCTGACTTCCTCCTCCTCAACCCTTCCAGACACATTCCTCAACCTGCTTCATCCTCAAACTCTTGGATGATTCTTCTCCAACAAAGTAGCAAGCTAATTTCCCTTTCTTCCCTCCTTTTTCTTTGTTGACAAAGGGGGAAAATGGAGATTATTAGCTACTTAGTTTATAAGTGATATATTTTGGGGTTTCATTGACATTTTAATTATCTTTTGGACATATTTATTTTGTGCTATGTTATGGTTTGTAATTTGATAATTATCAAAACTATGCATGCTCATTGTCTGCTTGCACTTGTTATTCTTTGCAATTATACATGATAATTATCCTTTTGCTATGAATATGTTAAATGCATTTACTTGTGTATTGAAATGTCTATTCTAAGAAACAAAAACTTAAAACATACTCTCAAGTTTGTCATCACCAAAAAGGGGAGATTGTAGAAATGAAAATCTCTTTCCATGTTTTGATGATACAAACTTAAAGGAATGAGTTAAGTTTTCTAAACACTTATTATGATTAACAAGTTTTCAATCAAGTGTGTTAAAGAACAGGAATAAGTTTCATAGCAAAATTCTTGGCCTTACAAAATAAACCAAGTGGTTTTCAAAGATAAAATGTGCCAAAAGAAGGTTACCTACAAAAGGGTACCTTACTGGAAGGTTGAATACGAAAGGTTAACCCATCGTAAGGTTGACTACGTAAGCTTAAAAGATAAAGTAACTTTCTTGTAAGGTTGGTGAAAAGTCAAGCAGAAGGTTGACTAAAAGTCAACACAAGGTTGACCAATAGTCAACAGAAAGTTTGATTGAAGTCAACAGAAGGTTGATTTACTCCTTAAAGAGGTTCAGAAGGTTAAGTGTTCAGAAGGTTAAAAGAGGATTGAAGATTTCAAGCATCTGTTTCTGGGAAACATGTTCATAACCGAAATCTTAAACTGAATGCATCAAATAAGTATTCAAGGAATTAAAGTTTCAAAAATGTTATCTTATGTAAAGAAGAAATCCTTGATTATTTGTTGTATCTTAAAAGCATGTTTTTTCATACTTAAGAAGCTTCAGAAGCTTCAAAATTAAAGTATGTAAAAGTTGTATGTAGTACATAAACAGGAACTGAAGTGATAGAAATGATGAAAAAGGAAGTAAAGTGCTGACATGAAAAGATGTTGGCACAAGACAAAGCAAAAATGTTGCTTCAGAAGGTTGAAGGCTACTACCTAAAGCTCAAAAATCATCATTACCTATCTACAAAGCTACAACAATTTCCAACGGCTCTTTCCTTCTTTCCAACAGCCATATTTCAGATTCAAAGTCTATATAGAGGGCTGCTCTACTCAAATGCAAACCATGAGTTGAAATTGGAACCTTCAAGTCAAGCTTCTAAACGAAATCCAACCTTCTCATCCACACTTCAAGCTACTACAAGTTCAGAATTGGGAAATACTATCTTGAGTGTGTGCTTGCTTGTTATGCTCTTTGAAATACATTGTATTTATCTATCAACAAGCTCTTAAATCATCCCAAACCCAAACCCCATCTTGTAAGAAATATTGTGTAAGTTTCTCAACAAACTACCTAGTGAGAGGTGAGTGTTGTTGGTGATTCTAGTTGTAAGGCTCTCAACAAACTACCTAGTAAGAGGTGAGTGGTGTTGGTGATCCTAGTTGAAAGGTTCTCAACAAACTACCTAGTGAAAAGTGAGTGTTGTTGGTGATCCTAAGGAAATACCTTTAGGAAACTAGAAGAGAGTTTTCTAGTAGGTTAAGACAAACTTAGTGAAGGCTGTGTAAGTTAGCACTTGTCTTTTGTGTGTGATCAAAAGTGAGTGGAGGTGAAAAGTCTTTGGCAGTTGAGGCTAAAGCAAGTGTAAATCTATTTGGAGAATAGTGGAAACTCTCACGTGGACGTGGGGAGAGGAGTAGCCACAGTTTGGTGAACCTCTATAACTCTCTTGTGTGTCATTATCTGCTTTTCTTATTAAGCGCTTTAAACCGTCTTACAATCACCAAAGTTTTCAACTACTTGAAGGTTAAAAACACCAACCTTCTGTAGTCAAGATCAGAATTTTAAATGAGACTTACTTTGATTATCTTTTGAAAACAACACTCTTTACGAAATCAAAGACATCTAAATTCATCAAAGTTAATTATCTTTCACTACTTTCATACTTGACTATTGTTTGTGTTACTAACATTCAACCTTCTGATATCCAAGTAATCTTGAGAAACAATACAGAAGGTTGCAGGTATTAAAAATTAAAAAGAGTGCACAATTCAATCCCCCCCTTTCTTGTGCAAATTAATCACTTCAGATTGAGCAAGTATATGAGTGTATGAGCATGCAATTGTAGAATACAAGGTATGGCATTATTGAATGCATGATTAGGCTAATGCATGAATGCATGAACATACATGTGTGGAATACAAGACATGAGATTAATATATGCATGGGCATTTAGGAGAGTATGAATGCAAAAGATGTAAACTTATATGAATACATGAATGATAAGATGCAAAGGGTAAAAATCTTTTGGGTGTTTTTGCAAATAGACAAGTGGTAAAAACTTGTGGTAAAAAGTTAGTAAAGAGTAAGACAAGCATGCATGAAGTGTAAGGTAATTACTTAATGAAATAGTAAAGGAGAAAGTAAAAAGGTTTTCTCTTTTTTACTTATGGTAAAATGCTAGTGAATGGTAAGGTAAAAGTGAAAAACACATTAACACTATTACACATTTCCACACAAGATCAAACACACATTTTAAGCATTGAAGTGAAACCTAAAAAGGAACCCTAAGGCCGAAACCTCATATGGTCAAAATATCAAGTTATTTCATGCCCAAATTGATGATCAACACATGAAACAAGTCACACAAATCAAGCTTTTCATTTACATAAATCAAAAGAGGAAAGAAAACATCAAACCCTAGTTTTTAAGGCCTAAGGCCGAAACCTTATATGACATAAACAACACATTATTTCATGCACAAATTCATAATCAAACACATGGAACAAATTATGCAAGTTTAAGCACATCAAGCATTTATTTACACAAAAATCAAAGAGTAAAATGAAGGCAAATAAAACCCTAATTTGTAAGGCCTAAAACCGAACCCTCACACTCAATGAATCAAACCAAAATCTCAACTTGCAAGTTATGACATGAACAAGGGATGCATATATCACATGGAAATTATTTATTCATGCAAATATGACAAAATAAGTATGAAAAAATGCAAGAACATGGTTGAAAAACACAAGAAACCTCTCCTCAAGGCCAAGGGTTCCTTCAAACACCCAAGGCTCCCAAAGTCCTTGACATAGTGTTTGAAATGAACCTCTAAGCCTCTTAGAGAGGATAGAGGAGTAGAAGGGAGATTCACATGCTAATGGTGAAAAATGCAAAAGATAAGATTTTTACCTCAAGATCAAAGCTACACAAGAATAGGAGAATGAAGATCAAACCAAAACAAACCAAAACCTTCACAAATCACCAACAATGCCACGCAAATTTGAAGAAAGCAAGCTCCTTTATGGAATCAAGGATGAAAAGAAAAGGATATGTGAATGTGGAGTAGATTTGAGGTGATTTGGTGGATGAAAATTGAAAAGAGAATGGAAGGGAATGAAGGAGGGGGTTCGGCCAAGAGGAGGAGAGGAGAGGAGAGAATGCTAGCTAGGGTAAAAAATGAGAGTGTGTGTGTGTGAAGAATGTAGAATATTCCCTTCTAGATCTTTCTTCCTAATTCATGCCATTTTGGGCCCTATCCTATGATTCAATGATTGGGCTCTGAATTTTATGATCTCACCAATCCCAAAATTGATTTATTTGCCCCACCTCAAAGGAAAAGACCATTTTACCCCTCTATCCAAAAACTAGGTTTTTAGACCAAAAGGTTTAATATTTATGCACAAAAATAATCACAATGGAGCACAAATATCCTTTAAATAAATCATTGATGATTATCCAAGGATTTGGGACAAAAAACCGTTTTTATTGTGAAATGACCAAAATGCCCTCTTACTCTAAAAACCCTAGTTTTTGCTTGAAACACATTTCCACTTCAAAAATGTTTTTTTCAACCTAGGAGTGACCTCTAGTACCTTGAAATGCATGTTGGATGACTTGTTTTGAGGAATTGCCCTTTATTTGCAAAATGACCAAAATACCCTTTTGCACTGAAAAACCCTAATTTGTCTAAAAAGTGCATTCCAACTCCAAAAATGATTTTAGACACTTTGAAAGGACTTTAAAAACTTAAATGCAATGCATGATGCTTTTTTACTTTTTAATTTAATTATTTTTTGGGGAAAATTAGGGTTTTGACCTAAGCCGGACAAAATTGGGGTATGACAGTTTCTACTCTTTGTCTCTATTCTAATCATATCAACATGGTATCTAGAGCCTACAGTTAGTAGGTCTTAGAAAAGAAGCAAATCCTAGCTGTCTAAAAAAATAGTGTTTGTAAGAAAACCCTAGTTGTCTCATCATCTTCCCAAATTTGACGACCCTAGGAGCTTCCGTCAGGACCGCCCGGTGCAAGATCGCCCACCACCAAACGCCGCCATCAGAGCCACCGTCCGCCACCTCTCACGCGCGGATTTTGTCTGAGCGCAGCCTCACCGTGCGCGAGGCCCACACGCCGCCTACACTGCTCTGCTTTCACGCTTATTTCTTTGGTCGTCCTGCTCGCTTCTATCCTTCGATCTACCTGTTTTGACAAGTTTTGTTCAGTGGGTCCCACGGTTTTTAGGTGTTTACTTCCTTTTTTGATTTCTGTGAAGGGTATTTGCGGCCTTTGTGACTCTCCAATAACATTGCTGCAATGCTATCTTTGCTCTGCTTTTGGGTGTTTACTGCTCTATCATCCTTTTTTATTGTTCTTGGATCTCTCATCATCATCAAATATGAGTTCGTCTACAGAAAAGGACAAGTCTAGATCCTCAGGTAAGAGTCTCGTGTCTTATGTTTTCTCCGGTAATCCCTCTTTAACAACGGAAAACTCAATGGTGATAATTATTTGAATTGGTCGGCATCTGTCAAAATGTGGTTTTGGGACAAAGGCTTTTAGACCACCTGTTAGCCTGCATTTTCGACAGGCTCAATTAAATGCAGTCAATGAAGTTCGACTTGTCATTTTAAAGAGAAAATGTTGACCTTCGACATTGAGAAGGTATCTCGAAGGAGATCTTCGACTACTTCTGGGACTTAGTGAAATTGGGGATTTGAAGGCAACATTTCGACAAGAAAGAAAACAAAGGATTGGTGGCATATCAAACCCAAAGAAGCACTGTCGAGGAGCATAAAAGTAGCGTTATTGAAGAGTGTGGCAGTTACGTTGTCGAAGTGCTTAGCAGTTACTGTTTTTTGAATTTCATTGTACAATTATTATTTCCCTCTTAGTATAAATACTAGTTTTTCATAGGAAAAACAGGTCACAAACTGACATACATATTTTTGTACGCTCAGAATTCCAAGTCACATAAAAGCAAATGTATGATCTTGTGTACCAATTTCAATGCAATTACATTTTATTCTCTTGATTTATTTGTTTTCTGCAATTTCTATACAAAACAATAATCCTTCGACAACTTCAATTCCTGTGAAGTTGGCATTTAATTTCATTGTTTTAATTAAAACACAAGAATATCAAGAATCATAAATTTACTCGAAAACTACAAAGACAATATTTCCTAAGATTTCTGGTTGATTTTGGTTGAGGGGATAAAGTGAGGATGTTTCTTCGCTTGCTTGTGTGGGGAACTGGCTTACCCTTTGGTAACACAAGAAAAGGAACGACCACTCATAACAAAAGAAAAGAATGAGAAGGACACAACACAAACCAAATAAATCTTTGAATTTTCCATATCTTTAGTTTTAGATTTTGGATGTGGCAAAACATGTTTAAATAAGCAACTATTGGATTTCTTTTGTTATCTGATATTTATTAAATTTTTAAATATAAAAGATTATGTGAATCTAAAATCTAAAATTCACTAAAAAGAAAATGTGCAATGAACGTTACATTATAGGGATATGAATAAGTTTTAAATAATAAAAGAGTTGTGGGTATCTCAAATCAAGATACGTAGAGGATTCAGTTCCTAATTTGTGATAATTACGTAAAACTTGAATAACCAGATTTCTGATACATGCATGTTGATTATATATATATATATATATATATATATATGGGCCCACTCAAATGAGAACACTTTATTATTATTTTTATAAAAAATAAGAACATTAACTTGCAACCGTTAGATTACTTTATTAATTATAAGATTTTTGTGATTTTTAATTAAGAAGAAAAAATCATACGAGATTTTGAAATTATTGACAAAACCTGATACGTTAATTTTAATCAATTGTTTTCATTTTTTAAATGTTTTCATTTTGAAATGTTTTCATTTTTTAAAATAGTCAATTGTTCTCATCCGAGTGATTTATATATATTATTACTTAATACATTTAAAAAATCTTGAAACATGTAATAAGAAAAAAATAAATAGGTTAGATGTAAAATATATCTTAGACGTACATAGTGCTTTATACATTGCATGAACTCTACAATGTAGCATATGAACATTCGCCCTTAAATCCATCTACATAGAATTTACCTTCTATGCTTCAACATACTCAATAATCCCACTATGTAGAACAAATTGGAATTACGGTGAGAAAATGTTGTTATTTTTTTTTCAAAAATGCATTGGTGTAGTGTAAATGAATTTGGACATTATTCCACTGTGTAGAACAAATTCGCTAAATCATCCTGGATTGACAATAAGGTATTTAGTCATAGAGTTTTTTTTTTTAAATCACACAAAAAATACAAAAATTCCACAAGTGTGTCATCACTTCCAAAAAAACACATTTTTTATTGATATTGGAAATGGATTATAAAAACATTTAAAAGATTTCTATTCTTACAATAGCTTTGAACATCGCTTATTCGTATCCTCATGTTTTCAGCTGTGTTTTTGTCAAAAAAAAAATGCATTAATTATCCAAATCAACTACTTACCAAATAATCTTAACTAAGTAGTTTAGTTGACGAGCTAAGAAATATAAAATGAGTATATGAAAGAAATCCACCGTTCAAACCTTGAAAACTAACATTTCCTCCACCCCCTAACAATTAACAACTAACATTGTCTATAAAAAAAAACTCCTTACCAGATATAATATGTCATGACACTACAAGAAAAGCTTGTTTTAGCCACCAGCAATTGCCACGCAGCTTATTCCGTCAGTAAATTGCCACGGATTTGCAACGATATGTGTAAAAAGTAAGAGCGCGAAATTTCCTGCTGGTGTTTGCCACTGGTTTGCCACAGAGATGTCGTGGCAACCGAATGATCAAAATAAAACTCCCACGATCCCTAAAAATAAGAACGTTTTACTCACTTCTCACAAACGCTCACTTCTCTCTTCTCCCTCACACACCGTACCCACTCTCTTCTCCCTCAACCTCCGCCTTCTTCCACCCTCCTCTGCCCTTCTCCGCTTTTCGCTGCCCTGGTCAACGCTTCTCCAACCTCCCTATCCACCTACAACCTCCTCTCCTCTGTTCCCTCTCACTCTTCCTCTCCCACCACTCTTGCTCCCTAAAATCGGCCACGACCACCATAAAAATAGTAAAGGTATTCTTCTTCTTCCTCAAGGGTAAGTTTTCTGCTTCAATTCTACTTCTACTCTACTTCTATTTAACACAAAAGCCCTAATTTTTTATGAACTCAAACCCTAACCCTATTCCCAATTTGACAGTATCGATCTGAACCCTAACACCATATTCCTACTTCGTTGGTTTCATTTGTCCCTATATATCATTCATTTGTAATCATTCAGTTTTCTTTCATTTTTTTAGCTGAATTTGTTGTTTTCTTTGCAATTTCAATAGGGTTTAAAATGTTTGGATGGTTGGGGGTAGTAGTCTCTACCAGAAGAAATTGGTATGCTGCACATATTATTTTTCTATCAGATTGAAGTCTGTATTTGTAATCTTTGCAATATGGATAGTCTCAGTTTCTCTTCAAACTTTTTGAATCTTTAGTTTTAACTAATCTGAGCAACTTATTTACTGTTCTTTGCACCTTTTTTCAGCAACTTCCTTTCCATATTTGATAGCAAGCACTTTCTGCATGTAGCTATAACAACGTTTCTGGTCTTATGGCCATTATCTTAGCTTGAAATGAGAATTGTGATGTTCAGTGACTAGCCTAGAGTGCAGTGACTAGCCTAGAGTCTTTGCACTTCTAAACTTTCCTTTGGACAACTCACATATAATACATTTTTTTATCAATGCTTACATCTAATACCTTTCAGTAACATTCTTTATATTTCTAATAGCTTAATTATATTTTTACATTATTGGGATTTTCCTTTTAATCTGTCAGTTTTTCTATTTTTCCCTCATTCAGACATTTAATCTTTGAGTTTTCCTATATGTTAATAATAAAATAAAATGCTATACATATTAGACAATAATAACTTGATAGCAAAAAAAGGTGAGTGTTTTCAACCGCATTTTTCACTTTACTTTTATTGTTAAGTTCACCTTTAGTAATCTTGAATATAAGATGAACAAATTTGATAAAGGAGTGTATTCTTACTTTTTGGAATCTATTTGATATCTTGACGCTGAATTCTTAGGGTTGAATTCTCCATCATTATAACCCCCTGTTACTGCTGCATCATGTAGCTGGTGTATTTTTATGGTTTGAAGAATTCTCAAGTTTTGAATCACGTACCTGGTATATTTCTATTGCTCTCAAGGCACTAGTGGAAAAAGGACATTAAACAGCACCATTTAGCATCGGTTGTTTGTACAACCGATGCTAAATATTGAACCGGTGGCATTTTTGCAATTAAAGCTATAACTTAAGTTTTGTGTTTGACATTTAGCATCGGTTATTTAAACAACCGATGCTAAATGTATATCTCAAACACATTTAGTATCAGGTTTTTAAACAACCGATACTAAAGGGACGTTTAATTTTTCCCAAATAGAACACACTCTCTCAGTCTCTCACTCTCTCGCCGTTCTCTCCCAAACAGTACACGCTCTCTCGGTTTTGAAAACAGGTACGATTCTCTCACTCTCTGAACTCCCTTTGCTTCCTTCTTCAATCAATTCCATCCTCTTCGATCTCGAGCTCCAAACCCTCATCGCAGGTCAGCTTCTCTCCTTCGCTACAATTTCATTCTCTCACTTCTCTTCGATATCACTTTCCTATTCCACACCCTCCGCTTTTCCACTTCCATTTTCGAAATTTTAGGGTTTTTCGATTTTGCAAATTACACTGCATCAACGGTAGATCTTGATTTTAAAGTCACACTTGATTACGAAAACGGCACCGTATTCCCTTGGCTTTCTTCTTTTAGTCGTTTTTAAAAGCTTTGTTATTTTTTCTGTAGATTGTGAATTGAATGGAAGGAACTGGAGGTAGCGCAACTACTATTTCAATATTATTTGGATAAATCTACTCCACACGCTACGTATAGATGGATTGGGACCTTTTTTATTGCTTCGATCTATCTTTTCCCCTTTTCTGTCTTTAAGGGTTTTACATTGTGTCTTAAGGATTGGGAATTTAGATCTTGAATCATTGATAGGATTTCTTTCACCCTTGGTTGATCTTGAGCGGGAGCCTTCTGATGGAGCTATGCTACCGACCAGGTAATTAGGGTTTTGTGTGTGTGCAGGTAGTATGTTAGCTAACATTTTAATTCAACATCACTATTTGCTGCAAAGTTTCTATGAAACATTTTTAAATCAATTTTTTTGCAGAAGTACAGTTTGATTAGATTTGGGGTTTTTTATTTGTGAATTTACATGTTACATTTTCATCTGAACTTGATTCATTTATCATTTCAATTCCATTTTGGTAGTGCAAAGGCAAGCCTTGCGCATTTTGTGAGTAATAGCCATCTAGAATAATACTTTTCCAACTTTTTGTTTGCCTTTTCCACATTATTTTCCATTTTATTTCAAGTTTCTTTGTATTTTAGGTTTGTGCTATAAAAAAAGCTCTCTGTTTCGGGGATAATAGAAGAGCAAGTTTAGATGGTCTTGCAATTCTTACTGGAGGAGAGGTGATTCTCTAACCCAATTTTGTTAGCATTTGAGAGTATTGCTTGTTATGATGAAAATGATCATTGTAATTTGAAAACAGGTCATCATTGAAGAACGTCGTTTGACTCTTGACAAAATCCAACCTGAAATGCTTGGCATTGCAAAGAAAGTATGTAGCTGGACAAACATAACTAATCTTTGGTTCCTCTAACTGTTACATAAGCATCTAATTGAATGTGCAACAGGTTACTGTGTCCATTGATGACACTATCTTTCTACATGGTGGTGGGATAAGAAGCTTATTGAAGACAGATGTGAGCAGGTATTATTTTTTCCATGTTTGTTATATGCTTCCAAAGTCTTAGAGAACCTTCAAACTAAAAACGAGGATGAGAAGAGAGGAGTACAGATTATTCAAAATGCACTAAGGGTTCTCACATTATCTTTGATACTACCTTTTTTGTCATATTAAGACCCCTCTCCCTTCTCTACTTTGACTTCTTGGCAATGTTTCTAATAATGTATATTATTTATTACAGGCTAGGCACCTACTCTTACAATAGCTTCAAATGCTAGTTTTGATGGTGTTTTGGTTCATAGAAAATTGCTGGAACAAGATGATCATAATTTGGGTTTTGATGTCTTGCTAAAGGTTTGTGACCGGTTTACATATATAAGTTTGCCAAAATTTAAAAATATACTTATATACATAGTAAGATTATATTTCTAAATATTGAATCAAATATTAAACTATTCAAAATTAGTAAACTTCCCAGGCAAAATATGCTCTTGCATCTAACTTTGAAATTATTGGAACTCCTGTCTATGGTTTGTTAGTGGAAGTAGAGGTGTCTTCTTGAAGTAATTACCTGCAAATTTGAATTCATATTGAGAGACACTTTCTTCTAGTGAAGAGCTCACATTATTGACAGGTTTATAAGTTGATCTAAATATAGATATAAGTGCTTATGTCATGAGATTAGCACGCTTAATATTATAGCACACTCTTTTATCCTTTATCGAGAATTCATCAGAACACGTGATTTTTGTATATTCAAAGAAGACCGGATCGAGTTTAGAAATCTTTTAAGTATGTGCGATCTTCTCTAGACAAACTTGATGATAAAAGGCTAAAGTAGTTGTTCGCCATTCTTCCGGACAATAATGTCTCTTTGTATGGTATGATATTAGGACCTGCTGGAGGAGAAAATGAACTCGATTCATTGCATATGGTGATATATAGGCAAATCTCCTCTTGATGCCTCGGAAGAACAAAGACATTCGGTAAACTACTTCTTGAGATAATCGAAAAGTTAAATTTAAAGGTAAACCCCATTCCTTTCTTTCTTTGAAAATCACCGAGTGAACAAGAGTTTCTAGACCAAACCCATTGTTTTTGAAGCATTTTCAGCCCATTACTTAGTGGGTTGTTGCATGTTTAGTTCTTTATATGATATTGCTGATGCTTATAAGAAGTTCTTATTCAAGTTTTTGGCTTTATTTTTTCAGGTCCACATAATGCCTTCTCTTTGTATGGTATCATAATGCAACACTCTGGAAGTCAGAAACCTTATGTTAAGACTTTACCTTACCTTAGTTTGACGCTTGTGTTTTAGAAACACTTTGTTGAATTTTGTGTTAAGAAACTCGTAGAAATTTTAAGTTTCATGAATTGTATTGTAAGATATTTTAATTTCAATGGAATTTGAAGAATTTTCATGAATTTATTATGTGTTGTTGTTTTATAGAATGTGTCACTATTACTACTTTGTTATATTTGATTTCTTAGTTATCTGTTTGATTAAAACTTTAGAAGATACTGATCTTGGTCTTTGTGTTACTTGTAAAAACTAGCTTTAGCTTAACTTAATAGCTGTCATTATTTAGTTTACATTCAGTTAGAAAGATAAGTAGTTTGTTAACCTCTTATTGTTAGTTCTGTAGCCATCTTAGCTCACTTACAATTGTATATATTAGTTCTCAAGTGAAGCAATAAAGATCAGATCAGATTTTCAGATTAAAATTATGTTCTGCTCTCCTTTAGTTCTCAAGTGAAGCAATAGACATTTAGCATCGGTTATTATGAATAACCGATACTAAAAGTGACATTAAGTATCGGTTATTTAAATAACCGATACTAAATGTCATTTTTTAGACAGCAAACACAATGTTGAAAAGACATTTAGTATCGGTTATTTTGAATAACCGATACTAAATGTCATTTTTTAGACAGCAAACACAATGTTGAAAAGACATTTAGTATCGGTTATTTTGAATAACCGATACTAAAAGTGACATTTAGTATCGGTTATTTAAATAACCGATACTAAATGTCATTTTTTAGACAGCAAACACAATGTTGAAAAGACATTTAGTATCGGTTATTTTGAACAGCCGATGCTAAAAGTGACATTTAGTATCGGTTATTTAACCGATACTAAATGTCATACATTTAGTATCGGTCGAATTAGTATCGACAGATAACCGATACTAAATGTGCAAAATAACCGATACTAAATGTCTTTTCTGCACTAGTGAGGTTTGCTTGGACACATTAGTTTATAATTTAGATCATTTTAATATTTTGCTTTAACAAAGTGGTTGATAGCATTATTGCTGACACGGTGACACCCCTAGGCATTAGCTTTGACTTAGTTTGGAGATATTCATTGCTGTTCACAAACAAAATTATTAGCCTAAGTTTTACTCATAGGAGCTTCCAATGTGACATTCTTCACAACTATGACTTCAATAAGTTCAACTATGATTGAGTATTAGTTTAAGTTCTAAGTTCATTTTTTTACGACTGTTGATTGAGTGTCTGTATTTGTTGTGTTTGTCTAATACATGAGTGTGTTGTGCCAATGAAAAAATGGTATATTATTTTCAGTCAACCCTTTCCTTGTGATGTTTTAGTAGATGATCTTTTGTTATTTTGGTTACTTTTGTAGCATTTGCATAATTGTACAGTATTAATGACATAGCATCTACTTGGTACTAATGTTGATCACAATTGGACAATGTGTTGCTGAACTCATGTTTCATCCTTCTATGATAGACATTTGTTGGTAGCAAACCATTCTGTGACAGTGAATAAAGTAATCAAGGTTAAGAAATGAGAAATATTAGATCTTTGCTTTCGTGTTCGTGTGTAGTGTCTTTGCTAATAAACATTGCGACCTCGTGTCCGCTCTCCAATCATCTACTTTTCAAGGTGAGTATGTCTTGGATTTAAATCAGGGTCATGGTGAACCACAATAGAAGTTTATGTGACTTACCTATCTCTTATCTCAATATGTTCAATTGTTTTCTTATTATGTAAGTACTATCATATTATTAGGATTCTGAAGTCACGAGAAACACTACAAAAAAAACGTCATTTAGTGACCGATTTTTCGGTCACTATATGGGAAAAATCGGTCACTACAACGTTTAGCGACTGAATTTGCAACCAACAAAAATCAATCGCTATATCACTGGTCGCTAACTGTAGCGACCGATTTTGTGACCGATTATAGCGACCGATTTAGTGACCGATTTTTGCGACCGATTTTGTGACCAAATTATTTAGCGACCGATTTTGTGACCGATTATAGGGACCGATTTAGTGACCGATTTTAGCGACCGATTTAGTGACCTATTTTAGCGACCGATTTAGTGACCAATTTTAGCGTCTGATTTAGCGACCAATTTACTAACCTTTTTAGCAACCGATTTAGTGACTAATTTAGCGATTAGTGACCAACTTTGTAACTGATTGCAATAACTTCTATTACAACTTATTTAGTGTCCAATTTAGAGAGGGAAAGTTGTCTAGAGACCATATTGTGTAACCCAATTCATGAAAAATTTTATACCTAGTTGATTCGATCTACAACATAATTTAAAACATAATAAAAATAGTTTGTTATACCTAATTGATTCATGTTAACTTCTTCGCAAAAAAAGTAAAAAGAAAAATTATTACATTAAATATGTTAATGTGTTTGCTAAAATACATAATTGGTATTTAAATGATGTCCTACATAATATAGTCATGATAGAGTTTTTAATTGTTAACAAAACACATCTAATGTTCACTGAGTCTTGTTGTCTCTCTGAGTCAAACTCTTCATCTTACAAGAACATGAACCGTAATAGTAAAGTCTCACTATCACTATTGTCGATGTCATCCAAGATCACAAATCCTTCATTTCTTTACTCCAACTGCAGCTTAGGTGATAGTCCATATTCTGTCAGACAATAAAGCAAAAAAACAAATACATGTTTACCTTTTCATAACACATTTACCCAAAACAGAAAGTAAAAAATAAACTATACATAGAAGGAACAAAAAGAAACTAACATGTGAGTCTTTTTTAGTGGGTTTGAGTCTTTGTGTTCAGTAAAAAGGAAATGCACCACAAAACCGTTTAGCCAAAGTTATAAACCTGGGGCACAACAAATAGATATATTAAGTTACATGAAAAAACTGCTTGAACACCCAAATGAAGCAAGCACATATAAAAAAAACTAAATTTGTGCTTGCCATGAATTCCCAATTGGATCTATATTGGTTTACGTCCACTTTCCTCAGAGAAGTACTTCCTTAGCATCGCTTCATACTTCTTATGCTCAATATAAAAAAAACAGAATGCAGCTCCCATCCCATCTCTAGCTAAGTGTTGGGTATAGGCTTCACAATTATATGATTTGGCTCATACATTAATATGTAAGTGATATATACGGCACAAATGATATTGACAAACATCTTAGCAACATGCTCTGATATTTTCTTTTATTAGCAATTTATATGACTAAATACAATAAAAAGAACTTGCTAAAAAGAGTAGTAGTAACACATGAAGCACATATAAAAAGAACTTGCTATCTAGTTATACCTAAAAGTATAACCCAAAGGGGATAATTGGAAGGACAATTTTGCAGTAAAAAGGATCATGAATAAGACCTCAAATGTGGGAAAAACAAGACCTGCAAAATGAATCACATTAGAAAAACATCATAATAATTTACCCGTGTCCAAGAGTTTCAGAACTGGACTTATGACTCAATCCAATTTTACCTCAAGTTTTTTTTCCGTCAGGAAAATGTTTGCCAATAAGGTATTAATTCAACAATGTATTCACTAACACTAACAAGACATTCCATTCCAAGCCACAGTTGCCCAAATACAGTGGCTACTTGTTACATAAATATTCAAATTTGAAACTTATACAACCTCAATAAAAGTTTAAATTTAAACCAAAAGAAAAATTCTAAGCATTTGCCAACTCAGACAAACTAAACAGTTCATCAATTTACAGTACGAGCCTGAGAAAGCATACCACAGAGATTAGTAATGGCATTAGAGATGGCCAAAGCAGTGCAAACCCCTTATCCGTAACTCCGACATATCTTCACCAAGCAATAATTTCCTTCAAATAATCGATTCAAACCCCTAATTGAACACCCTAACCCATTAAATAATCGATTCATGCAAAGAGCAACATATAGTGTTAAAACAAATTAATCTTTTCCATTCTTTGATCCTGCTACTCAAGAAAAAAAGAAATTGATTTTCAAATAGAATATAAATACAAAAACAAAAATGAAGAGATGCTCACATCTCAGAACAATCAAAACGCTTCATAACTGTTGCAGGCACACAAATTGCTATTCATGAAACTAGCAGTTAGAGAAAAAGGTAATGTTAAATTTTAATAATGGTTATGGAAAACTACAAGATGTACCAAGCCACTAAAAGCACAATCAAGTGAGCCACCCATATCACATTACAAGCATTAATCAACTTTCTAGCTAGAATAGACATTGACCATACCAAATTGATCCACTTTCTCATTGTTCTGGGGTGTATCAACAACACCAAGAGGTGCCAACAGAAAGGGACGGTCCAACACACAGGAAATAGCCCAAACCGGCGAGCCTTGCAAATATGAACTTCGCTCCCGGCCGCATGTATATTTCGCCGAGATGCTCCATCCCAATAGTATAAATACGCCACTCGCATGTGGCTTCGTGCACGCTTCTAACCTTGTGCTATCTCGCCTGAGCGACCTCTCACTAGATCGTCGGAGTGTCTTTGCAGGTACCACCCGAGGTGCTCTACGCGTGAAGCCGGGCCGGTCCTTTCAACCTCTCTCAACGACCGCCCATCGACGAAGCAACAAACACTTCAACTCTTCATTGGTCAAGGTACGATCAATCAACACGCCGCTTGGAGCGCACTTCGCCGCCCAAAATTCTCGCAAAAACGTCGGACATCATCAGATATATACGCCATTCGCACACGGCATCGTGCACGTTCTCTAACCTTGTGCTATCTGCCCGAGCGACCTCTCACTAGATCGTCGGAGTGTCTTTGCAGTACCACCCGAGGTGCTCTACGCGCGTGAAGCCGGGGACCTGGTCCTTTCAACCTCTCAACGACCGCCCATCGGGCGAAGCAACAAACACTTCAACTCTTCATTGGTCAAGGTACGATCAATCGGCGACCACAGGGGAGGCCCGGCGCTATCCTACCTATTTCATGGCTCCACGCGACCGCCCCACACGCGGCCACTTCGACTCAATCCTCCGGCGAACCAAGCAGCAGACTCCCGGAGCGTGGCGCGCATGACCACGAATCTCAAGGACTTCCACGACAAGAACCTTCGTACACAACGGCCGTGGACCGGTCCTCCAAGCCAGATCCATCCGGCCGCTCTCGAGACCTACCGCCCGAGCCGATTGAAGCGGGCATCCGTGAACCTCTGCCGACCATGTTACTCAAGCCGCTTTGCGGATCTTGCAAAACAAGAATCGTGTGATCGCGCATCGAGATGCACTCATCTCCCAAAGACGAAAGAGGTTCAATCCGGGCGCCGGCGTGCGAAGACGGAGAACCTTCACCGCACCGACCGGCCGCGCGAAGACACCGCTCCCCACCTCGCAGAGCATTTCACGCCGAGAGCACTACTACTCATCGCTCTCCGGCGGTAAGAAGCGAGGCACACAGTGTCGCCGAAAGGAACGCGTAGACGCCGCTTCAATGTCCGATGACTATGAAGATTCCGATTCACCGCCCCGACACCGGCCGCCGCCCACCGATACTCCTTCTAATGAGTCGTCCGGTCACGCCGGTCGAGAAGCGATCTTGGGATTCTCGTGAAGAGTGGAAGAGTACGTAAATGGAAGAATTAGGGACGTTCGCGATCGGCCTAGGAGAGGCCAAAGCGAGCGCCCGTAAGGCCTCTCGCCTACCGCCAACCGCCCATCCGAGGATTCTATGGAATGCCGGCAACGAGGCATGCCTCGCAATGCAACCTTTTGGGTCGAACGGCATTCGAATGAACATGGCCCGCTTCTCCGTGGGAGATCAGCGTTATAAGATTCCGAGAGATCTCCGCAAGCCGCCCAATCTCAACAAGTTTGACGGCCGAGGAGATCCGCATAAGCATCTCCGCTTACTTCAACAATTCTCGCTTTGCTATAGAGAATTGGGACCGACCATGAAATGTAGGCTCTTTCCCGCCTCTGACGGCCGGGCATTGGAATGGTGGGAGTCTCTGCGACCCAATTCCATCTCCTCATGGGACGACTGATCGTAATCTTCTTGTCCCACTACACCGCCAACCGGCCAATACCGATACGAGGAATACTTGGACTCGGCTGCGTTCAAGGTGAGAATGAGACGCTGAGGCGAAGATATCGACCGGTTTAACATCGGCCGAAGTCATTTCGTGACTTGTCGATATGGACAAGTTGAAATATCTGGCGCGGCATTCGACCGGACCACCGGTTCGTGGAAGAGTTCACCCTGAACCATTACCAAGATCTCAGCTACTTCTTGGCGAGAGCGAACGTCCATATGGCTTATGAGGAGACCTTGGCTGCGAGAAAGGCCGTCCGTGCGCGGCCTAAAGAAGAAAACAGTAAGCCGGCTAAAGGGTATGAAAGTCGCCGCGACAATCGGCCTGACTTTCGTGACAAAAAGTTCGATCATCGCACCCGGCTCAACACCTCTATCGCTCAGATCTACAGCGAGTGTCAGAATAATGAATTTGTGGGAGTTAAGCGGCCTGAACCACTCGTGCTCAAGAAGGGGGCACGACCGACCAAAAGATACTGTCGCTACCACAAGAGTAAGGGGCACGACACTAACGACTGTATGGCCCTCAAAGATGACATTGAAGAGCTTATTCAGAAAGGCAAGTTGGGAAAGTATGTGAGGTCGGAAGAAGGCGACCGACCTGTAGAGAAACAGAAAGAAGCCGATCCAGACAGAGGAAAGGGGCCTCTGACCATAGAGGGCACCCAAAACAAGGATCGATCTGAAGATCGTGACACTCGGCAGTCCAAAGGCCGTAACGTTGCGATGGTTATTCATGGTGGAAACCCCCTGGACCGCAGGGAATCTAATAAAGCCACTAAGAGGAAGTGGGACGAGTTGTTAATGGTCGCATCCACTTCGGGCCCACCACCGGTCTCGGCGACACTTCTATCTCGCTCGGGACACGACTATACGACGGCAAGCCCAATAGTTATGTTCCATTGGTAATCAGGGCTGTCATGGCAAACAGAGGTGCAGAGAATCCTGGTCGATCAAGGTAGCTCGGCCGATATCATGTTTGAAGACTTGATCGACAAGATAAAGGTTGTTCGAAGTGAGATAATTCCCCAGGCCGAGCCTACTCCTCTAACAGGTTTCAATGGGGCGACGACCTACCCGTTGGGAACGATCGAGTTCTTGGGTCACGTTTGGTGACGACATTGGAGATAGTACTCAGACAGATGCGGGGCCAGTCGACGGCGTTCCTTGTACTCCCCTCAAATCCTCGCTATCAATGTATTATTGGTAGGCCGACTTTGGGTAAGCTAGAGGTCGTCACCTCGACGGTTCATCTAAAAATGAAATTTTACAAAGAAAGATGACCAAGTGGTCACCCCGCGGCCGACCTAGAATCGCAAGAAGAAGCCACGCCTATACCAAGAAATATGTGACGAGGTGGATCGTGGCCCAAACGCTCGAGCACTAGTGAAGGCCATCAAGTCAATGTCACTGATTTGGACGCTCGGTATGATCTAGACAAATGACCCAGAGGACAATGATGATGAGTTGGCTCGTGAGTCAAAAACAGCCGAGTGAAGACCGAGCCTCATGGAGAATTGGTAGATGTTCAATTGGGTGACGACCCTCCAAAACGGTAAAGCTCTGTGAGCGACCTACCGCAGCAAGTGAAGCAAGATCTTATGCACAAAGGCTGAGAGACTATGCCGACTGCTCGCATGGCGTGCATCGACATGCCCGGTATCCCTATCGGCGTGGCCCGCCATCAACTTTCGGTCGATGAAGGGGTCGCCGGCCGCACAAAGAAGACGCACTCGAACGAGGAAAATCTCAAGCCGCATTTGCAAAGGCCGCTGAGGACCTCATAAAGGCCAATTTTATAGAAGAGATCAAATACACGACCGGCCGTCCAATGTCGTCTTTGGTTAAGAAGAAGAATGGAAAATGGAGGATGTGTGTGGACTATACTTGATCTAAATAGGGCATGCCCGGCGGATGCCTTCCCGCACTCCAACATTGACAAGCCGGGTCGATGGGGCTTCGCCTACAAACCATCGTCTTTTCGGATGCTTACTCGATACAATCGATCACGATGTATCCGCCGATCGGCACAAGACGGCCTTCATGACCGATCGGGAAATTTTCAAGATAAGGTGATGCCCTTCGTCAAGAACGCTGAGCGACCTACCAAAGAGATGATGAACAAGATTTTTAAAAGACAGATCGGCGCATCTCGTGAGGTATATCCGGGCGACATGATCATTAAAAGCGTGAATCGACCTGCATCACGTGAGCGACCTCGAGAAATATTTGAAGAAGCTAGGAGGAACTCACTTAGACTTAATCTCGAGAAGTGTACCTTTGGGGTGAGGTCGGCAGATTCTTGGGTTTCCACCGATCGAAAGAGGATGAAGCAAACCCCGAAAAGTGTAGGGGCGGTCGCCGATATGAGGCCGCCCACATCGAAAAAAGAAATACAACAACTAAATGGTATGGTGGCCGCTTTATCCAGATTCATCCCCAAAGCGGCTGCAAGTCGCTTCCAATCGCTTAGATCGGCCAAGAAAGAAGTGGATTTTGAGTGGACCGAGCAATGCCGGCGAGCATTGGATGAGTTAAAGCAAGCTTTGGTTAGCCCGCCGATCATGACCAAGCCGCACGGGCGAGACATTATATCTCAGATTGCCATAATGTAAGAAGTTCTCGATCTTTGTGCTAGTTAGTTAGAGAACGATCTAAAGCGTAATCCGGCCTATTTCATAAGTAAAGTACTCCAAGGGCCCGAGCTGAGATACCAGAAGATAGAGAAGTTTGCCCTTGCACTCCTCGTAGCTGCTAGAAGGTTGAGACCCTACTTTGTGGCCCACCAGGTCGTGGTAAGGACCGACCAGCCTATCAGGCAAGTCCTTCATCGGCCAGACCTGGCGGGACGGATGATAAGCGACCAAAAACGAGCGTTATCGAAGTAGCGCGAAACGGCCGCCGAGCGACCCACAAGTTCAAAATGAATAAGGCGAGTAAATGCAAGAAGTACGCAGGCATAGCAATATAAATTTGAACGGGCGTAATTAAAAGCAAGTAAAGATTGTCATTACAAATATGGGACGCCACCGCCGAGCGCCACGACTAAAAGAACCGCACGGCGGCGTAAAAATTGTCGCCCGGGGCAAGTTGAAGTTACAAAGTTACACCGCCGCAGCGGGCTTCAAAAAGAATGGTGGCCGCGAATGACGCACCCACCGCCGTCATATTCTCGCAGCAAAGATGATCTTATTGTTGTCGGCGTAGTGCGTGGGCTTGATCATCTTGTCATCAAAATTGATCTGCAGATCGGCATTCAACGCCCGCGTCTGGCCAAGAGCGTTGTAAAATTGCTCGATTGCAGCCTCCTGACCGGCCTGGGCCACCACTAGGATCTTTTTCTCCAGCTCGGCATTCACGGCCGCCAACCCGCCTTCTTTTTCTCGGCCGGATTCAAGGTCGGGCCAGATCGTTCACCGCCGGCAAGCTCCTTGTTCCTCTTGGGCGGCCGGCCTTGGCCGTCCTCCCCCGTTTGAGGGCCTCCTTCTTCGACTGAAGGAGCTTGTCATATTTCTGCTGCGCCTCAACCAAAGCCTTGCCCTTCCCTGCGAAATTCAGGTCGAAGGTCGGTTAGTCGGTCGAACAAAGGTAAGATAAAAATTACAAGACTAAGAAAGGAAAGTTACCATCGATTCGCCACCACTCGGCATGACTTTCTCGACCCCATACAGAGAGAAGCGCAGAGCGCCATGGGTTTCTTCTCGAGATCGCCTCCGGATCGCCGCACCCAAGTTTTCGAGTGAATAATGGGAATCTCCTCCGCTTCGTGGACCGAGACCCGACAATCACGCTTGGCCCGCTGGGTGAGCGATCGCAGACGGGAGAGGTGGCCGGGGCTCGCCGACCGCTTCTTCCCTTGGCTCTTGGGAGTTTGGTGGACTTTGGAGGAAGGTTCAGGATTACCCCGACCGAGAAGCGCCAGTCCCTTAGCCCTCCTTCAGCTTCGTGACTAAGCGAGCGGCTTCCCGCTTTTTACCGCCATCCTTTCTCGCGAAATAACGAGTCATGAGTTAGAAGAAAAAGAGAGTCAACAACGAGAATATAAGGACGAAAAAGTTCAAAAGCGAACCAATCTCGGCCTCCAGTTCGTAGCCTTCGTACAAGACAAAGGGCCGGCAAGGTATGTCGCCCTTAGGATCTGGACGCATCATGCCCGCCAACGACTTTATCATCTCTAAAGTCTCCAGGTCGGCCTCTCCCGCATCTTTTATCAGATAGATGTAATCTCCCGGCCGCCTGCAGAAATGAGCCTCATTCCACATGATAGGGAAGTAAGGGGACCCAAAGATCCCGTCCATTGAACCTCACACACGGCCTTGCCAGCTGCCTCGGTGGGAACGATCCAAAAATATTGACTTTTCCAGGCCGCTCCCAACGACTCCTGGAACGCTTTGAAAAATCGGTGATGGGTCTTCTGCATCTTGAAGGAGACTTGCTCCCTTTTCTCCTTGTTGGCCTTCTCTCTGAGCCACCACCAAGATAGCAAAGAAAAGCATCATCGATACCGCCACGACCCACTTGGTCAAGAAAGACCTCAAAGTCTTTAAAAACGCCCATGCGTTTGGATGAAGCCGCGTGAAGGGCGACCCCAATATGGCGCAAGACGTCCACGCCGAATTCGGTGAAAGGAGGGGTGATCTTCATCTTCTCGAACACGAGCCGATACATCGTGAACTTGAAGTTGGAAGAGTAAGTCGCGATATCTTCGCCCTCCTTCATGCCTCTTATCCTCCAGCCCGGTGAGTCTTCAAGACGGCTCCGTAGATCGGGCAAGGCATCGTGGCCGACCGTGAGAATGCTCCTGTTGGAGCGAAGAGTTTCCGACACCCAAGACATATCAGATACATCTCGAGCTACATCGGCTTGTACCTCGGCCGACCCTTCGTTCGACCCTCCGATGTTGGCCTCCAAACCAGAAATGTTGACTTCGGGCTGAGCCACCTCTTCTCCTGGGACGTCTTCGGCCTGGCCCCCTTCGGCCTCCGCCATCTCCTCGTCCACGGCCACGGACGGCACTCGCGCTCATCATCATCGTCAATAATAATCACGTCGGCATCTTCTTCTTCTCCCTCCACTCGGGATACGACGTCCTCGGGCGGTGGGGAGTTGCTCGGCCGCTCGGCAGAATGGACAGATCTGGAATCAGGGCTCTTGGGGCTGGCCGATCCCCGACCGGAAGAATGGGAACTCGAGCTCGTCTTTGCTCGAAGAACCGCTTGAAGAGTTAGAGCTTTTGTCGCCCAAGACGACTTAGACTCGCCTCTTGAAATTGGGCTCGCCGCCTCGACATATAGGTAGCAAAGGATTGCGGTGGTTTTCCGAATACGGCGCTTAACTTTGTCCGTGGCATACACAAACACTGTGATAAAGGGATCGAGTCGGTCGATCGAGCAAAGCACTCATGAGAGGCGGTGCCCATCCTCGACCGACACCCCTATCACGAGGCGTGGAAAAGCACGAAGTACTTTCAAAAATAAAAATAAAAACCCAAGTTTAAAAGAGAGCAGGGGGAGCGATCGATTCGTACCTTAAGCAGATGTCGAAGATCGGTCGCAGTGTGACGTAAACACTCGAATGCAAGTCGGGCGGCGCGATTTAGCCTGGCTTAGGCGAGCAAATCTTGAAAGTGTGAGAAATGAACTCAGCAGAAGGGCTATTTATAGCACGGATCTCTGGCGCGAAGGGGACCGGGATACGAAGAGTCACAACGCTTCGTCTTCTCACCAATGGTTGTCTCCAGACAACCTCGGAAACACCAAACGTCACGTCTTAAATGTCAGGAAAGACCAACCGCCGCGCAGGCCGGCCGATGGTTGATGAGCGGTCGACACCGCCCCGTAGAAAAAGCAAACGGCCGCGTCCGTTTCATCAAGGGAACTTCACTCCTGGGGGCATCGATTCAAGCCTCACCGCTTTAAGCGACCTAGGCTTGGGGGCAATCGTTCTCGGGTGTATTAGCAAATACGAGGATCGCCAACAGCAGAATGGACTCGCGCCCGGCCCATCACGATCGCCCAACACGCCGCTTGGAGCGCACTTCTCGCCGGCGAAATTCTCGCAAACGGCCGGACATCATCAGATATATACGCCATTCGCACATGTCATCAGGTACGTTCTCTAACCTTGTGCTATCTGCCCGAGCGACCTCTCACTAGATCGTCGGAGTGTCTTTGCAGGTACCACCCGAGGTGCTCTACGCGTGAAGCCAGGACCGGTCCTTTCAACCCTCTCAACGACCGGCCCATCAGACGAAGCAACAAACACTTCAACTCTTCATTGGTCAAGGTACGATCACTCATGATAGCAAAATGCCACAGTTGCCCCCATATTTCAAAGCCAAAATTGCCTTCAAACTTGTTTACAACAAAACACAGAAGTTGTCACAAACATTGACACTGTTTGATAGGAGTTTGCGAGGGGAAATAAGTTTATAAATGATGGAAGTAGTAGGAATATAAGTTTGAAAAACTAACATTATCCATACTAATACTGAAATGGCCAAATCCAGTTCCAATGCCATAAATGCCAATCCCATAATCTAAAGAAAAAAATGTTAAAAGAGAATATCAGTATAAACAGAAGAATATCCACTCTCAATAATGTAAACCGACCACACAAAGTCTGTGTTCTATATTGATCGAGAATATCAAAAAAGTTAATTATTCATCAGTATGCGTTCAATGACAAAGTGTGCATTCTTTCTATTTGAACACTTGTGCGCCTAATTTAGGTTTCCAAACTTGAATTTGTAAAATCGATTTTCCTTTACAAATGAATCTCTAGCCTATGAGGTTCCAAAATCAAAACACCACAAAAGGAATACAAAGAAGATTGGGGATAAGCATAGCAGATGTAAGAAGATCGACCATTAAATTTATAAGTTTCATCTCAGAATGAGTTGTGCTTACCTATTTTTGGAAAACCTAATAGATAAAAGAGAGAACGCGGTGAGCAAATGTCCCCTTCTTTGGCGGTGAGAAGAGATGAACAAAGAACGCTGATGCTACTTGTTGGACGTTGATCGTACCTTGACCAATGAAGGGTTGAAGTGTTGATTGATTCGCCAAATGGGCCGGCCGTTGAATGAGTGAAAGGACCGGTCCCGCTTCACGCGTTGAATACCTCGGGTGGTACCGCAAAGACACTCCGACGATCTAGTGAGAGGTCGCCGCGAGCGGATAGCACAAGGTTAGAGAACGTGCACGAAGCCATATGCGAATGGCGATATATATACTGCGGTCCGACCGCTTTTGCGAAGATTTCGCCGGCGAGAATTGCGCTCAAGCGGCGTGTTTGGGCCGATCGAGATGG
This sequence comes from Oxytropis ochrocephala, assembly GCA_020916435.1. Lineage (NCBI taxonomy): Eukaryota > Viridiplantae > Streptophyta > Magnoliopsida > Fabales > Fabaceae > Oxytropis > Oxytropis ochrocephala. The sequence continues at coordinate 66,508,921 of CM037090.1, forward strand.
GTGGGGCCGCAGTCCAATTGCGCCGCGCGATCCTCGTATTTGCTAATACACCCGTGAACAGCTTGCCCCCAAGCCTAGGTCGCTAAGAGCGGGCCGAGGCTTGAATCGCTGCCCCGTGTCGCGTTGTAAGCGGGCCGGGTTGCATTGCGCAATTGGTCTCCATCTCTTGAAGTGTGTGGTTGCTACCACGCTAAGTCGGCGTGGTGGTCGCGCCATCGCCGAGGTGTGGTCGCCGCCATCGAGTGCATGTGGTCGCCGCCATTCATGCTTGCGATAGTTGTAGTCGGTCTCTTCCGCCGTGTTCGGCAGTCAATGCTCGTTATTGGGTCATTGCTCGACCTCGGTCATTCGATGACACTGATGGTTGTGCCAACTCGGTGGCACTTGCCGTAGGTCAACGCGGTGACATTCGATTGGGCCAACTCGATGGCGCTCGATTGGGCCAACTCGGTGGCGCTTGATTGTAGACCGCTCGGGGCCTACACTTGGTGGTGGGTCCTTCGACCCTTGGGCCATTTCGATGGCGCTCGATTGTAGACCGCTCGGGGCCTACACTGCTTGCTTTGGTCCTTCGCGACCCTTGGGCCATTTCGATGGCGCTCGATTGTAGACCGCTCGGGGCCTACACTTGTTGGTGGGTCCTTCTGACCCTTGGGCCATTTCGATGGCACTCGATTGTAGACCGCTCGGGGCCTACTCTGTTTGTGGGTCCTTCTGACCCTTGGGCCATTTCGATGGCGCTCGATTGTAGACCGCTCGGGGCCTACGTTCTTCGTTTGTAGGTCGGGCGCCCTACTTGGATGACCCGAAAGGGGTGTAGAACTTCTGAATATAACTTGGAGTTTAACATGAAAGTCGTAGCACTGCATCTCAGCTTTCCAACGCATGCTCACACGCCCCCATCGGATGAACATGGACGAAGTTATGGTCTCCGTACTGGACAGACATTTTGAGTCGCTCACGGGCGACCAAATTTTTGACGCCCCACTTTGGGCGAGCAGAAACGGGTGGAAGACGCCCGAATTGGATATTGACTTCAACATGAAAGCTGTAGATCTACTTCTCAGCTTTCCAACGCATGCTCACACGCTCCCATCGGATGAACGTGGACGAAGTTATGGTCTCCGTACTGGACAGACATTTTGAGTCGCTCACGGGCGACCAGCTTTTGGACGCCCCACTTTGGGCGAGCAGAAACGGGTGGAAGACGCCCGAATTGGATTTTGACTTCAACATGAAAGCTGTAGATCTACTTCTCGGCTTTCCAACGCATGCTCACACGCCCCCATCGGATGAACGTGAACGAAGTTATGGTCTCCGTACTGGACAGACCTTTTGAGTCGCTCACGGGCGACCAAATTTTTTGACGCCCCACTTTGGGCGAGCAGAAACGGGTGGAAGACGCCCGAATTGGATTTTGACTTCAACATGAAAGCTGTAGCTCTACTTCTGTGCTTTCCAACGCATTCTCACACGCCCCCATCGGATGAACGTGGACGAAGTTATGGTCTCCCGAGCTAGGCAGACCTTCGGGGTCGCTCACGGGCGACCAGCTTTTGTGCGCCCCACTTTGGGCGACCAGAAACGGGTGGAAGACGCCCGAATCTGATTTTCACTTCAACATGAAAGCTGTAGCTCTGCTTCTCAGCTTTCCAACGCATATTCGTATGTTTCAATCGGGTCAACATGGCCAACGTTATGGCCTACAGACTAAGAGCGAGATTCCTCCCGCTTCGTTTGCGCTTTGTTTAGGCGTCTTGGGATTATCCATGCTCTTTAGGTCGCCCACTTTAGGTCGTCCAACATCTTAGGTCGCTCAACAAGCATGGTTGTAATGATGTCCGGGCGGTCTTCCGCGTGTAGCCATAGTTGAAGTAGGATAGCGCTCGGTCCTCCCACTGTGGTCGCCAATTGATCGTACCTTGACCAATGAAGGGTTGAAGTGTTGATTGATTCGTCAAATGGGCCGGTCGTTGAATGAGTGAAAGGACCGGTCCCGCTTCACGCGTTGAATACCTCGGGTGGTACTGCAAAGACACTCGACGATCTAGTGAGAGGTCGCCGGGCGAGATAGCACAAGGTTAGAGAACGTGCACGAAGCCATATGCGAATGGCGTATATATACCGCGCGAGGTCCGACCGCTTTGCGAAGATTTCGGCCGGCGAGAATTGCGCTCCAAGCAGCGTGTTTGGGCCGATCGAGATGGGCTGGGCCGCAGGTCCAATTGCTGTTGGCAGTCCTCGTATTTGCTAATACACCCAGGAACAGACGTGAATGGAGCAGAGAAGTCGAACGCGATCTAGCGGCACTGCAAGGTTATAGCACGGAGGGAATGAAATAGGGTTTTTGGGGAAAGGAAAAAATAGAGGGAGAGAATGAAAAGAACGGAGAAATTCTTTATTTAGTGACCAATTTAGCGACCAGCTTGAAGGGTTAATAATTTCAAAGAAATCGGTCTCTAATCGGTCTCTATAGTGACTGATTTTAATTGGTCTCTAAATCGGTCACTAAATAAAAAATTTCTAGTAGTGAAAGGTTGCATTGTTTCCTATCATAAATTTTCTCATCTGCTTGATGTTGTAGAATGGCATTTTTAGATTTGGAATTTGTGATTATTTGTATTGATTCTTGGATTTGTATGCCTTAACTTGAAACAACTGTGTTCAGGATTCTTGGATTTGTATGCCTTAACTTGAAAGAACTGTGTTAAGGTGCTTCTTAGAAGTCTTTGTGAGCATTATGGAAATGATTCTCAGCGAATGTACGGTAAGACATGGATATGCAATGAACACAAATTGCATGTACATATAAAGTTGATTTATAATATAATCATATAATGATCTGCAGAAACATTTTCCAATCACATAAATATCATACTGATTTTTACATTTGAATATATCTTCGTCAATTTTTCCTAATTCACCGTATGATCATCTCCCCGTGCGTACGCACGGGTGTTCGCCCTAGTTAATTTCTTGATAGGAAACAAGTTCAATCATTTTCACAGCTCACTCTACCAGAAGAAATTGGTATGTGTTGGTAGTAGTAGTCTCTCTAAAATTGTTGACATGATTTTATTGTGCAGCAGTAACTTCCCCTCCTTAATTATGTTAATAATTAGTGATTGAGTACTAGTGGGTACTAGTTAGTTATTGCTCTGTAAGTCAGTGGTAATTAAATGGCTACAACTTGAGCCATACACGTTGGATTCTTTGGCAATCACAATTTCTCAGGATGAATATATCATAGGCTTAGAGAGTTGTAAGTTGCATCTTCACGGTTTTTTGGCACTAGCTGAAGTATATTATCCTATGACAGCTGAATTATTCTTCTTTCTTTCATCAGCTGAATTAAAAAAGGATAGTTATTCTTCTTTCTTTCATCAGCTGAATTATTATTGCATTTGTAGATACCCTTTAAAGGGTTAGTTTCTGTGGAGTTCAGAACTTCCATTTACGCTAACAATTCATAGTGGTTAATGAATTTATTAAGTAGATTTAAATTAAATATTTCAGCTTATGCTTTCACCCTTTTACTCACCCCAGGTCGTTCTCACAACTGCTCTCGCCTTGCTCTTCAAACTCACACTGCTCCCCTCTCTCGCCCTGGATAATTTCTTTTGAGGTGAGTTCCTCATTCTTTCCCTTTTACCTAGATTAGGTTTCAAATACATGTTATCTTGAATCTATAATTTGGGAACTAGGCTGTTGAATGGTGTTATATGATGGATTGATATACTTATGATTTACTATCCTTTTTTCTGAAGTATGGATTGATATACTTATGATTTACTATCCTTTTTTCTTAAATTATAAAGTAACTTTATGTTTATGCATAGACAAACAAGTGATAGGATAGTTGTTGTATATATTTATTCTTTGGTGCACCAGCTTGGTAATTAGGGCATTGTCTGACCATAGTAAAATAAGGTTTAGTAGTTGTCGTCTTTGACGCGCCAATGCGCCATTCATGATCTATATAAATATCTAAAGGAAGCTTTTTTCCCAGCTCTAAGATGCTCCACATCATTTCCATTTATTTTTCAATAAATTTTTTAATTTTATTAATATTTATTATAATTTACAATTAAATGAGACTTAAATTCATTATTACCACTAACTTATTATTATTAAATGCTACTCTTAGTGGAATACAATATTTGGTGATGCCTATGAGCATTCTCAAGAAGAATAAAAACCTACGATTATGGATTGCTAATAGGAATTAAACATAAAATTATTCATAACACAATGAAGGGAAATGTTTATCTATATCTATATCTTCTATCTATCTATACATATAAGTAAAAGAATCCCCAATGGAGTCTCCACAATAATTCTTGAATTTTTGCTTTTATTTTTGTCTATTAAAAAACTTCTCTTTTATTATTTATTAATTCCTACCTTTGTGTCCAACCCACTACTACTAATAAATTCCAACATAGTAATAAATTTACACATTATATTATATTTAATCATAATTTTTGTATAAATGAGACTTTGATTTTAATTTTTAATATATAATTAAATATAAAAACAAGATTTTTTATATTAATCAATGTTCATTCTCAATTCATGAGACTTATGAGCTCAATTATGTGTTCATTCTAAACTCAATTTTATGTTCTTATATTAGTTACTCTTTATTGTTTTGTTTTTTATATTTATTACTATTTATTCTAAATGTTTTTTAAAATTATATATTTATTTACATAGAAATTATATTATTATTAGAATTGGTCAAAATTTAAATTAATTGAATTAATAAATATATTTATCAATTATAATAGTTTAGATGAAAAAAGAATAATAAGTTGACCTTTAAAATTCTTTTTTATGTAACCATTATGCATTGAATGGAGGGGTTTCACATTTACATGAATTATTGCTTTAATTTACAATAAACTCATGAGTTAGTGGAATATGAGTGGAAGAAATAGAGTTTAAACTAATTATAACAAGAAATGACTATTTAAAGGAGAGATCTTTGGATGGTTAGGGTAGAGGTTTTGACAAAAAGAATCATATAAAAAATAAGAAGTAGAAGAAAGGAGCAAGTTTTACAAGAAGGTGTAGAATGCACAAAAAGGGTAAATATTTTTATGTTCTTAACAGTTTTAAGTTGACAAATAGGCAATGAGTTTTTGTAAAGTTATAAACATTGAGAAATTATGTATATTTTAATATTGTTCTTAAGAAAAATGTTTAATTTTTTGTATGATTGTATGATGTGTTAGATCTAAATGAGTTGCATATGTTCCACGAGCCTTCATAATCTTTGGTGTCACTTCTAAGAAGGAAATTACATTAGGTGCAAGAATCATATAGAAAACAAGGAGTAGAAGAAAGGAGCAAGTTGCACGAGATGTAGAATTCGCAAAAAGGATAAAGAATTTCATGTTCTTGATAGTTTGAAGTTGACAAATAGACAACAATTTTTTGTAAAGTTATAGGCATTGAGAAATGATGTATAGTTTAAAATTGTTCTTTAGAAAAATATTAAATTTTATAGTTTTGTAAAATTGTATGATGTGTTAGATCTAAATGAGTTGCATATGTTCCTTGAGCCTTCTTAACCTTCAGTGTCACTTCTAAAAAGAAATTACATTAGGTGCAATAATCATATAAAAAAAACAAGGAGTAGAAGAAAGGAGCAAGTTTCACAAGATGTAGAAATCACAAAAAGGGTAAAGAATTTTGTGTTCTTGATAGTTTGAAGTTGACAAATAGGCAACGATTATTTGTAAAGTTATAGGCATTAAGAAATGATGTATATTTTAATATTGTTCTTTATAAAAATGTTTAATTTTTTGTCAAAAAAAATGTTTAATTTCATAGTTTTGTAAAATTGTATGATTTGCTAGATCTAAATGAGTTGCATATGTTTCTTGAAGCTTCATAACCTTTGGTGTCACTTCTAAGAAGGAAATTACATTAGGTGTCTCTTCTCTATATCACAAAGGAAAAAAAAATATCATTTTCTCAACTATCATCATATCTAATGCCTTTAGTATATATTCTATCTAATACTTTTTATTTACAAATTCACATCTAAAATGGTTAATTTTAAATAAGAATAGTGCTTGAGGTAAAAACAACCAAATAAAGCTTCGGATTTAAATGTTTCAATTCTTTTACAAATATTATATGTTTACTCTCCACTTTATGTAGCTTATTTAGATTATAAGTTGCATAAAAAACAATTATAATAAAATAAATCTTTCATTTCATATTGTGAATAATGGCCATATATTTTTCATATCATTATAAAGAATAAAAATAAAGATTTGATTTTGATTTTGATTGTTTTCTCTTTCTAAGTTTCATATTAAATCTAAATTCCTTATTATCACTTTTGTTTTAAGTTTCAAATTTTGTTTTAATTAATATTTATGAATTATTAATTGATGAATAAACAAAGAAATAAAGAAAAAATAAAGTAAAGAGTAGTTACTTTCTAATTTCTATGATTTATATTTATTCATACACAACCATTAACTTATTTAATTTAAAATCATCCAAGCTTAATATAATAATAATATTTAGAGGATGTCACTGAAATTTGGAAGAAGAAAATAAAAATAGAATAACATTATAAGAGAAAAGCAAATGCGAGATGCACATTACAAATGTAAGTCACTTCCAAACATGTTTATCAATATATTATGATCACTTTCTTAGTATAACTTAGTTATTTTTATTCTAATGTTTTAAAATAAATATAAAATCTCATTATTTTCATCCTTAAACTTTCACATATTAAACCATTATTTTTGTTTTTAGACCAAAAGAAATTTTTTTACGTAGTGTTTATTTAGACTATATGTTATATCAAAAAATATTCTCATTAGTATTGATCTTCAATTATTATCATTATTATTTTTCTTCTTTGTGTTACACATATTAAAAAATGCTATATCAAAAATATTCTTATTATTTATATTAATTTTCACATGTCTTTATTATTAAAATTCATGCTCATAAATTCAAGATATTAAATAGAATGACATTTATTATTACTAAGTAAAATGAAGTTTAGTAAGATTTTATTTTCAACAATTAAGCTTACTAAAATTTGGACAATTGTGCATATTAAAAAATACACTATATAAGAATATGGCATAAATAAAAATTCAACAATATATTAATGTAATACTATATTTTTAAAATACATAATTTATATCGACAACTTATGTATATATTTGTATAAAATCTATATAAAATTAAAGGAAAAAAATTATATAACAACTCGTGCATCGCACGAGTATTCTCCTAGTGATTAACTTAAGAGAGAATGTGACTCGGATATACCAAGGGATTGGGACTTGGGAGAGCATTATATTGCTGATGTGTTTGTATGTTTAGTGCTGATATGTATTTGTGGATAATTTTTGGATTTGAGTAGTATTTAGTGCAATTTATGCTTGGGGCTGCTGCTTGAATATAGGTTGAATATACTTGCGGAGCTTCTTCGATTTGGTGATCGTGAATTCTACAGGGATTGGTGGAATGCCAAAACTGTTGAAGAGGTAGGTTATTTTTCCTGATAAATTGTTTATTTACACTATTTCTATCTTTCATGAAGATAATTGATGACCTATTTGTCTTTGTTGGATGAATTTGTGCCACTGCTGCCATCAGTATTGGAGGATGTGGAATATGGTATGTCTTTTTCGGACTTAGCTAGTTTTGATGACCAAGTAACAACATAAAAACTTGTAAAATAATTTATGTTGCGGAAGTTTTTAATTACACACACAACATAACACACATTAATTGTATGGTATTATATGTCGGATGCACAAACAGACATGTGCATGTAAGCTGACATGAACAAGAATAACAAGGAAGCTTTATTAGGTTAACTATGTTTCTCGTTCCCATAATTTAGTAAATTTCGGTTTTGATCCCTATTTAAATTTTCTTAATTCTAGTTCTTGCATGTTCTTTAAAGTTTAACCTTGTTATATTTTTTTCTCCTCCTTCTTACTGCAATTTTTCTGACGGTTCTTATTTCTTTTGAGTGCAGCTGTGCATTGCCGTTCCTTGCCACATATTCAAGTTGTGGGCTTTTATTGGAATTATGTTTCAGGTAAAATCAAATTATCATATTGTACTCTGCTTGATCATCTATTCTTTTGAGTGCAGCTGTGCATTGCCGTTCCTTGCCACATATTCAAGTTGAAGGCCCACTCTTATCAATGTGTTCACACTCTTGAGGAGATAGGGTAGATAAAACTTTTTATATAACCATGTCAAAGTTATGCAATTAACTCATGTTAGCGTGTCTTAGACTAACATCTCCATAGTGTCCTATATAGTCGTTAATGTGAATATCTAATTAGTGTGTATTTATGTTGTTTGGGATCTGTCTAATTTGAAAGTATGATTTAGTCGTTAATGTGAGTACTAACAAATTGCTGGATTTATTTTTCTTTTAATTTTTTTTAAAAAAATTTGCGACGGATTTGCGACGAAGGTGTCAGAGTTTGCCACGACTTTGTGACGAAAATTTGCGATGGATTTGCCACGAGTTTGCGACGGAAAAATTTGCCACGGAAAAGTCTGTGGCAAACGATTTGCGACGAGCGTTTTTGCCACCATTTTTGGTCCGTGGCAAATGTTGTTTTGCCACGGAAATTTGTACATTTGCGACGGAAATGTCCGTGGCAAATCAGCGATTTTCTTGTAGTGTGAAATCAACCCATAATTCAAATGGAGAAAATTTTCATTTTCATTTATTAAGAACCAAATACAATATATAAGAAATTCAAATGAAGAAAGTCTTCATTTGTTTTTTGGTTACAAAGAAAGTCTTCATTTTGATTTACTAGAGAAAATCAATTCTATTTATTGTCCGTTTTACAAGTGTTTTTTGAACATACATTTTCTATAGGTTAAATTTTCAAGAAAAATTTTAAGATTTAGAGTGTAAATAACTCACTCTCATTGAGTCAAGAACTTTATATATACAAATAAGTTTTTTTTATTTTATAAATTAGGTATTCTCGGAGTTCAACTACAGAGACTAACCCCTCAAACCGAGTAGGACCACAATGAACGATAAAACTCTCTTTCAAGGAATTTAACATTGATGTATATATAAAATTGTGATTCATCCAAATAACTCCATCAAGAGACTTATACAAAAGTTGAAAATATTGTAATTCACAAAAGTCAATATAAATTGAATATAAATAAAACTTAAAATTCAAAATTTTGATAATTTATTTCAAATGGATAAATATAATCAATGTGGTCGCCTTTTAATTACCTCAAGTGTAACACCCTCATATCTTTAACAAGTAGAAATACTAAAGCGTACCTAATGGCATACATCAGAGTATAAAAATTCCTGTTTCAGATATTGATTTGACCAAAAAATCTTGAATCCAAATCAAAGAGTCATAAACATAATATAGTCCAGAGTTCAATATCCCAAAACAAGACAACAGCGGAAACGATTACATAACTCAAATACAAATTCAAGTTATAAATCGAATACAAAGATACAAGGGAAAATCATAACTAGTAATAGAAGAACTACGTCTTCCATTTCCTTCTCGAGCACGCCAACCACTCGTGCCATAAAGGATCTTATTCCCCTGTTTCTCTGTAAAACAACAACATTTGTAGGGTGAGATAACAAATCTCAGTGAGTCTTACCGTGACCCCTTACCTATCACTCGGTCCATTTATAAAACATTTATCCTTTCAAAAGATTATTTATGACGCACCCAATCCTTCACCGAATTGGTCAATAGCATTGAGAGTTTCCCCTCAACCTAAGTACGCCGCTTTATAAAACCATAATTAGTAATTCAGAAAGAATTACATACAACAATCAAATCATAAATAGTTCATAGTCCAATTCTTGATGACTATGTACACTTTAAATTAATCATCTATAGTTCATAACTCAATTCTTGATGGCTATTCACTATCCTCTTAATAATCTAGTACAACACCTTAAACCATTTTTCTTTTCTTCGGTTTGCGGTGAACCCAATCCACTCACAGTGAACAACCTCATATGGTCCTAGCTCGAGGGCTCATGACTTCCCTCTCCCTAGTGTACTATCCTCTTAGGTCGTCACCCATAATCGATATAATTACATATCATACTCGCATTGGGCCGTCTCCTATACACAATATAATTTATATATCATACCCGCATTGGGCCGTCTACTATATTCGATATAATTCATATACCGAAAACATAATTCATTCTATGACATGTTTTCATACCATAGTATCACATTTATAAACTCAGACCAAACATCGTTTGATTTATAAAACATTGGTTCCCACACGTATTCTAGGCTTTCGGTTTTTCTAGAGTTTTATAGATTCAACCAAGTCAAACCACACCACATTCAAAACATAGCAAAATCATCCATATATAATATAAGGGGTTAGGAAAAGGATTTGAAAGAAGTTTGAAGTCGAACGGAGCGTCGAAACGAAACATCGAATTTGGGAACATAAGGAACTTCTCAACTTTGTGCCCAATTTCCGTTCCGTTTCGTTCTCCGATCGATCACAAACTGTGTTTCGCTCCAAATTCAACCACAACAGACAATATGTATATATATATAAATATTCCAGTCCAGCATCACATTCCAGCAAGCAAAACAATATGATTTCGTTCTAAATTTCAAACACACGGGATTTTCGTAAAATATTGATTTTGACTCGAAATTCACGAAACTTGAAATTTCGAAAACCAACTCAAACCAATCACACAAAGCAAAATTCAAAAGCCCTAAACGTGAGTAAAACTCACCTGGTGTGATGAAAATCACACAAAACCGAAACTTCTTGAAGTTCAAACGATTCTGAAAACCTCACGAACTCATCCTGAACTCGTTCAACCGCTTCTAAACCGAATGTATTCTGGACAGCATCTCTGTGCAGTTTTTGAATGAGCATAACTTATTCAATTTCTAACCAAAATCATCCAAACCAGTGCCTAATGTGTAGATAATTTTGTCTATTTTCCAATGGTTCAAGTCCCACACTGATATGACAAGTATTCAGAGAGTTATGGATAAAATAATGTGGCTGGTGCAAAATCGTTACTGTTACAAAAGTGAAACTTGTAACTAATTGTTCTCTCTCAATACACAGTCAAATCAAGTGATTCTTGTGCCTATTTTGAAGGACTTTTTGTCTACTTTCCAACGAAACAAGAATTATTTAAAACGGAGTTCAATTGAGAACTCAAGACCTGAAAAACTGAACATATACACAGTTTAATTTCAGAAATTTGACATAACTTGAGACACTCATAACTTGAGCTACACAACTCCAAATTTAACGAAACCTGTGCCAAAACGACCGGCGAGAAGTTTATTTTCAAAAACAATCAGAAACATAATTTTTGGATTAACCAAACAGTCCCAGTTCTAAGGAAACCGTAGCTGTGTCCAGATTTTCTAAAACAGCGAGTTCGAGACCAAATTGTGTTTTTCGCGACTCAAAATTTACGAAAAGCGAGCAATTTCGACAACCACAGAAATCGATCAGTCAACACAACATAAAACAAAACCCTAAGCGAGTAAAACTCACCTATCGTGATGAAAATCACGAAAAACCGAAACTCTCTGAAGCTCGATCGACCCGTAACACACGAACACGCTCCGAATTCGTTCCAAAAGCTCCAAAACCGAACCCAACCCCTCAACAACAAATCCATCAACTGAACCTCCTCAAACACTTTCTCAATCCATAATGTTTCTTGTTATTGAGCTTCTAAAGTGAACCTTGAACCTCCAAGTATCACATATGCTAGCCTCAAAGGTTCCAAAAACCCCCCAAATTGACTCCTAGTCACCCACAAGCTTCCCAATCGCTCCTAACTCAAACCCAGCTATTATCTATCTCTTTATAATGGGGTTTGGAAGATGAAGGTGGAGAGTAAATGGTGAGAAATGGTGGCTGAAGATGGGAAGGAAAGAGTTGAGCTTTGGGGTTTCCTCCTCCTTTCTTTCTCTCCTTCGTTCTCTTTTCTTCTTCCTTTTCCAAAACTGATCGTGTGTGTGTGTTATTGGAGTGAGTGAGTGTTTTTGAGAGCTGAGAATTTACGTGGAGGGCTTGGGTTTATTGACTCTCCCTAATGGGCTGGTTTCTCATCAAGCCCACTATTAGATGACCCCAATTTTCTAAATGCAACCCCTTCTCTCTATTTGGCATAATACCACTACTAATTAGCAATCAAATACACCAAGCATACAAATAACACATGTAGGCAATTTAAGATCATCAATTCAAACATGCTCAATGTACGCAATTAAATCATAAAATTATCAATCATTTATTCAAACATATTCAATCAACTAATAAAATCACCTACTCGAGTAATAAATCACTCGTTAATTTCTTAATTCGAAATTAACAAAATTAGGGATGTTACATCAACTATTGTTCTCCCCTCCTAACAATATTTTTGCCACACCCAATATTTGAACTCGAGACCTTATGATGGGGGGTGGGATCCAAAACCAATTTTTTGGGAATAATCCGGGTATTCTCTACACACAACTGCAGAGATTAATTCATCGAGCTGTCGATAAGACAACCTGAATAATTAATTTTTCAAGAAATAAGAACATTAAGAAGGGGTAAACCATGAAGCCTGGACTTGGTTCATGACTCCCTTTCCAAGAACGTTCCTGTGGTATGTCTGTCGACTTCACAAAGCCTTGTATGGTCCTAAACAATCAATAAAACGGAACTACAGCTTCTCTGTAGTCGCAGACGTAGGCAACAATTGGCCAAACTGCATGATCAACATCGTGTCTCATGTTTCTACTCTTTGTCTCATGTTTCCACTGTAGCAGGTCTTAGAAAAGAAGCAAACCCTAGCTGTCTAAAAAACTGTGTTTGTGAGAAAACCCTAGTTGTCTCATCATATTCCCAAATTTAACGACCCTAGGAGCTTCGAGAACCCCACCATTAGGACCGCCGCTGCAAGATCGGGCCACCACTGAAACGCCGCCACTCCAGCCACCGTCACGCGCTCAATTAAATACAGTCAATGAAGTTCGACTTGTCATTTTAAAGAGAAAATGTCGACCTTCGACATTGAGAAGGTATCTCAAAGGAGATCTTTGACTACTCTTGGGACTTAGTGAAATTGGGGATTTGAAGGCAACATTTCGACAAGAAAGAAAACAAAGGATTGGTGGCAAATCAAACCCAAAGAAGCGTAGTCGAGGAGCGTAGAAGTAGCGCTATCAAAGAGTGTGGCAGTTACGTTGTCAAAGTTCTTAGCAGTTACTGTTTTTTGAATTTCATTGTACAGTTATTATTTCCCTCTTATATAAATACTAGTTTTTCATAAGAAAAACAGGTCACAAACTCACATACATATTTTCTTACGCTCAGAATTCCAAGTCACAGAGAAACGAGTCACAAAAAAGCAAATGTTTGATCTTGTGTACGAATTTCAATGCAATTACATTTTATTCTCTTAATTTATTTGTTTTCTGCAATTTCTGTACAAAACAATAATCCTTCGACAACTTCAATTCATGTGAAGTTGGCATTTAATTTCGTTGTTTTAATTAATACACGAAGAACATCAAGAACACTCATAAATTTCTGGAAAACTACAACACAATATGTCCTAAGATTTACTGGTTGATCCTACTAAGAATTCATTTGCTATTGATAAAGAGTCACAAGATTGGGAACAAGCGCATCGCCAATTAGTCTCTCTTCTGTGGCAAGCTATTGAACCATCTTTGTTGGTCCACTATCGCTCCTACACCACCTGTTATGATATTTGGCAGAAGGCTAAGAATGTGTATTCTAATGATATTCAGCGTCTTTATGGTGTTATTCATAGTTTAGCCACTCTTCAAATGACAAAAGACAACATCATGACATATGCAAACAAAGCTCAGTCAACTGTTAACGAGTTCAAGCTCCTTGTAACTGACAACGACTTAAAGAAAATGCATGAGAAACTGGACAATGTTTGCATGATCTATGTCCTTCATGGCCTTCATCAAAAATATGAGTCAGTCCGGAGCAACATTATTTCTGCATCAGATATTCCCTCCACAGAGGATCTTATCAGACGCCTTATTACGCCTTCCTAGTCTTGAAGGATCTGGAGGCAATGTCTCCCAAACAGGCATAGAGTCCTCAGCTCTTGTTTCTAGTTTTGCAGGTCGTGGGGAACGCGGTCGTAGTCGTGAGGGTGGTCGAGGAGGTCGTGTTGGAGGACGTCCTCAGTGCCCTTATTGTAAGAGACTTGGTCAAACTGAAGACAAGTGTTATTCCCTTCGTGGCTTTCCGAGAAACCAAAGAAATGTGACTCAAGTTAATGATTCGAACAGAAAAATGCTAAACAAAATGTTCTTCTTGTACCCAATTGCCCATTTTATTTAATTTCGCTTAGTTGTCTAACTCGACGCCTCAAATGTTCTCAGAATCTTTGATGAAAATTATTTTGTTATACAGACCGTAGTACTGAAGCGGACGATTGGTGCAGGATATGAGTCACATGGACTTTACTACCACCAGCCCATCCAGCCCTCATCTACACTTGCCTCCACTTCTACTACAGAGTCTCCAAGTCTTCTTCATCGTCGATTAGGTCATCCAAGTCTCAAGAAGTTCAAAGTTATGGTTGCTCATTTATCTCACTGCGCAGTCATTAGATTGCAGAGTCTTGTCGACTTAGGAAACATGTTCGCTCCTCCTTCCCTAGTAGTACTCAATACAAGCTCGTTCTCCTTTTGATGTTTCACTCAAATGTATGGGGACCAAGTCGAGTCACTTCAGTTGTAGGACATTGATATTTTGTCACTTTTATTGACGAGTTTTCTAGATGTACACGTGGATTTACCTACTTAAGGATAGATCTGAACTACTTGGTGTTTTTCAAAATTTCTTCAAGGAGAGATAGAAAACGAGAAAGAAATTTGTTACCTGTTACCACCATCGAGAAGAGAACGACGACGTGAGTGATGATCGACTACGATAGAGTAGTGAGAGAGAGAGAGAATAAAGAATGGAGAAGAAGAGAAAACAAATGATTATGAGAGTGAGAGAGAACAACGATGTAGAACGAGAGACCGCGAGAGCTGGAACGAGAAACCACAATAACAAATTGGGAATAAAAGGAGAGTCGGTAGACTTAAAACACCACTGACAAAATTAATTAATGTTTTTAAATAATTAAATTATAATTAAATTATAAGGGAACGGTTTGAAGCCGTTGTGTAAAAATTTAATAAAAACCGCTTGCTAGTGAGTTTTTTGGGAATGCTTTTTACTGCTCTTTGAAAAAAATAGTTTAGTTAACGTGGACAAAAACCGTTGCCATTGTTATCTAAGGCAATGGTTTTTTAAGCATTCGAAATTTAGGCGTTTCCGTAGGGTCAAAATGTTGTAGTGTGTTCATGTCAAGCTAGAAGTGTTGTGAATAACTTCTAGCTTGCGGGGGACTATTATATATAGTTAGTATTAGAAATTAGAATTTAGTTAGTGTCTAACTAACTTAACTAGATTAGTTTAGAAGTTGTTACATGTGTAGTTAATTTTCTATTAGAGTTAACTTGTTAACTATAGTTAAACACTTGTATATAATACTATTGTAATATCAATCAATAGAATAGAGTTTATTTTTCCAATTTATCTCTTTCAATTGAAACTCATTCTTGGAAATTAATACTCTGTATTCTACTTTTATACATAAAAATTATTATTATTATTACTATTATTTTTATTATAAGGCTGATGTGGCGTAAGGTTCTTTAAAAATAGACACGTGTCACTTCAAAAAAAAAATCGTTTGACTATAATATTAAAGAAAAAGTTCCAAGAAAAATAGTTTGACTGTAATATTAAATATACTTGTAGCTATATCCGTTATTGAAGAGAGAGATGCGAAATGTTACGAATGAATTCACACATATGAACTGCAAGAAGTGCTATGAAACTGTTTCAATAATGAATATGTAGTTACTTTCCTTTCTTACGGTAATGAACTGGATGATGATAGAGTTCAACAGATCAAATTTCGTTGTACAATTTCTTGCATAATATTCGTACTAACAAATATTCATACTAACAAACATTTCCCTTTATTGAGTGTATTAATTGTATGCACGCATACAAAGATTCTACAATCTTAATGCCTACGAATTTACTTCTTTGCGACGATCCGCAAGAAAATGACCTTTTGGTGGTGAAGGCGGAGGTGGAGGTGGAGAATCTGGGAATCCATGGTTAGGTCCTGATGGTTTAACAGGACCTTTTGGCAAAATACCATAATATATATTTTTGTGAGGAGGTGGAGAATATGATGTTTTGGTGTTAGATCCAAATTGTTGAATGTGAGGTGGAGGTGGAGGTGGAGGTGGAGAATCTGGGAATCCATGGCTAGGTCCTGATGGTGGAACAGGACCTTTTGGCAAAATACCAAAATGTAATTTTTTGTGAGGAAGTTGAGAATATGATGTTTTGATGGTAGACCCAAATTGTTGAATGTGCTGAACTTCTACATTTTCAGTATGATCACTGAAAACAAAAGTAAAGAACAACAAGGATAAAACACCGACGAAATGAATCTTAGAGAAATCCATCTATTTAGTTAAAGGGTTAGGTGTGGCCAAAGAAGATATAAATAGGGATTTGACTAAGATCTTACGTTTACGATTTGATATTATCTTATTTTTAATAAATTATTACTATTCCTTTTAAAATAATTACCATAACTACTACTACTATTATTATTATTATTATTATTATTATTATTATTATTATTATTATTATTATTATTATTATTATTATTACACACCCAACTCTTGTCCAAAAAAATCTTCACATATCCAACAATTTCTGTTTGATATTTCAAAAGGTTTATTTTAGGGAAATGTTAACAAAGTCAACTATATTATTGACAAGTTAACTAATAACATTTTTCTTGACCAAAATTTAACTAATAACATTATTTTTTTGACCAAATAATAACATAAAAAATTTAAAATATAAAATGACACAAAATTTTGTAAATTTTTAAATAATTTTTAATAACTATGCTTGTTAGTTTTTTTATTTAATTACAGGCATGAGTATTTTGCATGATTATTTTTATATATAGCATAAAATATTGCATTAAATATGTTTTTTCAAACATTCTTGACTTATGTAAAAACAATGTAATAATTATTTTACCCTTTATTACATTAAACTAGTATGTATCACCCGTGCCAGCACGAGTATACATTTTCTTTTAACATAACATATGAATTCGTTGTTTGGGACTTAAAAAAATGCAATTGTACGCTTTCGTGTATTATGTGATATGATGCATCGGTATTTCTTTGTACACCGTCCTTTATAAAATCATTATGTTATATAATATATTTCTCCCGTAGATTTTGCATATATAGATTTAAATATAATTATTTTAGTCAATTATATACATTGATTTTTGATTAAAATATGTATATTCCATAATCTCGAAAATACCCATGTGGGTATTTAGTATGTTCCGATAAATTCTATAAATGGGAGAAATTGAAGTAACGATTTAGGATAAACAACTATTAAAAATGAGGACATTGGGTTATTATCTAAAAGCATAAAATAGTCATTGACTATCCAATGGGAGGGGTGTCTCTTGACTTTCTAAAAGACTAAAATGGTTTCCTACCACGACTTGAGTTTCATGGGAAAAACTCGTATTGGCCTGGGGTAGGATTTGGGGATGTCGATGCCCTCCCTGCGCCTCCGCCTCGAACCAATTCAACTAAACATTAATTATTAGTTTTTATTTTATTTTATGCATATTTAATATTTCATTTTGATACATATTTTTTAAAAAAAATTTATTGATCTCTTTTCATTTTAAATTTTATTTAAATGCTTTTAATTTTATTTTACTATTGTATAATAATTTTTAGTCATTCATTTGAACACATCTCCAAAATTCTACACATAGAATTGCAAATCTTTGTTCTATGCATTTGGTAGTCATATAACCCATCTTGAGCACTATAGCCACCACACGTGACAAACAAAATTTTGAGAAACAACCCATGCCTTTCATAATTAAATCTTGTTTGATTAGGAATTCCATAGACACTTTGGTTTTAAGTATTATTGTGATCTACAGGAAGAAGAGCCAATTGTATTTATGAATTGTTAATGAAATATTACTTGCATCTTATCATTATTGTACATATTAAGTATCGTTGTTCTCATCTATAATCTATAGTATTCTTTTTTTAAAGTGTCCTTTTTTTATCCCCTATTGCATATCAAATTTAAATAGCACATTATTGAATATCATTAACTTAATCCAGATTAAAACAAATTCCATGTATATTGTTCCATCAAGAAGTACATTATTTTTAAAGGCTTTGAGAGCTCTGTAACATGCAATTGTTCATTCAATTACAATTATTCTTCTCATGCTGTAAACATGTACTTGACTTTCTCTTCTACATCTTTGTCTACTTGTTTCCTACAATGTATTTTTGGGTCAAATCTCTTGATTGTGTATAATATGTCTGATGAATTGTGTTTTATAAATGGTACAACTAGATTGTCCTCAGGTTATGTGGTAGTATCTCATTATCTGTGGCAAACTAAGAGGCTTGACAAATTAAATTGTACAATTAGATTGTCCTCATTCTCTTAAAACAGGTCAATAGAAATATACAAATTTCACTCCTATAATCTTCAAGCCTCTTAGTTTATGATAACAACAATTAAATAGCAACAATTTCACATCTATTCCAGTCCTACAGTTAAATAGCACAGGCTTGGTTATGATAACAACAATTTTTATTTTTTTATTTCTTAGTGATATAACATTAACGAAAGTATAAAATGATGAATCTTACGCGTTGTGTGAAAGTATCTCTGTGATATGTGCCATGACAACTATTCTGACCTGGGCTATACAAAGCCCCGCTGGATATTGGGCCGGCCCAATACCTTCCAGTCTACGCGGCCCAAGCGCGTCTCAACGCAATCCACCCGGCACTTGTTGAGCCGACGGTCAAGATCCACCCTTAAAGATCCGACGGCTAAGGTACGCCTGTTCACTCTATAAATAAAGGTCCACCCCTCTGCCACGGTAGGTTCCGCTCATTTGCCACCTAGCTCTCCTTGAGCTCTCTCTCTCTTGCTGTTTTCCTTTATCTCGGCCACATACTGACTTAGGCGTCGGAATGTCTTGCAAGTACCCGACGTGGATCTACTCGGAACGCTCGAGGATATTCATCATACCGAACTCCAAGCTAGAGCAGCCGAGCACCAATTCTCTACCCTCCTGGAATTCTTGACCAAGTACCCCAGGCTGAAGGGCCACTCCAAGGTCTAGGTACCGAACAACAACATAGGCTGGTTCCTGAAGTTATGAAACCATTGATGTACGTTACTTGATACATATCATACAAATAATTGAAAAAAACTATTTGATATAGGTTCTCTTTGATAACCACCATATGAATCTTTAAGGTTTTAAATACTACCTGAGTGGGAGGAGCTGCCTGCTGTAACATCCCTAGTTTCGTTAATTTCGAATTAAGAAATTAACGAGTGATTTATTATTCGAATAAATAACAAATCAAGTCTCGGATACGAGTTTGTCATGGAATCAAGGAATAACCGCTAAGTTATAGGTTTTATTTTCATAATTGATGGAATTGTATGAATTGGTATGTGCTTGTTGGGTAGAAATTGGGTTTTATATAGAGAATTAAGAGCAAGGGTAAAACTGTCATTTCTCCTCATATTGAAGATTTATTATTTGGTGAAATAATATATTGAGTCCTAAATATGATAGAATCATGGGAATGGTAGTTAATTTGCTAAGTTATATGAATTGATGATTGCTTGATTGTTTAGAATAGAGTTTAAGTGATAATTAGTGAACCAAGGGCATTTTGGTCATTTTAATGACACTTAAACCCTCAGCTATAAAAACATAAAAACAACTGATCTCCTCTCAGTTTGTGCAAGATCTGGAAATCAGAAAAAGAAAGAAAAGAGAGGTTGAGAGAGAGAGAGAGTTGGCGAGAGGGAGAGGAGGAGGAAGAGGGGAGAGTTTCCACAATCCTTCATGAATGTTCTCCTTTTCTACACCATTAGATTCAGCTCATCACTCTCCATCTATTGATACCAATTTCAGAAACCTATTCTTCCCCATTTCCTTTCCACCATTATGGATGTGTGAAGCTTCAACTTGACCAAAAAGGGAAAGGTGTGGCTTGCATTTTGAATTGGAGCTAACCACTGAAGTAAGGAGCTTGGTATTGTGTAAATGGATAAAATCTACCATCCAAGGGTTTGAGTTGGGTTTTGGTTGCTGGTTCAAAGAAATTGGAGCTCCAATTTGTGGTTATTAATGGTTGAAGATACAAGTCAACATAGATTCAGCAGGAAATTCGTTTGAACCACCTTCAGTGTTTACCATCTATCTCTCTATGCTGTCCAAAATAATTTTGGTTTTGAAGCGGTTGAAAGAGTTCGGGATGAGTTCGTGAGGTTTTGGAGTCGTGGGAACTTCAAAGTATCGGTTGGTTGCGTGATTTTCATCACGATAGGTGAGTTTTACTCACGTTTAGGGCTTTTGATTTCTGTTTGTGTGCTTGGTTTGAAAGGTTTTTCGAAACTTTACGAATCGAATACGGTTTTTTTTCGAAAATTGGGTGTTTTGAGATTTATAGCGAAACCACTATTTTAATTGATTGTATGTTGACATGTTTTAGTTTGAATACATGAATATATCATCTGTTTTATGATTGGAATTGGATTGGGGAACGAATTGGATTCGAACGGAAAGCGAAATGGGACAAAAACGAGCAAAATTGTGATTCTCGCAGGCAAGCACGCGACCGTGCGCTCGTAATCGCCCCGTGGGCGAATTCCCGTTTCGATGTTCCTTTCGACTCCAAACTCCCTTTAATCCCTTTCCCAATCAATCGTGACAATATTGGATTCATATTGCTATGTTTTGAATGTGGTTTTCAGATGTTTGGTTTGGTTTGGTTGAATTTACAAATCTCTTGACAAACCGTAAAATCTAGTATACGTGTGGGAATCAAACTTTTGAATATAAAGTAATGCTTGGACTGTGATATAGGTTCTTGATTGTTCTAGTATGGTATTATAAAATATCATAGATTGAATTATGTTTCGATATATAAATTATATCGAGTATAGGAGACGGCCCAATGCGGGTATGATATATAAAATATATCGAGTCGGGGTGACGACCCTTGTTTTGTTAGCATGCTAGGTGAGGGAAGTCATGAGCCCTTGACCTAGGCCCTGCTTCATATATTTATGCTGCTATTAGGATTTGCGCTCCTATTAGCTATGGGGGTTCACTCTAGCTTGCGGAGTTGGTGATGTGCTAAAACTTTAAAATGTGTATATTGTGATTTTGTCACTCGAGCTTCTTTAGGTTGTTGGTGACATGTCACAAGTGATTGATTAATATGGTGATTCTTTCTGAATTACTAATTGTGGTTTTATAAATGGACCGAGTGATAGGTAAGGGGTCACGGTAAGACTCACTGAGATATGTTATCTCACCCTATCATATGTTGTTGTTTACAGAGAAACAGGGAAAGAAGAAGGTTGTATGGCACGAGTAGGAGGCATACTCGATTTATGACTTGAATTCGTTTTAAGTTATGTAATCGTTTCCGTTTTTCTTGTAAAGATGTATATCTAAGCAGGAAATTTATCTCTGATGTATGCTAAACGGAACACTTTAGTATTTCTACTAGATATAAATATTAGGGTGTTACATTTTGGTATCAGAGCAGTTCGACCTTGTCGGACTTAGTGACCTTATGGTCAAAAGGTTAGATCGAGTCAGCTAGGGACTTAGACAATTAAATGTCAGAACCTTTCAGTATATCATGTGAAGTATTGAGTTAGGATCCACTCAATGTTTCATGTGAATTACTGAGAATTATGACGATTAGTTGCCTCAGCCCCGAAAATGTCCAAACCCTAAACCATAGGATTTCTGGCCTTCTCGGTTTATCAGAACACGGAGCGGAAGCAGAGGGCTATAGATGGTGTTCTGAAGCAGGCAATGGTCGGCCAGGTTGGTTCGAGGAAACTGTGGGCGGCTGTTCAGTCAATGAACCCGGTGCAATTGTAGGGTTGCAGAGTGGGTCATTGTTGACCATCCAGAGAGTGACAATTTAGGCAAAGCCTTTAGACAGTAATAACGCTAGTGTCCTAAGATTTGTTAGGATTAACTGATACCCGAAACTATGATCGTTGATTTGTCAGTCTATTAGTTACCGAAACATTGTTTCACAGTTAACCTTACCTTAAGGTTAGAATAAAACCCCAGCTTAGATCGCAGTTAGAGACATATTTTCGGATAGCTGTGAGTCTTGATCATGTTCCTTTTTCTCAAAGCTATGTTTCGAAATACTATGAAGCCGACCTATTAAAGTGTAGTGCAATCTCAGTATTGGCCTACAGAACCCAATGTTGATCGAATTAGTTCTGATCGCGATTACCGAATCAATTTCTTTTCAGGATGAGATCAGTAGATGATGTTAATACAAATAATCCTATTATAACCCTCGGGTTATCAGTAAGCTAGTCTCGGTTTGTGAGAAATTTTCGTTAGTTCTCCGAATTGTTTTTTTCATAATTTCTAATCCGGAACTCTGATTTTTATGTTCTGAGATGCGTTGGAAAGCTAACAAAAATGTCTACACATTTGAGTTGGTTTTGAACCTTGTTTCTAGTTGTATTCTGAAATGTACTTCTACCTTACCCTATGTGGTTGTAGGCCATAACTTCAATTGAGGTTTGGGAAGTTGAAAGAGCACTTCCACTCATTAAGATTAGATACCTAGACACCGATTTAGAATGATAACCATTATAGTTTTCAAGAGATTTATTTCTAGGAAATGGTCATTAGTATCTATAACCCTCAGCAGTCAGTGGAGTTTTCAAAAGCCAGCGATAGTGAGGCATTCCACCATTATGCTACAAGAATAAAACTTTCAATTACTTAAAGTATTGGAAGTGGTGTTGGTCTATAGGAAGACTGAATCAATTGAGTGTTAAATGCCTTACTCATAGTTAGGCAAGACATGTTCTGAAAAGTCGTTTGACTTATAGGTTCTGAAAAGTCGTACACCCGTGTGAGATCATCCGGATTTTGGGATTGAGTTTTAAAGAATGAGTCATGAGCTTTGAAGGTACACCTAGTTAGTATTTCGGGTTAGCGAAGAAAGCATCTCCTATGGGTATGTAAAATAAAAAAATTATTTTAAATTCAAATATTTCCAAGAAAAATTTTCCACAAACTTTACCCATTTGTGAGTCAGTCATGAACACAATCGTGACAAAGTCTAACCCAAAGTACTACTGGTGTCTCTAATAAAAACTGAAAGGTGATGTTCCCAAGTTTACTACAAGTTGGGGAGCTTCTGTGTTACTTTTTAAAAAGAAAGACGAGAGCATGAGGTTGTGTATAGATTACCGGTAGTTGAGCAAAGTTATTATTAGGAATAGTACCCTATGCCAATAATCTATGATTTGGTTGTTTAGCTTCGATGTGCAACAATGTTTTCAAAGATTGGTCTAAGATCGGTTATTGTCAGATAAAGGTTAGGGCTTTAGATATTCTGAAGACAACTTTCCATACTAGATATGGACATTACGAGTTTGTAGTGATGCTCTTAGGTCTAACTAATGCTCCAGAGGTATTCATGGATTACATGAATCGAGTCTATCCACCCGTACTTAGATTAGTAGCTGTGGTTTTCACTAACGACATCTTGGGGTGCACTAAGACCAGTGTGGATCATGATTAGCATCTCCGCATCGTTCTAAATGTACTCTGAGAGAATAAGTGATGGGCTAAACCTTCGAAGTGTTCATTTTGAATGTCTGTAGTGAAGTTTTTGGGACTTGTGAGATCCCAGTCAGGAGTGGCAGTAAATCCTAGCAAAGTTGAAGTTGTGTTGAATTGGGAACTGGTTTTTATCGTAGATTTATTCGAGGATTCTCACAATTAGTTCTTCCACTGACTCGGTTAACTCGTGAACGTCAGCCGTTTGATTAGGATTCTGATTGTGAAGGATGTTTTCTAGAATTGGAAATAGCTTTGAGCCAGCAAAAAGGATTATGCTAACAAAAGAAGTAGACAACATCGTGGGTGAAAATACTCAGTCCTGACCATCCACACCAATGTTTTAAAACTCAGATCGGTGACCGACTCCGTGAAGGTACCGGGTCACTGGGTCAAGAGTCGGATCGAATGGTCGACAGTTAAACCGCATGACCATTAACTCGGTCTTGATTAAAAAAAATTTAAAAACTTAATTTACTAAAATTAAGCTCACGAAATTTTTTATGTAAAACTTAATTTACTAAGATTAAGCTCACGAAAAATTATACTTTGATGTATAAATTTCATAGATGTAAACTACCATATATATATATATATAAGGAAGATATATATAAATATATGATTTATTTATACTTTGACTAAAAATAGCAAATTATCAATGCATCTAAAAGCATCCACGTTCTTTCATAATCTACATGTTATATACTCTTTTTTGTAACAATTATAACAAACTTCAGATAGTCGAGTGGTAAGGGTGCAGCGCCAATGCATTGTCACGGGTTCAATCCCCTCTGTTTACAGTTTTGGTTTTTAATAAAATTATTAAATCTCGCGGTCCACGTGGAATGCCACATATTTATCCCAAGATGTAGAATTATTTGATTGGTTTGAGGTGTAATCCTAGATGTACAAATTCTTGTTTTATATTACTTATGATATTGCATAAAATATTGCTTTAAATATGTTTTTTCAAACATACTTGTCGCTTTTAGCCTTTTTACATATACCAATGAGATCAATAAATTTTATCATTTTTGATACAATTATTTCTCTTTTACCTATAATACCTGTGATTATTTATCATCTCATTTTATCTATTTCCCTCACTACAATAAATACTTAAGGGCATTATTGACAAAACCATTATAAATGGTGCATTGAACTTTTAAAAATTACAAGTAAACTAGTATCCTGACCCGTGCGATGCACGAAAAAATTGATGTATGAAAATGTCAATTTTTTATATTATTAAGTTATTTTAATAATATGGATAGTTAGTTAATAGAAAATAATAAAAATAAAAATAATAATAATAATAATAATGATAATGATAATGATAAAAATGATAATAATAGTAATAAACATATCAAGAAAATTGAACAAACTCAGTGAAATGAAAAATAGTTGCTCACAACCAAGACCGGTGAAATGAAAGAAAAAACGATAAAATCATAGAACTATTTTTTTGGGGGATTTTATTTAAAACATAGGAAAATAGTAAAATTAATTATTAGATTTAAAAAATATAAAAGTTAGCCTTACTTTGATATTTGAATATTAAAAAGTATAAAACTAAAAACAAAAATATAAAAATTAGCATAATTTAATATTCTTAATTGTCTTAGAAGGGTAGCTCACTTGGTTGAGTGAAAGGGACATCTTTGGTGGAAAAATGTTGGCGTACGGGGTTCGAACCCCACTCCCCCCTCCCCTCTAACAACTAACACACTAATTACTACCACTTTGCCTATCTAAAAAAAATCTTAATTAAAACATATAAAAAAGACTAAAAAATCAATTACATATAATATATATGTATACCTATAGTTAGAATATTTATGTGATATATTCTGGGCGGAGGATTTGGTCTTTTGTCCCCATCCCAAATTGACCATAGGAAAAATTTCTCCCAGGTCTCTGTCCCCATGCAGAAAAATTCTCTGCCCGCGGGGCCTCTAGTGGGAACGTGCTCGCAAGGATCCCCACTAACAGGTAGAAACTTTCACCCCTATTTATTCTTACATTTTTTCATTATTTAAGTGGAATTTCTTGTTTCATTGAAAAGAAAGATGGATAATTTCAGATGAAACTGAAACAAAAAACTCGAAAAATGAATAAAATATCATTTAAATATAGTCACCAACATTCCTACTTATGTTTGTCAAAAAAAACATTCCTATAGATGATTTTGTCAAAAAAAAAAACATTCCTACTTATAATTGTATCCCATTGGTGTATTATAACTCAAATAATGATGTTGATGCCTTGATGGTAGAGATTTTTGGGACACCATCTTAGTGTTATTTTTTATTTTATTTTTGTTACCATGTTTTTGGTGCGCAATTTCCACCGACTTTGCCGATGACTAATTTACACCGCGGGGAACCGCGCTGGCCACGAATACCGGCTTTGCCGTCCCGTGTGGTTTTCCCCTCCCAACAGATTTTTTGCCACACCCAAGATTCGACCTCGATACCTTGGGGTGGGATCCAAGTCCAGTTACCACTTGGACCAACCCTTGTTGGTATAACACCATGTTAATGTTATGGAATAAATTGTGATTAGAAATTATTAGGAAATAGGAATATCATTGACTTTTTATATGAGTTGCATTTATTTTAGAGAAAAATAATTATATAAAATGGTAATTTAAGGTATATATCCCCTTAAAAATGAGGATTCATCGGTGAGTAGATCAAGGATCTACAAAATAAATTCATATTAATAGCATAGAAAAAAGGGTTAACATGCAATTTTGTTTTATATTATAGTTGAGTAATAACAAGTTTCAAAATATATATTATGTTCTAGAGATTCAATCTTTGGTTTTTTCA
The DNA here is from genome assembly GCA_020916435.1 of Oxytropis ochrocephala. NCBI lineage: Eukaryota > Viridiplantae > Streptophyta > Magnoliopsida > Fabales > Fabaceae > Oxytropis > Oxytropis ochrocephala. The sequence goes on from CM037090.1 coordinate 66,535,624, forward strand.
TCCCAAATGATTCTCTAATAGACTCATTGGGCAATCATTGCGCTTAAAATACAGAGAAATTAGGAAAAGTGTCATCCCACAATTAAGACATGCATTTGTATATGGGAAGAAGACAAACTATCATATAGAATTGGGCTAGAAGTGTAGGATTACATTTTACTTCGATATAAACAAATAAGAATTGGGCTATTAGTTGTGATTTAAACATTTTAGTTTGAACATTTCTATGTGCAAAAAAAAATCAAACACACAAGATTTAGGGGCTAACTATAGCATCAAATTTGAAATTTGTATTTCTCCCACTAAGAATTTTACGTGATTGACTACTAACTATTAGCCTCAATGAACTTCAATGGTAGCTTTGATTTTTTGATATAATTTTAGTTAGATTTTTTTAGGATTACTTTTTTTATGAGAAGATTATTTCACTATATGGAATTTACAGTTGTAGTAAATAAAAGGGAATGAAAATAATTTTGAATTTTATATAATATAGTTAAAAAACTAAACATATTTTGTTTTGTGTTTTTTTTGGCAAAAAGTAAACATGTTTTGCTACAAACCCAAATTCTATAATTCATCTCCAAAAGCATCAAAACCTACTTTTCATCATCAGAATATGTAGCCTACTTTTTACTTAAATGGTCTGTTATTACTTTTTAATTAAATAAAATATTTCGTTTTATTTTAACTTAATGAAACCGAATAAAAATTTTTTGAAACAATTAAAAGCATTTCACTAAATTAAATACATAGTCACTTAAATGCATACAATAAATTAGTTATTTTGAAATGTATGCATCTAATTTTAATTCAACAAAATTTGTAGAAAACAAATTAGTAAGCAATCATTAAAATTTATTAAAATTATTGACAAAAATAATTCATAGTTTAATTAAATATTTAGTTAATGTATGGATACAGTAAATTTATTTTTTATAATTTCGGTTGGAAAAATTTGCATACAGTGAAATTTAATTATTCCACCCATTTTATTTTTTTAAATCAAATAATCAAATGAAACGGTCAATTAATTTTAATTGAATGAAATCGTTAATTAATTTATGTAACTGTTTTATGTATTTGAGGATTGCAACTTATATTATTTATGTAAATTGTTTGTTTTGTTTTATAAATGAAATAATGGAATAAAATGGTTAATTAATTTTAATTGAATGAAATCGTTAATTAATTTATATAACTGTTTTATGTCTTTCAAGATATGTAGCTTATCTTTTTTTATTTAAATGGTTTGTTATTAATTTTATTTGAATAAATTAATCATTTTATTTTAATTAAACTGTTAATTAATTTCTCAAACCGTTAAAATCATTGTACTAGCTATATGTAACTTTTCCTTTTTTTTCTTAATTTCATAATGGCTTAGATACTTTTAAGATGCAACAGAGAAAAAGAAGTTAATGTCCATTGTCAAGGAATCCAAATTTCTATGTGATTGCAATTTTCTTTTTCTTTTATTTTATAAATAAAACAAGAATATTTAGTAGAAATGACGGAAGAGCGAACTTTAGTAGAGAGGAGAAAACCTTCTGAAGAAACAATATGCTGGAGCGCTCCAAAATTGGGGGTAAAAGGAAAAGGGGATGACAAAGAAAAAATTGGCTTAAAAGAAACTATTACATAGAAATACTTTGTTCTAAAATAGGGGATTCACATCATCACCTCCAGAATCATGTCATTTTTGGTTCTTGTCCAGCCACTTCTAGTTAACCATCTGAAACAAACAAAATGAAGATTATAGTGAGCAGATACCCTAAAAATTATGAGGCAAATACCCTGAATAAAAATTCAAATGAAAATTGATTTCTGTATTAAAATATTCAAATAGAAGTTACCTCTCCTTATTGAACCAAACCGAAACACACCCTGTGATTATCACAAGAAAACAACATTATGATCTACAACATTAGTAGTTATCTCTCCTTGTTGAACCAAACCAAAACTTGGAGATCAATCCAAGATGTATTTTCTGAGATTGGTATTTTGTGAATTAGTGAACAACAAAATTTAACGAAAATGGCTTAATATTTCAATTGCACAATTGGGTTTTTATTGTATTTGATGAGTATGAGTATATGCAAATTAATTTTCTGTTTATTTTTTCACTATTAGTTTTCCATTTAATGTCCAGCATAGGTTACACAATATCTAATAGGAGGAAGGAGTGGTGTGTCATAGAAGTTGAAGGAGTGGTGTGTCATAGAAGTTGAGTCAATAGAACATTATTAATTGTGAAATGGCTAATGAGATGACACGTGACAAAAAATTGAATGAGTTTATTTGTAATTGTTAATAGTATAGATTAAAATTTCATGAAGCACATAAAAAAATAATATTATTGCAATTTTCTTATAAAATAAATACCATTGATAGTGATAGCAAGACCAAAAAGAATTAAACAAACTAGCAGTCTTAAAGTTGCCGTCAAATATTGAAAGAAAATTGTTCAAACTCAAAAAGAGAGACTTTGCCAACAACCTATTGATGATGGATGAAGTTATGACAAACACAAATTCAACAAATCAAACTCTATTATGGATGAAAGGCAGAATGTTGAGTGGTACCTTGAATGGTCTAAACAAACCATTTGATCAGAGTAATAAGCAAAAGATTAATGTGAAAAAATAGTTAATTAAACAAAAAGTACTGTTCCGGGGCGTATCAGCAAAACCAGTAGGTGCAAAGAGCATATGGGCCGTCGGCCCACGCAAGCGTAACCGGCCCAAGCACGCTGCTTGGAGCGCAAACTTCGCAACCGGCCGAAATCTTCGCTAACGGTCGGGACTCTACAGTATATATATGTCATTCGCACATGGCATCAGGTACGTTCTCTTACCTTGTGTTATCTGCCCGAGCGACCCCTTACTTGATCGTCGGAGTGTCTTTGCAGGTAACACCCGAGGTGCTCAGCGTGAAGCCAAGACCGGTCCTTCCTCCTAAGCATTGACCGGCCTACACAAAGGACAACAACTTCAACACTTCATTGGTCAAGGTACGATCAATTGGCGACCACAGTGGGAGGCCCGAGCGCTATCCTACTCCATTCATGGCTCCACGCGACCGGCCCCAGACGCGGGCCTCGTCTCGACTCAACCTCCTCCGGCAACATCCTCAACAGCCAGACCCGAGGGCGAGCTGCTATAATCCACGAATCTCAAGGAAATCCGCGACAAGAGCCTTCATGGCATAACGATCGCGACCGGGCCCCGCAGCAGATTCACCGGCGTTGCTCTCACGATCTACATCGCCCGAACCGATCGGCCGTCTGATTCGCCAGGAACCATTGCCGAACACGCCACTCGTGCCGCTTTTGCGATCCCGCAGCAAGAACCAAGTCATCGCGACAGAGATGAGCCGATCTCTCGCTATGAAAGAGGGTCGATCCCGACCGCCACGCGTGCGGAAGGCGGAGAACCCTCATTTCGCCGATCGGCGCGTATGCACCGATCACCTCCTGAGGAGCCTCTCGCCGGAGAGCACCACCCACCGGCCTCCCAGACGAAGAAGCGTGGCACGTGGTCGCCCCAAGTAGGAACGCTGCAATCGCTGCTCACTCTCTTATGAAGAATACGAGGATTCCACTTACCGCCTTGACACCGGCCGCCGCTTACAAGATACTCCTCTAATGAGTCGCGTCTCACGTTCACGCGTCCGAGAAGCGCATCCTAGGATTCCCGTGAAGAATTGGAAGACTATCGGGATGGAAGAATCAGGGACGTCTCGCAACGGCCAAGGAGAGGTCAAAGCGAGCGACCTAGAAGGCCTCCTCAACTTCTGCCACTTGGCCCATCTGGAGGAATCTATGGTATGACAAGCAATTATTGTAGTTACAGAGAGTTGGATGGCCGAGCATTGGAATGGTGGGAATCCCTTCGGCCCAATACCATCTCCTCATGGCAAGACCTGATCAGAATCTTCTTGTCTCACTACACTGCCAACCGCTGCCAATATCGATATGAAGAACACTTGGACACGATTGTTCAAGGGGATAATGAGACACTGAGACAGTACATCGACCGGTTCAATACTGAGGCCGAGTCTATTCGTGACTTGTCAGACAAAGACAAGTTGAAATATCTAAAGCGTGGTATTCGACCGGACCACATGTTCGTAGAAGAGTTCACATTGAACCATTACCAAGACCTCAGCTTCTTCCTAACAAGGGCAAACGTTCATATGGCGTATGAAGAAACTTTAGCTGCAAGAAAGGCCGCCCGTGCGCGACCTAAAGAAGAGCAAGATAGACCGGCTAAAGGTCGGGAAGGTCGCGGAGACAACCGGCCTGATTTCAGAGACAAGAAGTTTGATCATCGTACTCGTCTCAACACCTCCATTGCACAAATCTACAGTGAGTGCCAAAACAATAAGTTTGTGGGTGTAAAGCGGCCCGATCCGCTCGTGCTCAAGAAGGGGGCCCGGCCGACGAAAAGATACTGTCGTTACCACAAGAGCAAGGGGCACGATACCAACGACTGCATGGCCCTCAAAGACGACATTGAGGAACTTATTCAGAAAGGGAAGTTGGGCAAGTACGTGAGGTCTGATGAAAGCGAACGACCTCAAGAGAAGTCAAAGGAGACTGATCAAGATAGAGGAAAGGGTGCTCTGACCATAGCGAGCGCCCAAGACAAAGACCGATCTGAAGATCGTGACACTCGGCAATCCAAAGGCCGTAATGTTGCGATGGTAATTCATGGGGGAAACCCGTTGGATCGTAAGGAGTCCAACAAAGCTATGAAAAGAAAGTGGGACGACCGGTCTCGAATAGGCCACCCATCTCTTTTGGGGATGAAGACCTGCTCGATGGCAGGCCAAACAGTTATGTTCCATTGGTGGTCAGAGCAGTCATGGCCAACACAGAGGTTCAAAGAATTCTGGTCGACCAAGGTAGCTCGGCCGATATCATGTTCGAAGAATTGATTGATAAGTTAAAAGTGGATCGGAGCGAGATAATTCCCCAGGCTGAGCCTACTCCACTAACGGGCTTCAATGGGGCGATCACCTACCCATTGGGAACGATTGAACTCTTGGTCACATTTGGTGACGATACTGAAGAGAGCACTTTATGCCAGACGGTCCGGACGACATTCCTCGTACTCCCCATCAAATCATGCTATCGCTGTATCATTGGAAGGCCGACCTTGGGCAAGCTAGAGGCCGGGCATCGACTTCGGTGCATCCGAAAATGAAATTTACAAGAGAGACGACCGGTAGTTATTCCCGCGGCCGACTAGAGGCGGCAAGAAGAAGCCACTTCCTATATCGGAAATTTGTGACAAGGTGGATCGTGGCCCAAATTTTCAAAGCACCAAAGCTGAAGGCCACCAAGTGAATCTCGCGATCCGACGCCGTTACGATCCGTGATAGCGACCCGCAGGATAACGACGATGATTTGGCCCAAGAGCTTAAAAACAAAGTTGAAAAGGCCGTAACCTCGCTGGGAGTTGGTAGATGTGCAGTTGGGCGACGACCCAGCTAAAACAGTAAAGCTCGGTAGCGACCTACCTAAGCAGGTAAAGCAAGACCTTATGCAATGTTTGAAAGATTATGCTGACCTGTTCGCTTGGCAGGCATCAGATATGCCCGGTATTCCCATTGAAATCGCTTGCCACCAACTCTCGGTTGATGAAGGGGCTAGACCGGTCGTGCAAAGAAGACGAACTCAGAGTGAGGAAAAATCTCAAGCCGCTGCAAAGGCCGTTGAGGACCTCCTGAAGGCTAACTTCATCGAAGAGATTAAGTACACGACCTGGCGGGAAGAATGATTAAATGGGCGATAGAACTCAGCGAATTTGGGATTAAGTTTGAATCCAGATCGGCCGCCAAAGCCCAAGTATTGGCCGACTTTATAGCTGAAATGACTCCAATACCAGAAGATCGACCCGCAACGACCTGGACTCTACACGTAGATGGGTCGTCCAATAGCAAAGGCAGCGGAGCCGGCCTAATTTTAGAAAATTCAGAAGGCCTTGCCGTCGAAGTCTCATTAACTTTCGCTTTCCACACGTCAAACAACCAAGCCGAGTATGAGGCGCGCATAAGCGACCGCAGCCGCCCGAGATTTCAATGTGGATCGTGTGGAATTGCATTCGATTCCCTACTAGTGGTTTCTCAAATCAAGGAATTGTATGATGCCAAGGACGATGTCCTCAAAAGCTATCCGCCGAGTGAGGAGCTTCTCGCCAGCTCGACCGAGCCAAGTGATGCATGTGCCTCGGACCGAAAATGTTCGGCGCGCACATTCTGTCAAAACTTGCAAGTACCAAGACCCCGAAATCACGTAAGTTTGATTCAGAGACTCTAAATCGCCAAGTGTGTCAACCAAGCCAAGCCGGTCGTTGGCGTTCTTTGCGTCAACACGATTCGTGATTAGATCGCCCCATTCTCGCGGTACATCGTTGAAGGAGAAGAGCCGAGCGACCAAAAGCAAAGCGAGATTGGTCGGCTCGAGGCGACCAAGTACTCGTAATAGAAGGAAATTATACGTAAGAGGATTCTCATCTTCGTTGCTAAGATGCCTTTCGCCGGTCGGCCCACCATGTGTTGAGGACATCCATGAGGTGTTTGCGGAAGCCATCGTGGCGCTCGCTCCATCTCAAAGAAAGCTCTCGTGGCCGGGTTATTATTGGCCGACCATGGATGAAGATGCTAAGAAGCTTGTTCGTAAATGCAAAAATGTCAAGCGCATGCCGCGCCCATGTTGCTCCTTCGTCGAGTTGCAAAGTCTTGTCTCACCTTGGCCGTCACCTGGTGGGGCATGGATCTGCTAGGCCCGCTTCACACCGCTCCTGTGCAGCCTCAAGTTCTTGATCGTGGCGCTTGACTATTTCACAAAGTGGATTGAGGCCGAGCCTCTTGCAACCATCACATCGGCCAAAGTGAGCAAATTTTTCTTGGCGGTGTGTATTGGCCCGCTTTTGGTGTTCCACAAAGAATCGATAATGCATAATGGCACCCAGTTCGCAGACAAGAAGTTCAGAGAAATGTTGGCCGACTTGGGAGTGAAATAGCGTTTACCTCGGCCAAACATCCACGCACAAACGGCTTAAACTCAAGCGCTAATGTGGTTATCTCGCGTGGTTTGAAACGAAGACTCGACGCAAAAAAGAATCGGGTCGAGGAGCGGCACCGTTCTTTGGGCATACAGACGACCCCATTCATCGACGGCGGGAGTCGCCGCGGACTTGTGTGTATGGAATCGATGCTTTGATATCCATAGAGATGGGCGAGCTAAATTGGAGAACTTTGAACCCCTTCAACGGCCGACAACGCATCGAGCCATACGAGAAGAGTTGGACCTCATTGAAGAATTGCGTACTAAGCATCATTAAGAGAACAACCGATCAAGCGTAAGGTCGCAGCCGTGTACAACACCCGTGTTCAAAAGAGGGATTTCACGGTCGATCGGCTCGCCCCGAGACGTGCGTACGCCGGAAACAAGAATGCACGCTGGCGGGAAGTTAGCACCAAATTGGGAAGGCCCGTGATCGGGTCATTAAGAAGACCGGCAAGGGGGCATACGAGCTGGAAACCATGGAAGGGGCGACTATCCCCAGAACATGGAACGCAGAAAAACTTAGAAAATATTACGTCCAAATGTAATGAACGACCGATTTATTAATGAAAGACAGGCAGGCACTCTTTTTCCCACTGGGTTTTTTACAGAGGCCTGACCTTTGAAAATTGCTGTTATTTACTTTCTCGCAAAGAATGTATGCCCGGCCGCCAATTATGCTCACGCAAAGAGCGCCAAGAATTGTCAAACATAAGTGGGTCGTCGAAACGATCCACCTCGAGCGCCATCGAAATGGCCCAAGGGTTAAGCATTAACCCACCAGAATAGGCCGTCGAAACGACCTAAATCGAGTGTCGTCGAAATGGCCCAAGGGTTAAGCATTAACCCACCAGAATAGGCCGTCGAAACGACCTAAATCGAGTGCCGTCGAAATGGCCCAAGGGTTAAGCATTAACCCACTGCAATAGGCCGTCGAAACGACCTCTAAATCGAGTGCCATCGAAATGGCCCAAGGGTTAAGCATTAACCCACTGTATCAGGCCGTCGAACGACCTAAATCGAGTGCCGCCGAAATGGCCCAAGCAAAGGTCGCCGAACCACCAAAATACCACCGAGTGGGCATTCTTTGTTGATTGGGTTAGAAACACCCCACACCTAAAATGCCGCCGAGCGGTCCATACGCGCCAAGGCGAGCGTTTGTAAATTTGGAGAAATAAAAGAACATAAATCCAAGCAAACATTAATTAAACAAGAAATTGTCATTACAAATCGAGGACGCCTTGGCCGGCCGAGCGCCTAATTGTTAAAACCGCACGAAGCGGTGAATATTGTTGTGCCCGGCGGCAAGTTAAACTATTACGTAAATTTCTCCGCTCGCAGCGCGCTTCAAAAGAGGATCGAGCTAGGGGCGAACGACATTGCCCCCGATCGCCAAGTTCCTCGCCGCACGATCTTGCGCTTCGACATAGTGGTCGCTTTATCGTTTTCATCGGTTGATGTTCAAATCGAGTTCAAAGACCACGCACTCCACCTAGAGCATTGAATAACCGCCGATCGCCGCACCCTTAGCCATCTCGCTACCTTCCGAACTTGCGCCTCCAGCTCGGCCCTCTGGGTCTCCCATTCGGCATTTTCTTTCTCCACAACTTCGAGGTCGATCTTCAAATTTGTAACTTGAGCTTGGAGTTCCTTGTTCCTCTTCGACAGCTTGGCCCTGGCTGCCTTCTACCGCTGCATAGCGTCCCTTCTTGACTTAGCTAATTTTTCCAGCTTTTGCTGCGCCTCCGCCAAGGCCTTATCCTTCTCAGCCCGAGCTGCTGTAAACAAAGATAGTCAAAGTTGGTGAGTCGGTCGAATGTTAACAAAAGCACGACGAGTTAAAAGGACGGGTTAAAAGAATAAAATACCTTCAGCTTCGTCCGCCAGCTCTTGAATGATTTTATCCATCCCCATGCAAAGGGAAGCACAAACCTGCATGGGTTTTTTCTTGAACCGCTCGAAGTCGGCCAGCCCTAAACCCTCGAGCGAGAGAATAGGAATGTCATCCTTAGCAAGATCCAGGTCCCGATTATCAAACTTGGCCCGCTTGGCAGAACGATCATCGTTGTGAGGAGGCGACCGGGCCTTGGAAACAGGCTTCTTCCCTTGGCTTTTGGGGGTTGGAGGCACCTTCGACGTCCCCTTGAGATCGACCACGTTCCGTGGCGGCGGCCGGGGGGCGCTGTTCTTAGAAGGATTCAGAACTTTCTCGAGCTCGGCCCGCCTTACCACCATTCTCCCCGCAAAAAGAGATAATTCAAGGGTTAGATAAAGCGAGCAATACTCGAAATTAAAAGATAAAGTCCAAAGGCGAACCAATCTCGGCCAAGAGCTCGACCCACGAGCAGACAAAAAGGGACGACAAGGCAGTCGCCTTTAGGATCTGGGGCATCATGCCCGCCAAAGTCTTGATCATCTCCGTGAGACTCCAAGTCGGCCGCACCCAAATCCTTAACAGAATAAATATAGTCGCCGCCGCTCAAGAAGTGAGCTTCATTCCACATGATTGGGAAGAAAGGGGGACCGAGCATCCCGCCGGGCCGATCTCGTAAATAGCCATGCCGGCCTCCTTAGTTGGGACAACCCATAAATATTGGCTTTTCCAGCCGCACTCCAACGACTCTTGAGTACGCTTTAAAGTACTCTGCGGCCTTTGGGTCTTCGAGTCTTGAAGGAGACCGCTCCCTCTTTTCCTTATTGGCTTTCTCTCACCACTTCACCAAAAATAGTGAAAATAATTGGACCGACACCGCCGCCAAGCATAGTCGTAAGCACTTCGAAAGTTTTCAAAACGCCCACGCTTGGATGGAGTTGAGAAGGCGACCCCAATATAGCGGAGAACGCCGCACTTTAAAACTCGGTGAAGGGTGGGGTGATGTTCATCCGCTCGAACACGATCCGATGCATCGTGAACTTCGATTGTCGAGTAGGTTGCGATGTCTTCTCCGCCTTTCATGCCTCTTACCCTCCAAATTTCTGCATTTCTCGAAGTGAAGTCGCGGCTCGCAGCAGGCCCAATGACCGACCGTGATAATACTCCTATTAGAACGAAGAGTTTCGACACCCAAGACATGTCGACGGTCCCGGCTATATCGTGCGAGAACATCTTCTACTCCTTCGCTCGACCCTCCTTCATTGTTCACCCCGCCGGAGGAACTCGCCACAGTCGAACCACAACCTCCTCGTGAGCTTCTTCGGCTCGGTCTTCCTCGACCTCGACCATCTCTTCATCCTCGGCGGAACGGCACTGCACCTCATCATCCTCTATGGCCACCTCTTCATCTCCACCGCGCGCGCAGGAATGGCATTTTCGGTGGCGGAGCACTATTCGACCGAGCGTAGAATGGGCGGACTTGAGTCGAGCTCCCGAATCTAATCGACCCGCTGCCGGAAGAGTCCGGAAGAACTCGCGCTCGAGCTCGAGCCACTCAAGAATCGAGCTTCGCCGCCCAAGACGACTTAGAGTTCTCCTCGTGGGAAGTAGCCTCGGACGCCTCGACATGTGTTCAAGAAGAGAATGTGAAGACTTTCCGGGGATGCGAGCAATTGCTTTCAACCGTGGCATGTAACACCCGTGATAAGGGGATCGGGTCGCCTGGCCGAGCAAAGCTTCCGTGAGAGGGGCGACTTGGTCGCCCCTGCACTGCACCCCTATCACGGCGTAGAGTTGTGCATTCGAAAGAAAATTTTGCAGAAATTAAAATATCTGAGAAAAGTATCGGCCCGTACCTTAAAAAAGTTGGATCGGTCGCGAAAGCAAAGACGAGTGAACGATAGTTGCGTATGCAGACGGCGGCAGACATAGTCGATACAGCAGAGCAATTCATGAAAGTGTAAGGAATAGTCCCCGCCGGCGGGTATTTATAGCACAGCCCAAGGCGCGAGAGGAACCGGAGACGAACGCCACAACGCTTTCACCTTCTCCTTAAAAGTTGTCATTAAACAACCTCGGGAACACCAAACGTCATGTCATAAATATCAGCGAAAGCCAACCGTCGCGTCAGCACGGCCGGCGGTTGACGAGCGGTCGAAACCGCCCAATCAAGAGAGCGAACGCCGCGACCGCTTTCATCATCTAGAATTTCAAAAGCACCACGGCAATGATTCAAGCTCGGCCCGCCTCGCGACCTAGGCTTGGGGCAAGCTGCTCCGGGCGTGACAAGAAAACCGGTAGGGTGCAAAGAGCATATGGGCCGCCGCCCACGCAAGCGCAACCGCCCAAGCACGCTTGCTGGAGCGCAAACTTCGCAAACCCGGCCGAAATCTTCGCTAACGGTCGGGACTCTACAGTATATATATGTCATTCGCACATGGCATCAGGTACGTTCTCTTACCTTGTGTTATCTGCCCGAGCGACCCCTTACTTGATCGTCGGAGTGTCTTTGCAGGTAACACCCGAGGTGCTCAGCATGAAGCCAAGACCGGTCCTTCCTCCTAAGCAACGACCGGCCTACACAAAGGACAACAACTTCAACACTTCATTGGTCAAGGTACGATCAAGTACATTAATTTATGTTCACATGACTAAAAAATGTGCAACAAAAAGAGCATGAGCCACTTACCAACATCTTCAATGGAAGATCAATAATGAAATTCAAACAAACCCAATGGAAAGTGGAGACCTTTTAGGGATGATTGGTGGAGTAGTATTTAAATAAGTTTATTAATTCTTTAAAAGAGAGAAAAAAAGAAGCAAAAAATATTTAAATAAGGATTGGACTTATATAGAGAATTGGAATGTCTATATAATTGAAAATGGATTGAAACGTAAATTGCATTTATCAATAGACTTAATTTTTTCTTGAGGAGATGAAATTTACCCGCAAAATCCATTGAGTGTGTTAATCTAATTGTATGGTAAGTGATATTTGCAGGCTGAACATTATTAGTAATGAAACAAAAGCTTCACGTATAATTTTTTGATCAAAGCTTAACGTATAATTTAATTTGGGCGTTATAGCTGAAAATATAACTGTTCTCATTTTTTTATGAAGTGTGCTTTGTAAGTTTTACAATGGATCAAATGGATGGAGAGGATGAAAGGACCAAAATTGTAATTAATGAGAATTTGCTCATAAGCTGACATGTGGATAAAAATTAAATGAGTTTATTTGTAATTGTTAATAGTATAGATAGAAACAGTTTTTTTTTACTAAAGTGACAAGTAATAAATTAAGAACGGAGGGAGTAGCATTTTGTAATTGTTTTTTGGTAAACTAAACTATCATTCTTGACCATTGTGGAGACTTTGTGATTTTAATTTTGTTGTAAACTACTCTCTCAATATAATTAAGGTGGTGAGTGGTGACATAGAGATTAAGAAATATAATTAATAATTTTTTTTATTTTCCTAATATGCGTCTTTACTCTCTCTATATTGAGAAAAATCGTATTATAAGTTTATAACACTTTGAGGGTATAAGAGATTTTTTTTTTGTGTGTGTTTCATTGTTCTATGTTTCCCTTCATTCATGCTAAATCGGTAATTCCTCCCTCTGAATTTCTATCTCTTTCACCTATGTCAATAAACACTACAAAAAAAAGAGGATTAGCTAGGGAATTAGCGAGGGAAAATTTGTCCCTCGCAAAAACAGATATTTGTGACGGAATTAGCTAAGAAATATGAACCCTCGTTAAATGTGACCATTAGCGAGAGAATTAGCGGCGGAAATTCAAGTCCCTTGCTAATATCTGAACGATGCAGCCGATTTGATCATTGCGGTGTCGATCTCGATCAAGCTAGAGAGAGACAGTTAGCGACGGAACTTCAAGTCCCTCGCTAATGGCCAATTGCTTTTTGGCAGTAAACCCATTCTTTCGCTCTTTTCTCACCCTTCTCTCATTCTTTCACTCTTAACCCTCTTCTCTCATTTCTACCACCACACCACTCACTCTTCTTTCTCACTCACAACACCCTCACTCTTCTCTCCTCTTTTCTTCACAAATTTCTTACCCACACAACCACCACCACCACCACCACCATCACCACCACACAACTACCACCACCACTCCTCTCCTCTTCCCCTACTCTCTCTCACCTACAAATCCAAACCCACCACCACACAACCACCACCACCACCACGCCACCACCACACCACCACCACTCTCACTCCTTTCTCTCTCCTTGGAAAGCTTGGTGATGATGATGATGATAATAATAATAATAATAATAATAATAATAATTTAAATCATTTCGTACCAGTTTACCACCATTCAGGTTTGGAAAGCATGTCTGTCAAACTTAGCAAGGGAATTAGCGACGGAATGGTCTCTAGCTAATTAGCGACTGGTCACACACATTTCCCTCACTATGGCAATTAGCAAGGAGGGTATTAGCGACTGAACCAGTCCCTCGCAAATTGTCGTTAGCGACGGAAATGGGTCTATCAGCGACGAAAAATTCCCTTACTAATCCCAATTTTTTTGTAGTGAAAGAGCACTGATATTTAGTACGGAAGATTCCGTACGAAATGTCAGAATTGGACACGCGTCAGACTTTTGTATAAAGATACCAAGTGTGATTCTGCACTTTGAAACCCAACAGAGGTGGGTCCCTGCGTAATACATGTTTTCAGACGTTTCGTAAAAGATCTATTCACACCATCAATAAATCATCACTCATCGCTAGTTATTGTCTGTGCGTGCAGCGACAAAATTAGGGGAAACTATATATCTTGCTTTCTTTTTGTGATCCGTTAAGATTTGTAATTCCACTTTGTGTTTTTGACTTTTGTAATTCCACGCGGCCCAAATGCGCCTCAACGTAACCCGCTCGGTTCCCATTAGGCCGACGGTCAAGATCCACCCTCAAGATTCGACGGCTACGGTACGCCGGTTCACTCTATAAATAGAGGTCCACCCCTCTACCACGGGGGAGGCTCATTTGCTACTCCGCTCTCCTAGAGCTCTCTCTCTCCCTCTCTTTTTCTCTGCTTTCCCTGACCTCGACCACGCACTGACTTGAGTGTCGGAGTCTCTTTTGCAGGTACCACCCCCGCCGGCATCAACCTCGAACGAAGAGCAAACTCAGACGCCTCCACCTCGGCTTGAAGGTTCACCTCGAACAACCGATCTCCTACCGCAAGGTATTTCTCTCTCTCTATCATGAATTTTCCGCAAGATAAAATTGTTAAGTTAGTGTAATGCTTCGTAATATTCCTTCTTTTACGCTCTCTAAATGTTGATGCTGCATATGACATTTAAGAAACATTTTAGTTGTAAATTGAAGCAAGTCTTTTCTTGATCATATATACCAGTATATGCTTTCAAATTTTCAACCTCTTACTCTATTAAGATCACGAGTTTCGTTACTTAATCAACAGTTTTATGTCTGGATATCACTTCCTCAAGTAGTAAGTCGTGAACTATAATTTTCTCCTTGAAATTTGAATATTAATGGTTGCTTTTTGGTTTGTGTTGGTTTTTGTGAGTGAAATTATAAACAAGTGTTGGTGTTTATTGCCTGGATGCTGGTTCTTTCTGCAGTTATTGCCAGAATATATGACTCATGTGAAGAGGCTAATATCCGTACCTTACACAACGCTATAGAAAACATTTTTCAATTCAATTTTGTTCTGTGTTTGTTGTTTAAATAGGAGATTTGGATTTGAATTCCTGTTCAAGTTGAAAAAATAACAAGGTTTTTTTTGTTATTATCTTGATAATGATAAGCTTATGAGGAAATGGAACAAGGGTGATCCATGTTCAGCAAGCTGGACTAGAATTTACAATTACTCTAACTAATTTTTTCTAACTCTTTGTAAAGTGTTTAGCTTGGATATTTTGAAAGGGTGAGCAAAGGTTTGTGCCCTCCTATTCTTCAATACCGGATGACACCTTGATTTTGTGTAAGAATTCAAGAGAAAACGTGTGGTGTTTAAAAGCTATATTGAGAATTTTTGAAATGGTGTCCGAACTCAAGGTTAATTTCCATAAGAGTTGTTTAATATGAATTAATGTGGAAAGAGATAAATTAAGAGGTGCTTCACAGTTCTTATATTGTAAAGTGGGGGAGACTCTGTTTAATTTTCTTGGGATCTTGATAGGAGCCAACCCAAGGATGAGTTCGACTTGGAAGCCGATGGTGAAAAAGTTAAGAGATCGGTTATCTACGTGGAGGAGTAGGCAGTTGTCCATTGGCGGGAGAATTACCTTGATTAACTCGTTGTTAGCAAGTCTACTGTTGTAGACTTCTCATTTTATAAGGCGCCAAAGAAAGTACTCAAGGAGATGGTGCAAATACCAAGGAATTTCCTTTAGGGTGGTGGAGGTGATGACCGAAAAATGGCTTGGGTGAGCTGGAAAAAAGTATGTTTGCCAAAGGAGTGGGGTGGTTTAAACATTAGAAACATGGAGCTATTTAATGTTGCATTACTTGGAAAGTGGAAATGGAAATTGTTGTGTGATAATTCAGCAATGTGGGCCGGTTTAATTCAGTAACTACACTACAAAAAAATGTAAATAATGGCGGTTTTTATTGTTTATTAAGGCGGTTTTAACCGCCATTTTTTACATTGGTGGCGGTTCCTGAAAACACTGTAATTTCGAGTGCCACTAGATTAAAATGGTGTTCCCAAAGACCGCAGCAAATGCACTCACCACAATATACAATGAATAAAATGGCGCTTAAAAATTGTATAATGTGACAACTAAAAACTCATCACAATTTGTGATGTCTGAATGGCAATTTTAACTGCCACAATTTACAGTTCAACTTGCCACTAATGCATGGATTTTCTAAAAGAATGAATGGATTTTCTATTTAGAGGCTTTTAGAACCAATAAAGAATTGATTTTCTAAAAGCCTGCCACTGAAAGACAAGAGGACACCACCAATTACTTTTTTTTTTGACAAAAGCAAACTTACTTCATTTCATTGAGCAAAATAGTTTCAATACAGGATGGAATCAAATCAAATACATGGGAACGAGCATTACATCTTTCAGCCCTTGCAAGGGTATGAGCAACAAGATTTGCTTGTCTCCGAATAAAGCTAACCTGAAAGCTTAGACAATTAGAAAGTAACTTCTTACAACTGGTAACTAAGGCACCAAACTCATTATTAGGAATTGGGGAAGCTTTTAAACCATTCACAACTGGTAAACAATCCAGCTCTATGGTGACAAAATTCAGCCCCATCTCCCTAATCCAAAGTAAAGCATTCCAAAGACCAATTGCTTCGCCTCTCTTGTGGTGTTGGTGTACCATTGAAACACATAGTCTTGCCTCGCACAAAGCTGCCTGCAGAGGATCTAATACACATGCCAATACCATATTGATTCTCCGTAGTGAATAGTGTGCGCCTATATTACATTTGAGTCTTCCTTCTTGCGGTTTCTCCCACACAATCACCCTATGTTGTTTGATGCGCACACCGCACGCTTCTGGCAGTTAGCTTGTTGTCACGAACCCACCTCCATTCATGCGAAAAATCTAGCGCACTAGTCACGGCACCGCTCCATCGTATCGTGCTTCCATTCCACACTTTGTCATTCTCGACGCCTCATTGAACCCATAACATAGCCGCAAACTTGCGCATATTATCTTCACAAAAATTCGCATAATAGTGAACAAAAGCGAGCTAAAATCGCCAAGACCATATAGTCATCACCACGTGATAATTGTAACATCCTGCATCGCTTCTACAATCGCTGATCGCCTCTCACGAACCAACACGAGTCTTTTCAAAGATGCTTTGTCCTCACTTGCATGCTTTCCTAAAACTTCTTCGAGAAGGTCACCCATCCCACTACTACTCCAAGCCAAGCACGCTTAACTATGGAGTTCTTATGGGATGGGCTCCAAAAAAGAAGATGCATCTTGTTGGTATAGGTAGTCCAAATCAATTCTTTTAAGTCTTCCTTCAATCATCATAGTCTCATACCGCACACCTCGTGGATCCTCTCATTCCGGTGCGTATTCTGCTCATTCGTGCGCCCCCTTCGCTTTGAAGCCGCCAGAGCCGCTCTTTGCCATGCCACTTTTTGGGCACCGCAATCACTCCCGCCTCGCCACCCCGGATGTCACATGCCCACTGGGCTTTCCGCTTGGTTCGCCCCCAACCACACCGTCTTCGGGAGAGGTCTCACGCTCGATACCATTTGTAACATCCTGCATCGCTTACACAATCGCTGATCGCCCCACGAACCAACACGAGTCTTTTCAAAGATGCTTTGTCCTCACTTGCATGCTTTCCGAAAATCTTCTTCTGAAGGTCACCCATCCACTACTACTCCAAGCCAAGCACGCTTAACTATGGAGTTCTTATGGGATGGGCTCCTAAAAAGAAGATGAATCTTGTTGGTATAGGTAGTCCAAATCAATTCTTTTAAGCCTTCCTTCAATCAGATAAATCCCATACCGCACACCTCGTGATCCTCTCATTCCGGTGCGTATTCGGTTCATTCGTTTGCCCCTTCGCTTTGAAGCTGCCAGGAGCCGCTCTTTGCCATGCCACTTTTTTGGGCACCGGTGATCACTCCCCGCCCTCGTCAGCCCCGATTAACAAACCAACAAAATTAACAGTAATAAACAGCAACATAGTTATGATTTAAAACGAGTACCAAGACTCGAGGGTTAACAGACTCGACAACTTGGCCGGACGGACCGAACTGCTCTAATACCACTAATGTAACACCCCCTTCTACTTCTTATTATTTATTCAATAAAAATCAGAGTTTCTCAAAAACATTTTCCACGCACCTCAAAAAAATATACTATATCTAAGAAAACCTCATCAAGATATAATTAAAAATCCAAACGCATCTAGTGCGTAAACCGCATATCATAGTCACGTGGGATAAAACCCTAAAACTCGCTTTAATGTTTACAATAATCCAAAAATAGTTAATGTTGAATGGAAAATAAAATTGAGTTCAACACCATCAATACATAATTTAAATCGGTTTAGTCCATAACACAAGATAGCAATACTAAGACCCCAATCCCGGGTGTTACTAGATCGAGAGTGACTCAAACCCCAAAAGTCTAGATATCTTCACTTAGATTCACCTCGCATGTCGCCACGAGAGCAGCAAACATAAAAATGCTAGGGTGAGTCTCTTTACATAAATAATAACAAGTAAGATAAGCATCATATTCTAAAACATCTAGTAACAACAATCCATAGCAATTAAGCATTCACCATTCAATTAGAACATCAACAAGTGACAACAAGGATTAATTAAGCATCAATGAGAATCCAAGGGATGCATGATTGTATGCATGTGTGCAATATGCATGTGGATCCATAATCACCTCAAAACCCCCGGCTCGGGTAACCACTAAATGCTTGGCGGCCACCCACCAACCTGCTTTGGCCGAAGCCACTCACCAACTGGTAAACAATCCAGCTCTATGGTGACAAAATTCAGCCCCATCTCCCTAATCCAAAGTAAAGCATTCCAAAGACCAATTGCTTCTGCCTCTTGTGGTGTTGGTGTACCATTGAAACACATAGTCTTGCCTCGCATAAAGCCGCCGTAGAGGATCTAATACACATGCCAATACCATATTGATTCTCCGTAGTGAATAGTGTTGCGTCTATATTACATTTGAGTCTTCCTTCTTGCGGTTTCTCCCACACAATCACCCTATGTTGCTGATGCGCTGCTGCACAGTTGGCAGCAAGCTTGTTGTCACGAACCCAGCTCCATTCATGCAGAAAATCTAGCGCACTAGTCACGGCTGCTCCATCGGTATCGTGCTTCCATTCCACACTTTGTCATTCGGACGCCTCATTGAACCCATAACATAGCCGCAAACTTGCGCATATTATCTTCACAAAAATTCTGCATAATAGTGAACAAAAGCGAGCTAAAATTAGCAGCCATATAGTCATCACCTCGTGATAATTGTAACATCCTGCATCGCTTCTACAATCGTTGATCGCCTTCACGAACCAACACGAGTCTTTTCAAAGATGCTTTGTCTTCACTTGCATGCTTTCCGAAAACTTCCTGAAAGGTCACCCATCCCACTACTACTCCAAGCCAAGCACGCTTAACTATGGAGTTCTTATGGATGGGCTCCGGAAAGAAGATGCATCTTGTTGGTATAGGTAGTCCAAATCCATTCTTTTAAGCCTTCCTTCAATCATGCGATACCCCATACCGCATGCGACCTCGGGATCCTCTCTCATTCCGGTGCGTATTCGGTTCATTCGTGTGCCCCTTCGCTTTGAAGCTGCCAAGAGCCGCTCTTTGCCATGCCACTTCTTTGGGCACCGGCGATCACTCCCCGCCCTCGTCAGCCCCGATTAACAAACCAACAAAATTAACAGTAATAAACAGCAACATAGTTATGATTTAAAACGAGTACCAAGACTCGAGGGTTAACAGACTCGACAACTTGGCCGGACGGACCGAACTGCTCTGATACCACTAATGTAACACCCCCTTCTACTTCTTATTATTTATTCAATAAAAATCAGAGTTTCTCAAAAACATTTTCCACGCACCTCAAAAAAATATACTATATCTAAGAAAACCTCATCAAGGTATAATTAAAAATCCAAACGCATCTAGTGCGTAACCGCATATCATAGTCACGTGGGATAAAACCCTAAAACTCGCTTTAATGTTTACAATAATCCAAAAATAGTTCACAAGCAGAAATGAAAATAAAATTGAGTTCAACACCATCAATACATAATTTAAATCAGTTTAGTCCATAACACAAGATAGCAATACTAAGACCCCAATCCCGGGTGTTACTAGATCAGAGTTGACTCAAACCCCAAAAAGTCTAGATATCTTCACTTAGATTCACCGCATGTCGCCACGAGAGCGAGCAACATAAAAATGCTAGGGTGAGTCTCTTTACATAAATAATAACAAGTAAGATAAGCATCATATTCGGAAAACATCTAGTAACAACAATCCATAGCAATTAAGCATTCACCATTCAATTAGAACATCAACAAGTCACAACAAGGATTAATTAAGCATCAATGAGAATCCAAGGGATGCATGATTGTATGCATGTGTGCAATATGCATGTGGATCCATAATCACCTCAAAACCCCGGTTCGGGTAACCACCAACTGTTTGGCCGAAGCCACCCACCAACTGTTTGGCCGAAGCCACTCACCAACTGGTAAACAATCCAGCTCTATGGTGACAAAATTCAGCCCCATCTCCCTAATCCAAAGTAAAGCATTCCAAAGACCAATTGCTTCTGCCTCTTGTGGTGTTGGTGTACCATTGAAACACATAGTCTTGCCTCGTACAAAGCTACCCGTAGAGGATCTAATACACATGCCAATACCATATTGATTCTCCGTAGTGAATAGTGTTGCGTCTATATTACATTTGAGTCTTCCTTCTTGCGGTTTCTCCCACACAATCACCCTATGTTCATTGATGCGGCACGCCACGCACAGATTAGCGAAAGAAGCTTGTTGTCACGAACCCAGCTCCATTCATGCAGAAAATCTAGCGCACTAGTCACGGCCTGCTCCACTGGTATCGTGCTTCCATTCCACACTTTGTCATTCTGACGCCTCATTGAACCCATAACATAGCTGCAAACTTGCGCATATTATCTTCACAAAAATTCTGCATAATAGTGAACAAAAGCGAGCTAAAATTAGCAGCCATATAGTCATCACCCTGGTGATAATTGTAACATCCCAGACTGCTTCTACAACTGTTGACTGCCCCCACGAACCAACACGAGTCTTTTCAGCATGCTTTGTCTTCACTTGCATGCTTTCCGGAAAACTTCCCAGAAGGTCACCCATCCCATTACTACTCCAAGCCAAGCACGCTTAACTATGGAGTTCTTATGGGATGGGCTCCCGAAAAGAAGATGCATCTTGTTGGTATAGGTAGTCCAAATCAATTCTTTTAAGCCTTCCTTCAATCATGCAGTCCCCCATACCGCATGCCCCGGATCCTCTCATTCCGATCGTATTCGGTTCATTCGTGTGCCCTTCGCTTTGAAGTCGCCAGAGCCGCTTTGCCATGCCACTTTTTTGGGCACCGGCGATCACTCCCGCCCTCGTCGGCCGGATGTCACATGCCCACTGGCTTCCGCTTGGTTCGTCCCCGAACCACACCGTCATCGGGAGAGGTCTGGCGCTCTCGATACCATTTGTAACATCCTGCATCGCTTCTACAATCGCTGATCGCCCTCTACGAACCAACACGAGTCTTTTCAAAGATGCTTTGTCCTCACTTGCATGCTTTCCTAAAAACTTCAAGAAGGTCACCCATCCCACTACTACTCCAAGCCAAGCACGCTTAACTATGGAGTTCTTATGGGATGGGCTCCTAAAAGAAGATGCATCTTGTTGGTATAGGTAGTCCAAATCAATTCTTTTAAGCCTTCCTTCAATCAGCATAAATCCCATACCGCACGGCCTCGGGATCCTCTCATTCCAAAGTGCGTATTCGGTTCATTCGTGTGCCCTTCGCTTTGAAGTCGCCAGAGCCGCTCTTTGCCATGCCACTTTTTTGGGCACCGGCGATCACTCCCGCTCGTCACACCTGTTAACAAACCAACAAAATTAACAGTAATAAACAAAGAACATAGTTATGATTTAAAACGAGTACCAAGACTCGAGGGTTAACAGACTCGATAACTTGGCGGACGGACCGAATCGCTCGATACCCACTAATGTAACACCCTTCTACTTTTTATTATTTATTCAATAAAAATCGAGTTTCAAAAACATTTTCCACGCACCTCAAAAAAATATACTATATCTAAGAAAACCTCATCAAGGTATAATTAAAAATCCAAACGCATCTAGTGCGTGAAACCGCATATCATAGTCACGGGATAAAACCCTAAAACTCGCTTTAATGTTTACAATAATCCAAAAATAGTTCACAGCAGCGGAAAATAAAATTGAGTTCAACACCATCAATACATAATTTAAATCAGTTTAGTCCATAACACAAGATAGCAATACTAAGACCCCAATCCCGGGTGTTACTAGATCAGAGTTGACTCAAACCCCAAAAAGTCTAGATATCTTCACTTAGATTCACCTGCATGTCGCCACGAGAGCAGGCAACATAAAAATGCTAGGGTGAGTCTCTTTACATAAATAATAACAAGTAAGATAAGCATCATATTCGGAAAACATCTAGTAACAACAATCCATAGCAATTAAGCATTCACCATTCAATTAGAACATCAACAAGTCACAACAAGGATTAATTAAGCATCAATGAGAATCCAAGGGATGCATGATTGTATGCATGTGTGCAATATGCATGTGGATCCATAATCACCTCAAAAACCCCGTCGGGTAACCACCAACTGTTTGGCCGAAGCCACCCACCAACTGTTTGGCCGAAGCCACTCACCAACTGGTAAACAATCCAGCTCTATGGTGACAAAATTCAGCCCCATCTCCCTAATCCAAAGTAAAGCATTCCACAGACCAATTGCTTCTGCCTCTTGTGGTGTTGGTGTACCATTGAAACACATAGTCTTGCCTCGTACAAAGCTGCCCGTAGAGGATCTAATACACATGCCAATACCATATTGATTCTCCGTAGTGAATAGTGTTGCGTCTATATTACATTTGAGTCTTCCTTCTTGCGGTTTCTCCCACACAATCACCCTATGTTCACGATGCGCGCGGCTGCACTTGCACGATTGGCGACAAGCTTGTTGTCACGAACCCAGCTCCATTCATGCAGAAAATCTAGCGCACTAGTCACGGCTGCTCCATCGGTATCGTGCTTCCATTCCACACTTTGTCATTCGACGCCTCATTGAACCCATAACATAGCCGCAAACTTGTGCATATTATCTTCACAAAAATTCCGCGTATAATAGTGAACAAAAGCGAGCTAAAATTAGCGACCATATAGTCATCACCACGGTGATAATTGTAACATCCTGCATCGCTTCTACAATCGTTGATCGCCTCACGAACCAACACGAGTCTTTTTCAAAGATGCTTTGTCTTCACTTGCATGCTTTCCTAAAAAACTCTCAGAAGGTCACCCATCCATTACTACTCCAAGCCAAGCACGCTTAACTATGGAGTTCTTATGGGATGGGCTCAAAAAGAAGATGCATCTTGTTGGTATAGGTAGTGCAAATCAATTCTTTTAAGCCTTCCTTCAATCATGCATACCCCATACCGCACGGCCTCGTGGATCCTCTCATTCCGGTGCGTATTCGGTTCATTCGTGTGCCCTTCGCTTTGAAGCCGCCAGAGCCGCTCTTTGCCATGCCACTTTTTTTGGGCACGGCGATCACTCCCGCCTCGTCACCCCGGATGTCACATGCCCACTGGGCTTCCGCTTGGTTCGCCCCCGAACCACACCGCATCGGGAGAGGTCTCACGCTCGATACCATTTGTAACATCCTGCATCGCTTACAATCGCTGATCGCCCCACGAACCAACACGAGTCTTTTCAAAGATGCTTTGTCCTCACTTGCATGCTTTCCGAAAAAACTTCAAGAAGGTCACCCATCCCACTACTACTCCAAGCCAAGCACGCTTAACTATGGAGTTCTTATGGATGGGCTCCGGAAAAAAGAAGATGCATCTTGTTGGTATAGGTAGTCCAAATCAATTCTTTTAAGCCTTCCTTCAATCTGATGCATACCCCATACCGCACGACCTCGGGATCCTCTCATTCCAAAGTCGCGTGTCTGCTTCATTCGTGTGCCCGCTTCGCTTTGAAGCCGCCAGAGCCGCTCTTTGCCATGCCACTTTTTGGGCACCGCGATCACTCCCGCCTCTCGTCACCTGCTAACAAACCAACAAAATTAACAATGAATAAACAAAGAACATAGTTATGATTTAAAACGAGTACCAAGACTCGAGGTTAACAGACTTCGACAACTTGGCGGACGGACCGAATCGCTCTGATACCACTAATGTAACACCCTTCTACTTTTTATTATTTATTCAATAAAAATCAGAGTTTCTGAAAAACATTTTCCACGCACCTCAAAAAAATATACTATATCTAAGAAAACCTCATCAAGGTATAATTAAAAATCCAAACGCATCTAGTGCGTAAACTGCATATCATAGTCACGTGGGATAAAACCCTAAAACCTGTTTAATGTTTACAATAATCCAAAAATAGTTCACAGCAGCGGAAAATAAAATTGAGTTCAACACCATCAATACATAATTTAAATCAGTTTAGTCCATAACACAAGATAGCAATACTAAGACCCCAATCCCGGGTGTTACTAGATCAGAGCTGACTCAAACCCCAAAAAGTCTAGATATCTTCACTTAGATTCACCTGCATGTCGCCACGAGAGCAGGCAACATAAAAATGCTAGGGTGAGTCTCTTTACATAAATAATAACAAGTAAGATAAGCATCATATTCGGAAAACATCTAGTAACAAAATAATCCATAGCAATTAAGCATTCACCATTCAATTAGAACATCAACAAGTCACAACAAGGATTAATTAAGCATCAATGAGAATCCAAGGGATGCATGATTGTATGCATGTGTGCAATATGCATGTGGATCCATAATCACCTCAAAACCCCGTCGGGTAACCACTAACTGTTTGGCCGGCCACCCACTTAACTGCTTTGGCCGCCCACTCACCAACTGGTAAACAATCCAGCTCTATGGTGACAAAATTCAGCCCCATCTCCCTAATCCAAAGTAAAGCATTCCAAAGACCAATTGCTTCGCCTCTTGTGGTGTTGGTGTACCATTGAAACACATAGTCTTGCCTCGCATAAAGTCGCCTGTAGAGGATCTAATACACATGCCAATACCATATTGATTCTCCGTAGTGAATGAATGTGTTGCGTCTATATTACATTTGAGTCTTCCTTCTTGCGGTTTCTCCCACACAATCACCCTATGTTCTTTGATGCATTGGCCGCACATGATTGGCGACAAGCTTGTTGTCACGAACCCAGCTCCATTCATGCAGAAAATCTAGCGCACTAGTCACGGCTGCTCCATCGGTATCGTGCTTCCATTCCACACTTTGTCATTCGGCGCCTCATTGAACCCATAACATAGCCGCAAACTTGCGCATATTATCTTCACAAAAATTCTCGCATAATAGTGAACAAAAGCGAGCTAAAATTAGCGACCATATATAGTCATCACCACGGTGATAATTGTAACATCCTGCATCGCTTCTACAATCGTTGATCGCTTCCTACGAACCAACACGAGTCTTTTCAAAGATGCTTTGTCTTCACTTGCATGCTTTCCGAAAATCTTCTTGAAGGTCACCCATCCATTTACTACTCCAAGCCAAGCACGCTTAACTATGGAGTTCTTATGGGATGGGCTCCCAAAGAAGATGCATCTTGTTGGTATAGGTAGTCCAAATCAATTCTTTTAAGCCTTCCTTCAATCAGCATACCCCATACCGCATGACCTCGTGGATCCTCTCATTCCGGTGCGTATTCGGTTCATTCGTGTGCCCTTCGCTTTGAAGCCGCCAGAGCCGCTCTTTGCCATGCCACTTTTTTGGGCACCGCGATCACTCCCGCCTCTCGTCGGCCGGATGTCACATGCCCACTGGGCTTAAGCTTGGTTCGCCCCCGAACCACACCGTGCTTCGGGAGAGGTCTCGCCGCTTCGATACCATTTGTAACATCAAAGATCGCTTACAATCGCTGATCGCCTCTACGAACCAACACGAGTCTTTTCAAAGATGCTTTGTCCTCACTTGCATGCTTTCCTAAAAATCTTCAAGAAGGTCACCCATCCCACTACTACTCCAAGCCAAGCACGCTTAACTATGGAGTTCTTATGGGATGGGCTCCCGAGAAGATGCATCTTGTTGGTATAGGTAGTCCAAATCAATTCTTTTAAGCCTTCCTTCAATGCAGATACCCCACCTGCACACCTCGGGATCCTCTCATTCCAAAGGTCGTATTCTGTTCATTCGTGTGCCCGCCGCTTTGAAGTCGCCAGAGCCGCTCTTTGCCATGCCACTTTTTTGGGCATCGGCGATCACTCCCCGCCCTCGTCAGCCCCGGTTAACAAACCAACAAAATTAACAGTAATAAACAGCAACATAGTTATGATTTAAAACGAGTACCAAGACTCGAGGGTTAGCAGACTTCGACAACTTGGCCTGGACGGACGAACTCGCTCCGATACCACTAATGTAACACCCCCTCTACTTCTTATTATTTATTCAATAAAAATCGAGTTTCTCAAAACATTTTCCACGCACCTCAAAAAAATATACTATATCTAAGAAAACCTCATCAAGGTATAATTAAAAATCCAAACGCATCTAGTGCGTAAACTGCATATCATAGTCACGTGGGATAAAACCCTAAAACCTGTTTAATGTTTACAATAATCCAAAAATAGTTCACAACAGCGGAAAATAAAATTGAGTTCAACACCATCAATACATAATTTAAATCAGTTTAGTCCATAACACAAGATAGCAATACTAAGACCCCAATCCCGGTGTTACTAGATCGGAGTGACTCAAACCCCAAAAAAGTCTAGATATCTTCACTCAGATTCACTGCATGTCGCCACGAGAGCGAGCAACATAAAAATGCTAGGGTGAGTCTCTTTACATAAATAATAACAAGTAAGATAAGCATCATATTCGGAAAACATCTAGTAACAACAATCCATAGCAATTAAGCATTCACCATTCAATTAGAACATCAACAAGTCACAACAAGGATTAATTAAGCATCAATGAGAATCCAAGGGATGCATGATTGTATGCATGTGTGCAATATGCATGTGAATCCATAATCACCTCAAAACCCCGCTTCGTAACCACTAACCGTTTGGTCCGGGCCACTCACCAACCGCTTGGCCGGCCATGCATATGATTTATGTGACACTATGACAATGCATCACAACGCAATAAGCACATTACATCAATTATTAACCACCACCTCATCAATTGTTAACCACCACTTGGTCAATTATTAAGTTATTTCTCACTTAAAAGCCCAACCACTCCATAAGGACCTTTTCTACACTTAAGGACTATTTTGACCCCCAAGGATTAATTTTATACTCAAGGGATTATTTTGGGCACATTGTGATTAATTTAGTATTTAGGGACTTATGTTAACCTATTAGGATTAATTAGGCACTAAGGGATCATTTCGTCACGCCAATGATTAATTTAATTCTTAGGGACTATTTTGTCACACCAAGGATTAAATTAATTCTCGTAGACAAAACTATCACTTAGACATATTTTTATTCAACAATTCAATTTCCAATTCAACAATATTCAAGTAGGCATTTAATTCAACATCATTTAATCAATACACGGTATGCATAACTCACAACACCTTCATCTCCAACATCAAGTATCATAGCATCATCAATTTAAACATCAAATATAATAACAATCACATGATTAACACAAAATTCACATAGACAACCATGCTAGAGCTATTCCACACACAACACATATCATACCGATTATTATAGATATAAATGAGAATCCCCTAACCTTACGAACTACCGAGACGTTCCGAAACCCACGACCCGAACTTCACGAACTCGCTCCTAACTCGTCCAACCGCTTCGAAACCGGAAACCCAGCTACTCAAATACTCCAAAACCGAATTCTAGCAGCTCCTAATTCCTCAAAGTCACCAACCAAAAAAAACTCAATGACTCTTCTAAAACAAAGGACCCTGCTGTGAGTAAATCTGGAAAGGGAAGTTGCGGCATGTGGGTGTGGTTGAAAATAATCAAAGTTCCAAACTTGGTGAAAAAAAAACGGAAATGGGTTGAATGAAAACAGTAGAAATTTGTGAAAGTTTAATTGTTTAGTAATGAGAAAGGAACTCAAAAATGAAGACTTTGTGAATATAATTAAGGGTAATGATGATGACAGATGCAAAGGCAGGCTAGGCTACGAGGTTAGAGTAGGAGAAAGAAATGAAGGATTTCTCTTCCTCCCTCCTTATTCCAGCATGCGACGGCACCCTTCTCTCTCTCTCTCTCTCTCTATTTTTCTTTTCTTTCTTCCCTGCGTCCCTTTTCCTTTCCGGCCGTAAGCTCTTTCTTTCTCTCAATTCCATTCATTTTAATCATCATTTAACCCTAGGCCCAATCAATTTGGGCCTTATTACTTACACCCACCTCCCCTCTTTACTACCACCACTCCTAATACTTAAACACCTCCTAACTAATAGAAATAAATCCTAACTTAATTATTCCACTTAATTAAATTAGACCCCTCATTTATTTACTACACCTCACTCTTTAAATAAATTGATTACCTTATTATTATTTAAATATGGCCAACTAACATATTACTTAATTAAATTAGTCATAATCACTTAATTAAGTAAATTAAATAATCACCTAAATAAATTAGTTAAATACTCACCAAATTAATTTTGGGGTGTTACAACTCTCCCCCACTTAGAATATTTTCGTCCTCGAAAATCTAACTATCATAGACATGCAAAACTCAAACAATCTCACAACGAACAATAGATCTCTAGTAGAGTACCCTAAATGAAACTCATACCTCTAAAAGTAACCATCACTCCTCCGTAGGCTCAGAACTTTCCAGATAAACACTCTCTACCGCTATACTTCTCCTACTTCTAGCTTTGAACACTTGGTACTAATGTGTCCCAATTCCCTCGCCTAGCGGACCCCCATCCTTCATCTCACACTTAGCGCCTACATGACCCTACTTACCACACTTGACACATCATAGGCTTCCTACTAAACCGAGAACTCCTCTTCTCCTTCACTATCTTGTACGAACGATTGCTATCCTCCTCGAAGATCTACGCTAAACTCATGAATTCAACATCCACTCTTCTTATCCTCTCCGACTGGTCCTCCTCCAAGTCCTATCATATACACAATGGATCAAACACTCTTCCCTATATTCTTACTCCCCAATTTGGTATTCTAATCAGAGGTTGTCACAATCCTACCCGACTACCCAACACAAGGAACAACAACAATTATGGCGGAGGCCCAACAACCTAACAACCGTAATTAACACAACAATACCGGTCTCAACAATTATCATATATCCCATATGATTCACATCAACAATTAACACAATCATAATAACAAAATTCGAGTTCCACCTATTCCACAATTAATCGCTTTACTCAACGCTCAATTTATTCCTTCTAAACTCAGTGCGAAAATTCTGCAACTTTGCGCTACTTTGGCGAATTAATTAAAATAGTAACGACCTCGGATTTCGACAATTAAATACTTGTTGGAAAGCTACGGATGTGTAGTTTCTGAATATATCGCAAAGTTTTCAAAACAATGAGCCAATTAGTACAGCTTTTTAAAAGCAACCCGAGCAGTTCCAAGACTAGACAGATTCTGTTCCCCACTTCCTTTCACCCAAAACTGATTTAAACTCGACCAAATGGGACAAAACCTTAGCCCTAACAAAAGCATTTCAAGTATAGTTTCTAATGGAAAAGAATCGTTCAAAACGGAGTTCATTTGAAGATATAAAACTTGCAAAAACTGAACCTACTCACAGTTTGACTCTAGAAATTTGACCCGACTTTGGAGACTTATAACTGGAGCTACACAACTCCGAATTTAACGAAACTAGTGCCAAAACGACCGGCTTTAAGTCTATTTTCGAAAACACTCAGCCACATAATTTTTGACTCAACCAAACAGTACCAGTTTTCAAAAGACTGAGACAGTGTCCAGAAACTCCTAAAACTATAAGCAAGCAAACTCATCATGGCTAATCACCAAAACCAATTATAATTATCACATACTCATGCATTTCATTCAAACACCACATAAGTATAACCAATCATGCAAACAGGTTTAAGCACACAAGTCCGAAAAGATTAAACATGTAGGCACTTTCTTCGATTTCTTCATTTCCTAAGGGTTGACTAATATGCGATTTTACCATTCCTCTATAAAATATCATGGAACATATAATTCTATCAAATTGGAATGATTTCACATCACAAAAGAGCCATAATTCAACACATGCATTATGATACAATTGCTTCCATACAAGACTTGATATTAGCTTAAACAAGTGGGGTTAAATATTCTTGTCAACATTTAGCAAGGAAAACTATTCAATTAATAGAAGTGCACAAAATGTTTCATTGCCCAGTTTCATCATTAGAATTATAAGCCTCGTAAAACAATTTTTAAAAAGTGACAATTAATACTAGTGATAGGCAGCAACAATGCCAAAATTAAGTCATAAAACGAACACAATTATACAATTGTAGTTCACAGTCAAGAAGTGCTTAAAAATTGTTTACATTTGTTTTCTAAAACCGTGACAATTATTATTGGACTCACCTTCTCAAAGTATAAAAATTTTAACTCTCCCAACCATACAATTAGTGTAAGATCCCATAATTTTCAAACAACATTAAATCACAACTCAATCGGTCCAAAAGCCGAAGTCATGTCACATTTTGAAATAAAATCTTAGAACAACTTGGAAATAAAATGCAACACTAATTTGACATCCCATTCGTTTTCCAAAAGCATAAAACTTTCCAAGTACCGTTCCTTTTGAAAATCATAGGACTTACAGTTTTGTCCGAAAAGGGAACTATATGCAAACCCCAAATCTTACTACCACCTGAATATGCAACCATATAAACACTACTTATTAGTTCAAAATTTGATTTCCAACATAAACCCAGAAGGTAAGAGAAGTTAATCATTTAGTTTTTTTTTTTTTTTGACAAATCACATTATGCTCACGAAACGAGTCAAATTAAAACATTAAAAATGTCAAAACTTCAAGTTATGCAACCTTACTTGAGAAATTGAAAATTTAGCATTGCGCAGCATTTCGTTCTAGCATACTATCTTGAAAACAATTTAGTACTAGTCAACTCAAATCCCGACACATCACAACAACAATCAACCTATAACAAAATGTCAATCAAGCACAACAATATTCAACGAATAATCCTCGCAATTATTGTCTAGTGTATAATTTACCAAGATTTAGGTCGCATAAGAGTACTCTCTATATTTCTAATAAGCTACTCAAGCAATCAATCAAATTAAAATTAGTGCATGCATCCGAAGTTAATAATAACTATGAGTTATCGTCGCCTCTTTCATTGGGGATGAGTGATTGGGGTGATCACCCTCCTACTCATGCGACCAACTAATTAAGGTCACAAAACTACTTCCTTTCAAATTTATATCTACTACATTAAAAGACTTTTAACGCAGTCCGGAGTGCGAAGGCGTCGTCACGACTTTCACTCATTTGACGTCGTTAGAACTCTTTTAATCACACATTTTAATGATACTGAGACAACGATCAAGCAGACAAAATCAATGGTATAACCACCGCCATACGATTCGACCACATATACTTCAATAATACAATATAATTTTCAATCGTAATCTAACAATTAAGTCATAAGGCACGCCAATTAATTAACAAACCAACAAAATTAATAGAATAAACAAAGAACATAGTTATGATTTAAAACGAGTACCAAGACTCGAGGGTTAGCAGACTTCGACAACTTGGCGGACGGACCGGAACCGCTCTGATACCACTAATGTAACACCCCTTCTACTTCTTATTATTTATTCAATAAAAATCGAGTTTCTCAAAAACATTTTCCACGCACCTCAAAAAAATATACTATATCTAAGAAAACCTCATCAAGGTATAATTAAAAATCCAAACGCATCTAGTGCGTAAACCGCATATCATAGTCACGTGGGATAAAACCCTAAAACTCGCTTTAATGTTTACAATAATCCAAAAATAGTTCACAAAGAAATGAAAATAAAATTGAGTTCAACACCATCAATACATAATTTAAATCGCTTTAGTCCATAACACAAGATAGCAATACTAAGACCCCAATCCCGGTGTTACTAGATCGAGCCGACTCAAACCCCAAAAAGTCTAGATATCTTCACTCGAGATTCACCTGCATGTCGCCACGAGAGCAGGCAACATAAAAATGCTAGGGTGAGTCTCTTTACATAAATAATAACAAGTAAGATAAGCATCATATTCGGAAAACATCTAGTAACAACAATCCATAGCAATTAAGCATTCACCATTCAATTAGAACATCAACAAGTCACAACAAGGATTAATTAAGCATCAATGAGAATCCAAGGGATGCATGATTGTATGCATGTGTGCAATATGCATGTGAATCCATAATCACCTCAAAAACCCCGTCGGGTAACCACCAACTGTTTGGCCGAAGCCACTCACCAACTGTTTGGCCGAAGCCATGCATATGATTTATGTGACACTATGACAATGCATCACAACGCAATAAGCACATTACATCAATTATTAACCACCACCTCATCAATTGTTAACCACCACCTCATCAATTGTTAACCACCACTTGGTCAATTATTAAGTTATTTCTCACTTAAAAGCCCAACCACTCCATAAGGACCTTTTCTACACTTAAGGACTATTTTGACCCCCAAGGATTAATTTTATACTCAAGGGATTATTTTGGGCACATTGTGATTAATTTAGTATTTAGGGACTTATGTTAACCTATTAGGATTAATTAGGCACTAAGGGATCATTTCGTCACGCCAAGGATTAATTTAATTCTTAGGGACTATTTTGTCACACCAATGATTAAATTAATTCTCGTAGACAAAACTATCACTTAGACATATTTTTTTTCAACAATTCAATTTCCAATTCAACAATATTCAAGTAGGCATTTAATTCAACATCATTTAATCAATACACGGTATGCATAACTCACAACACCTTCATCTCCAACATCAAGTATCATAGCATCATCAATTTAAACATCAAATATAATAACAATCACATGATTAACACAAAATTCACATAGACAACCATGCTAGAGCTATTCCACACACAACACATATCATACCGATTATTATAGATATAAATGAGAATCCCTAACCTTACGAACTACCGAGACGTTCAAACCCACGACCGAACTTCACGAACTCGCTCCTAACTCGTCCAACCGCTTCGAAACCGGAAACCCAACTACTCAAATACTCCAAAACCGAATTCTAGCAGCTCCTAATTCCTCAAAGTCACCAACCAAAAAAAACTCAACGACTCTTCTAAAACAAAGGACCCTGCTGTGAGTAAATCTGGAAAGGGAAGTTGCGGCATGTGGGTGTGGTTGAAAATAATCAAAGTTCCAAACTTGGTGAAAAAAAAACGGAAATGGGTTGAATGAAAACAGTAGAAATTTGTGAAAGTTGAATTGTTTAGTAATGAGAAAGGAACTCAAAAATGAAGACTTTGTGAATATAATTAAGGGTAATGATGATGACAGATGCAAAGGCAGGCTAGGCTACGAGGTTAGAGTAGGAGAAAGAAATGAAGGATTTCTCTTCCTCCCTCCTTATTCCAGCATGCGACGGCACCCTTCTCTCTCTCTCTCTCTATTTTTCTTTTCTTTCTTTCCTGTGTCCCTTTTCCTTTCCAGCCGTAAGCTCTTTCTTTCTCTCAATTCCATTCATTTTAAGGGTTTTTTTTTTGTACCCCCACCCCATCCCTTCCCACCCCCACCCACACTGAAAACCCCTAAATACCCTTCTGAAAACGTATTTTTTTTAAAATTTTTTGGCCAATCGTATATACACCTGAGGGGGGTATATATACGACCCTTTTTTTTGCCCATCGTATATACACCCCTAAGGCGTATATACGATTGGCACACCCCACCTTAATCGTATATATGCCTTGGGGGTGTATATACGACCTTTTTTTTTGCCCATCGTATATACACCCCCTGCTGGGCGTATATCTGATTGACACACTCATCTAAATCGTATATACGCCTTGGGGGTGTATATACGATGCGATCTTGTAAAAAAAAGTCGTCGTATATACCCCTGTGTGTATATACGACCCCATTGTATTTTTTAAAATTTTTTTAAGTTCAAATAAAAATTATATAAGTCCTGAAAATAGGTTTTGTGTGTATTTCGTTAAAATGTGACGATGTTATACGTCGAACGAATAATTTAGGCTAAAAAATCAGTTTTCGGTCAACATACTCCGATCGAAATGAAACCACAGCCATTAGAAGCGAAAAAAATCAAGAATCAAGACTCCCTTAGAAGGGACTTCTTACGGGACTACGGCCTCAAAATCCCAAATTCCATCGTTTACTATTTTTTACGATTTTTTTTAATTTTTTATAGTCTCCAAAAAATCTAAAAAAATTTGCATAGCCTTATTTTGGTTTTGTTAGATTTTTAGTGGTGTTTTTATAATTTTTTGGAGTAGTTTTGACTAGTTAACGAATTTTTAATAGCCTTTTAGTAATAAAAATTAAAACAAATTATTAAAAAAAATAAAAAACCCATCGTATATACCCCTTTGAGTACGTATATACGATTGGACATAAAATAGCCATCGTATATACATACTCAAGGGGTATATACGATTTTCTTTTTTTTTAAAAAAAAAATTAAGTTTCAAAGGGCATTTTGGGGTTTTTGTTATTGGGTGGGGGTGGGAAGGGATGGGGTGGGGGTACCAAAAAAAAAACCCTCATTTTAATCATCATTTAACCCTAGGCCCAATCAATTTGGGCCTTATTACTTACACCCACCTCCCCTCTTTACTACCACCACTCCTAATACTTAAACACCTCCTAACTAATAGAAATAAATCCTAACTTAATTATTCCACTTAATTAAATTAGACCCCTCATTTATTTACTACACCTCACTCTTTAAATAAATTGATTACCTTATTATTATTTAAATATGGCCAACTAACATATTACTTAATTAAATTAGTCATAATCACTTAATTAAGTAAATTAAATAATCACCTAAATAAATTAGTTAAATACTCACCAAATTAATTTTGGGGTGTTACAACTCTCCCCCACTTAGAATATTTTCGTCCTCGAAAATCTAACTATCATAGACATGCAAAACTCAAACAATCTCACAACGAACAATAGATCTCTAGTAGAGTACCCTAAATGAAACTCATACCTCTAAAAGTAACCATCACTCCTCCGTAGGCTCCGAACTTTCCAGGATAAACACTCTACCGCTATACTTCTCCTACTTCGGCTTTGAACACTTGGTACTAATGTGTCCCAATTCCCTCAGTTCTAGCAGACCCCATCATTCATCTCACACTTAGCAGCTACATGACCCTACTTACCACACTTGACACATCATAGGCTTCCTACTAAACCGAGAACTCCTCTTCTCCTTCACTATCTTGTACGAACGATTGCTATCCTCCTCGAAGATCTACGCTAAACTCATGAATTCAACATCCACTCTTCTTATCCCTCTGACCGTCCTCCTCCAAGTCCTATCATATACACAACAGATCAAACACTCTTCCCTATATTCTTACTCCCCAATTTGGTATTCTAATCTGTAGGTTGTCACAATCCTACCCGACTACCCAACACAAGGAACAACAACAATTATGGCCAGAGGCCCAACAACCTAACAACCGTAATTAACACAACAATATCAGTCTCAACAATTATCATATATCCCATATGATTCACATCAACAATTAACACAATCATAATAACAAAATTCGAGTTCCACCTATTCCACAATTAATCGTTTTACTCAACGTTCAATTTATTCCTTCTAAACTCAGGTGCAGAAAATTCTGCAACTTTGCGCCTACTTTGGCGAATTAATTAAAATAGTAACGACCTCGGATTTCGACAATTAAATACTTGTTGGAAAGCTACGGATGTGTAGTTTCTGAATATATCAGTAAAGTTTTCAAAACAATGAGCCAATTAGTATAGTTTTTTAAAAGCAACCCGAACAGTTCCAAGACTAGACAGATTCTGTTCCCCCACTTCCTTTCACCCAAAACTGATTTAAACTCGACCAAATGGGACAAAACCTTAGCCCGAACAAAAGCATTTCAAGTATAGTTTCTAATGGAAAAAGAATCGTTCAAAACGGAGTTCATTTGAAGATATAAAACTTGCAAAAACTGAACCTACTCACAGTTTGACTCTAGAAATTTGACCCGACTTTGGAGACTTATAACTGGAGCTACACAACTCCGAATTTAACGAAACTAGTGCCAAAACGACCGGCTTTAAGTCTATTTTCGAAAACACTCAGCCACATAATTTTTGACTCAACCAAACAGTACCAGTTTTCAAAAGACTGAGACAGTGTCCAGAAACTCCTAAAACTATAAGCAAGCAAACTCATCATGGCTAATCACCAAAACCAATTATAATTATCACATACTCATGCATTTCATTCAAACACCACATAAGTATAACCAATCATGCAAACAGTTTAAGCACACAAGTCCGAAAAGATTAAACATGTAGGCACTTTCTTCGATTTCTTCATTTCCTAAGGGTTGACTAATATGCGATTTTACCATTCCTCTATAAAATATCATGGAACATATAATTCTATCAAATTGGAATGATTTCACATCACAAAAGAGCCATAATTCAACACATGCATTATGATACAATTGCTTCCATACAAGACTTGATATTAGCTTAAACAAGTGGGGTTAAATATTCTTGTCAACATTTAGCAAGGAAAACTATTCAATTAATAGAAGTGCACAAAAGGTTTCATTGCCCAGTTTCATCATTAGAATTATAAGCCTCGTAAAACAATTTTTAAAAAGTGACAATTAATACTAGTGATAGGCAGCAACAATGCCAAAATTAAGTCATAAAACGAACACAATTATACAATTGTAGTTCACAGTCAAGAAGTGCTTAAAAATTGTTTACATTTGTTTTCTAAAACCGTGACAATTATTATTGGACTCACCTTCTCAAAGCATAAAAATTTTAACTCTCCCAACCATACAATTAGTGTAAGATCCCATAATTTTCAAACAACATTAAATCACAACTCAATCGGTCCAAAAGCCGAAGTCATGTCACATTTTGAAATAAAATCTTAGAACAACTTGGAAATAAAATGCAACACTAATTTGACATCCCATTCGTTTTCCAAAAGCATAAAACTTTCCAAGTACCGTTCCTTTTGAAAATCATAGGACTTACAGTTTTGTCCGAAAAGGGAACTATATGCAAACCCCAAATCTTACTACCACCTGAATATGCAACCATATAAACACTACTTATTAGTTCAAAATTTGATTTCCAACATAAACCCAGAAGGTAAGAGAAGTTAATCATTTAGTTTTTTTTTTTTTTTGACAAATCACATTATGCTCACGAAACGAGTCAAATTAAAACATTAAAAATGTCAAAACTTCAAGTTATGCAACCTTACTTGAGAAATTGAAAATTTAGCATTGCGCAGCATTTCGTTCTAGCATACTATCTTGAAAACAATTTAGTACTAGTCAACTCAAATCCCGACACATCACAACAACAATCAACCTATAACAAAATGTCAATCAAGCACAACAATATTCAACGAATAATCCTGCAATTATTGTCTAGTGTATAATTTACCAAGATTTAGGTCGCATAAGAGTACTCTCTATATTTCTAATAAGCTACTCAAGCAATCAATCAAATTAAAATTAGTGCATGCATCCGAAGTTAATAATAACTATGAGTTATCGTCGCCTCTTTCATTGGGGATGATTGATTGGGGTGATCAGTCCCTCCTACTCATGCAGCCAACTAATTAAGGTCACAAAACTACTTCCTTTCAAATTTATATCTACTACATTAAAAGACTTTTAACGCAAATCCGAGTGCGCGGCGGCGTCGTCCACGACTTTCACTCATTTGACGTCGTTAGAACTCTTTTAATCACACATCTTAATGATACAGACAACAGTCACGAACAGACAAAATCAATGGTATAACCACCAGTTACACAGTTCAGTCACATATACTTCAATAATACAATATAATTTTCAATCGTAATCTAACAATTAAGTCATAAGGCACGTCAATTAATTAACAAACCAACAAAATTAACAGTAATAAACAGCAACATAGTTATGATTTAAAACGAGTACCAAGACTCGAGGGTTAACAGACTCGACAACTTGGCCGGACGGACCGAACTGCTCTGATACCACTAATGTAACACCCCCTTCTACTTCTTATTATTTATTCAATAAAAATCAGAGTTTCTCAAAAACATTTTCCACGCACCTCAAAAAAATATACTATATCTAAGAAAACCTCATCAAGGTATAATTAAAAATCCAAACGCATCTAGTGCGTAAACTGCATATCATAGTCACGTGGGATAAAACCCTAAAACCTGTTTAATGTTTACAATAATCCAAA
Organism: Oxytropis ochrocephala; assembly: GCA_020916435.1. Classification (NCBI taxonomy): domain Eukaryota; kingdom Viridiplantae; phylum Streptophyta; class Magnoliopsida; order Fabales; family Fabaceae; genus Oxytropis; species Oxytropis ochrocephala. The sequence goes on from CM037090.1 coordinate 66,573,866, forward strand.
AATAGTTCACAGCAGCGGAAAATAAAATTGAGTTCAACACCATCAATACATAATTTAAATCAGTTTAGTCCATAACACAAGATAGCAATACTAAGACCCCAATCACGGGTGTTACTAGATCAGAGCTGACTCAAACCCCAAAAAGTCTAGATATCTTCACTCAGATTCACCTGCATGTCGCCACGAGAGCAGGCAACATAAAAATGCTAGGGTGAGTCTCTTTACATAAATAATAACAAGTAAGATAAGCATCATATTCGGAAAACATCTAGTAACAACAATCCATAGCAATTAAGCATTCACCATTCAATTAGAACATCAACAAGTCACAACAAGGATTAATTAAGCATCAATGAGAATCCAAGGGATGCATGATTGTATGCATGTGTGCAATATGCATGTGGATCCATAATCACCTCAAAAACCCCGTCGGGTAACCACCAATCTTGTTTGGCCGGCCACCCACCAACCGTTTGGCGAAGCCACTCACCAACTGTTTGGCCGAAGCCATGCATATGATTTATGTGACACTATGACAATGCATCACAACGCAATAAGCACATTACATCAATTATTAACCACCACCTCATCAATTGTTAACCACCACCTGGTCAATTATTAACCACCACCTCATCAATTGTTAACCACCACCTCATCAATTGTTAACCACCACTTGGTCAATTATTAAGTTATTTCTCACTTAAAAGCCCAACCACTCCATAAGGACCTTTTCTACACTTAAGGACTATTTTGACCCCCAAGGATTAATTTTATACTCAAGGGATTATTTTGGGCACATTGTGATTAATTTAGTATTTAGGGACTTATGTTAACCTATTAGGATTAATTAGGCACTAAGGGATCATTTCGTCACGCCAAGGATTAATTTAATTCTTAGGGACTATTTTGTCCCCACCAGAAAGAATTGATCATACGTTGGAGCTCCTCCCCTAGCGAAGTAGGCAACATAAAAGTGCTCATGCAATAAATAGGAATTGCTTGAGCCACAGACTTGATAAGAACTTCTCTGCCTACCTTAGAGAGATGCTTCCCCGACCTTTATAAGTAGGACACCACCAATTACTTAACAAAACACCCTCATCCAGAAAATCCAACACCAAACAACCGGTACCAAACAGAAACATGATTTCTTCTAATAACCTCTAAATATTGGACCATGCCGCCGGCACAATAGATCCAAGCTAATATAAAAGAAAGAACAATTATCAATTCCAATTATGCAAAAGAAAAGTACCTACCTGCATAATGACATGTAATGCAGCTGAGCCAACCAAAACACCAAACTATAACATGATCAAAACTTCAACAAAGAAAGCCAAAGTAAAATCCCTTCCGGTTTGCAACCCAGAAGACTAAAACACAGAATCTGTCCTTATTTTTCTTTTATGACAAACACCGTACATCTAAGTTTCCCAAGCAAAAGAAAACACTACATTTCATAGACTGATTAACCAATTCATCATACCTAAAAAATAAGTCATCCAATACATAGAAAGTGAAATATTATTGGGAGTGAGATATTATTGATCTGAAGAATTAATTTTAATAACGGGGAAAATGAAAAGAAAAACAAACTATACATGGGGGGGTTGCATACATCATGTCACATTCAAAACCTAAAAAAAATTAAGATTATTTATGAAGGATATATAAAGAACACAATGTTCTTAAAAGGATATATAAAAAACACACGGGGTTATTTTTTCTTTTTTAAAAGGAAGTTTTAAAATAATTGAATACACTATTCTTGATGTTTAGAGAGAGAGAGAGAGAGCCAACTTGGAATCAGTGACGTGTTTTAGAGAGTTAATGACGATCCATGAGAAAAAGAGAGAGAGAGGGTCAATTTTGAGGGTGTTTTGCATTGGAATGTGAGAAGTGGCCATAAAAGAAAATAGAAAGCTTGAAAGGGTGATGATAACCTTCCATATGAAAACAAGTTTGATTGGTTTCAAATAAAACCTGCACAAAAAGAAAATTCTCAGTGAATCTAGCATTCAAGACAAGTGCATCTCAATTTCAAATCAATACTCATGAAAATTCTTGTATTTCATGTCATAGTCCATCCATGCATTCCACTTCATACATTTGTGTTCGATGACTTTACAAATAAAGTAATAAAACCATCCAAAGCAAGGCGTGTATTGCATGCTCTAAACTTCGTGCTATCGGTTCAACCTAGCACATTCTTTCATGCTATCGGTTCAAATTACGACATTTCCCTTCTCATCATCGTGTATCGGTTCGGCCTCACCCCGCACATTCTTTCATGCTACCGATTCAAATTTCGACATTTCCTTTCTCATTCTCGTGATTCTTTCATGCTCTCGGTTCACTCGACATTTCCCTTCTCATCCCCGTCCCTATCGGTTCACCCACACATTCTTTCATGCTACCGGTTTAGCCACGGCATTTCCCTTCTCATCCTCGTGCTATAGGTTCACCTTGGCACATTCTTTCATGCTACTACCTGGTTCAGCCCGGCATTTCCCTTCTCATCCCCGTACTATCGGTTCACCCTAGCACATTCTTTCATGCTAACTAGCTTTAGCCCAGCATTTCCCTTCTCATCCCCGTACTATCGGTTCAGCCGACGACACATTCTTTCATGCTACCTGGTTCACCATAGCATTTCCTTTCTCATCCCCGTGCTATCGGTTCAAATTTCGACACATTCTTTCATGCTACGATTTGTTAACCAAAAATTTCGACAAGGATTTTGGAATGTTATTTAAAGGGTTTGACTATTCATTAATGCTCATTAATGATGCCTTGGAAACTCAAGTTACATTCAAGTCATTCTTCCATTAGCTTTCGACGGAAAGATTTCAACTTCGACGGAAAAGCATTTGTGAGTATTACGCTCGATTTCGTCAAGACAGATATTCTCAAGCGGTTATGTTGTCGAAGTGTTGAGACAGTTACATGGGAAGTTTATTTCTCTAAGTATAAATAGTAGTTTTTAGTAAGAAAAATAGGTCACAACATAAACACAAAATTCTGAAACTCTAACTTCCAAGTCACAGCGAAAACGGGTGGAAAGAATCATTGTACGTGCTTGTGTATCAATTTCTTCTTTTCAATTCAATGCAATTTACTGTTTCTTTTAACAATTTGCACATTTGTTGTGTTATTGTCTTCTTCATTCTGTTTTTCATTCGAATTTAATCTTTTCTAAACCAAAGAAAACATAAACAATCAAAAGCAATTGTTCTCGAGATTTCTAGTTTAATCTCACAAACATATCTCATAAAACTAGTGATTTTTTGCTAAAAACACCAGCAAACAAATTGGCACGCCCGGTGGGACCTTTGCCATTGATTTACATGTTTTCGGGTTATTTCTGTGTTTTCTTGTTCGTGTTACAATTTTATGCACTTGCGAAGTGGTAGAATGACACGTTCTAGTACTAACAATGCGTCTAGTTCTAACCCTGTGGTTTCACAAGGGCAAGGAACGACAGTTGAATCTGCTAGCGTAAGCGCAGGGTTAACTGTAGGGTTAAAAGAGAGTTTTTCAATCTCTGTGGGTTCGATCTTTTTATACTACTTGTTTTTGGACTGTGTATACTTGCACATGTGTTTTTCCAACACCAAATTTTTGGCGCCGCATGCTTGTGATTGAAGTAAATTCTTTTTAAAATTCGATATATAGTAATTTAGTGTTGTATATTATTCTCGTATTTGTAGTTTCATCATACGTAAGTACATGGTGCATAGTATATGTACAGTAACTGTAAACAGACACCGAATATAGCTTAGATCCGTAAATAGAAAGGAGATTCAGGAGATTGCTAAGACTCCAAAAGCAAAATCAACAAGCCTGCAACATGTCTTTCAGTGAAGAACAAAGCTCAAGGCCACACTCAGTGAGAGGAGGCCCTGGTTCACATCTGAAGAAGATCATAGAGAAAATCTCATCCACATGGATCACATAGGTATGATTAATGATAGAGATAGAGATAGACCTATGAGGGATTATGCTCAGTTTGATCATCAAAACATGCAATCTAGCATATCTAGACCTCATATTGATGCTATACATTTTGAATTTAAGCCTATGATGTTTCGAATGCTTCAAACTATTGGTCAATTTGGAGGATCTCCTCATGAAGATCCTCATTTGCATTTAAGGCAATTTCTAGAAGTATGTAGTAATTTTATCATACCTGGTGTTAGTAAAGCTGCATTTAGATTAAGGTTATTTCCTTATTCCTTGAAAGATAGAGCTAAGGCTTGGCTAAATTCTTTAGAGCCTAACTCTATCCATTCATGGAATGAAATGGCTGAAAAATTTCTAGGGAAATATTTCCCACCTATCAAAAATGCCAGGATGAGAACTGATATTACTTATTACTTCTTTTAGACAAAAAGAGTTTGAATCTTTATTTGAAGCATGGGAAAGATGGAAGGAACTTTTAAGAAAATTCCCTCATCATGGTTTACCTGTAATTATTCAAATTGAAACATTTTATAATGGTTTAGAACCTCAAACCAGAATAATGCTTGATGCATCATCTGGTGGAGTGTTATTAAATCTGTCATACAATGAAGCATGTGAATTAATTGATAGAATAGCAGCTAATAGCTCTAGTTGGCCTACTAAGAGGGTGAGTGCCCAAAAGAAACCATCAGGGGTACATGAAATCAATGATATATCTGCCCTATTTGCTCAAGTAGCCACTCTAGCTAACTTAATGAAAAACTTCACTTCTGCAATGCTATCAAGCATCTAATGCAACCGCATCACCAGACAAAGATCAGTGCAAAGAAGTGAGAACAAAGTACCTCCGGACACCCCTAGTTGTGTGTACTGTGGAGGAGGTCACTTGTATGAGGAGTGTTCTAGCAACCCTAGCTCTGTAAATTATGTAGGTTATAATAAGAATAACAACCCTTATTCCAACACTTATAATCCTGGTTGGAAAGATCACCCAAATTTTAGATGGAGCAATAATAGTGCACTGCGCACTAGAACCGCACTAAACTACACCACCAGATTCCCAACTCGGGATAACCAAAGAAACTCTCAACCTACCACCGAGAATTCTCTAGAATCCATGCTTAAAGCATTCATAGGTGAATCTAGAACTGCTAGACAAGCTCAAGATGCTTCCATTAAGAACTTAGAGAATTAAGTTGATCAATTAGCCACAACTTTGTATCAAAGGCCACAAGGTGCCTTACCTTCAAACACGAAGCTACTCCTTCCCAAAAACAAGGAAAGGAACAAGTTAAGGCTATTTCTTTGAGAAGTGGTAAGGATCTTCTAGAGTTAACTGAGAAGGAAAGTGTAGAAAAGGGAGAAAAAGCCAAAAATCAAAAAGAAACCAATGCAGAAGCATCTAGTGCTCCTGCATCACAAGAAGTTCAAGTTCCAATACCTAAGTTAGTACTGAATACCCTCCTCCTCCTTATCCTCAAAGACCTAAAAGCTCATGAGGAAAAACAATTTGGTAAATTCTTAGAGGTACTAAAACAATTACACATCAATGTTCCCTTAGTAGAAGCACTCCAACAAATGCCAAACAATGCAAAGTTTATAAAGGATGTGCTTACTAAGAGAAGAAGATTAGGAGAGTTTGAAACAGTTGTCATGACAGAAGATTGTAGTTTGCTTATGCAAAATAAGATTCCTAGGAAATTGAAGGATCCAGATAGTTTTACAATTCCATTTTCCATTGGAAAATCTTATACTGGTCAAGCTTTATGTGATTTAGGTGCAAGCATCAACTTGATGCCTAAATCTATTTTTGACCAGATTAGAGATTGGAAATGCAAAACCAACCAACGTGACACTTCAATTAGGTAGACGCATCAATAGCCTATCCTGAAAGGTATCATAGAAGACATCCTAGTTAAGGTAGATAAATTTGTATTCCTGTAGAGACTTTGTTATCCTTGACTTTGATGCGAGATAAGGAAGTGCCTATTATCCTAGGTAGACCATTCTTAGCAACTGGTAAAACCATAATTGATGTGCAAAAAGGTGAACTCACTATGAGAGTGAATGATCAACAGATAAAATTCAATGTAATGAATGCTATGAAGTATCCTGCAGAGAATACGTAGAGAGTTCATCCGTATTTTCTCTAGATCAATTGGTAGAAAAACAAGCTTTTACAAGCGGATGATCACTTAGCCAATGCAGGATGCATTAGATGCAAGCAGATTGCTAAATGATGAAATACAAGAAAAGAAAGTCTACCAATAGAAAACTCTTGTAAGGAAGTATGGGCTAGAACTTATGAACCACTCAATCTTGAGGATCCAATTCTCAAGAAGAATTTACCCTCAATAGAACAACCTCCTAAGTTAGAATTGAAAATACTGCCTGAACACCTTAAGTATGCCTTCTTAGGAGAAAATAAAACATTACCTGTTATCATTGCTTCTAATTTAACATCAAAATAGGAGAGTGATCTCATCGAGATTTCTAAAGAAGCATACCAAAGCTATAGGTTGGCAAATGGCGGTATCAAAGGAATTAGTCCTTCTATATGCATGCATAGAGTCATTTTGGAATAAAATTCCAAAAATAGCATAGAGAGTCAAAGAAGACTAAATCCTATTATGAAAGAGGTTGTGAAAAGGAAATCATAAAGTGGCTAGATGTTTGGAATCATATACCCATATGCATGCGGTGCTTGAGTAAGCCCCATCCAATGTGTACCAAAGAAAGGGGTGTGACAAAGAATAGCCAATGAAAAGAATGAGTTGATACCAACTAGAATCACACAGTATGAGAATCAGATGGATTACGAAAAAACTCATCAAAGCTACCAAAAAGGATCACTTTCCTTTATCATTCATAGACCAAATGTTAGATAGACTAGCAGGGAAAGAAATCTATTGTTTCCTAGATGGCTACTCAGGTTATAATCAAATAGCTATTGAGCCTAAGGATCAACACAAAACTACCTTTACATGCCCTTATGGAACCTTTGCTTTTAGAAGGATGCCATTTGGCTTATGTAATGCACCTGCTACATTCCAAAGATGCATGATGTCTATATTCTCAGATTTCATTGAGCAATCAATGGAAGTATTTATGGATGATTTCTCTATCTTTGGAGAAACATTTCAAATGTGCTTAGCAAACTTGGAACAAATTCTCAAGAGATGTGAAGAAACAAACTTAGTATTAAACAGGGAAAAGTGCCATTTCATGGTACAAGAGGGCATTGTGCTAGGACATAGAATTTCAAAGAAAGGTCTAGAAGTAGATAAAGCTAAGGTTGATGTCATTGAAAATCTACCACCACCAAATACAGTCAAAGGTATCAGGAGCTTCTTAGGCCATGGTTTCTATAGAAGGTTTATCAAAGATTTTTCAAAAATCTCAAAACCATTATGTATGCTTTTGCAACATGATGTTGCATTTAACTTTGATGATTCTTGTATAGAAGCTTTTGACAAGCTTAAAAAGGCATTGGTAACTGCACCAGTGATAGTAACACCATATTGGAGCAGGCCATTTGAATTAATGTGTGATGCTAGTGACTTTGCCGTAGGAGCAGTCCTGGGGCAAAGCTATGACAAGGTTTTTCATTCCATTTGTTATGCTAGCAAAACATTAATTGAAGTTCAAGTGAATTACACAGTCACAGAAAAAGAATTATTAGCTGTGGTATTTGCATTTGAAAAATTTAGATCTTACTTAGTTGGCACTAAAATTATTGTATATACTGATCACTCTGCCATTAAGTATCTAATTTCAAAGAAAGATGCAAAACCAAGACTGATAAGGTGGATTTTACTCCTACAAGAATTTGATTTGGAAATAAGAGACAAGAAAGGAGTAGAAAATCAAGTAGCAGACCATTTATCAAGGATTGAAGGAGAATCACTTGGTACACAAGGAGAAGAAATCAAGGAGATTTTTCCAGACGAAAAACTATTGGCAATCACAGTGAATGCAAAACATGAAACTGCATATGCTATAGGCAATGCAGGAGCATCAAATGCATCTGCACCATGGTTTGCTGATATTGTAAATTTCCTTGCAAGCAAAGTAGTACCAGTGAATATGACATATCAACAAAGGAGAAGATTCTTCCACATAGTTAAGCAATACTATTGGGATGATCCATTCCTTTACAAGATGTGCCCTGATCAATTAATGAGGAAATGCATACCTGAAGAGGAGCAACAAGCAGTGCTACTGCATTGCCATGCTGCACCTTATGGAGGACACTTTGGAAGCACTAGAACAGCAGCTAAGGTATTACAAATCAAGTTATTTTTGGCCTACTTTATTTAAAGATGCTTATTTTATGGTCAAATACTGTGATAAATGTCAAAGAGCAGGAAATATTTCTGATAAACATGAAATGCCAAGAACCAATATTTTAGAAATTGAATTATTTGATGTCATGGGACCTTTTCCACCCTCTTTTGGCAATTTATATATCTTAGTAGTTGTTGATTATGTGTCCAAATGGGTAGAAGCAGTAGCATTACCTAACAATGATGCTAAATCAGTGAGTAAGTTTCTTCAAAGAAATATATTCACTAGATTTGGAACTCCTAGAGCTATCATTAATGATGAAGGTTCACACTTTTGTAATAAGATCATAGAAAACCTTCTAGCTAAGTATGGAGTTAAGCATAAGATAGCTACAGCTTACCATCCTCAAACTAGTGGACAAGCAGAATTATCCAATAGGGAAATTAAGAGAATGCTAGAAAAAATGGTGAGTCCAAATAGAAAAGATTGGTCTTTACATTTGGATGATGCCTTATGGGCATATAGAACAGCATTCAAAACACCCTTAGGAATGTCCCCTTATAAATTAGTCTATGGAAAAGCATGTCATTTACCTTTGGAATTGGAAAACAAATCCTATTGGGCTATCAAGAAGCTCAATCTCAACCTAAACAAGGCAGGTAAAAAGAGAATGATAGAGCTTGATGAGCTAGAAGAAATTAGGCAAACCTCTTATGAGAATGCTGAAATTTACAAAGCTAAAACTAAGGCATGGCATGACAAGAAAATTCACAAAAGAGAATTGAAAGAAGGAGGACTAGTTCTGCTATACAACTCTAGGTTGAAGCTATTTCCTGGAAAATTAAGATCAAGGTGGTCAGGACCATTTAAGTTGATAAAGGTTTATCCACATGGAGAGGTAGATTTATTAGATAAAACATCAAATACTGTCTTCAAAGTGAATGGTCAAAGAGTCAAGATGTACTATGGTGAACATGTGGTGAGAGACAAAATCACCACCCATTTGCAAAATCTCTAAACAAAAAGAGGTAGTCAGGCTGACAAGACTCTTAAAACAAGTGCTTAAAGGGAGGCAACCCATTGTTTTTAATTATTTTTGTGCAATTTTATGTTTTTAGTTGTTTTGCGAGAATCACGAGATACTAATGCAGAGATGCATCGAGTGCACTGCATTGCAGAAGAAATTTCCCTGCATCAAAATTTTCAAAAATTGAAGAATGTGATTAAGTGTGAGTTTTAATTCATCAGGAAGATCAAAGGGAAGTTTAGAAGGATAATGATGTGTTTAATAGCCAAGGAAGACACGTGGTGGCTTGCATGTACACCACATCTTACCTAACGGCTACTTCCATCAAATCAAAATCCCACTTAACCTACCTTCCCTTTAAACCTTCACCTCACAAATTGTTACCGCTTCTTTACGAAACTCTCTCAAGAAACAAGCGATTTACCACTCACATTCTATTCCGGAAAATCCATCAAAAGAAAACCGAGAAATCAAGCAATCACGATGGTGAAAAAGCAATCAAGACAGAAAATCATCGAGCAAGCATACCGATTCTTCAAAGAAAGGGAAGAAAGCCATGCATGCGTAATCATCATCAAACGAAAAAGCAAAGCGAGAGAACAAGCATCGAGAACCAACGATAATGCTCATTTCTGGAAGATGCATCTATTACTCGAGAGAGGGTATGATTTGAAGAAAGCTAGCACATCATTCATGTCAACAGTGGCCAATCTCAACTGGGATCATTTCGTTCTTCCAAGAGGAGGCTACATTGAAGATTTGTTGAGAGAATTCTATGCTGGTATCACACTATAAGAAGGAACAGAGCATTCCTACACTTCCATGGTGAGGGGTAAACTTGTGCACTTTCATGCAAAGAAATGAATGAACATTATATGCTGAGATATAATGGGATTGAATTTGAAAATAAAGTGGCCAAGGCCTTTAAGAAAGAAATGGAAGAAGTGAAAAATAGGATAGCAATACCAGGATCTGTTTGGGAAAAATTTACACCTAATGAAATCAAACTTAGAAGCACATATCTGATAGATGCATTAGGAAATTGGCATTTGTTCATAGCCACTTCAATTCTGCCTACATCACACACATATGCAATGACCAAAGAGAGATTGATCTTGCTAGATACAATTCTCTCCGAGGGAAATGTTGATATAGGTAGATTGATAGCTAGGGAAATCCTTGCATGCACAACCAAATCAAAGGAATTTCTGTTTTTCCCTTGTCTTATTACTGAGTTATGCATGAAAGAAGGTGTTCCAATAGCCTCCCATGAACAAAGAAAATTCCCACCTGGTGATTTGAATGCTGAAATGAAAGAGAGATTGAGAAAGGTAAGAGGCCCTGCACCTGCAATTCAAGAGCATCACATGCAGAAGCAGATTGCAGTCTGGAAATTTTTGAATGACCAACATGATTGGCTTCAATTAGTTTTTGATAAGATATTTGATCTTGTGGGCCAAGTTAATGCCCCTGAATTTCCAAGTTGGGTACTCAAGACTGAAGGAGAAGAAGAGGAAGAGAAAGAAGCTGAGGAAGAAGAGAAAAAGGAGGAAAAGGAGGAAGAACCTAGTACCAAGAAAAAGGTGACTAGGAAACAAGCAAAAGGAAAGAAGAAGGTAGTGTTAGAACCTGAAATTGAAGAAATGTTTGATTCTGATAATGATGATGAGGAACTAGAGAAAGAAATGGACAAGGAAGTTGAAGAAGAGGAGGAAGAGAGTGATGATGAAATTGATGAAGAAGAAGAAGAGCTTGCTAGAGGTGTGATTCTAGAAGAGATAGCTAGAGAGAAATATGCCAAACCAACACCACAAGCCCAACAAGAAACCCCTCATACTTCACCTATCAAATCACCAATCATCTCACCAAACCAAGAATCATCTTCCAACCCAAAATCACCATTACCCTCCCTCAATGATCCACCAGTCCTATCACCACCACAAACAACCCCTCCACCACCCTCTCCAACAAATGACCCTGAGAAAACACCTCACACAGAACAAACCATCTCTGAACCAACCCCTGTTATACCAGAAACAGAGCCAGAACAACAAGTACCTTCTGACCCAAGCAACATTACGCCTAATGTTATTTCTACTCTTGAGAAATAATTTGTGCAGGAAAGAGAAGAATAAGGACTTGACAAAGAAGACAAATGAGAAGAATCGTCTGCTAAGGAGCCTGCAGCTCAAACTGAAGAGATGCAGAGTGATGCTCCTACATCACATGCTGCTGCATCACAGCAGGCAACAACAATGCATGATGAGGCAACAATCAAGCTTGTTCTGGAACAAATGGCTCAACAGAAGAGAGATGCTTTGCACAACACACAGAAGTTCATCAAGAAACCTACAGGCAGGCAAGCAAAATTGACACCAAAGAGGAAGCAACTGATGCGATCAAAGATCGATGCACTGCATCATCCCGAAACAATTCCTCGTGAACTACACACTAGAGAAAGGAGGTGCATCTCGCACCTGCTGAAGAAACTCCAACCAAGCAACCCAAAGAGAAGAAGCAGAAGGTGAAACACACTCCTCCCACCAGGCAAAGCACCAGAACCAGGAGTGGAGCCAAGAAATGAGTATCATTTACAAGTTTTCACCTACTACTATAGCTTGTGTTGTTTCTGTTTAAACTATTTCCCTGGTTGTTTTTAATCCCTCTCCCCTATTTTGAACAAATATGGTTTGTATTTTTTGAACAAATTAGCAGTGTGGACACTTCTACCACTTAAGTTTGGGGGGGATTTATCTAGTATGTTGTGTGATTAATTAAATATGTTTGTTTTATATAGTAAATATATATGTTTTAAAGTAGTTTATATTTTGTTTAAATATTAGATGTACTTAACAAAGTAGTATCTAAATATTTTAGTAGAATGGATCAGTTTTTAAAAAATATGGTGAAAACCCTATGAATGGAATTTTAATGATGAAAAAGAGAAAAAGAAGCCTTATTTCTTAGAAAATAACCAAAATTATTTTACTTCAACCCTTCAAAACTGAGTTTGTGAAAAGAACCTTGTTATTTAAAGATCAATCTGATGCAAAGGGAATTTTTGGTAAGCTTAGGTCAAAACAAAGTTTTACTAAAAAGATAGAAGAACTTAAAGAATTAAGTTTGGGGGTGTTTTATGAAAACAAAGGCTGAATTTGAAAAGTATAAAGAGTAAACAATGCATAAAAAAAAGAATACAAAAATGTGGACAAAATATCAAAGATCAAATCCATATTGTCCTGAATCATTTGAAACTATACATGTGCCTAAGTACATGAATCCATCTGGAGGTCAAAGACCTGTGCCATGCAGGAATAAATGTATCTGGAGGATAGTTCAAAAACTGAACCTGTGCCAAAGTGCAAAGAAAAAATATATGCATCTGGAGGTCAAAGACATGTGCCAAAGTGCAATTGCATCTGGATGTCAGTGAGAAAGGCAATATGAGCTATCAAAAGAAAAAGCATCATCGGTCAAGTGTAGCATCAATGCAACCAGCACCAAGAAAAGCAAAATGCAGAAAAAATCAATGCACAAATCACTTCAAAGAAGTAATGCATCTGCACAAAAAGATCCACACAAAATATAGAAAGATGCATTGGCTCAAAAGCTTTGAAAGATTCAACCAAGCCCTTTGTTGTACTTAAAACTCCCCAACACTTGAGAAAATTTTGTGTGTCTAATCTCTCTTTTGAAAAATATTTTGGTGTGACCAAAGATAATCCTTTCAAAGGCTAGGAGGAAATTTTTCACTTAGTCTTGGAACCAATCTCAACTCAGTGGGTTCACACACACACAAAAGAGTTTGAATAGCTTTGGTAGTTTTGAAGAAATAAAGGCACAAGAAAGATTGCTGATAAATGAAGTTCATAGGGAACTCCTCATGAAAATCCAAAATATCAAGTTGATCTATCTTCTAGAATTATAGTTTTAATAATTTGTCTTTGTCATTACTTGCGGACAAGCAATGGTTTAAGTTTGGGGGTGTGATAACTCTATTTTATATAGAGTATTTCATATGTTTAAACTTAGTAAATTGCTCTCTTTCAAGTAATAATAAAGAGTTTATATAGTATTTTGTGTGATATATGATAACTTGAGTGATTGGCATGGTTATAGTTGTTAATAGGCCATTTTGGATATATTGTGGTATGTTTGATGTTTTTGTTCAGTGCAGTCTACAGATCCTGCATCAATGCTCCCTGCATCAATGCTCCTGCATTGATACTGCACTGAATCTGCACTACTTGGTGAATGAGTAGCTAGCTACATGTGCATCCACTTGCATTGCTGACCTCATGTTTGGTCCCCTAAAGCAGAACCACTTTATATTGTAGGCGCCTACCATTCACACATAGCCATAGGGATAGCTTTGAAGAGTCATCAACATAGGGACACATGTTCATACATCATGAGACTTCCCTATACACTTAGTCAAAGATTTCAACTTGGAGATCAACCTCTGAAAAGCAACTACAGCTAATCCACTCAAGATTACTTCAACATGAAGGAAGGAAGCACCTCTCTTGAAGGCTATAAAAGGACCTCACATCTTCATTTGGAAATATATCACAATCCATAAGTTAGATCAAAATTTCAATATACATAGTTAGTTTCTATTTTATAAGAGGGAAAGGAAGGAATTAACAAATCCTCCGTACTTCGATTTCATAGTGTTTGTATAGTGCTAAGGAGTAATGCTAGTGCATTGCTAGGAGAATTCATACAAAGGGCTTCAACTTGTGTAACTTCTATCTTGTTGTTTCTCTTTTGTATAGTGCTAAGGAGTAATGCTATATGCCACTTAATATTGTCTGTTATGTGTGGCATACATAACCACGCATTACAGACTTACCCTCAAGGTCATCCAAATGATAATAAATTAACAACTGAGCAGAAGGAAGTGGTTTCAAGAATGACGAAGAACTTGATTGCTCCGAATCGAATCTTGGCAGAGCTGAGGTCTACTTACCCTAAAGACGACCACTTCAATCTGAAGCAAATTCACAACGTACGGTCAAGGTTAAGAACAACTAATTGTCAGGGTAGGACTGAACAACAACCGTTGATGAATTTGCTGGAGCGTGATAGGTATGTTTATTGGCACAGAGTTACTTTCCAGAAACTGACTGTATCTGTCAAGTATCAGGACGGTTCGGCCCTCACAGTGTCGAACAGGTTCGCATTTCATAAAACCGAACAATACAAAACGTAGAATTCGATGGAGGTACAATCGAACAGTCTAGTTTCAATGTTCGATGGAGGTCCAGCCGAACAGGATCGGTTAGCCGTGCGCCGAACAGTCCATTTTTGTCAGTCACATGCTTTTCACGTGAGGGCACTTTGAGATTAAACCAAAATTGGGGGTGTCTGGTGAGTAGAGGGGGGTTTGTACAAAGCATGGGCCTCGGAAAAACTGCCAAAGGAATTTCTTATTGCGATTATAAGACTGTACAAAATATTAACATGCTATAAATGTAAAAATTTGTCAACCCTGTACCACTTTTAAAATAGCTTCAAGCCTAGAATGTAATACAAAATTTCGAAAACCCCTCCCCCTCGAGACGGGTTGATAGAGAAAGTGAAAGAAAACGCGTGAAGAGATTTTTCTGTGAAGAGTTTTTTATGAAGAGAGAGAGGTTGAGAGAGTGACAGAAGTCGAGAATGGGGGTGGAAGGGTTTTCTTTTGTGAAGATAGAGTTGGAGTTGTTTTCTTCTGTTGAGAAGAGAGACTAGGACATCTAGGGGAAATGATTCTCTCATGTTATTTTCTATCATGTTGAATCTCAACCACTTATTTAATATGTATAAGAGAGAGAAAGTAGGTGTATAAGGTATTAAAAAATTGAAAATAAGAGGATCTAATGATGGAGATTGGAAACATGACATCCTCATGTTTTTTTCAACATGAACAATAGGAAATAAAATGTATAATTAGGGGTTTTAAAATTTGAAATTAGGTTTCAAAAAAAAGTCTTGAAATTAAAACTAATTTTTTACTAAACAATCTTTTTTTTTGTTTTGACAAAATTTATTAAACAATCTTAAAAGTGCCCTTTTAAAGTTATTCTCGGGGAGTTTTTAAAAGCCTCCGCAAAAAAACCCACAATCTAACTAGTATACTATATCTTTTTTTTTTTTTTTGAGATTATATACTATATCTAATATATATACTAGGATGTATCACCCGTGCGCTACACGGGTGTACATATCATATGGACTTATATTGTAGCAATTTTGTAAAAGAAATACAAATTACATCTTGGTAATAAGTTGACAAAATTATATGTAAATGAATATTTTTGTAGTGTATAGCATTATTTCAACGAAAAAAGAAATTGCAATTTATATGCAAATTAATGCGATGCTCAAGGGAGAAATTTTATTTTGCACCACAACAGTGCAACAACAGCATTGTTTGTTTCTCCAGCTAAGATGAACTCCTTAATTGACCTAACATATTCTCCGAATAATGTGGGTAAAACGATAATTGCGTATTAATTAGAAACATACATGGCCATTAGGTAAACTCATCCAAATCGAAAGGCACCACACAATGTATTAAATATTGTAAGAAAATTATAACCCTAGGTTCTCCAAATCATCTTCATGAAGATTTGCTTGAAGGTTTGGTGAACTCATACTCTGCCTGCACTCTAATCAGGATACAGGCAATATCTACGAATACGGAAATTTAAAGATCACAATTTAATGCCAAACACAAAAACATCATCAAAATATTAAATTAATTAGGAGAGAAACCATACCAACTAAGTAATCTTGGTTAAACCCAACTCAAAGCAATCAGCTGGTGGGGTGAAGATAAAATTGGGATCCGGAATCAAGTCGCTACAGGCAGCAGGGCGTATAATGGTCTTCATGTTGAGGTTAACCTGTAATTGTGCCTTGTGGCACCTAAACTTCCCTCATTCAGTGCTACCACATATTTTGATATGAGGTACATGACCTTCGTGAAGGTTCTTATCGTGATAGTAGATGTGCATCCTATCAATATGGCCTTGTATCTTCGTTCCCTGTTATTTCAAGCAGACAACTTAAATGGTCATACACATAAAGTATGGGCCTGTTTGGATAAACAGCTTAATTAAGTGCTTATGCATTAGTTTGCTTTCATAATAAAATATAAAAAATGTTAAAACTGTTTTTCAATAAGCTATTTTCATAAGCTATCCTGAGGAGCTTGTGGAAATTAACTGTAAACAGCTTATGAACATGACATAAGTTGTTTTCATACGCTCTCCCAAACAGTATCCCAAGTACTTATGCCAGTAGATAAGTCCAAATAAGCAGATCCAAAACGCGCCCTATATATAAAATCAAAATAAAAGTGGGTCGATTTTTAAAAAAAGATATAATTGCCCATTTTAGTATCAATCACTTAAATCCCAATTAGTTTTAATAAAGTGTTGATAAAATGCTTTGTAATAACATATGGATGTAATTATTCATTGTTGCCTCGTGGGTGAAAAAAGCTGCATATTAAAGTTTGTTTTTGATCAAATGAAACAACAGTTTCCTTGCATGTTTAATATGTTGCCTCTATATGGTTTAAGAGACCAGCTTAGTCCTACTGCAACCAAATATTATCAAGTAAAGGAACAAAACCTAATTAAGGCCTTGATGCAAAGCTACCGTCTACTTTGGTGACCAATTTAGGTGACTCATCTAATTGACCCTTAGATATAATAAGGCATTTAGAAAGATGTATAAAAAATATGGAGTTAACGATGTAATGATTAAGGTTATGGCACTCAATAAAAACTGGTCATATTAAACAAAGTTCTATTTTTAAGTTTGCTATATAAAATCAAAATAAAAGTGGGTCAAATTTTTAAAAAAGATATAATCGCCCATTTTAGTATTCATCATCCTTACACGTTGTTCATCCCTCCTAAAACCCTATCAATTTCGATTTGATGAAGTGAATCAATCACTTAAATCCCAATTAGTTTTCAAAAAGCGTTGATAAAAAGCTTTGTAATAACATATGGATGTAATTCTTCATTGTTGCCTCATGGGTGAAAAAAGCTGCATATTAAAGTTTGTTTTTGATCAATTGAAACAACAGTTTCCTTGCAAATTTTATGTTGCCTCTATATGCTTTAAGAGACCAGCTTAGTCCTACTGCAACCAAATATTATCAAGTAAAGGAATAAACCAAATTAGAAGAAATTTAATTAAACATACATTATATTAGGAATGTCTGATTAAGTGTTATTGTACTTTTTATCCAAATATTGATTTCTCTCTATGATACTCTTTTGGCAGAACGTAGAGTGATAATCATTATCTACTAAGACAACCTCAAGCGCAATAGGTGAGTTGCCACCGTACGAAGGATACACAAACCACTGTCAGAGCAACTTGACCATGCCCCATAGGTGAGTTGCCACCGTACGAAGGATACACAAACTACCGACTTGGTTAAGAATTGCACTGAATTCAAGAGGGGATGGGTTCGATTCCTTGCTTTGACATTTTTTGTATATATTTCAGCGAATTAAGTTGATGATGTGGAATAAAATCGTTGATGATGTAATTAGTGACGTGTCATACTATGTGGATGGTGACATGGAAGATCCATGGTTATATATAATAGAGATATAAAATAATATACCAAGATTATTATTTAAAATAACAATGAAGAATGGTTTAACAATAATGTGTTACGCTTATGAAACAACAGAGTAAGGTAGTCAACTTGGTTAAGAATTGCACTGAATTCAAGAGTGGATGGGTTCGATTCCTTGCTTTGATATTTTTGGTATATATTTCAGCGAAGTAACTTGATAATGTGGAATAAAATCGTTGATGATGTAATTAGTGACGTGTCATACTATGTGGATGTTGACATGGAAGATCCATGGTTATATATAATAGGGATATAAAATAATGTACCAAGATTTTTATTTAAAATAACATTGAAGAATGGTGGTACAATAATGTGTTACGCTTATGAAACAACAGAGTAAGAGCGGTGGTACAATAATGTGTTACGCTTATGAAACAACAGAGTTAGGTAGTCGACTTGGTTAAGAATTGCACTGAATTCAAGAGGGGATGGGTTATTCCCTGCTTTGACATTTTTGGTATATATTTCAGCGAATTAACTTGATGATGTGGAATAAAATCGTGAATGATGTAATCAGTGACGTGTCATACTATGTGGATGGTGACATGGAAGATCCATGGTTATATATAATAGATATATATATATATATATATATAATCAAACAAACCACTGCCAAAAATACTAAATTACCCCTTTAAATTTGACTCATCATCAGTTTTAAGGACAAACTGGTCATTTCCAATTATTTTCTCTCACTTTTATGTTTCTGGGTCTCACTCTAACAATAGGGCAAACTGTCCTATTGTTATCCATGATATGAAATTTCTTGTTGGTTTGAAATGTTTACCTTTAACACAACTAGATGTGATTCTAGGTATGGACTGGTTATCTTCTAAGAATATCCATTCAGATTGTGCACATAAAACTTTAGTTTTTCTGACCTTGAGATTTTTGGATTTATATCCTCAAAACAAGCAATAACTTCTTTGAAAGAACGAGCTCAAGTTTATATGTTGTTATCTTCCTTAAAAGTGGAAAGACAAGTTATCTTGAGCAAAGCACTAGTTGTGAAAGAGTTCTGGGAAGTATTTCTAGAAGATATTCTCGGTTTAACAACTGTACGAGATTTTGAGTTTTCAATTCATCTAAACCTCGTATCAAGGTTACGTCTCTATTGCACCATATAGGATGTCACCTACGGAGTTAGCAGAACTGGAGACTCAACTTGAGGGTTTGTTGGTGAAATAGTTTGTTAGATCGAGTGTATTACCTTGGGGAGCACCACTTTTGTTTGTGAAGAAGAAAGATGGAGGCTCAAGACTTTGTGTGGATTATAGTCATTTGAACAAGGTGATGATTAAGAATAAGTATCCTCTACCCCGCATTGACGATTTGATGGATCAACTCCGTGGAGCTGTTGTTTCTGAAAAATTGATTTGTGGTTAATTCAAAGATTGCATTTAGAATTCGTTATGCCCATTATGAGTATTTGGTGATGCAATTTGGAGTGACAACTGCACCTTCTATCTTCGTGGACTACATGAATCAAATTCTTCATCCAATTATTGATAGATTCGTCGTTGTGTTAAGTGATGACATTCTCATCTGTTCTAAGAGTTACGAGGACCATGAAGATCATCTCCATCAAGTTTTACAAGTTCTACGCGAGAAGAAGTTATACGCATAGCTATCAAAATGTGAATTTTGGATTGAGGAAGTTAAAATTTTAGGTCATGTGATACAAAGGAAGAAATAGTCGTGGATGCGGAAAAAGTAGAGGTTGTACTTGAATGGGAACAGCTTAGGTCGGTAACAAAAATTTGTAGTTTTGTTGGATTGGCCGAATACAATCAGAAGCTTACTAAAGGATTCTCAAGGATAGTACGTGTTGGACTATAAGATAACCTTAGAGGAGGGGGGTGAATAAGATTATATTCTAAAAACGAAATCCTTTTTGTTTTCAAAAACTAAACGATGCAAGTTTAAATCAAATGCGGAAAAGAGGATTTAAACTATATGCAACACCTAAGCAAGCTATAACAATGGCAGAAACAATTACAGAGATATTGAAATCTAAGCGCGATAATATCAAATGCAATGACAGTTAACAATTATACACCATGATTTTAGCGAGGTTCGGGATAAAAGCCCTACTCCTCGGCCTCCGGCTTTGCAACCTTTGGACTTTGGTAATCACCACTATAAGAGAAGAACTTATTCAACGTTTTACAAGCAAGCAACTTCCCTATAGCTACCACACCAATCTCAATTTTCCCCAAATTGAGAACCCAAGCTCCCCGCTAAGGATTTCTCTACAATTCAATCTCCGCGATTGAACTACCCAAGAAAGCTTCCCAGGATTTCACAACAACCAAGTATAAATGATTTCAAGTAGAAACTAGGATCCAATCACTCAAGCAATATAACAATATGTAGTTGAGAGAGATGATAGATTTGAAACCCTAGATGAAGAACGTGAAGAGAGAGTGTTACTATGAGAGTTCTCGTTCTTTTCTTTTCTTTTTGATTTGTGGGTTGTGTGTGTTTGATTGTGAAAACCCTATGTTCTATTTATATGGATTGTAAAAATATGACCGTTGAAACAAATTCTAACACTGTTGCGATTAGTGAGAAATCGATTGTTTGCTTAAAAGGAATAGGAGAGAAATCGATTTCTTGCTTAAAGAAATAAGTGAGGAATCGATTTCTAGCTTTAATGAAATAAGAGAGAAATCTATTGCTAGTTTCAAAAACAAGTTGTGCTTCCAAAATAATAGAAGGGAAATGGATTCCTTGCTTAACAACTATAGAGCCATTAATCGATTTCCTTCTTTAAAAAACAAGGCCAAAATCGATTTCTAGCTTTAAAACTAGCAAGTCATGAATCGATTGTTTCATTTCAACTATAAAGCCAAAAATCGATTTCTTACTCTAAAAATCAAGATTAAAATCGATTTTGCACTCTAAGACACAAAGTCATCAATTGATTGTTTTCCTTCAAAAAACAATTCTTTTAAAAACAATCAAGCAACAAATCAATTTCTTCCTTTGACAAAGAAGTCAAGAATCGATTTTACACTTTAAAAACAACAAGTCATGATTCAAAACTTTTCTTTAAAAACAACTTGTGCCTAACCTATTTAATCATGCTTTTATATAAAAGATTTTAACAAAACAGTTCTATTTTAAAAGATCATTTCTCATCTACAAAAGTCATAAAGCTTAAGTGACGGGATCTTACACGCGTCCTATGCAAAGCAATATAACACATAAGTCTTCAACGCTTTAGTAGCTTCTCCTCCGAACTGCTACACTTTAAGATATCGTGTAAGCGCTTTGGTTCATGCCCTGAGCTTTGGTTCATGCCCTGTGCTTTGGTTCAACTATAACCATTAGTAAACAGATTGTAATTTGTTATCATTCAAAACAAAGAGTGTTTGACCTTGGTTCAACAGATAGTGGCGTCAAGAACTCAACTCACAAAAAAAGGATCAACTATTCATATGGGCTGAGAATTGTGAATAAAATTTTCAAAAAACGAGGACACGTTTGACAACATGACCAGTGCTAGTTTTACCTCAACCAGAGGAACCGTATGAAGTATATTGTGATTCTTCACATCAAGGGTTAGGTTGTATACTTATGCAACATAGGAAAGTCGTAACTTATACCTCGAGATATTTAAATACTCTCGAGAAGAACTACCCTACACATGATTTAGAACTAGCTGCAGTAGTGTTTGCATTAAAGATCTAGAGACATCAATTGTATGGAGCTAAACTTGACATTTTTAGTGATCATAATAGTCTGAAGTACCTCTACGATTAAAAGGAGCTTAACATGAGGCAGGGGCGATGGATGGAATTTTCATAAATACTATGATTTTACTTTGCTTTATCATCATGGAAAAACAAATGTTGTGGCAGACGCGTTGAGTCGAAAGACAATTCACATTTCTTCCATATTGACTAAGGAGTTAGAGTTGATAGAACAATTTCGAGATTTGAATCTAATTGTGGAGATGACTAGTGGGAATATTTTCTTAGGAATGATTAAGGTATCAAGTAGACTTATAGAGGATATTCATGAACAACAAATAAGCAATGAACATCTGTAGG
The DNA here is from genome assembly GCA_020916435.1 of Oxytropis ochrocephala. Classification (NCBI taxonomy): domain Eukaryota; kingdom Viridiplantae; phylum Streptophyta; class Magnoliopsida; order Fabales; family Fabaceae; genus Oxytropis; species Oxytropis ochrocephala. Next base: position 66,595,854 of record CM037090.1, read on the forward strand.
AAAAGAGAAAATTAATCGTACAAGAAAGAGCTACAGAGTTTAGTTTAGGAACCGATGGCATTTTGAGATGCAACGGCGAGTTTGTGACCAAAATAATTCAGAATGAGGAAAATAATTTTGGATGGAGCACATAAGAGAAAATTGAGTATTCATCCTGAGGTAACGAAAATGTAACAAGATTTTGGTGGCCAAGAATGAAGAAACAGGTGGCTGAGTATGTTGCGTCATACAAAACATGTCAAAAAGCGAAAGTTGAACAACAAAAACCTGTTGGTATATATACTTCAATTAGTAGACATCCCGGAATAGAAGTGGGAGAGCATTTAAATGTATTTTGTAGTGGGCTTACCAAGAAGAGCACAAATATTGATTAAATTTCGGTAATCGTTGATAGGCTAACGAAACCAGCACATTTCTTTCTTGTAAAGGTTGACTACAATGGGGAGAAGCTAAATGAGATATACATCAAGGAAATAATCAGATTACATGGAGTTCTCTCTAGCATTGTTTTAGATTGAGACCCAAAATTCACGTCTCAATTTTGGCATAGTTTACAAGAAGCTTTAGCTACAATAACCGTTTTGACTCGAGTATGAAATGGCACCTTATGAAGCTTTGTATGGGAGAAAATGCCAAACACCGTTATGTAGGTATCAAGATGGGGAAAGTGCTATGTTAGGACTGAAGATTGTACAACAAACAATGAAAGAAGTTAAACAAATTCATTAAAGTATGAAGATTGCACAAAGTAGATAGAAGAGTTACACAGATCGAAGAAGGGGGCCTCTTGAATTTCAAGAAAGTGAACAAGTGTTTTTTAGAGTTACCTCCTTTCCTTTAGAATATTCACAATCATTTGTGGCATTGGTCCAGTAGGTTATCAAATAGCATTACCTAGCTCATTTCCTTTAGAACATTCATAATGTATTTTGAACATTCACAATGTATTACATGTTTCATAGCTAGGGAAGTTTATTTTTGATCCATCTCACAAAATTGAACCCAATGAAGTACCATGGAAGGAAAACGTCACCGATTAGTTTCGCTTATTAATTCTTGTAAAATTGATTTTATTTGCATCCAAGAGACTAAAAGGGAGGTGATTCTAGAGAGGGAGGTTGGAAAGTTATGGGGTAACCAATCTTTTAAGTGGGTGTATCAACAATCTTGTGGTTTGTCGATAGGTATTCTGTGTAGTTGGTTGGAAGGGGTTTGTACTGTGAGCTCTTATTTCTCTAGTGTAAGATTTATTGGGGTTTACGTTATCTTCCAGAATTCTACTATTCATATTGTAAATATTTATGCTCCATGTTCTACCTCCGAAAAAAAGCATGTTTGAGCGGAATTTTTATCTAATAAGCAGAACTTGGATGTCGGCGAATGGTGTGTCGTTGGAGACTTTAATGCAGTCACTTGTGCTTTTGAAAGGAAAGGGAGGAGTGGTGTTCGCTTAGTAGTCGAGATGGAAGATTTTAATAATTTTATTGTTGCAATGGATTTACTTGATATTCGGTGTCCGGTAAAAAATATTATTGGTTTAGTCCTGATGGTTTCTCTATGAGTCACCGCATGTGTTTTTAATTTCAGAGGGTTTGATTTCTTTGTGGGGTATTTCTGGTCAGTGGATTGGTAACGGGGATATACCGGACCATTGTCCTATTTGTCTCCTTCGTTCTGTAAATGATTGGAGCCCTAAACTGTTCTGTGTTTTCAATGCTTGATTGGAGCATGATCAATTTTTACCTTTTGTTCAAAATTGTTGGGAAAACTTCAATATTTCAGGTTTTAGTGCCTATGTCTTCAAGGAGAAATTGAAGTTTCTCAAGGGTAGTTTGAGCGGGTGGAACAAAGAGGTATATGGAAAAGTGGATTTGACCATTGATTCATTAGTTAGGGACTTTAACTCGATGGATTCCGCTTTGTGTGAAGGATGGGATAGTGAAGAGGTGATCAATAGAAGAGCGGTGTCAACTTCTCTTTGGAAAGAATATCATGTAAAAGAGTCTTTGTTGGCTCAAAAATATAGAGCAAGGTGGATCAAGGAGGGGGATATGAATTCTAGATACTTTCATTCATTAATGAAATATAAAAGAAAGCGTTGCAAAGTTGTGATTAAGCTCTTTGTTAAACAACACTTTGAAAAGGATTTTATGGAGGCTTGTCATAATCGCCCCACTTTGGATGGATTGTAGATTAACCAAATTTCAAACTTTGATTACGTGTTCTTATTGGAACCATTTTCAGAAGAAGAAATTAAGGAGGATGTTTGGAGTTGTGATGGTGATAAAATCCCAGGCCCGGATGGATTTGATCTTAACTTTATTGAACTTTGTTTGAATTTTTTGAAACAAGAAGTGATAGATTTCTTTAATGAATTCCATGAGTTCTAAGGTAATATTGTGTTTAATTAATTAAAATATGTTGTTTAGTGTAAAAGAGGGATAATTATAGTTTTTGATCATTTGGCACTTTGGTGTCTCATTTGTGTTTTAACATGTTTGTTCAGTATTTATGCTGCAGCAATACAATATTTCTGCAACAGATGAGAGAGAAAATGTTGAGGCACTGATTTCTGTGCCTGCTAGTTGTCATGCGCAGAATATTCCCTTTTTGTGGGCACATTATACTCCTACGCACATGTAATGACAAATGGAGCCTCCAAAAGGATATTTTTTGGAGCACTAAACCCTAGCACTATAAAATGGAGCTTATTTTCTTCATTTTGGAGGCTGGTTCAGAGGAGGAAAAGTATAAAAATAGCTTTTTCTCCATTTTTGCACCAAGTTACCTTTAAACACCAAAGTGGAAACATCATTGCTGGGAGTATTGCTGCAACAATTACATGAGTTGACTTACTTGAAGATTTTCGTGGATTTGGGAGCTGATCTGAACCTCCATGCCACTTTTCTTGGAGTAAATCTTCAGTATACCATGCACTTTCTACTTTATTTCTTCTTTGTATTTTCGCATTTATTGCTTTAAACATTATGTTTAAGTTGTATTTCTTGTGTTTTTTGCTCATCATGAGCTAAATACTCTGAGTTTGGATGCTTTGATCTATGTAATGAAGTCTTAGTGTGTTTAATATGCATGTATTTGATGTTTAGCATTTTTATCCTTTGTGTGACACTACTCCAAACTTATTTTAGACTTGATCACCTAAATATAAGTAACATTTATAGATTCAGACATGGTTTATAAATTGATCTCAAAGGATAATATGGATAGTGGTTATTAAAGGACACTTTAATAATTCTTGCTTAAAACCTAGACATATGAGGACAACTTCCATAAGGTGAACATTGTGGGTGCGTAAGTAGCCCTAGGGTGAACCTATTTAGGGCCTAAACATAGGCTCTTGTAGCAAAACCCTAGCGAAAATATTTGAAAAATAGCAAATCAAGCAAACAACACCTAGTCTTTGCAAAGATCGGATACAACATTAGACCATTATTATGAATTTGGATATTGAAGGCATTCCCAACTTACTCTTATTCTGGATTTCTACTAATCATTTATTTTACTTGTTGTTTGTTAAAATTGGGTTCTATAACTTGTTATTTATTTTGTGTTTACCTATTGTACCCTCACACTTCTCTCAATTTTTCTAGAAACCCCCAAATTAAATCAATTTGTTAATTACTATTTGACATCCAAGATCTCATAAAATCAATTAAATCATGCAATCATCAATTCAAATTAATAATTAATCAACTCACTTAACAACAAATAATTTAAAATCAATCTGGGTGTTATAAATCATACTTTTGATAATAATAATAATAATAATAATAATAATAATAATAATAATAATAATAATAATGTTGAATTGAGAAACCGAAAAGAAGTTAAATATAATTTTAGTAAGAAAAAAATAAATTAAAGTCGGGTTTTCATTAATAATCGGATTTAAAAACGCTCCATTGCGACTTGATTTAACCGTTTAAAAAAAATTGATTTAAGCCTCTTATAAAATAACCGGCGTGAAAAGTCCAATTTACTACACCTATAGAAAGACAACGCTCTCAGAACCGATGTAGAAAAGTCTAGGTTAACCGACGTTGTATCTCTTTACTGTACTAGTGTGGTATTAGTCTATTACTCTACGTGAGCGGATATGGGTGTCATTGCTATCCATAGTGATAAGTATATGATGCTCCTTGGTATCGGTCTACTACTCTATGCATTGATTTAGTGATCAATCTTTTGAGAAGGGTAAAAACATTAGCAATTGGGAATCATGAATCAGGTACCAATTAGAAGAACAAACGAATGAAGTCGACCCCAAGTATCTAAAATTTTAATGGAATTGCAACATTAGCAATTGGGGGTTGAACTTTGAACAGATCTGAAATATCGATTCTCATCAAACGAAAACTTATGAGTAACATCAAACAAAATCGAAATTTCTGGGTTTTGATTTTGGTTATGGGTTTCGATTTCGTTTGGGGATCTGGTTTCTGCAAATTAGCTACGTGTTGAAAAGGGGATTAGATGGAGAAATTTTATAGGAAAAAGTTTGATGATTCCTCCATCCGGGATTATAAGTGTTTGAAAAAGGATCCACCCTTTGAGCATATTTAGCTTGCTCAAAGCCATTACTAGATACCTCTAATTGGCATTCAACGCAAGTATGGCCAACAACACCACATATTTCACAAGGTGGTATAGAAGAAGAAGAAGGTGAGACGACACTGACATTTAATTTTTCAACTTTTTGGAAAAGCGTGTCTACCTTAGAAGTAAGATGATCAATGGAAAAATTTTAAACTTATCTGGTTCCTTCTTGGGTGGAGGTGGAGTAGTCATGGCATGCTCACTGGTCCATTGATAAGGGTTTTGAGTGATATCCTCAATGAGACCATAAGCCTCTTCTATGTTTTTGTTCACCAAAGCTCCACCCACAGTTGCATCCACAAACATCTTAGTGGCATACAACAATCCATTATAAAAAGTATGAACAATTAGCCACATATCTTGTCCATGATGTGGGGGCATAGCATTAGCATTTATTTGAAACACTCCCAAGAATCATAAAGAGATTCTCCATCATTTTGAGTGAATCGTGTGATTTGACTCCTCATTTGTGCAATTTTACTTTGGGAAAAGATCTAGCAAGGAATGATTTCCTTAGTTGGTCCCATGTAGTAATGGACTCATCAACTTTAAAGTACCACAATATTCAAGAAAAATAGATAGATTAAGATTTGGGTCATCTCACGGGAACCGTAAAATCTGCTTTTCTTTGGACCATAAAAAGAGAGACAAATTTTAAGCTAAAAAAATCGTTTGCATCAACATAATTGGGTGCTTAATAACAACATGTGGCTCCAATGTTGAAGTCGTAGCATAATCTTTTAGAGAGCGATTTGGATTAGCAGCCATCTCTCGATTATTGTGTAATTCTCTTCTTCTTCTATGAAAAAATCATTCAATCTCAAGAATTGGTTCAACAATTGCACCAAGACTTGAGACTCTCGCATTCAAAGAATAAGAGAATACAGATTAACAAAACAAATAAATTAAAAGAATTTTTAGCCTAACCGATACCAAAAAATCAATCAATATCATAAAAGTCCCCGACAACAACACTAAAAACTTGATAGGCCGCAATTATACGGTTCTATCGCGTAGTAAAAATATCAATCCACATAGACTTTGTGATTACCAATCTTAGTTTCGGTTGTGTTAGCTAAAAAGATCTGATTTATAGAAGAAATTATATATTGTTTGGTTTTAAATTCAGAATTGTAAAGAATAATCTTAGGTTATTAGTTTCATCACAACAATGAGAAACCCATGTAATTCTTTATACTATTCACCAATTCATAGAAGTATTGTATTCTTAAGGCAAAGTAACAAATGTAATCATTATCTTCTTTCAAAGTACAATGATGTGTTGTGATCTAACTTTCTTAATTCTCTTTAAGAATAGTACCTTGCCTCAGGGGAACTAAGATTATTTTCTTATCTTAATTCTCTTATCTAATTTCATAGGTCAAACATAGAATTTCACCTTTATATACTTCACTCTAATGTTTAAGAATAAGATTTTAGAACAATGAAATTAGATTTAGAATACAAAATAATTGGAGTGATGAAAAGTATTTTGAGACCTATCATTGGATTACTCCCAACAACCCAAGACTTCGAATCTACTCACTCATATTCATAATGTAAATTGCGATAAGCGTAAATGACATGATTATAAATTGCTAGAATGTAAATGGCAGAAGAGTAAAATGTGGAAGAATGAGAATAGAAAAGTAAATTGCAAGAAGAAAAAAAAAAGTGAAAAGTAAAGTGCAAGAACTTAAGAAAATAAGATGAATTACTTAAAGAACTTTAGAATTCAGTACTTTGAGGAGAGTTTACAAATGACAAAAGATGATCCTAGAACTCAGAATTTTGTGCTATTTACACGATAAGACATGGGACAAGAGAGTTAAGTCATACTACAAGCCTTAAACATCAGAAAGGTAACGGTTATGGCTTGTGCAATGGATTATTAAAATATTGGTAGTAAGCACATTAGTTTGTTAGTAGGCCCATTAGATTGTAGGGTCATAGGTCCATTAGTTTATTAGTATTTAAGGTAGATGATACTCTCATTTGTAATAATCCATTTATCTCTTATTATTTGTAATATTTCATCATCTTCAATATAATAGACTTTTAAGGGTTTACTCTCTAATCTTCCATGGATGCCATGTTTTTCAACATGGTATCAGAGCAAACATGGTATCCTCCATAAATTATGTGAGGTTCTTTCTATTATTTTACTATTTTCTTTTCTTCCTTATTCTTTTTGAGTTTGCTTCGAGATTTTATTTTGGTATTTTCCTTCATATCAGATTTGCTTTCTTTGTGTTCTTATCCATTCTTTTGTTTTGTGTCGATGCTTAAGATCAATTACAATGGATGATTTTGGATTTTGGATTTGTTTTTTGTGTTTTATTTTTTCATTTTCGCTCTCTCGATGTTCAACTTCGATTGCGTCATTTCTCCCTTTGTTGTGTTTTGCCTCGATTCATATTCTCTTTTTTTGTGTGCGTTTTCTTCTCTTCATGTTTGATTTCAAATTTTTGCTTCGATCTTAGATCTACTATGAGTCTCTCCTTTTGATTTCTAGATCTGATTTCCTGTGTTCATTTCACATTGCGATTCAATTTCGTGTTTACGAATCTCTGTCGTTTCACCTGATTCTTGTAATTTCGGCTTGAGATTCGATTTTCGTAGTTGCTTTTTGTTTCATGATTCTTGCAGTTTTCTCCTCTTAGTTACTCCGCATTTGCATTCTTCCTAGTGTGTGCCTTTGTTTTGCATTTCAGTGTTTCTCTGCCGCACTCATGTTACGGTGATGCAGTTCTGTGCGACGGCATGCCTTTCATCATCGTCCTTTGAGTTTTTGTTGTGTTGATCATCACTTCAATTTCATTGTATATGATGAGTGCATCTAAGTTCATTAAATGTGTTACTGTTGGAGATGGTGTTGTTGGTAAAACTTGCATGCTCATTTGCTATACTAGCAATAAGTTCCCCACTGATTACATACCTATAGTATTTGATAATTTTAGTGGAAATGTAGTTGTGGATGGAAGCTTTGTTAATTTGGGGCTTTGAGATACTGCAGGTCCGGAAGATTATAGCAGGTTGAGGCCACTGAGCTATAGAGGATCAGATATATTTGTTTTAGCATTCTCATTGATTAGCAGAGCTACCTATATGAAAATGTTCTCAAAAAGTGGATGCCAGAATTGCGTAGATTTGCCCTCATCTAAGGAAAGAAATGGCGACAAAGAAAATGCATAGAAGGTCTGGTTGCTCATTTGTAAGTGTTATGTGTGGAAGTTGTGCTGTTGTGGATATATCCCTTCTTTTGTTATATTGCTATCATTGGTTATTGGTTATTCTCATTAGTGCTGGTACAATGGTGTTGCTACATTTGGTATTTTGTTACTAGTTATATTGGAGTTGCATAATGCTGTCTTTGTTTTATCTCCATGCTAGATGGATTTTTCATATGAATTGGATATCACCTTGGTAAGAGTGGCACTAGCCAAGTGTTTGAGAATATGCTTCTATGATGTTTGGTCTAAATTGACTTGATTTTAGCTTCTGTTTGTGGTGGTTAAGCACGATGCTTCTATCAAGGATGGTTAAGCTTTGCTCTCTTTGTTGTTTGTGCTTCTGCCAAATGGTTAAACTTTGAGGTATAGTTTCTGTTTGGTGGTTAAGCCTTGCCATATGGCTTTGTTAATGTTTGCTTCTGCCCTATGGTGGTTAAGCGTTTTGCTTCCTTCAAGTGATTAAGCCTTGAGTTGTGGCTTTTGCTTGATGGTTAAGTGTTGGTTTGTTGCTTCCTCTGAGTAGTTAAACCTTGAGTTGTGGTTTCTACCTGATGGTTAAGCTTGTGTTGATTTCTTTGGCACTTGGATGGTTATGTCCAAGAGTAAAGTTTGTTGATTCTTTTGGAGTGAATGTTGTGGAGACGCTGGAAGAAGCTTGAAGGGGCCCGATAGTTGGTCGAAGACTTCTAGGAGCTATGCACCTCAATTGCTACCATTTCAGATTGTTCTTTATTTTCCATAATTTTATAGTATATTTGTATTGCTTATCCCAAGTTGGAAGTGTTGTGAACACCGTCCAACTTGCGGGAGGCTATTAAAATATTGGTAGTAAGCCATTAGTTTGTTAGTAGGCCCATTAGATTGTAGGGTCATAGGTCCATTAGTTTATTAGTGTTTAAGGTAGATGATACTCTCATTTGTAATAATCCATTTATCTCATATTATTTGTAATATTTCATCATCTTCAATATAATAGACTTTTAAAGGTTTACTCTCTAATCTTCCATGGATGTCATGTTTTTCAACAGGATGCACGGACCCTGCTCATAGGTGCACGGACCGTTCTTTGTTAAACACCTCTTTCGCTTCCTACACAGCACTAAGGGCGCACGCATCGTGCTTGTAGGGCACACGGATCATGCGTGTTCTCGGTGTAAATTGTTGAATTTCCAAAGTTCTGCACTTAATAAGGCGCACAGACCGTGCGCGTTCTCGGGTTGGCCATGCTTATTTTGCATTTTCTTGCTCCTTTTGTTATGTGTTTTAATCCTTGTTCCTTCTATGCTCAAAATTCTTTCTTTTCGTCAAAGCTAGACCTTAAATAGAAACAAGCATTTGGTAGTAAAAGAGTTCAAGAATAGAACTAAATTTCCAGACAAATTCCTAAAAATAAATACTAAAAAGATGCTAAAAACTAGACTTGTCAGAGTCTTACTCCTCCAAAGGTTATTGCGCTTTCCTGGCATCTCCTCTTGGATTGTATTCCCACTCGGGGTAACCTCCTTCGAAGAAAGGTAATTATGGAGTCTTCTCTTTCTTTTTGTGTGATTTGTGGGGAACCTCTAGAGACTTCATTGCACTTGTTTTTGAGGTGTCATTTGGCCCATAATGTTTGGTAAGTGTCATTGTCGTCAGACTTATTCTCTTTATTCTCCGCTGTCGGGGTTTAAGGTTGTGGGCATATGGAGAAACGGGGTATTAGTCTCATTTGGGATATCTGTAATGGGTGTATTTTCAAGGCAAAGGTTCCAGATTGTGATTGGGTTGTTCACCGAGTGAAGTCACTATCTTGTCAATGGCTTTTGGCTTCCTCAAAGGAACCTCACTGTCTATATTATAAGTGGCATGTCACTCCACTAGCGTGTATAAGCCGCAAGTAATTTTGTGTTTTTTGTTTTAGTTCCTACGTACGTATTCCTCTCTTCGGAGGTGCTCATTTTCCTCCTTGGGCCTTTTTTCCCATTGAGATTTGGTCCTCGAAGGATTTAGTGAGACTCTTTGTATTCGGGCCGGAGTACCCCTTGTGCTCCTTTGAATATATTCTTTTGCCTTTAAAAAACACTTAAATGTTGTTTATCATAATTAGCTATCTAATAACAAGTCTAAATTTTTGTTTTGTTTTATTATATTTTTATTGTACTTTACATTTTAAATTAATAAAATTTCATTTCTCAACTTATTTAGATAAACTTTGTGTTATAATAACTTTCACATCGATCTTTCTCAAAATTATCCTTATAAATTATAATATAAAAATTAAGTAATTAAACGTATGCTTCAAAGAGACATTATCTCTATTAAGATTTAAGAGTATAGTTGATGTGCTAGATATCCTAGAAAGAGAGAGATATTAAAGCATCTAAGTTTTATATGAAGGATATGTAACATATAGTTATTAAATACCAAGTAAGCATACTAGCTTATTACAAAACCAGAAGGCAATTGGTTTGAGAAATTAAGTTATTAAGCAAAAATACATAGTTGTGATTGGAAGAGAAGACAAAGTTGCAATAACAAGACAACCATCACTAACATTCTTAGTACTTATCAATTATTAAGTTGAGGATTATTTGCTTCACCAAGTTCTTTCAGTTGAATGTAGGTCGCGTTGATAAAAGCCTTTGCTTCTTTTGTTGGTTCCTCTATTGCTTCTTTCAGCTTGCTCAGTGCCATGCAATATGCTTCCTGTCCAATAGATCATATAAGTGAGGCTAACATTTCTTTAATTTATCCACAACTTCTAGCATATATAGTTTAAAATGGAACGTATAGTTTTGCATGGTTTGTGCAACTAGTCATTATGGGAACCTAAATTGAACGTTTTGAAGGCTTGTTGATAAATATATAATTTTGACACTGAAAACTGTGACTTGTGATGATGTTAACTTAAGACTCTTTGGGGATAATTTTGCTACTCATTGTGGTACTATCTGTTTCGAGGAATTAGTATCTACAGTTGTGCGCAAATGATACTTAGTTTAAAAGAAAAAACCAATTAAATTCATAGTTTTAGGGGCCAATTTTTAAAAACTTTTCAAAATCAAAACAACACAAAAGTAACATTTTTTAAGACATCAAACATACGAAAAAAAATATGAACTGCCAACAGAATTAGAGACAAAAAAGCATAAAATTTGAGCTTCAATTTTGTTAATTAGAGATATATTTTTTAATAATGAAATAATATATATTAAGCCCTTAAAATACCATGAATTGATCAAGCTCTGAAATATTTGGACTAGTAGTTGCTTTGGACTTTGAGTTGACCAACTTCTTCATTGCATCACTTGTTATATCAAACTCTTCAGCATCCTCAGATCCAACCTGATAAGTAATTAATGGAAAAAGGTATATTCACAATCACATGCACAAAAAGATACTTATCAAAAAAAAACATGCACAAAAAGATTGATAATTCTTTGCTATGCTTCTATTTCCAAAGCAAATTACATTAAAGTGAGAGTAAGATCAAATTTGGAAATTGCACTATTTTCATCTCTACCCATTTCTTGTCTTGTTTAGCCCTTTTGGGTATTCTTTATTAGTTATTTTAGGGAAAATCAATGTAAGTATCCTCGTAGTAGTTGTGGTCCTAAGTTATATATCTTTTCTATAATTAGATACACAATGCTTTAATGACTAGTGTCCTTTTCTCATGAATATTGACCACAAAATATAATAATTCTTCACCAGAAAACACTTACGAAATTTAGAGACGAAAATAACTAAAATGTGTCTCTAATTCTGTCTCTAAGTGTTAGTGACGTAAAATTTGGAGACTAGTTTAATTTTTTACGTCTATAAAAAAGAAACTTATTACCTTCGAACAGCTGATGTGAGACTCAATCAATACTTCAAACAAAGGATGGCTTTTAATAATCTTCTTTAGAACCTCTTCATCATTTTCTTTCTCCACATCACTTCCCTCAACAACTTTTCTCCCTTCATTTTCTCCATTTTTGCTAGCTTCCATTTCTCTTTATCTCTCTCTTTCTATGTCTTATGCAAATATATATGTACCTACCAAATCACATAATAATTGGACAAAAACACAAACCACTATATATAGAAATTCATGTATATCCCCACATATATAAGAGGGGTTTGTATTATATAATGGTTATTGACCAATTGGTGCAAGTGATAATGAATGAATGAAGAAACGTAGTTATCAAGAAGTACTTGACCTTTGGTTTTTTTCTGTTCTTCATTTTGTTAACTTTTAGAGGTAAAAACAGTATGCAAACAAGTGAATGCATGGGAAAAAGCTTTGTGGGGTTTCCATGTTTGTCTTGAAAGTAACTTGTCAAGATTTCATGCTATGATTAAAGGAGCTTTCAGGTTTTTGTACCATGTACCTTTTTTTGGCCTTATTCTATATTCCCCTCATCTTAGGCAATTTTTATTTCATTTGACTGTTTGTTTCTGAATATACTGTTCATCTGTGAACTCATCATTTTCCATTCAAGATAGAACAGATTGTTTCACCAACTTTGTAAGCAAAGCTAAATTTACTGACTGTGAGAGAGAGAGATGATAAAAGCCTTATCCTGCAGTGGTGTCATATGTTGGTACTGAAAATTGCAAATATGTGAATTTAGGGAAGAAAAACAATATTTTGTTTTTTAAACGGCAAAACAACATTTATAACATGTGTATTTTTTTTTTGATCAACTATAACATGTGTATTTAAGAACACAAAACCGGCAGCAAGCAGAATTGATAGGATCTTATTGTCACAGGAGTTGGTGGATGCATGGGTGGGGAATAAAGACACAATGGATAGGTGATAGGGACGTATCAGATCATTGCCTGGTATGGCTTCTATCCTCTAGTAAGGATTGGGGACCTAAACCTTTTAGATTCTTCAATGGTTGGCTCAAACATGAAGACGGTAAGAGGTTTATGGAGGAGAAATGGAAGGAATTAAAGGTTGAGGGGTGGATGGCTCATGTGGTTAAGGAGAAGCTAAAATACCTTAAAGAAAGCCTGAAAGTGTGGAATAAAGAGGTGTTTGGGATTAAGGATCTTAGAATTGAAGAAATAGTGAAGGAAATGAATGTAATGGAACAAGAGGAAGTCTATGAAGATGGATGGGATGAAGACAAATGGAAGGCTTTGAATACGGAGTTTTGGACCGAAATAAGACAAAAGGAGTCCATTTTAGCACAAAAGGCTAGAGTGAATTGGATACAACAAGGGGATGGAAATACAAAGTTCTTTCACCAAGCAATTAAGGCAAGGACAAGAAGGAATCACATAGAGATGCTAAAGGTTGGGGGAGAGTGGTTACAAGATGTAGGGGAGATCAAAGAAGAAGTGAAGAGACATTTCCAACACCAATTTGCCGAGGTGCATGTCATACAAAAGGCCCACTCTTGATGGGATCGGATTTAGGAGCATTTCAGTGGGTGAGGCACAACAATTGATCTCTCCATTCACTATGGAGGAAGTGGAGGAAGCTGTATGGAGTTGTGAAGGTGACAAGAGTCTGGGACCCGATGGATTTAATTTCAATTTCATCAAGTCTTGTTGGCATACAATAAAAGAGGGGGTTATGGGTATCATGAATCAATTTCACTCAAATGCTAGATTACCTAGAGCATTTACTTCATCTTTCGTAGCCTTGATTAGGAAGAAGAAGAATCCTCAAGAACTTGGCGATTTCTGGCCTATTTCTCTTATAGGGTGCATGTACAAGATTATTTCCAAGGTATTGGCAAGGAGGCTTAAGGATGTGCTTCCCAGGTTTATATCATCTACACAAACCGCTTTCCTTAAGGGGAGGCAAATCTTAGATGGTGTTTTGGTAACAAATGAGGTGATTAACTTTGCGAAGAAAAGGAAGAAACCGTTAGTTTTATTTAAAGTAGACTTCGAGAAGGCATATGACTCGGTGGCATGGAGTTTTTTAGAGTACATGATGGTAAGAATGGGATTTTGTGATGTTTGGAGGTCTTGGATGAAAGCATGTATATTCACGGGCAATGTGTCGGTTTTGGTCAATGGAAGTCCAACCGGAGAGTTCATAATGGAGTGCGGTCTTAAGCAAGGATACCCCTTGGCACCATTTCTCTTCTTAATGGTGGCGGAAGGGCTTACGGGATTGGTGAATAATTGTGTTGAACAAGGCTTCTTTGAAGCATTCTCGGTGGGAGAGGGGATTTCCTTTCCGATTCTTCAATTTGCGGATGACACATTGTTTATGGCCTCGAAATCGAAGGAGAATTTATGGTGCCTAAAAGCGGTTTTGAGGATTTTTGAGCTAGTATCGGGGCTTCGGGTGAACTTCCATAAGATTTGTTTGATTGGCATTAGTATGGACGAGGAGGAGGTAAATATGGGGGCTAGATTTTTATATTACAACAAGGGAAGTGTTCCTTTCATGTTTTTGGGGGTACCAGTAGGAGCAAATCCTAGATTGAGAAGTACTTAGAGGCCGGTGATCAAGAAGATGAATGACAAGCTTTCCACGTGGAGGAGTAGGCAACTATCCATGGGGGGGAGGGTGACGCTAATTAATTCGGTGCTTGCTAGTCTTCCACTCTATTATTTCTCTTTTTTCAAGGCTCCAAAAAAAGTATTGAAAGAAATGGTGAGCATACAAAGGAATTTCTTATGGGGAGGTAGTGGTGAGGCTAAGAAGGTGGTGTGGGTGAGATGGAGTAGAATATGTCAACCAAAGGAGAAGGGGAGTCTAGGCATGCATTAGAAATATGGAAGCTTTCAATATGGCACTTTTGGGTAACTGGAAATGGAGAATCTTAGTTGAGCAAGGAGTTGTTAGAAGTTCTATATGGTAAACATATTCAACTTAAAGATCGGTTTGGTGGAAACATATTCAATCGATTGACAAAGGCATGAATAGGGATTGTAATTGGTTTTGTGATATGCTAAGGATAAAATTGGGCAAGGGGGATAAAGCAAGTTTCTGGTATGACCGATGGTGCAGCCATCGGACTCTAGCAGATTTATTTCCACAGCTGGTGGTGGTTTCAGAATCGGTAGATGGAGTGGTAGCTGACTTCAGTTTATGGGATGGCGATAATTGGAATTGGAACTTACAATGGAAGGATCAACTGTTAGAGGAAGAGGCTGCTATGGCAGGAGAGCTGGAGAATATTTTGTTACCAATTAGTTTGAAGAAAGATTGTGAGGATAGATGGATTTGGCTGGCCTCAAACACGCAAAGAATATACACGATAAAAACAACTTTCTTCGCGCCACGGGTTTCGCGGTGAAGAGCGATTCTTTGTCGTGACGAACAAAAGCTTTTGTCAAGAAATTACAGTTTACGACCCCCTCTAAATTTCTGGTGCACGGTTGGAGAGTTTTAATCGATCGGTTGCCAACAAGAACGTCTCTGATGCAGCGAGGAATAGTGGACGCTACTTATAATGTCTGCTGCGTTTTTTGTTTCTAGGCCGATGAGGATTCTGCTCACTTATTTTTCAATTGTTCTGTTTCGGTTCAACTGTGGCAGCAGGTTTTCACGTGGCTTGGAACATCAGGGGTGGCTTGCGATGGACCTTGGGATCACATGTGGAGGAATAGAATTCAGATAGGAGGAAAGAAAAAGAAGAATATAAGGTTTATGCTATGGGTTGCTGTATTATGGGTATTATGGATTAATAGGAATAGAGTTATTTTTAGAGGGGGAGTACCAAGTGTATCACAAATGTTAAATCATGTAAAACGATTGTCTTGGGGATGGATAGCACATAGATTGGGAGCTCAACATAACTTAGATTTTGAGGAGTGGAATAACAATCCTCTTCTTTGTATAAACCGGTTACAGTAATTGTAATTGGGTTGAGGCACCCCTAGTTCCCCTTTATTAATAAATTTTTGACTTATCAAAAAAAAAACACAAAACCTAACATACAATGACGACCTTTCACTACAAAAAAAGAAAGTCAATTAGCGACGGCAAATATATAGCATCGGAACTTAAGGGCGTAGGTAAAAACTTGTAATTTCCAACTTTTTCACAAGTCAACATATGCAGAATTCTTTACTTGATCGTCGTCCGGTGTCATATCTAGATATCACAATCACCATCCTGAGAGACTTGCCAACCGTACACACCCATTCCAAAAACTCATCATGATTAGGAAATAACTGAAAATAAATAAATAAATGTCAGTTACTTACTTAGAAAAATTAACTAAAAAATCAAAACTTAGTCTGTACCTCATCTGTTGTGAATGAACTAGTAAAGTCTGCAACCAATACGATGTCATTTGAGATGCCAGCTACTCCTGAAGTTGCACCATTTTCTTCTATTATATAGTCCTATGAACCAGCAAAAACTACAAAAAGAAGGAAGCAAATCAGTTACTGGACATGCTGATAATACGTAGGTATGGCCGAATTAAACCGAACCAATTCGGTTCCCTTTCACCGAACCCTTCTGGCACCCAACTGTCGTGTCAACAACTTGCAAAAACACCCTAAATCCATTTTAAGTGGTACGGTTCAACTTAACCGAACCGGTTCGGTAATAGGGGACCGAACCAAGCGTGTCTTTAGAAAAAAAGAAAAAACCTAAATGCAGCAAGTTTCGGGGATCAAAATGAAAAATAGTTGGTAGGTCTTAGAATGTGGTTTAGGCCTAACTCAACCCCACAAAACCGGCTTGTAAGATGAGGGTTGTATATTCATTATAAACCCTCTTGAGACCTTATCACTAGTCAATGTGGGACTTGGGATTTTCCCTAATACACCCCCTCACGCGCAGCACTGTTGGGCTTGTAGCGTGTTTTTTTTAATGGTGGGTGGCCCGAAGGATCTAGGATAGACTCTGATACCATCTTAGAATGTGGTTAGGCCTAACTCAACCCCACAAAACCGGCTTATAAGGTGAGGGTTGCCTATTCATTATAAACCCTCTTGAGACCTTATCACTAGTCAATGTGGGACTTGGAATTTTCCCTAATAGTAGGGATGATACCTTAGCATAGTTGGAAATGTTGAGTAGTTGAGTAGAAGGTTAATGATGAAGGTGAGGAGGGTAGGGTTTGCAGTGGAGAGATGGGAGGTTTTGGGTGTGTGAGAGAGTGTGTTGGAGTTAGAGGAGAAGAATATGGAGGAAGGATAGGGGGAAATCTAAATGAGTGTAAGGTTATTTTAGTAAATGTATAGTATAAAGGGGTGTGTGGTAAGTAGGAGGGGGCTGGGAATAGAAAGGCCAAAAATAAACACACTAAGTTTTTTTTTTGGTCGTGAAAGAGTAAAAACACCCTAAGTTAGATGCCACGGACAACTAAAAAGCAGCCACACTTTTTTTTTGGCTTGTTTTTTTTGGACCCCCACCCTTTCCCCTAAAACCTCCACCCACAATGAAAACCCCAAAATGTCCTTTGTAATCTATTTTTTTTAAAAGAGACTCATCGTATATATATATATATATATATATATATATATATCTTTTGGGACATATATATGATGTGCAGTTTTAACACATCATATATATGCCCCGAAGAAGATATATACGATTGGACGTTACACGGCCAATCGCATTTACTTCTTCAGGGCATATATATGATGTGTTAAAACTGCGCATCATATATATGTCCCAAAAGATATATATACGATGAGCCTTAAATTTTTTTTTATTTTGTAAAAAAAAATTTAACGGTCATGATTTCACTTTCTAAGTTGATCAACGGTGTGGATTGCACGACAAAATCAACGATTGATAATCTTTTACCTCATCTATAAATACCCACTCCCACCATCACTATTTTCACACCACAAATTCAACTTCCTCCTTCTCTCACACAACACAAGTGAAGATGATGCAGGCTTCGCTAATGTCATACTACGAGCCTTCTTCCCTCACTCTCGTTCATTCTAATATGGGGTTTGCTGATCACCAGGGCATCATCTTGCAAGGTGATGTTATAAGTTTCGATGGGAGAGATGTTGTATCGTGTAGGTTAAACCACTGCATATCATTTGCTGCTCTTAAGCGAAACTCTGCGCGATGGTTCAACCGCAGAACGACGCGAGCATGAGATAATTCGTATCGTTTATCGGAAACCGGAATGGACCGATGGAGGTCTTCACCGATGCCGCCATGGATGTCAACACCGAGGATGACCTCCGACAGATGATGTCCAATCATATTATGTTTAAATGGAAGAGTTACATTCATCTGTACGTCGAAACCAAAAGGACCGTCGTTGAGATCATTCGTCGATTAACTCCACCACTCATAGTTTCTATTGTATTTTCTTTTTATCTGCCTATTTTTATTCTAGTTGTTTATGTTTTATCGCCAGGTAACTTTGTTTTATCGAATCAATGAAATCAAAAATTTATGGAAACTCGTAAAATATAACACTTGAAAAAAAGTAATAATAAAGTGCTAACATCAAACTAATATGAGTTCAATACATCAAAAAACAAATAAAAAATCCCTAACGCCGCCGCCTCGCCCCTCGTCCCCGCTGCCTAAGCTCCCAAAGAATGTCATCCGGTCTTTGCCATCCCCACCAGCCTATGGAGTGTCCGATCACGCCTGACCGGCATGCGTGATCTCCCCATCACGAATCCTCCCTACAAGCAACACAACATCCTCACCCACTCAAAGCATCGCCGTATCGTAGCTCAGGGAGGTGTCGAGGGCTCATGTCTTGGTGATGGTGGAGCCGGTAATAGTCCGGGGATAGAAGCCCGGGCGTACCACTCTAAGTACCTACGTCTAGCCTCATCCGCCGCCGAGCAACCCGAGTAGTGCGCGATGATGTCATCCACGAGATGCCATGAAGTGGACGATCCGAAAAGACGCGATCGATATGACTCGGACGACCTCCGAGAGGTCACGCGGGATGATCCGAGGGGTACCCAAACCGCCGCAGCACCTATCGTGCATGTAGGGAACTCAAGTCAGTCCACCAGTGATGAAGCCTCTGTAGGAGATCTCGCTCAAAGGGTCTACCACTCCGCCCCTCCTCCAATGGTCGCCACAGACATCCTCCGCCTCAGCTCATCAATCATCCTCCTGTAGTGGCTCAGCTTCAGGTTGTCTGACTTCTTCTTCCTGTAGCGCCCACCCAGTGGCTCCACACCCTGGATATAACCGGGCAACCTCTCCGCCATCCGAGGGAAATACCACATAATCCAAGCACGAAATGCAAAAATAAACAACATATTTAATTCAAAAAATTTACCCAAAGTCAGTGTGATTTAACAAAAATATAAGAAGTTAAAATGTGTACCTGAAATAGGCTGGCATACCCTCCACACTGCTGAGTGACCCTCAAAGACGCAGTGTTCAAGGACTCATACATGGCAGCTAATGCACCTGCACCCCATGCATAGCCTCCAAGAACATCTACACTCAGATCATGCAGGTAGATCACCACTTAGCCTCGGCCCTGCTCCGGTCTTCGTAGTGAAGATATCAGTGGGTCGGCCCGGCAGATAAGCCCTCACAAAGAATCGTGATGTCACCCCTCCTCCAAATTACGCTCATAAACTCGCTCTCGACCATTTGAAGTCAGACACGGACCCCCACGGTGTTGTTAGCGACCTCAACCCGTGACACACCCGTGATATGTCTCGCCAAGTGTGTGGCATACTCTGAGCTCACAATGATGGTGGGAGGTGTGGCATAGTTCCCCCTGGATGGGAAGGTGCAAAGAGCGGGAGATGTCATCGAGTGATCGTCATTTCACCAAATGGCAAGTGAAATGACGGCATCTGAGTGCCATCTCACGATAAAAGCCGACAAAGAACTCATGGTCTCATGTGGCGTGGCGATCCGGAGAAGTGGGGCCAATCTGGAGTCCCCGACCACGCGTGGTGGTGCGTCAAGTAGGTGCAGGTAATGAAGATGGAGTCTAGTATGGACTTTGTTGCCATGAGCCCATACTTTGACAACACGTTGATACTCCCGAAATAAAAATAAATAAATGATGTAAGCAAAAGTGCGCATTATGTGAGTTAAATAAATTATTTAAGCAAAAATGCAAAACTTACCGTCACGAGTATAGAATCTGCAGACATGATCTCGCCGGTCGGTGAAAAGAGTGGCTCGAGGCTGAGGCTGAGGATGATCCTCCTCCTCCTGATGCCCCGATCTCGCTGGGTCGCTCCTCCCGATACTCGGACATAGATCGTGCGAGTAATAAGTATCGACTGGGTCGCTTCCTCGCGATACTCGGAGTCGGTGCATGATAATGAATAGGCTGGGATGGTAAAGAGGAGGTGTGGATGGTACTGAGGAGGAGGCTGAGAATGATACTGAGGAACCGGCCTCCCTCTATGCCAATCCTCCTGCTGAGTCTGCTGCAGATAAGCCCCAAGATATAACTGCCCATCATCCGGAAAATTAGCTGGGTGATGCTCAGGCTGATACTCAGCTGGGTCAGCCTGTCTCTGTCTCCTAGCGGAAGCATGCAGCTGATTATGCCTCCTCGTCCTCGTGCTCGGTGCAGCGGAAGATGGCTCCCCTCTCTCTCTGATAGGAGATACCTCCCGTCTCCCTCTATGCCTACCGGACACTGCAACCAAAGGGAAAAAAAATTAGTAAAAAAAAAATCGAGTTGCTCATCGTATTTACATAAAAAAGGGGGTATATACGATGCATACTTTTTAACTCGTCGTATATATGGTCTTTTGGGCGTATATGCGAATGCGAGTGGATGAATTCTGTCTAATCGTATATATGCCTGAAAAGGGGTATATGCGATGAGTAACAAATTGCTCGTCGTATATAGGGTTGGTGTGGGGTATATGCGAGTGGTTGATTTCTGGGTTGATCGTATATACGTCTCTGTGGCGTATATGCGAGTGGCTGGTGGTCAATCGTAGGTATGACCAATAATGTGAATGAATTGTGATTTTGTAAAAACACAGGGGTATTTTGTTCTTTTCACAGGGTGGGTGGGGGTGAGGGGAGAGGGTGGGGGTCCAAGCCACACTAACATTAGCATCACAAAACCCCATGCTACATTGCATCAATTTTAGGATATTGCTTTTCCCACTCCCCCTCCTACTCAAAACACACCACATAAGGGTGTGAAAAGACCAAAAGGTCATTAATGAAATGGCCAAGGCATCTTTCTTTTTTCAGAAAATTTCACTTGTTCGAATAAGGGTGTGAAAAGACCAAAAGGTCATTCATGTGAGTGTGTTAAATTTGGCACACACACCCTCTTGTGCGTAATTTAACCTGTTCGAATGGCACCAATCGAACAGGTTCGCATAGACCTATTCGAACACCCTATTTTATTTTTTTCGTATGATGTTAACCGAGGCAACAATAATGGACCCTCACATCACATTCACCAATTTTATTGCGTTCATATGCAGGTGTTCGAACGTGGTCGAGCAAGGTCATTCGAACCGTCGTTAAACACGTTCTCACAAGTGTTCCACGTGAAGTTATTTTAGGAATAAAATTTGTTAAGGGGTGTGTTTGAGTAGGAGGGGGAGTGAGGAAAGTAAAACCGTAATTTTAACTACTAGTGTCGACTTAGCCCACAATAATTCATTTTTTTTAAAATTTTAACTTTTGTTTTATATTATAAATTTATACTAATTTAATACAAAACCAAGACATATTAAAAATATATTAATTTATTAAAATATAACAAACTTTAAACACAGAAATTATTTAAAATAACAATCATAAGGATAAACAAAATTCAAATATACGTGTCATGGTACTAGCACAAAAGTAAATGTCACATTAATAACGCAAAAATGAATATTGAAGTAAATTTTTTTTTTACAAGGAAAAACTTAGCTCATATCACTAATATTAAATTCGAAATATAAGTTAGACTCAAATCAAAAATATGGGAGCTAGTATAGTTTCTCGAAGTTCTAATTAACGTATGAGCCACAAGGTTGACTTGCCTCCAAATGAATCTAACTTTGAAGTTTCTTAGATGCGATAATAACGAAGTACAGACACGAATAATAGAGTCAAACTCAGTTACAACATTCAAATTTCCTCCGACAGTATCTACTACCGCTTTGCAACGGTAACGACCGTAGCCCGTTAATCAGTGTTTTAAAAACCGAACCAACCGGAGCAGTTGATCCGGTTGAACCATGACCCGACACCTTACACGGTTCGGTTATTTCAATGGTTAAAAACGGTTTTTAGCGGTATAAAACGATTCAACCATGACCCGAAGATCTCGCCGGTTCAATGTCCAGCTCGGTTTTCAAAACATTGTCGTTAATGGTTGTTAACAAACCACGTGCCTCTGCTACACCTCCATAATAGCGGGTATGCACCTTTACGAACTCACAAAGATCATTACGAATACACATAGTGATCCCAAAACACCCCTCCTCCGCAAAGATAGCAGCACCAACATTGCATTTGAACTCATCCTTATCAAGCTTATGCCACACCTCCACTCCCCTGTGGAATATTGTAGTAACTTGGAAAACCATAAAAAATAACTATTAATCAAACAAAATACATAGCAATCTCAATTGCTTTTTGTTTAAAACCATACATCGAAGTAACTTGAAAGACCATAAAAAATAACCTACAAATCAAACAAAATACATAGCCATCTCAACTGCTTTTTCTTTAAAACCACATTTCTCATAAAACACCTTATTCTCAAGACTACAATCAAGAATGACTTTATAGCACCCCATAGAACGAGCATGATCAATGAGGAAGTTGATTACTTTCTTTCCCAATTGCTTCCCACGAACACCAGAATCCACAACAACATCTTCAATATGTCCAGCCTTACCACAATTCCTCATAAATTTCTTCTCAATAAACACACTCCCTGTTGCAACAATCTTTCCAGAAACTTCGTCTTCTATAACGCATATAACATGATCATCTCCAAGTGAACTTAGCTCTCGAAATCGATCCTCAAATTCTTTATCTGTGACAGAATCACAAATGCTAAGTTGTTGCAGTAACTCTATAAAACCTTTTCCCTTATCAGTTATCTCTAATCTCCGAACGTTAAACTTTTGTTCCTCACTATTTTGCATCTTCGCAGAAGTGAATAACTGCCACATCCATTGAAACAAAACAAAAAAAGGAATAATATGTATAAGCATTAAGCAACATATCAATAACTAATAAATCTGAGAATATTTAAAATCAAAGAAATCCAACGGATCTAACGGATTTTGAAACTGCTAGAGAGAAAACCATACCTGTGGATTTTGATTTTCTTGATCGCGAGGAAGCTGCAGATCTAACAGATTCTGAAATTAGTTAGAGACACTGACGACGGAGAGCTTCGCTTGAATCTTTCAAAACCGGTTGAATTTTCGGGTGGCGTGGAAATGCGACAGCGAAACTATTACAGACGGTTTGGGAAAATGTGAACCGTTGATCTTTCGTTTGATGAGGTGGTGGAATCTGAACCGTTAATTAAGCTGAAACTCGAATTTGAATAGTAGATCCCCCCAGTCAATAGTGGTAGAAGTAAATTATCACTATGAACAAATAGATCTTGTATCAAAAGTAACACAAGAAATTCAATTCTATTCTAATCATAAACGCTATCAACAATATATCATCTAATTAGCAAGCACACATGTTCAAAAGTCAAAACCTTAGATGTTTGCCATTTGTATGCTGCTATGACTAAAAGTCAATAATAATGGAGGTACAAGAAAAAAAAATCATGTTACTATAGTTACATTCCTATTAATTTTAGAGTAGATACAATTCTTATACACAATGAAGGCTATATGAGAATTCTGGGGAACCGTATGTTGGGATTGGGATGTTATTGGTGTGTGCAACTTATTAAACATCGCTTACCTCTCTATTCTCTAATAGCTTTCCTAGAAATTCATGAAGAAACCAAAGCAAACCACTTGAGTAGCATCTCATCATCATATCTTAAAAATATATAATTGCTTATTGATGACAACAAATGATTAATTTCAAGTTATCTAAGATTGCCAATTGATGAATTTCTGAGCACAAACTTTCTGCCAATAAAAGCCTAAATTCAAACCCCCAAAGGAATAGAAACTTCAAACAAGAGGAACTTACCTTAGAAAAAAATGGGGAAGAATCAAGCACTTGAGGGGATTAACTGTACAAACAGAGAGAGAGAGAGAGAGAGAGAGAGAGAGAGATACAAGAGGTGAGGAACTAACTATGGTTTAG
This sequence comes from Oxytropis ochrocephala, assembly GCA_020916435.1. NCBI lineage: Eukaryota > Viridiplantae > Streptophyta > Magnoliopsida > Fabales > Fabaceae > Oxytropis > Oxytropis ochrocephala. The sequence continues at coordinate 66,619,830 of CM037090.1, forward strand.
TTCTCACTAACTATGATTACAACTGACTAACAGCTAATGGTTAAGTTATATATAACTAACTAAGAAACAAGCTAACTGACTACATAACTTAAAATTTGAGTGCATTGGGGTTAAACTGAAATAGAAACTAAAAGTACTAAAGCATGCTCTTAAAATCTGTAACCTGGAAGTTTTCGTGGAGGTGGATACTAGGATTCAATTCATAATAGAAGAGATAAAAGCAGATGATCTAAAAAGTGAATGGGTAGATCTATCACTAGAGAAGACAACATTTCGCAGATCAATGGCATCATCTTATGTATGAAGAGTAAATATAAAACTTTTTCTCAGGGATCGAGATATAGGTAGTTAAAGGACGGTGTGACAAAAATTTTAGTTATTTCAATTCTTTTCCATATAGATTGAACAAAGTTGTACAACACAAACAGCTTAGTAAGCCTATGGAGATTCTCAAACAACTCCATATTAATAATTCATTAGTGCAAGCCCTCCAACAAATGTCAAATTATGCCAAGCTTACGAAATGTGTACTAAAAAAAAAGAGGAGGCTGGGAGAATTTGGAATCCTGGCTATGACAAGAGAGTGTTAGTTACTCTTACATAACAAAGTGCTTAAAAAACTGTTGGATCTTAAAAGCTTCACAATTTTGTGTTCTATTGGAGATACCAATTGCGGCTGCGCTTTATTGACTTAGGAACAAACATCAATTTTATGCCACAATCCATGTTTAAGAAACTGGGTATTGGAGAAGCCTGTCCAACCACTGTCACACTTCAATTTGCTGACCACTCCATTGTTAGTTTTACACTTCAGAGTTAGTTTAACTCATCAAGCACTGAGTCTCTTATGTATAAATAGATGATGACGATACCTTATGCAACACTTAACACATTAATGATGAAGACTGTCATCTTCTATCTGTTTGAGTTTAATCTCCATTTCTAACTCGAATATGGTACCATTCGCCATCTTCGTTTTTGGCTTCTCCATCCACGCCTAATCGCCTCTTCGCTTCTTCCATTTTCGAAGCTGACGATGACTGAAGAATCGCCGAAGCAGACATCGCAAGTTCTCTATTCAACAACAGAGGCTTTTTAACAAACATGTCATAAGCGCTCGCTATGGCGCACTGTGTTATCCATTAAACTAGAAGATTAAAATTTTCTTCTCTGAAATCAGCAAGTTGAAGGTGTAAGCATCTCCTACTAGTTCCATAGGTTGCTTGTTAATCCGAAAATTCCGCAACAATATCTATCTCATTTTTAGTCATGTGAGCCGGTTGGGTGGTAAAATAGCTCATGAGTTAGCTAGTTTGGCATTAACAAACCAGACTCTGAAGTTTAGCTTGAGGAATTCCCCCTTGTATTTCTAAACAAGCTTTTTTAGACATGATTAATTGCTGTAATGAATAAATATATGAGGTATTTTTCAAAAATAAAATTATAATACTCTTAATATAATCACTAGAAAGTTTATAGGAAGTTATCAGATAGGCAACAAGTACCCAAATAAAGACAAAAAATATGTCTATCAAAATGTAATAATCCATAAGAATGAGTTAATATAAATGAAATGATATAATCAAGAATCTAACATATCTTTCTATTTCTCTCTATTCCATTCCAAAAGTCTCTACAATGGGATCTATTACTAACCATTTCAAAAGTAAAATGAACCAAGGATTTGGGCTTACCTCAATTAGTGGTGAAAGATGGAAGAAATGGAAGATTTGCTTCTTCAAGCCTATAGAAAAGAGAGAACGAAGCACAAGAACGACCAACAATAGAGAAAATGGCCTAGAATTCCCATATTTATGGGTTGCAACTTAGAAGAACAGAGACGTTAACATAAAGGTCATCAAGATGCGATGACAACAATAAAAATAAAAATAAAAATGAAAATATTATTTATGACTCTCTTTGTAAGCTCTTAAGAATAAAAGTGTAATGTTATTGCAAGTACTACTAGATAAGATATCCATTATGAGTTGTGACTATCTTTGTAAGCTCTTTAAGAGCCTTAGTGTGTGTGCCATCAACTCTACACCAGAATTTGATGAACTCGTGTTGCTTGAGCTTTCTTTTACTTGAGTGTTGATGCCTTCAGCTATTGTTGACTTGTCTTGATGACTAGGTACTATAGTGGCTGACAGTTAATGAATGCTGACTAGGATTAGTAGCCTTTGACTTTACCAATTTTCCCATATTCTCTATCATTCCCCTCTCAAGCTCAAGTAAGTTTCTTACTTTGAGTTTGTCTCGCAGTTGCAGAAATGCAGAGGTGCCAAGTGGTTTTGTGAGAATATCAGCAAATTATTGATTGATAGGGACATGTTTTACATTCAAGGACTTGGAGGCAATCTTTTCTCTTACAAAGTGTATGTCCATTTCAATATGCTTGGTTCTAGAGTGTAATACGGTATTATGTGCAAGTAAGACTGCAGACAGGTTATCACAAAGTAAGTTTGGTGTCTGATGAGGTACCTTTAACTCTGTCAGCAAAGATTGTATCCATAACAATTCTGCAGTGGCATGTGCGATTGCTCTGTACTCGTCCTCAACACTTGACCTTGCTACTAGACTCTGTTTCTTTGCACTCTATGTAACCAAGTTTGGCCCAAAAAACACACATAGACCAGTGGTGGATCTTCTGTCATCCACATCACTCCCCCAATCACTATCACAGTAGACATTTACTGAAAACTTTGTATCTGCAGAACCCGGTTGGAGGAGCAAGCCATGATGCAATGTTCCACTTAAGTAGCGTAATAGCCTTTTAGTTGCCTTCCAATGTGACTTAAGTGGCTGGGATATGTAATCGGCGAGTTTATTGACAAAGTTATCGATATTTACGCCTTGTCAAAGTGATGTATTGAAGGGCCCCAATGATAAATCTGTAATGGTGTGGATCTTGCAGTATATCAGTTCCATGTTTACTTAGCTTTGGGTGAGTAACCATGGATGTTGAAAGGCTATTACAACAAGCCATATTAGCTTTATGAAGCAAGTCCTGAATGTATTTGGACTGAGTAATCAAGAGGGAGCCATTCTGCAGAGACTTTAGCTCCAAGCCCAAAAAATAGTCTGGTTTCCCGAGCTCTTTGAGAGCAAATGTAGCATTTAACTTGGATATCAGGTCATGAATTAGTGTAGATGAAGTACCTGTGATGATTATATCATCGACGTATACAAGTGCATACAAAATTGTACCCTTGACAGAATACCCAAAAAGTGAAGAATCACATTTGCTAGAGGTAAAACCAAATTGGAGAAGGACCTGGGTTAGCCTCTCATACCATGCCCAAGGGGCCTGTTTTAGACCATAGAAAGATCTATGTAGGAGACACACTTGAGTCTTGTCACTACTTGTAAACCCTGGTGGCTGTTTCATAAAGATTTCTTCTTTGAGAAAGCCATTTATAAAGGCATTATTTATGTCTATTTGCTGCATTTCCCATTTGTGGGTTAGAGCGAGGGTAAGAATGATCCCGATGGTAGTTGGTTTAACTACCGGGAGAATGTTTCCCAAAATCCTTGCCATGGATTTGATGAAAGCCTTTGGCTACAAGCTGGCTTTGTATTTGTTTAATGAGCCATTAGGGTTTTGCTTGACCTTAAAAACCCATTTGTAACCTATAGCTTGTCTACCTGGAGGAAGACATGTAAGAGACCACGTACCATTCTGTATGAGTGCCTCATATTCAGTTGTCATTGCCTCATGCCACGTTGGATCTTGCAGAGCTAGCTTGACTAAGGTAGGCTCAGCCACAGCTAAGTAAACATTGGGTTTGAGATGTCCTGTTCTTAATCTAATTACCATATGATGTGTGTTGACTGGTTGCAGGACAGTTGGAGGCTCATTTGGTAACTGAGGTACTGAAGGCGCATATGGTGTATCAGGTTACAGAGGTTGATCATTAAGTGGTGGAGTGGAATTAACATTGTGAGGTGAGGCTGGTGCAGTAACAGTGGTGGCATTTGGTGGTTGATCAACTGTAGAGGAATTTGAATGTGAAGTTGTAGCTTGAGGTGAAGATGGCAATAGAAGTGAAGCATCATCTTGTTGAGTAGTTGAGGATTGTTGTGAAGAGTTTAAATCTTTAAACAGGTTAGGATAAGGCATGACAGTTTCCTCAAATAGAACATCCTTGGATATGTATATCATGCCTTCTGCACTGAGGCACTTGTAGCCTTTATGCTGAGGTGAGACGCCCAAATTGACACACAAGGCACTTCTATACTACAGTTTATGCTTGTTGTCTGGCCTCAAGAGTGGGTAGCCGGCACACCCAAACACCCAATTAGCAACTTGTAATTGGGTAAGTTGTTATGCAGAACCTGGTAAGGTGATTGAGAATTGGAGTGACTTGATGTAGGAAGTCTGTTGATGATCTGTGTTGCAGTAGTGAAAGCATGGTCCCAATAATATAGAGGAAGGGAGGCTTGAGCAAGCATTGAGAGCCCCATTTCAACTATTTGCCGATGATTCCTCTCTACAGCTCCATTTTGGTGAGATGTATGAGGGCATGTTAGCATGTGAGTGATGCCTTGTTCAATCAGGTACTCTATAAAGGGTCTGAATTCTCCTCCAAAGTCAGATTGAATAGCTTTGATGGTGATGTTGAATTGAGTCTTGACTAATGCTTGGAATTGTTTGAAGGCCACAAGTGCACTAGATTTGTTTTTCAACAAATAGAACCATGAGAATTTGGAATAAGCATCTACAAAAGCTATATAGTATTTGTAACCTGCACTTGGTGAGGAGGTGCGGGTCCCCACAAGTCCAGTGTGAACTAGCTCAAAGGCATGAGTGTATTCAGAGTGGAGGAAGGTGCAAATAACTTGTGTGACTTACCCAAACAACAACAATTGTATAGTAAAATCTCACTTTATTAGGTGGAGTGATATTACATATTTTGAGTGTAGTATTGATCTGTGTTTACATTAGCATGGCCAAGTCTTGATAGCCATAGCTTGTACTCAGTCAATGCTTTTGAATTAGAACTATTATTTGACCTAGAAACAGTTTTACAATGAGAAGATGCCACGTGACTAGTATGATTGGTTACACTAGCAAATACATGAGAGAATTAGATACGATGAGGGCTTAAATTTTGACTTTAGTTGAGATGCAATCTTCACTCTAGGCTTGATTGCCACCTTGAGTGGAAGAGACTTGAAGGAATAAAGTCCATCTTGCCCAACCAAGCCTTTGAGTAATACTTTCTTAGTTGCCTGACATTTGATAAGACACAGTTTTTCATTGAATTCAAAACTAACATTGTTATCTTTTGCAAAACGTGACACAGATATAATATTTCTCTTGATATGAGGGACATGAAGCAATTTGTTCAATTTGAGTTTAACCCTGTGCCTATGGATTTAATATGAATTTTGTGGTCATTGCCCATAAAAACGTGTGTTGTGCCATGGTAAGGTGTACTAGTGTCAAGATTATCAAAGTTAGAAGTCACATGATGTGACGCACCTGTATCATTGAACCAGTCCTCCTCATTCGAGATGCGAGCAGCTCCTTACTAGCAAAGAACATAGCTCACATGAGGTTGTGAAGATGTGTCTGGTTTTTCATCATTGTCCTTCTTGCCACCTTGTTCATCATCTTTGGATTGTTGAGGTCTTGTCTAGTGCCTTGGTACGAAATTCTCATCATACCTATGCCAGCAATCAATAACAGAGTGCCATATCTTACCACATAGTTGACAAACAAGTCTGGTGTCGAAGTTGGAGGAGGTGTTGTTGTTTGTGCTTTGACCATGACCTCGACCTCTGTTGTGAAGACCTCTGCCACGGTTGTTGGAACCTCCATTGTGACCACCGTGAGTTGCTTGCACCAGATTAGCACTCACTGGAGCATTTGAGAGCTCTTGGTGATGTTTTTAGAACTGTGCCTCTTGCACCAGCAACAACGCTTCAACTTCTGAGAGTGATGGTGAAGATCTTCCATCGAGCAGAACATCAAGCTTATCTTGACCGGTGATGTTTTCACCAATTGAAATCAACGAATCCGCAAGGGCGTGTATTTTCATCAGATATTCAGCAACAGTGCGATTGGATTTCTTCGTATTCTTGAACTCAGATCTCAATTGTCTCGATTTGGCTTGAGTTGTGAGTAGTAGTGGTTGTGAATGTGATCCCAAACCTGATGAGCGTGTTTGCAAGTAAGAACACGTGGTAGCACCGATTCTGAGAGAGTGGAAAGAAGCCATGTGAACACCATCTGATCTTGCACCAACCACTTCTTATACTCTTCAGAGAGATTGGTTGCAATGCGATCCTTTTGAGGTATATTGCGGAGGTATTGTTGGATTGACAAGAAGACGATGAAGCTTGTATGAAGTGCGGTGACTTGTTGATTCCACATCAAGAAATTTTTGTCTTCGAGCTTGATTGAAAGCTTCGAAGTGTGGAATCCATGTGAGGAATTGGCACCATTTCCACTGAGAGCGAAGACATTAGATCCTAGATCGGATTGAGATTGTGCTAATGGTGATGATTCGGACGCCATCGTTGACCGTTGAGCAAGAATAGTTGAAGGCGGAAGCTAGATTTTGGATCGGAACTAGCGATTGATACCATAAAAGAGAAATTGAGAGTTTAGTGAAGTAATTTCTTCATTGAATTTCATAAATTGTACAACTGAACTTACATGCATGCTTTAGGGATTTATATACAGAACCCCAAGAAGCTCTATCAATCAGTTACAAGCATAACTACTCTAACGACTATCTAACTGAATCAACAAGATTCAGTTAGTTCTAACAAATTAGGAAGCTTCTGGACTATCAGCTTGTTGTGTTGCCATTGGTCATCTTCAAGTGTTCTGAGTTTTCTTCACTGAGATTAGCGAGAGTGTTTTGTGAAGATGAGCTCGTGTTGCTCGAGCTTTCTTTTACTTGAGTGTTGATGCCTTCAGCTACTGTTGACTTATCTTGATGACTAGGCACTATAGTGGCTGAGTTAGTTAATGAATGCTGACTAGGATTAGTAGACTTTGACTTTACCAATTTTCCCATATTCTCTATCAACTTTTAAGAGTTGGTTTCAAATGAACAATCAGGTACGTGGTGTAACGCCCAACATAACTTAATTATTTAATTAATTAAGTTATTTAAGGGTTGCAACATTTAATTAAATTAATTAAAATAGTTGAGTTTATTTTATCTAAAAGGGGTCTAATCTATTTAAATAGGATACTTAAGTTGGAATTATGTTTATTTCAGGAGGTGGAATGGATTAATTGTAGAGGTGGGAATAAGGCCCAAGGGCCATTAATGGGCCCAATGTTAGTCATAAAACTTAGGGGTTCCTACACTAGGGTCCCATTACCCTTACTTTGAAAGAAAGAAAAATAGAAGAATATAGAGGGAGAGGAGAAGAACTCGACGGCGTGAAGGAGGGAGGGAGAAAGGAAGGAACTTTTCTTTGATTCTTGGTTGGGTAAGTGAGATTTTGGTCTCAATCTTCCTCATTTCTTTTCCCCATTCAATTTCTTTAAGTTCTATAGTCTCATTTGTGCTATTTTTGAATTCCCTTTTTACCCAAGCAAGGAGACCATTCGGCCTTGGCTGGAAATCAAAGGAGGGGGCTTCATTTTGTTGATTCTTAGTGTTTGGTTGAAGCTTTAGCTCACTTGAGGTTAGGGGATTCTCTACTACATTTATAATAATTTGTAGGATATGTATTATAGGTGGAATAGCTCTAGGAATGACTTGTTTGTGTGATTTTGATGTTGATTATATGTTGGTTGATGTATGAGATGCCTAATTTGTTGATATCATGTTGCTTGTTGTTGGAAAAATATGTGTTGTGAATTATGCATGTTATATGTTTGAGGAAATGTTTCCATGAAGAGAAGTATGTGAATATGGTAATTTAATGAAGTGGATTTAATGCCTATGTGTGTATTGTTCATGTGAGAATTAAATTGTTGGGTAGAAATTAGGTTTGAAGTGTTTTGGTGAGGGTGTTAGAAGGAGGGGCGCCAAATGCCTAGGCAAATGGCGCCTAGGGGCTGATTTTTCTGGCTGGGTGCGGTTGTGCAGGGCAGAGGCGCCATCTGCTAGGCAAAGTGGCGCCCAATTTACTGTTTTTGTGAGTTTTGTTTCGGTCTAGGTTGGGTCTGGCAGGAGGGGCGCCAATTCCTTAGGAATATGGCGCCTGTGTCTAGTGTGTGGCGTGAAGTGTGCAGGGAGGGGCGCCAATTCACTAGGAAATTGGCGCCTGGTGCGTGGGTGTGTGTCGCGTGCGTGCAAGGATGGGCGTGTGCGGGCGCCGGTTTTGTTGGAAACTTGCGCGCCTGTGCTAGTGTGTGCGTGTCTCATCTTGCGCGTAGTGTGGGGCGGTTGGTGTCAAGGTATGGGGCGCCATTTTGGCTGCCCCTTGGCGCCTTGGTGCCCAAACTATGTCTAAGTGATGGTTTAGTCCCTAAGAATTAATTTAATCCTTGGTGTGACAAAATAGTCCCTAAGAATTAAATTAATCCTTGGCGTGACAAAATAATCCCTTAGTGTCTAATTAATCCCAATATGCCAATATAAGTTCCAAATGTACCAAGTTAATTCATAAAGTGTCAAATAATCTTTAAGTACTAAATTAATCTTTGGTGTGTTAAAATGATCCTTAGGTGAGATTTAATTTAATAAATAAGTTGTGTTGGTGAGGTGATAACAAAGCGGTGGATTAATACTTGAGGTGATGAATTTATGAAGGATGTGGGCTTCGGCCAAAAGCGGTGGGGGCTTCGGCCAAAGAGGTGAGTTGATGATTGATGTGATAAATTTATTGTGTGGTGATGCATTGTCATGGTGTCACATAAATCATATGCATATAAAAGCGGTGATGTGGCTTCGGCCAAAAAGCGGTGATGTGGCTTCGGCCAAAAGCGGTGATGTGGCTTCGCCAAAAGGTGGGTGCTCGACGGGGTTATTGAGGTGATGATGGATCCACATGCATATTGCATACATGCATATACTCATACATTTCGTAGAATTCTTGCCGATGCTTAATTAATTTATTTTGTTGCTTGTTGGTATTCTAATTGAATGGTAAATGTCTTGATTATTATGAATTGTTGTTGCTAGATGTTTTCCTAATATAATGCTTATCTTATTTGTTATTATTTATGTAAAGAGACTCACCCTAGCATTTTATGTTGCCTGCTCTCGTGGCGACATGCAGGTGATTCTGGGTGAAGATGTCTAGGCTTTCTTGGGATTTTTGTGTCGGCTCTGATTTAGTAACACCGGGGATGGGGTTTCTAGTACCATTCTTTTATGTTATGTATTAAACTGATTTGAACTATGTACTGAGTATGTTGAACTCAGTTTTATTTCCGCCGTGCTGTGAACTGCTTTCTGGATTATTGGAAACACTAAACATGTTTTTGAGGGTTCGTCCCGTTTGGTTATGATGCATATATCACGCACTAGATGCGTTTGAATTTTAATTATACTTTGATGAGGTTTTTATTAAATGTAGCACTCTCTTTGAGGTGCGTGGAAAAGTTTTTGAAAAACTCTGATTTTTATTGATTAAATTAGTATTAAGTAGAAGGGGGTGTTACGTTAGTGGTATCAGAGCAGTTCGGTCTGTCCGGCCAAGTTTGTCGGTCATAGTATCTATGACCATTAGGTAGTGTTGAATTATTGCTTAATGGATGTTAATGTTGCAGTGATAGGTGGAATGGCTCGAAGAATTGATGCTGCACTTGCTGAGGCTCTGCAGGCCATAGCTCAGGCTATGGGGGAGCAGAGAGGTGGTAGGGAAGATGCTGAGGATCGCAAGTTAGCTACATTTCAACGTGAGAACCCACCTACCTTCAAGGGTAGGTATGATCCAGATGGAGCATTGACCTGGCTGAGGGAGATAGAGCGAATCTTCCGTGTTATGGCGTGTACCCTAGTGCAGAAGGTGAGATTTGTGAAGGAAGAAGCTGATGATTGGTGGATAAGGAAGAAGTAGAGGTTAGAGGTCATGCGGTGAAGAGATCACCCGTGTATTCAAGGAGGAGTTCACAAGGAAGTACTATCCTCGAAGACGTGCGGGCGAAAGAGGTGGAGTTTCTAGAGTTTGAAAGTGGAAACAAGTCTCAGAAATGAATATGCGACCAAGTTTGAGGAGTTGGTCAAGTTACGCCTTATTATGACAACTGTGATTGAAATTTTCCAAGTGTGTAAAATTTGAGAATGGTCTGCAGCCAGAGATTAAGAAAGCCATTGGATACCAGGAGATTCGGGATTTTGCCAAGTTAGTGGACAAGTGTAGGATTTATGAGGAAGACAAAGTTCTTTGCATACAAGATTGTGAGGGAGAAGAAGAATGCTCAGTTTCGGGGAAAACCATATGATGTTGGTGGAGGCAAAGGAAAGTGGAAGGCAAGTGCGGCTAAAGGTTCAAGTGGGGGAGGTGAATCTGCAGGTATTGTGTGTTTTGCTTGCAAGAAACCTGGCCATAGGAGTATTGAGTGCCCTGAGGTCCGTTGCTACAAGTGTGGTCAGAAGGGCCATAAGTCTACTAACTGTGAGAAGAAAGAGATAGTTTGCTACAACTGTGATGAAGTGGGACATGTCAGTGCTAAATGTCCTAAGCCCAAGAGGGAGAGAGCTAAAGGGAAGGTGTTTGCTTTGGCGGGATCCGAGGATGCTAACGAAATTAGAGGTACTTGTTTTATTAACGGTACTCCTTTGATTGCTATAGTAGATACTGGTGCTACTCATTCTTTCATTGCTGCATTGTGTGCTGAGAAATTGGGTCTTGTTTTGTCTACTATGAGAAGGGACATGGTTATTGATACTTCACCCAAAGGTTCAAGAACTACTTCCCTAATGTGTGCTAGGTGCCTCACATCGCTTTTGGCGAGAGTTTCTTGTTGATCTTATTTGCTTGCCTTTAGGAGGTTTGGACATCATTCTTGGTATGGACTGGTTAGTTGATAAACAAGTGCATATTAATTGTGCTAGTAGATCTGTGAGCTTTCCTTCGACTAAGGGGGAAGAATCTGCATTGTTGCATTCTGGTCAATTGCATAGAGCTGTGAAGGAGGAAGCTAAGTTGTTTACATTGATGGCATCGTTGTCCGTTGAGAGCCTAGTCAAGATTGAAGAATTGCCAATAGTTCGTGAATTTCCCGAAGTGTTCCCCGATGAAATTCCTGATGTGCCACCTGAACGAGAAGTAGAGTTTGGTATTGATCTAGTGCCCGAAACTAGACCCGTGTCTATGGCTCCCTATAGGATGTCTGCATCCGAATTATCTGAGTTGAAGAGTCAGCTAGAGGACTTACTTGAGAAGAAGTTCATAAGGCCTAGTGTGTCACCTTGGGGAGCGCCAGTTGTAACACCCCGAAATAATTTAATTAATTATTTAATTAAGTTATTTGAGGTTTACAATAATTATTTAAATAAATTAACTAACTAGGAGTTATTTAATTTCAGGAGGTGATTTGAATTAAAAGGAGGGGTGTGAATAGGGCCCAAACCCATTAGTTGGCCCAATTCCTATTCATGACCTAATGGTCCTCTAGTAGTGTATTCTCCCATCAAGGAAAAAAAGAAGAATCCGTGAGCAGAGAGGGAGAGAGTAAACGCGCAGCGTGAGAAAGGAAGAAGGGGAAGAAGAGATTTCTCTCAAATTTTGTAGGTAATTCGTTTAACCCTTTCTCCTCCATTCTTCTCCTTTTGTAATCTTCAACCCCTTTCCTTATTTTTTTGGGCTGTTCTCCTTGTGTTCAAAAGAAGGATTTTAGCGTGAGTTTGAGAGGGAGAACGAAGCTTGGAGTGGTGGTGATTTTGGTGGGTTCTCAAGTGTGGAATTCTCCTTCAATTATCAGGTAAGGGGAGTTTCCTTTTATAGCCAATAGTTTCTAAAACATGGGACCATAGGATTGAGTATTGGGATATAGAGGGATTGAATTGTTGCGTTTTCTGAATATATAGGGTTTATTCTGTAGTATGAAATATATATATTGCGGTTTGTACGGTTTTTCCGAATGTATAGGTCTTTATTCTTAGTAGTATAAAATATATATATTCTTTGTTTGTCTTTGTTTCGAACATATATGGTGCTTTGGTTGTCTTTGTTTATGAACTATATAGTTCTTTGTTGATGTTCTATAAAATCCATATGTTCTTTGTTTTTCTTTGGTTTACCAACTATATGTCTTCTTTATCCTTTGTTTTGTAAAATGTATAGGTTGCTGTTAATGTTTTATAAAACATATATGTTGCTGTCTGGGTTTTACAAATATATACATGTTGCTGGTTGGTGTCTTAAAAATGTATATACGTCGTTGTCGGTGTTTAAAAAGGAAAATACATAGACAGATCGAGAGAGGCGCGCAAATTCCCGAAAATGGCGCCACGTGTGTGCGATCGCGTGTGTCGTGTTGTTGTGCTAGCAGACTGAGAGGGGGGCGCCAATTTCCCCTGAAAATGGCGCTTGGTGAGTGAGATTGTGTGTGCTGGTGCAGGTGGGCATAGAGGGGCGCCTAATTCCCCTGAAAATGGCGCCTGTGTTCTGTTTTAGTATGTGTCTGCGTGTGTTGTGCAGGTGGGCAAAGAGGGGCGCCAAATTCCCCTGAAAATGGCGCCCTGTGTGTGTTCTCTGTGTGTCTTTGTGTGCGTGTAGTGTAGATTGGGGGCGCCAGATTTCCCTGGAAATGGCGCCTGGGTATGTGACATTTCTGCGTGTTCTTTGGTTTGTGCGGTGAATAGTGTATGGGCGCCAATTGGCTGCCCTGTGTGCTTGTTTTGGCGCTAGGAGTGCAAGGGTGCCTAGGTGAGTGTTAAATTAGTCCCTAGGTGCTAAAATAAATATTATGGTGTTAAATTAGTCCCTAGGTGCCAAAATAATTATTATGATGTTGAATTGGTCCTTTTGGTGTGGCATCTAGCTATTGTGTTGTTTTAATGGTGATGGAATTAACTGTGAGTTCATCTTGGGTGATTGAGGTGTATGACCCTATTGGTGACTGGTGCAAATAAAATTATTGGCGAATATTCTATGTGCTATTCTCGTTGTTGTTTTGGTGTGGTGTTGCATAGTCATGCGTCGCATAGGCATGTGCATTATTTTGGTGAATAGGCCTCGGCCTCATAAAAATATTTTTGGTGAATGCCTTCGGGCTTTTTGGTGATTGTGAATGCCTTCGGGCCTTTTTGGTGATGGATCCAACATGCATATGCCCTTGGCGTTGAGTGCATCTCATGCACTTGCATATGTCCCGGTGGTTGTTTGGGTGTGTATATCGCTTGATGAAATTGCTTGAATCTTTACGGTGTTGGCGTGCTAATGCTTATCTTATTATGTTGCATGTTTTATTTACTATTTCTATGAAATGAAACTCACCCTTTCTGCTTGGAATGTTGCTCCTATGTGGCAACGCTGCAGGTGACCGTGACTGAAGGTGACGTGAGCACCTTCCACTAGTATTTGTCGAGTCGGCTCGATACGTGGCACCGGGAGGATAGCTAGATTTTGTCGCTTACGTTATGTTTTAATTTTCTTTGGATAAGCAGACATCAGATTTTGGTTGTTATTTCCGCTGCTACGATCTCTATCCTCGTACGGATTTATGGTGCTATGTATCACCTTTTTGGAGTTATTTTAATTATTTTTGGAGTTTAATGTGGTTGTTTGAATGTGGCACCCTCTAGTGGTCGCACTAAAGGTTTTTCGTGAGACTCGATTTTGAATTATTTAAAATAATAGACTAAATAGAAGGGGTGTTACAATTGGTATCGAGCGATTCGGTCCGTCCTACGTGGTAGTTAGTCGTCAAGTCATGTAGCAATTGAGCTTTATTCTTCGATTCTCTTACATTTTTACATTGCAGCGTACTAGAATGGCGGGGCCGGCACGACGCGCACTTGCATTGCATTGCGCAGCTATGGCCGGGGTTGTGGGTGATCTGCGTGGTGTTGTGGACCTGGAACGCGCAGCTTGGCTTCCTTCCACGGGAGAACCTCCTACTTTCGGCGGGTACAACCCCGATGGTGCCCTTGAGTGGTCGGGAGAGATGGAGCGAATATTCCGCGTGATGGATCAGATGATGCTCGTAAAGTTCGTTATATGGTACGCATATGTCAAGAAAAAGGGTCGATGGTCGTGGATGACCATAGCAGCGAGAGGTTGATGGTCGACAATGAGGAGATCACCGGGCCGTGTTCCAAAGAGAGTTCCGGAGGAAGTACTACCCGGAGGATGTCCGTGGAAAGAAAGAAGTTGAGTTTTTGAGGCTTGAACAGGTAATATGTCCGTGGATCGAATATCTTTGCCAAATTTACCGAGTTGTCCAAGTTCTATCCGCACTATGATGGGCGGATCTTTGAGTTCTCTAAATGCATCAAGTTTGAGAACGGGTTACGTCTTGACATAAAGAAATTCATAGGGTATCAACAGATTCGCGTGTTCTCCGTGTGTTGGTTAATAGGCTGCAGGATTTTTGAGGAGGACAAAGAATGCTCACTCCAGAGTTATGAAAGAAAACACACAGAACTTCTCGAGTCGGAGTAAGCCGTATGAGGTACCCGCCGGTAAGGGCGAGGAAGTTTGTTGGTGGGCCTAAGCGAAGTGGGGAGATGCTCTCTACGGTATTACTTGCTACACGTGTGGGAAAACAGTCATAAGAGTCCAGGGATCGCCTGAGCAAGGATGAGAAGAGGTGTTATCGGTGTGGGAAAAAGTGGGGCACATATCTTCCAACCGTGATAAGAAGGATGTCGTATGTTACAACCTGCGCGGAGACAGGCATATTAGTACTAAGTGTTCCAAGCCAAAGAAGGAGCGAGGCGAGTGGGAAGGTGTTTGCTCGCAGTTCGAGAGACGCTAACGAGATTAGAGGTACGTGTTTCATTAAGGGTACTCAATTGCTTGCTATAGTTGATATCGGGTGCCACACATTCGTTTGTTTCTGCGCATGTCTTTGATAAGTTGAACCTAGAATTATCTGTCATGAAAAGGGAGATGGTCATCGACACTCCAATGCTAAGGGGTTCGGTGACTACCTCTCTCGTGTGTGTTAAGTGTCCTCTATTGGTTTTCGATAGAGAGTTTCTCGTGGATCTAATTTGCTTGCCATTAGGAGGGCTCGATATCATATTAGGTATGGATCGGTTAGTGAACAACCATGTCCACATCAACCGCTTTTAATAAATCAGGATTTACGCCTCCGGCCGAAGGAGAATGCGCTTTGTTGCTGTGGCGCCGCTGCATAAGATAATGAGGGACGGTTAAGTTGTTTGCCTTGATGGCGTCATTTGTCTCTTGAGAGCCGGACTAAGATTGACGAGTTGCCGATGAGTGCGGGACTTTTAAAGTATTTCTGATGAAATCCCCGATGTGCCGCTTTGAGGGGAGGTGGAATTTGGTATTGACTTGGTGCACGGCACTGGACCCGTGTCTATGGCACCGTATAGGATGTCTGCAGCAGAGTTGCCGGAGTTGAAGAAGCGGCTTGAAGACTTGCTAGAGAAGAAATTCATAAGGCCGAGTGTATCTCCGTGGGAGCCCTGTTCTTTGGTAAAGAAGAAAGACGGGAGTATGAGGCTTTGCGTGAGACTATCGGCAGTTGAACAAGGTCACAATCAAGAATAAGTATCCACTCCCAAGGATCGATGATTTGATGGATCAACCGGTGGGTGCTCGTGTATTCGATGAAGATAGATTTGAGGTCTGGATATCACCGATAAAGGTTAAGGATGAAGATATTCCGAAGACAGCATTTAGGACTCGGTATGGGCACTACGAGTATTCGGTGATGCCATTTGGGGTTACGAATGCTCCGGGGGTGTTCATGGAGTACATGAACCGCATTTTTCATGAGTATCTGGATCGTTTCGTGGTGGTCTTTATCGACGACATTCTGATTTATTCCAAGTCCGAGGAAGAGCATGTCGAGCATTTGAGGTCGATGATTGGAGATCCTGAGGGATAGGAAGTTGTATGCTAAGCTATCTAAATGCGATTTTTGGTTGAAGGAAGTAAGTTTCCTTGGGCATATCATTTCTGAGGAGGGTATAGCAGTAGATCCATCCAAGGTTGATGCGGTAATGCAGTGGAAGGCTCCTACGTCGGTTACTGAGATTAGAAGCTTTCTGGGGCTAGCCGGTTACTATAGAAGGTTCATTGAGGGGTTCTCTAAGTTGGCACTTCCGCTAACTCAGCTGACTTGTAAAGGGAAGGCCTTCGTTTGGGATTCTCGCTGTGAGGAAAGTTTCAATGAGTTGAAGAGGAGGTTGACCACTTCGCCTGTGTTGACATTACCTAAATCAGGAGAGCCTTTCGTAGTGTATTGTGACGCTTCTAAGATGGGACTAGGAGGTGTCCTTATGCAAAATGGTAAGGTGGTGGCCTACGCATCTAGACAATTGAGAGTCCATGAGAAGAATTACCCCACTCATGATTTGGAGCTAGCGGCAATTGTGTTTGCATTAAAGATTTGGCGACATTACCTGTACGGTTCGAGGTTTGAGGTGTTCAGCGATCACAAGGGGTTGCAATATCTATTTGATCAGAAGGAGTTGAACATGAGGCAAAGGAGATGGTTAGAGTTGTTGAAGGATTACGATTTCAGCTTAAATTATCATCCGGGTAAAGCTAATGTGGTGGCAGATGCCTTGAGTCGGAAGGCCTTGCACGTGTCAGCAATGATGGTTAAGGAGCTCGAATTAGTGGAGCAGTTTAGGGATATGAGTCTGGTTTGTGAGCTGACATCTAAGAGCGTCAGATTGGGTATGTTGAAGATACATAATGAATTCTTGGATGTTATTAGAGAAGCGCAGAAGCAGGATATTAAGCTGGTGGAGATCGCAGTAGGGATTGATAATTCTGATGATAAAGACTATGAGATCGATGCGCAAGGTGTATTGAGGTACCGTGGGAGGATTTGTATACCTGATAATGAAGAGATTAAAAGGGCAATTCTCGAAGAGGGCCATAGGAGTAAGTTGAGTATACACCCGGGAGCTACGAAGATGTATCAGGACTTAAAGAAGTTGTTTTGGTGGCCTGGTATGAAGCGCGATGTGGCTCGGTTGTATATGCTGTTTAACTCGCTCGAAGTCAAAAGTGGAGCATCAGAAGCCTACAGGGTTGATGCAGCCGTTGGAGATCCCGGAATGGAAGTGGGATGACATTTCCATGGATTTTGTGACTGGGTTGCCAAGCACCGCAAGAGGATTTGACGCTATTTGGGTAATCGTGGATAGATCGACGAAGTCCGCTCACTTCTTACCTATTAATATTACTTATCCTGGTTCGGTTGGCGAGAGATCTATGTGAAGACGATTGTGAAGTCGCACGTTCCCATGAGCATCGTGTCCGATAGTGGATCCCGATTCACTTCAATTTTGGAAGAGTTTACAAGAGGCCACAGGTTCTAAATTGAGGTTGAGTTCGGCGTACCACCCGCAGCATGATGGGCGCAGAGAGGACTAATCGATCGCTCGAAGATTTCTTGGCGTGTGTTCTTGAGCGGGGAGGTTCGTGGGATTCTCATCCGCCTTTGGTCGAAGTTTACTTACAACAACGATCATCATTCGAGTATTGGGATGGCACCGCTCGAAGCATTGTATGGTAGGAGGTGCGGGACTCCTCTGTGTTGGTATGAATCGGGAGAAAGTGTGGTACTTGGTCCCAAATAGTCCGTGAAACTACGAGAGAAGGTTAAAATGATCCGTGAGAAAATGAAAGCTTCGCAGTAGGCAGATGAAAGAGTTATCACGACAAGAGGAGGAAGGATTTGGAATTTCAAGCTGGTGATCACGTATTCTTGAGAGTCACTCCCACGACTGGTGTCGAGCGTGCTCTGAAGTCTAAAAAGTTGACTCCTCGCTTTATCGGTCCGTATCAGATACTGGAGAGAGTAGGGAAGGTTGCTTACAGAGTAGCCTTGCCACCCCATCTTTCAAATTTACATGACGTATTTCATGTATCTCAACTGAGGAAGTATGTTCCCGACCCATCCCATGTGGTTCAGATGGACGATGTGGAGGTGAGAGAGAACCTCACTGTAGAGACTATGCCGGTTAGAATTGAAGACCGTGAGGTAAAAGTGTTAAGAGGTAAAGAGATCAATTTAGTGAAAGTGGTTTGGTTGGGAGCCGTGGGCGAAAGCATGACGTGGGAATTGGAAAGTAAGATGAAGGAAGCATATCCGGAACTGTTTGACTCAGGTAATTTCGAGGACGAAATGTTCTAAGTGGGGGAGGATTGTAACACCCCGAAATAATTTAATTAATTATTTAATTAAGTTATTTGAGGTTTACAATAATTATTTAAATAAATTAACTAACTAGGAGTTATTTAATTTCAGGAGGTGATTTGAATTAAAAGGAGGGGTGTGAATAGGGCCCAAACCCATTAGTTGGCCCAATTCCTATTCATGACCTAATGGTCCTCTAGTAGTGTATTCTCCCATCAAGGAAAAAAAGAAGAATCCGTGAGCAGAGAGGGAGAGAGTAAACGCGCAGCGTGAGAAAGGAAGAAGGGGAAGAAGAGATTTCTCTCAAATTTTGTAGGTAATTCGTTTAACCCTTTCTCCTCCATTCTTCTCCTTTTGTAATCTTCAACCCCTTTCCTTATTTTTTTGGGCTGTTCTCCTTGTGTTCAAAAGAAGGATTTTAGCGTGAGTTTGAGAGGGAGAACGAAGCTTGGAGTGGTGGTGATTTTGGTGGGTTCTCAAGTGTGGAATTCTCCTTCAATTATCAGGTAAGGGGAGTTTCCTTTTATAGCCAATAGTTTCTAAAACATGGGACCATAGGATTGAGTATTGGGATATAGAGGGATTGAATTGTTGCGTTTTCTGAATATATAGGGGCTGTTGCTGTAGTATGAAATATATATATTGCGGTTTGTACGGTTTTTCCGAATGTATAGGTGCTGTTGCCGTAGTATAAAATATATATATTGCTGTTTGTGCTGTTTCTGAACATATATGGTGCTGGTTGTGCTGTTTATGAACTATATAGTTGTTGTTGATGTTCTATAAAATCCATATGTTCTTTGTTTTTCTTTGGTTTACCAACTATATGTCTTTCTTTATCCTTTGCTTTGTAAAATGTATAGGTTGCTGTTAATGTTTTATAAAACATATATGTTGCTGTCTGGGTTTTACAAATATATACATGTTGCTGGTTGGTGTCTTAAAAATGTATATACGTCGTTGTCGGTGTTTAAAAAGGAAAATACATAGACAGACTGAGAGGGGGGCGCCAAATTCCCCTGAAAATGGCGCCCTGTGTGTGCATTCTGCGTGTGTCTGTGTTGTTGTGCTAGCAGACTGAGAGGGGGGCGCCAATTTCCCCTGAAAATGGCGCCTGGTGAGTGAGATTGTGTGTGCTGGTGCAGGTGGGCATAGAGGGGCGCCTAATTCCCCTGAAAATGGCGCCTGTGTTCTGTTTTAGTATGTGTCTGCGTGTGTTGTGCAGGTGGGCAAAGAGGGGCGCCAAATTCCCCTGAAAATGGCGCCCTGTGTGTGTATTCTGTGTGTGCTGTGTGCGTGTAGTGTATACAGGGGGGGGGGCGCCAGATTTCCCTGGAAATGGCGCCTGGGTATGTGACATTTCTGTGTGTTGGTGGCTGTGCAGGTGAATAGTGTATGGGGCGCCAATTGGCTGCCCCGTGTGCTTGTTTTGGTGCCTAGGAGTGCAAGGGTGCCTAGGTGAGTGTTAAATTAGTCCCTAGGTGCTAAAATAAATATTATGGTGTTAAATTAGTCCCTAGGTGCCAAAATAATTATTATGATGTTGAATTGGTCCTTTTTGGTGTGGCATCTAGCTATTGTGTTGTTTTAATGGTGATGGAATTAACGGTGAGTTCATTTTGGGTGATTGAGGTGTATGACCCTATTGGTGACTGGTGCAAATAAAATTATTGGCGAATATTCTATGTGCTATTCTCGTTGTTGTTTTGGTGTGGTGTTGCATAGTCATGTGTCGCATAGGCATGTGCATTATTTTTAGGTGAATAGGCCTCGGCCTCATAAAAATATTTTTGGTGAATGCCTTCGGGCTTTTTGGTGATTGGTGAATGCCTTCGGGCCTTTTTGGTGATGGATCCAACATGCATATGCCCTTGGCGTTGAGTGCATCTCATGCACTTGCATATGTCCCGGTGGTTGTTTGGGTGTGTATGATCATTGATGAAATTGCTTGAATCTTTACGGTGTTGGCGTGCTAATGCTTATCTTATTATGTTGCATGTTTTATTTACTATTTCTATGAAATGAAACTCACCCTTTCTCGCTTGGAATGTTGCTCCTATGTGGCAACTGCGCAGTGACCGTGGATCAAGGTGACGTGAGCACCTTCCACTAGTATTTGTCGAGTCGGCTCGATCGTGGCAATCGGAGGATAGCTAGATTTTGTCGTTTACGTTATGTTTTAATTTTCTTTGGATAATCAGACATCAGTATTTCGTTGTTATTTCACGCTACTCACGATCTACATCCTCGTGCGGATTTATGGTGCTATGTATCACCTTTTTGGAGTTATTTTAATTATTTTTGGAGTTTAATGTGGTTGTTTGAATGTGGCACCCTCTGGTGGTCGCTAAAGGTTTTTCGTAGACTCGATTTTCGAATTATTTAAAATAATAGACTAAATAGAAGGGGGGTGTTACACCAGTACTTTTGGTGAAGAAGAAAGATGGAAGTATGCGGCTTTGTATTGATTATAGACAGCTGAACAAAGTGACAATCAAGAACAAGTATCCACTTCCGAATTGACGATCCGATGGACCACTAGTGGAGTGCGAAGGTGTTTAGCAAAATTGATTTGAGGTCGAGTTATCATCAGTTAAAGTGAAAGATGAGGACATTCGTAAGACAAAGATTCGGGATTTGAGATATGGGCATTACGAGTATTCTGTCATGCCGTTTGGTGTCACTAATGCACCAGGGGTGTTCATGGAGTACATGAACCGTATTTTCCATAACTACTTGGATCGGTTTGTAGTGGTCTTTATAGATGATATTCTAGTATACTCTAAGTCCGAAGAAGAGCATGCAGAACACTTGAGGTTAGTGCTAGAGGTGTTGAAAGAGAAAAAGTTGTATGCTAAATTGTCAAAGTGTGACTTTTGGTTGAAGGAAGTGAGTTTTCTGGGTCATATTATTTCTGGTGATGGGATTGCAGTAGATCCATCTAAGGTTGATGCGGTGATGCAGTGGGAGGCCCTAAGTCAGTTACGGAGATTAGAAGTTTTCTTGGATTAGCTGGATATTATAGAAGGTTTATTGAGGGGTTTTCAAAGTTGGCACTCCCGCTAACTCAATTAACTTGTAAAGGAAAGGCGTTTGTGTGGGATTCCAAATGTGAAGAAAGTTTCCAAGAATTGAAGAGAAGGTTGACAACATCACCTGTTTTGACATTGCCCAAATCTGGAGAGCCTTTTGTGGTATCTTGCGATGCGTCTAAGATGGGGCTAGGAGGTGTCTTGATGCAAAATGGTAAAGTAGTGGTTTATGCCTCAAGACAGTTGAGGATTCATGAAAAGAATTACCCCACTCATGATTTGGAGCTTGCGGCAATTGTTTTTGCTTTGAAGATTTGGAGACATTATTTGTATGGTTCTAAGTTTGAGGTGTTCAGTGATCACAAAGGGTTGCAGTATCTGTTTGACCAGAAAGAATTGAATATGAGGCAAAGGAGATGGTTGGAATTGTTGAAAGACTATGACTTTAGCTTGAACTATCATCCGGGGAAAGCTAATGTGGTAGCTGATGCTTTGAGTAGGAAATCCTTGCATGTATCTGCAATGATGGTGAAAGAACTTGAATTAATTGAACAGTTTCGAGATTTGAGCCTAGTCTGCGAGGTGACACCTAAGAGTGTCAGATTGGGTGTGTTGAAGATCCACAATGAATTTTTGAATGTTTTTCGGGAAGCTCAAAAGAAGGACATTAAGCTGGTTGAAGTTGCAGTTGGGATTGATCACTCTCAGAGTGAAGATTATGAGATAGATGCGCAGGATGTGTTAAGGTACCGTGGGAGGATTTGTATTCCTAATGATGATGAGATTAAGAAGGCAATTCTAGAAGAGGGTCATCGGAGTAAGTTGAGTATCCACCCGGGAGCCACTAAAATGTATCAAGATTTGAAGAAATTGTTTTGGTGGCCTGGTATGAAGCGAGATGTGGCTCAGTTTGTGTATGCTTGCTTGACGTGTCAGAAATCGAAGGTAGAACATCAGAAGCCAGCAGGATTGATGCAACCATTGGATGTTCCTGAATGGAAGTGGGATAGTATCTCCATGGATTTTGTGACTGGTTTGCCGACTACAGCGAGGGGATTTGATACTATATGGGTGGTTGTTGATAGATTGACTAAATCTGCACACTTTTTACCGATTAATATTACTTATCCAGTTCCGAAGTTGGCAGATATCTATGTTAAGACGATTGTGAAGCTGCATGGTGTGCCTCTGAGTATTGTGTCTGATAGGGATCCTAGGTTCACTTCGAGTTTTGGAGGAGTTTGCAAGAGGCTTTGGGGTTCCAAATTGAGATTGAGTTCAAAGATATCATCCCCGCATGCAGATGGGCGGGACGGAGAGGACCATTCAGTCACTTGAGGATTTGTTGAGAGCATGTGTTCTTGAGCAGGGAGGTTCGTGGGATTCTCATTTGCCACTGATTGAATTCACTTATAATAACAGTTTTCATTCGAGTATAGGGATGGCGCCTTTTGAAGCATTGTATGGGAGGATGTGTAGGACTCCGTTATGTTGGTATGAATCTGGTGAAAGTGTGGTGCTAGGTCCTGAGCTTGTGCGTGAGACCACGGAGAAAGTGAAGATGATTAGGGAAAAGATGAAAGCCTCACAGAGTAGACAGAAAAGTTATCATGATAAGAGGAGGAAGGATCTAGAGTTTCAAGCTGGTGATCATGTATTCTTGAGAGTTACTCCAACGACAAAAAGGGTCGTGTACAATCAAGTCTAAGAAGTTAACCCCGCGTTTTATCGGACCATATCAGATTTCAGAGAGAGTTGGGAAAGTTGCTTATCGGGTGGCCTTGCCACCTAATCTTGCTAATCTGCATGACGTGTTCCATGTGTCTCAGTTGCGGAAGTATGTCCCTGACCCGTCTCATGTAGTTCAGATGGATGATGTGGAGGTGAGAGAGAACCTTACGGTGGAGACTATGCCAGTTAGGATTGAGGACCGTGAAGTGAAGGTCTTAAGAGGCAAAGAGATCAATTTGGTGAAGGTAGTTTGGTTAGGAGCTGTGGGCGAGAGCATGACTTGGGAGTTGGAAAGCAAGATGAAGGAGGCTTACCCAGAGTTGTTCGATTCAGGTAATTTCGAGGACGAAATTCTTTAAGTGGGGGAGAGTTAGACGCATGAACATAACTTAATTATTTAATTAATTAAGTTATTTAAGGGTTGCAACATTTAATTAAATTAATTAAAATAGTTGAGTTTATTTTATCTAAAAGGGGTCTAATCTATTTAAATAGGATACTTAAGTTGGAATTATGTTTATTTCAGGAGGTGGAATGGATTAATTGTAGAGGTGGGAATAAGGCCCAAGGGCCATTAATGGGCCCAATGTTAGTCATAAAACTTAGGGGTTCCTACACTAGGGTCCCATTACCCTTACTTTGAAAGAAAGAAAAATAGAAGAATATAGAGGGAGAGGAGAAGAACTCGGCGGCGTGAAGGAGGGAGGGAGAAAGGAAGGAACTTTTCTTTGATTCTTGGTTGGGTAAGTGAGATTTTGGTCTCAATCTTCCTCATTTCTTTTCCCCATTCCATTTCTTTAAGTTCTATAGTCTCATTTGTGCTATTTTTGAATTTCCTTTTTCACCCAAGCAAGGAGACCATTCGGCCTTGGCTGGAAATCAAAGGAGGGGGCTTCATTTTGTTGATTCTTAGTGTTTGGTTGAAGCTTTAGCTCACTTGAGGTTAGGGGATTCTCTACTACATTTATAATAATTTGTAGGATATGTATTATAGGTGGAATAGCTCTAGGAATGACTTGTTTGTGTGATTTTGATGTTGATTATATGTTGGTTGATGTATGAGATGCCTAATTTGTTGATATCATGTTGCTTGTTGTTGGAAAAATATGTGTTGTGAATTATGCATGTTATATGTTTGAGGAAATGTTTCCATGAAGAGAAGTATGTGAATATGGTAATTTAATGAAGTGGATTTAATGCCTATGTGTGTATTGTTCATGTGAGAATTAAATTGTTGGGTAGAAATTAGGTTTGAAGTGTTTTGGTGAGGGTGTTAGAAGGAGGGGCGCCAAATGCCTAGGCAAATGGCGCCTAGGGGCTGATTTTTCTGGCTGGGTGCGGTTGTGCAGGGCAGGGGCGCCATCTGCTAGGCAAAGTGGCGCCCAGTTCTCGTTTTTTGTGAGTTTTGTTTCGATGCAGGTTGGAGTGCAGCAGGGGCGCCAATTCCTTAGGAATATGGCGCTGTGTCTCAGTGTGGCGTGAAGTGTGCGGGGAGCGCGCCAATTCACTAGGAAATTGGCGCTGGTGCGTGGGTGTGTGTCGCGTGCGTGCGGGATGGGCGGGTGCAAGGCGCCAGTTCTTTGAAACTTGGCGCCTGTGCTGGTGTGTGCGTGTCTCATCTTGCGCGTAAA
The DNA here is from genome assembly GCA_020916435.1 of Oxytropis ochrocephala. Taxonomy (NCBI): domain Eukaryota; kingdom Viridiplantae; phylum Streptophyta; class Magnoliopsida; order Fabales; family Fabaceae; genus Oxytropis; species Oxytropis ochrocephala. Next base: position 66,644,444 of record CM037090.1, read on the forward strand.
GTGGGCGGTTGGTGTCAAGGTATGGGCGCCATTTTGGCTGCCCTCGGCGCCTGGTGCCCAAACTATGTCTAAGTGATGGTTTAGTCCCAAGAATTAATTTAATCCTTGGTGTGACAAAATAGTCCCTAAGAATTAAATTAATCCTTGGCGTGACAAAATAATCCCTTAGTGTCTAATTAATCCCAATATGCCAATATAAGTTTCAAATGTACCAAGTTAATTCATAAAGTGTCAAATAATCTTTAAGTACTAAATTTATCTTTGGTGTGTTAAAATGGTCCTTAGGTGGGATTTAGTCCATGGGTGAGATTTAATTTAATAAATAAGTTGTGTTGGTGAGGTGATAACAAAGCGGTGGATTAATACTTGAGGTGATGAATTTATGAAGGATGTGGGCTTCGGCCAAAAGCGGTGGGGGCTTCGGCCAAAGAGGTGAGTTGATGATTGATGTGATAAATTTATTGTGTGGTGATGCATTGTCATGGTGTCACATAAATCATATGCATATAAAAGCGGTGATGTGGCTTCGGCCAAAAAGCGGTGATGTGGCTTCGGCCAAAAGCGGTGATGTGGCTTCGGCCAAAAGCGGTGGGTGCCCGACGGGGTTATTGAGGTGATGATGGATCCACATGCATATTGCATACATGCATATACTCATACATTTCGTAGAATTCTTGCCGATGCTTAATTAATTTATTTTGTTGCTTGTTGGTATTCTAATTGAATGGTAAATGTCTTGATTATTATGAATTGTTGTTGCTAGATGTTTTCCTAATATAATGCTTATCTTATTTGTTATTATTTATGTAAAGAGACTCACCCTAGCATTTTATGTTGCCTGCTCTCGTGGCGACATGCAGGTGATTCTGAGTGAAGATGTCTAGGCTTTCTTGGGATTTTTGTGTCGGCTCTGATTTAGTAACACCGGGGATGGGGTTTCTAGTACCATTCTTTTATGTTATGTATTAAACTGATTTGAACTATGTACTGAGTATGTTGAACTCAGTTTTATTTCCGCCGTGTTGTGAACTGCTTTCTGGATTATTGGAAACACTAAATAGGTTTTTGAGGGTTCGTCCCGTTTGGTTATGATGCATATATCACGCACTAGATGCGTTTGAATTTTAATTATACTTTGATGAGGTTTTTATTAAATGTAGCACTCTCTTTGAGGTGCGTGGAAAAGTTTTTGAAAAACTCTGATTTTTATTGATTAAATTAGTATTAAGTAGAAGGGGGTGTTACACGTGGAGTGGTTGTCCAATATAGTCCCAATGATTAGACTAGTGAGGGTTTGCATTATAAAAACCTGAAATTAGCCACTCTAAAGGATGAATATGGCATGCTTGTAACTGATATGCCAATGGGTGTTTCCACAAACCAAGTTATCCTAACTTTTATGGATAGTTATTGTGGCTACAATAAAATATTTGTGGATGAGGAGGACACTCACAAGATTGCATCCAAGTGTCCTTGAGCCTTAAGCATCTATAAATGGGTGGTCATGTGATGTGAACTAAGGACCTATCACAAGAGCTAGGCTCAAGGCAAGGGAGCAAGAAATAAAGAGTCTTCCCTCATGGAAAGAGCTCCCATAACTTAAGGGAATACTGTTTAATGTGTCACCCATTAAAACCGGGGGCACATTAAAGGTGAGCAAAGTTACATTTAGGAAACTTCTAGAATATCCAATCTCTAGTGTTTCCTATGCATTTGTACTTGTTTCATAATTGTACATGGTACTTTTAATTTGGAGCCTTGTTGCCTTGAAGAGGCTACGGCCTAATTAGTGTGTAATTGGTCGTGGGCCTATAAATACTTGGCACCTTCTTGTAATATGGATAATTTTATGATGAACCTTCACCACACTAGCAATTCATTCACCATAACCACTCTCTCGGTATTCTCTATGGTTCTTGGGATGAAATCCTAAGATCTATAGCAATATCATCAAGGATTGGAAAGAGGCTTTTGTGGTTCACTCCTAGGAATTAATTGGAGATAGAGTGAATTGAGTGACTTACTTATACACTTGTGTGCCCATAAAACCCTTGAGTGTAAAGTGATCTAGTTCTAAAAAGCCCAATTAAACACGAGTGGAGTGATATTTGGTGAGCTATACACACTTGTGAGGACTTATTGGTGGATGGAAATTTTCATTACTATCTAACTCTTCTTGTAGGTACCACGATGCACTTGAGGTATGGATCATAGGTACAAAGGAAGCCCGAGGAGGAATATTTCACCTAGAAGGTGTCTTTCTCCAAAGAGACATGATTCCCCCTCATGAGTACTATGTAAGGAGGTATAGAAGAGATAGGTATGTTAAGGAGGAAAGGAGGTATAAAAGCGATAAGCATGTTGAGGGGGAAGAGCATGAAAGGATACATAGAAGGAGGGACACCACTACAAACATGGAAGAATCTTTTAGATATAAATTTGAAGATGATAAAACCTCAACCATGGTGCCAAAAAGTAAGGAGAAAATATCTACTTCTATTTCTATTGCTAGTACCTCTTCTCTCTTCCATGCAAGATTCCATATTCAAAATAGTATATGTTGTTTGCAAGTGGATGGATAGAGTTGTTTTAATATGGATAACACTCTTTTAGTTGCAAAACTCAACCTGCAAACCTTTGACCATCCAACACCATATAAACTCAAGTTGCATAAAGATACTGAAGAAACTATTGTGAATAAACAAGTGTTTGTTAGTTTTTCCATTCATAAGTACAAAATACATAGTCTTATGTGATATTGAACCTATAGAGACCGCCCACCTAATCTTAGGTAGGTGATGGTCACTTGATAATCAAGTACTCTTTTAAGCACAACAATTTGTAAATTAACCTTACTTAGCTTTCATGAAATGCTTATGGACCAAATTTCTTTGAAGAAAAAATAGAGGACGAAGCAAAGGAAATGAATTTAAGAATCAATGGGGAGTATGTAGCAACTAGGGTTGGCCGAGAGCCTCTAATGAAGGAAACTTCTAAAGAGGTTCCAAAAGTTGGAAGTAGGGAGGAACTTGGACAAATGTTGGAAAATCTATACAAACTTCCATCTTCTAATGACTTTGTTTGCTTGGTCCCTAATGCTAACTTTCCTTCTAGTTTAGTTGATTCCTCTTTGAAGGTGAGTGTAGATGATGTTCTACTTGAGGCACTTGCAAAGAATGATGTTTAACAAGCATTAGAAGTTCACAACAATTTAAAAGGTGAAAAGCTTGATGGTGGCTGAGAGAACCATATTGCTTCTAATCATGAAAATTGTGCGATACATGAGGAAAAGAGCATTAAAAGTGTAGTTTTTGTAGGAAACTATAATATTGATGGTACATTCAAAGGTGAAGAACTAAATAGTAAGGCCGAGGTAATGAATAATTTGTCTAATGTTCTAAAGTTGCAAGGATATAATCTTCTCCCTCTTTTCCCCATTCCTTCCCCTAGGTCTTTTTATTTTTCTTGAAAGTTTACATGCTTTGGATTGTGTTGAAACTAGTGCTCAGAATTTGCATGATTATAGTTTTATTTTAAGTAACTCACTTCCTTTTTGATCTCAGTGGAGCCTAAGCAATTCTTGCATTAGTCTAGTTGTCTTTTGTTTTCAAAATAAGTGATTTTTGTCCATATTTAATGTATGTTTTCAAGAGGGTGAGTTCACTTGAGGAAAAGTGAAATTCAAGAGGAGGAGGATGATGTGAGCCGAGGACCTATCATAAGAGCTAGGCTCAATCGAAACTTGATAATTTTGTGACCAAATAAAAGACAAGGGGAACAGAGAAGAAATGAAAATAGCATTTTACGACCAAAGTGCCTCCATGTGCAAGGGTCTCTAGGTGAAGTGAACATAAGTGTTGTTTAAGTGATGAGGGGTGCATGTACAAAATTTAGTAACTGCATCTAAAAAAATTGTAACTTGTAGCAAGAAACTAGTACTATAGCTGTCATCCACACGGGTAACACTATATTTGTTATAATTTGAGAATTGTAAAATTTAATAAAGGGAAAAGGAAAAACTCGATAAAAAATTTATATTTTAACATGCTTAAAAAACTTGTGTTGCAGAAAGTTAAAAAAAAAAATTCAGTGTCTTTTTCTAATCTTAAAAATGGAGTAAACTTGTTCTGTCGCTCTCATTGTCGCTTCTGTTGCCGCTCTCGTTGTCGCTCCAATTGTGACTTCTGTTGCCACTCTCGTTTCCGGTCCCCGTTGCCAATCCTTATTGCTCCTTGTTGCCGCTTCCATTGCCACTTGATTGGTTTTAGTAGATTATAGTAAATAGTAAAAAAAATATGTTTTGATACCGAAAAAAAAGGAAAAAATTCTTCTGTAGTTGCCCTAAAAATGTAAATTTGCTAAATTATAAAATTGAATACAAAAACTAAAAGTAAAAAGCTTACGCAATTTTGTCTTTTTTATTATGAATTCCGAATGTTTGATTTCTAGCTTTTTAGTTGTCATCTATGATGTCATTCATTTATATTAAAAAATTGTTTCAAACATATTTATTTATAAACTCTCCTAATTCAACCAACCAATGTTTCGAATTTCATATATAACTTTTATGTTAAAAAAGATATTGTTATGGAGAAATTCTGCACATGATATTCGCACCCCATTCTGCTCAAAAGACCAATTGATTGGGTCTTCAACAGCCAAGGCACATATTTACTCATCAAAGGGCCCATAATACACCTCCACAACGAACGGACCAGATCATCACACTTAAGTGCCTCTTAAGCCTATAAATACAGCATTTATCATGAGGAGAGAGGTACGCATTAATTACTACAATACTTGCATTAACTCTATAGCTACTGACTTTAGCATCGGAGTGACTGTGCAGGTACACCCAACCTCAGCTCGGAATATCAAGCTCGGACGCTACAAATATTGATCAAAACCTTATCACCTACCAACTATCTCGGATCTGATACATCCATAGATACGGTACAGAACATTGGCGACCACAGTGGGAGTTTCCCGAATTCAAAAATCTTTACCAGTTTTTCTTTGATCAATCATGAACCCCGAGTTTAGAACCGGTGCGCGAATAGCAAGTGTCATCCGATCTCAGGAGGAGGGAACCCCGGAGGGAGTTGCGGTAACCCAATCTGTTTCAGATCGAAATGTCAATAACAGACGATCGGCTTCAGCCCGACTTCCTTCACCTCCTACGCTTATCCCCGCCCAAAGGACACTTTACAACAAATGCTAGTCCAAATTCTCGAACCAACACAATGAGGCATCTCAGGCTAGGAGTCTCCGTATCTCGGAACTGGAAGCCGAGATTGCAGGATACCAAGCTCGAAACATTGCAGACCGGAATTCTCCACAGCGGTATACTCCATGGGTTAACCCGGCAGAAGAGCTCGAGCAGCTCGGCAGAATAACTGAACCTCGAAGGCGACATCGTTCTCCTCCGAGACGACGTCATTATCATCGTTCTCCCCCAAGGAGACGAGGAAGAGAAGAACCAAGGGCACCCCATAGAGATATGGGCGACTCAGGGGAGGAATACTCATCTTACACTTCATCCTCACCACTGAAGCGACAATCTAGAAGCCGAGAGACTCCTCCAAAACGAGAACATCATCATCACCATAGTAAACGAGCCCCAGAACTAAAAAAACACCGTTCTAAGCATCAACCTCGTCAAATCCGAGATAAAGCACAGGAAGTTCCACCACCCAGAAGAGGACCTTTTACTTCTGAGATAGATTATTTCCCTGTTCCCCGAGGTTTAGAGAAACCTCCTGAGCATTTGAAAATTTATGACGGACTTGGAGACCCAGACGTTCATCTGGAGTACTATGAGACCATGATGCAATATCATAATGCCCCAGGTGAGATCATGTGTAGGCTTTTCTCTCTCACCCTTGATAAATCTGCAGGTTTATGGTTTAGAGATTTCCCGGCAAATTCAATCTCGTCGTGGGAGCAACTCTCCAAGTTATTCTCGGCAAGTTTTGCACATTCAAAAGTAAGGCCGAAATCATGGATGGTTCTCAGAGTACCCACCAAACCCGATGATGAATCTATCCGGTCTTATATTGCAAGATTCAACGCCGAGGCCGGAAGGTACACTCGTTTAAATGAGGATTTTCGTCTATATTTCCTGTCCCAGGGTTTGCGCAAAGGCACTTTATTCCAAATTGATGTAAGCATAAACCAGCCCTCAACCTTAGGCGAGTTCCTCCGACTTTCAGAAAAGTACATAGATCACGAGGAAGGGGATGAAGCTAGCAAATTCTTCGTGAAAAGTGGAGCCAACCAACCCAGTGAGAATAAACCTCGAACCGATAAAGGAAATCTAAACACAGAAAGTTCTCAAAGATTTCAGACCGGTCAAACCTCGGCAAGGAAGACATCGGGACTACGCCGAACTCATATGTGGCAGAGAAAAAATCCTGCAAGAATGTCAAAACAATGAATTCAAACATGTAAGATACCCGGATCCTATTGCCCCAAGACCGGGATTGAGGAACAACAAGTATTGCCGTTATCATCAAAGTGCCGGCTGTAACACCCCCTTTCTATTTACTACTATTTAGTCAATTTTAAAATCATAGTTTTCAAAAATATTCCACGCACCTCAAAGAGAGTGCTACATTTCTTCAAAAACATAAAACGACGAATTGAATTTTCATAAAACAACCTGTTCGTGATACATAGCACGTCAAAATGGGGCGAACCCTCAAAAACACTTATTTAGTTATTTACAACATCCCGGTTATAAATCACCAGCACAGCAGAACATCGACCAGTCTCAAAGTATTTAATACAACATCCTATACCAGACTGAATACATCAAAATACATTACTAAATATCTAAGACTTCCCGCCCCCCGGTGCTACATATCAGAGCATGACCATCACTAGGCTACTTCATTTGCTATCACTGCAGTCACGTACGAACCGAGGCAACACGACGCAGTAGGGTGAGTCTCAATACATAGATAATAATAAATAAAACAGGAAACACAATAGAATAGGCACACCAGATATACAGTCAATTCAAATACATCATTAATGCAGTTACACCAATTACAGTTACGCCAAATATACATTTACGTCTGTCATACCCCAATTTTGTCCGGCTTAGGTCAAAACCCTAATTTTCCCCAAAAATAATCAAATTTAAAAAAGTAAAAAACATCATGCATTGCATTTAGGTTTTAAAGTCATTTCAAAGTTTCTAAAATCATTTTTGGAGTTGGAATGCACTTTTTAGACAAATTAGGGTTTTTCAGTACAAAAGGGTATTTTGGTCATTTCACAAATAAGGGACAGTTCCTCAAGACAAGTCATCCAATATGCATTTCAAAGTATTAGAGGTCACTCCTAGGGTGAAAAATCATTTTTGAAGTGAAGATGTGTTTCAGTAAAAACTAGGGTTTTTAGAGTGAAAGGGCATTTTGGTCATTTCACAATAAAATGGTCTTTCATCCCAAATCCTTGAATAATCATCAATGATTTATTTGAGGGATATTTGTGCTCCATTGTGATTATTTTTGTGCATGAATATTAAACCTTTTGGCCTAAAAGCCTAGTTTTTGGATAGAAGGGTAAAATGGTCTTTTCCTTTGAGGTGGGGTAAATAAATCAATTTTGGGATTGGTGAGATCATAAAATTCAGAGCCCAATCATTGAATCATGGATATAGCCCAAAATGGCATGAACTAGGAAGAATAATCTAGAAGGGAATATTCTACATCCTTTTGAATTTTGAAAGGATAAGGATAGTACAATAATAAGACAATTTGCAATTCCACTCACTCTCTCACACTCCTTGCTGCGCATAATCAGCCCCATTTCACCCCATTTCCATTTATTTTTATTGCTTGCAAATTGTATTAAATCATGGCCTTCCATTTAAATGTGAAAATCAATCCTCACCTTTCATTTGAATCAAAATGGCACTTGTGTAATAAGCCTTGTAGAAAATTACAATTTTGTAATTGAGCTTATCCTTCACCACCTCTCCTTAGGCTGCGCACCTTGTGTCTTTAATTACCCTAAATCCTTGTGATCTTGCATCTTGACCATTGATTCAAAACTTATCTCAAATCCTACTGGTTTGCAAGAGTTGCATTGTCCTAATTACCCTTTAAGTTTTCACTTCATATAAAAGCCCAAAATAAGACCTAGCACACACACACACACTCTCATTTTACCCTAGCTAGCAACCTCTCCTCCTCTCCTCTCTTCTTGGCCGAACCCTCCTCCTTCATCTCCTCCACTCTCTTTTCAACTTTCATCCACCAAATCACCTTAAACCTACTTCACCTTCATAGATCTTCTTTTTTTCACCTTTGATTCCATTTTTACACCATAAAGGAGTTTACTTTCTTGAAGATTGCGTGACATTTGTGTAGATTTGTGAAGATTATTGTTGACTTGTTCTTGATCTTCATTCTTCTATTCTTGTGTAGTTTTGATCTTGAGGTAAACACCTAATCTCTTGCATTTTTCATTATTAGCATGTGAATCTCCCTTCTACTCCTCTATCCTCTCTAAGAGGCTTAGAGGGTTCATTTCAAACACTATGTCAAGGACTTTGGGAGCCTTGGGTGTTTGAAGTGAACCATTGGCCTTAAGGAGAGGTTTCTTGTGTTTTCATCATATTGTTGTTGCATTTTTCATACCCATTTTGTCACCCTTTGCATGAATAAAAATTTCCACATGATATATGCATCCCATTGTTCATGTCATAACTTGCAAGTTGAGATTTTGGTTTGATTCATTGAGTGTGAGGGTTCGGTTTCTAGACCTTAAAATTTAGGGTTTTTGTTGTCTTTTCACCCTTTGATTTTGTGTAAATAAATGCTTGATGTGCCTAAATTTGCTATGATTTTGTTCTATGTGCTAGTTATGATTCTTAACATGAAATAATGTGTTGTTTATGTCATGTGAGGTTTCGGCCTCAAGGTCCTAAAAACTAGGGTTTGTTGTTTCTTTCTCTTTTGGATTCATGTGAATAAAATGTTTGATTTGTATGACTTGTTTCATGTGTTGATAATAAATTTAGGCATGAAATAACTTGATGATTTGTGCATATAAGGTTTCGCCTTAGAGGCCATTTTAGGGTTCATTTTAATGCTTAAAATGTGTGTTTGATTTTGTGTAGAAATGTGTAAGAATGTGAATGTGTTCTTAAACTTTTACCACCCATTTTCATGTTTACTTTACCACTTATTAGCATTTTACCATAAGTAAAAAAAAAGGAAAGAAAACATTTTTACTTTTTACTTTTACCATTTCATTAAGTAATTACCTTACACTTCATGCATACTTGTTTTACTCTTTACTAACTTTTTACCACAAGTTTTTACCACTTGTTTATTTGCACAAATACCCCAAAAGATTTTTACACTTTGCATCCTATCATTCATGCACTCATACAAGTTTATATCTTTTGCATTCATACTCTCTTAAATGCCCATGCATATATTAATCTCATGTCTTGTGTTCTACACATGTATGTTCATGCATTTTAATACTTGCCTACTCATGCATTCCATAATACCATGCCTTGCCTTCCACTATTATATGCTCATGCATTTAATTATGCATTCAATAATGTTATGCCTTGTATTTTACAATTGCATACTTGTACACTCATATGCTTGTTCAATCATGTATTCATTTGTTCATGGCGACTTGTAAATATTCTTCATGTTTGCTTTGCCTATGCTTTCATTGTTGTCTCGGTTTTGAATAAAAAGGATTTGTAATGTTCTACTTTCTTTTCAAGTCCAAAATCAAATGTTTTCTAATAAAAACCCTAAGGCATTTTTCATAAACAAAATCATTAGCCATCACTGCCGATGCTTGTTTGATCGCCAATGATGGAGTTACTAGTGGTAGTCACACGAAGCCTTTGCTTGTTTGACTATTATGAAAGCTCCCACACATTAATTAAACAACAAAACCCAATTCAAATTTCCTAAAAATAATATGAGCCATTAGTGGTAATTATCACTAAGACTCATTCTTTTCCAAAACATTTTCAAAAAGATAATAAAACGTTGCAACTAGTGATCACTTGAGTAATTGCTCGATTGATTACCGGTTCAACACTTTTCTTTCAAGTTAGTAATGAACGCCACTCGAAGCCATTGCTTGTTTGGTATTCATGAACGCTTGAGTCATATTTCCAAAACCCAAAAGATAAGATAAAGACAAAACACAGATTTTCTCAAGATTAAGAACCAAGAACTACGTAGCTTTGATCCCTCATCGCATTGAGGGTACGTAGGAGCGGGTCACATCCCGTCAAGCACTCTTTTAAAAAAAATCTAAGTTTAGTTTCACTTTTCAAAGATCTCAAAAAGATTTCTTTCTCTCTTGTTTTCTAAAAAACTCTTTCAAATAAAAAGGAAAAGAAAAGAAGTAGAACGATTCATTTCAAATCAAACACTTCAAAACCACATATCGAATTAATGGTTCCCGTTCGGTAGAAAGGAGGTGTGGGGTGCTAATACCTTCCCCACACCTAACCGAATTCCCGAACCTACATCTCGTAGTTTTCGAAAGACCAATTGCTTTCCAAAAGGTTTTCCTAATATTTTCCTTAATAAATATTAGTGGCGGCTTCATTGAAAGATTTCTTTTTTAGAAAAGTTGTAAACGAGGAAGGTTCTCCCTCGGGGACTTTTTCGGGCGCAACAACGTCACATATACAGTTACACCATATACAGTTACACCAAATATACCATTAGTTCATGAACACCCAATCAATCACCAGAGCATGCATGTAATGTATGAAATGCAATATGCATGTGGATCCATCACATTGCTTTAAGCCTCGAGGGCACACGTCACTTTGGCCGAAGCCTACACATCACTTTGGCCGAAGCCCACATCACTTTGGCCGAAGCCCACATCGTCGCTGAATATGCATGATTTATGTGACACCATGACAATGCACCACAACGCAACACATTTATCACAACAATCATTAACTCATCGCTTTTCACTTCGCAACTCAACTCCAATCACAATATTTGGCCGAAGCCCACACATCGCTTTATCATCACCACAACACAACACACCTCATTATTGGACTAAATGTCACACCATGGACTAAACCCACACCTAAGGACCAAATCACCTCCCAAAGACCAATGTGACACCTAAGGACCATTTTAACACCTCGGGGACCATTTTGACACATAGGGACTAATTTGACACCATAAGGATTATTTTAGCACGTATGGACTATTTTGACACCTAGGGACTAGTTTGGCACCATGAGGATCAATTTAACACTTAGGGACTAATTTGTCACCTTGGGGATCATTCTGACACCATAAGGATTAAAACAACATCTTTGAAGGACCAATAGTGCATAGGGACCAAAATAGTATTTTTGACACTTTGGGTAACATTGACAACACCCGCACGAAGTGCTGGATTCCTACAGCAGTACTCCTACTTTGCCGAATTATTTAAAATAGCTAACGACATCGAAAATTTACAAAAGACCACTCATTGGAAAGCCCTCTGAGTGTAGTTTCTACCTATGATTTTAGTTTTTCAAAATAAGTGTCCAGTTGGTACAGTTTTTCAAAACACTACACTGAGGTACCAAAATCGGACAGAACGCTTTACCCAACTTGTAACCAAATTTTCTTTCTCATTTCTCAATGAAATTCAGTGAAATCGGTGCCTATTTCGTAGAGAATTAAGTCTATTTTTCAATGAAATAAGAATCACTCAAAACGGAGTTCAGTTGAGCACACAAAACCTGCAAAAACTGAACCTACCCCCAGTTTGACTCCAGAAATTTGACCTAACTTTAGAGACTCATAACTTGAGCTACACAACTCCGAATCGAACGAAACCAGTGCCAAAACGACCGGCCTTAAGTCTATTTTCAAAAACAATTAGCCACAAAATTTTTGGATCAACCAAACAGTACCAGTTGAGGAAAACCGAAACAGTGTCCAGAGAACACACAAAAACCATAAACAAGTAAAGTTCATCATCAACATACACACTCCTACTCAACTCTAATTCAAACAATATATCAAACACCTAACAAGCACCAATATTTCTTCTATTCAATTATATCAATTTAACAACCAATCACCTCCATATTAATTAACACCTATTACACACCATATTGCATTAAATTCATGTAACTCACCTTAACACCAACAATCAAGAACAACATTTCAATTCAATCACATATAAAATCAAACAATCACCCAAACACTCAAATAATTCATGAATCAAATTAAATAGCTACTCCTAACACCTAATCTCCATGATTGCATGGTTTATAAATTATTAACTATGAAAGAGAGCCCCCATACCTCCAATCTTGACAACCCAAGAAAAACCCCTTCTCCAACAACTCAAGAACCACCACTTAATGACTTTTCTCCTACACTTGAGCTCCAAACCCATCCATGGAAAAGAGAAAAATACACAAGATTAGGGTATGAAACTTATACTAAATGATAGAGGAAGAAATATGGAGTTGATTGGTACCAAAAACACTTACCCAAAGCTAGAAGATGAATTTCTCTCCTCCCCCCTATGCTTGAACAGCAGCTGCGCACCTTAAGGTCTCTCCCTCTCCTTTCTTTTTCTTTGACTTTGTTCTAAATGAGGCTAAAAAACCTACCCCTAGTTATGTATTGACTTTGGGCCTATTTAGTGGGCTTGGCCCCTTATTTACACCTCCTAGCTACTTCAACCACTCCCTATTTTAATTAATTCCTCACTCCCTTATTTACTACCCAACACCTCTTAGTTATATTAAATACTCTATTTTTAATATAACTAATCACTATAACACCTCCTAAATAAAATAAAACTCTAAATTAATTATTTGATTTAAATAAATGTTGCAAGCCTTAAATAACTTAATTAAATAAATAATTAAATTATTTTGGGGCGTTACACCGGCCATGACACAAATCGGTGCAACGCATTAAAAGACGATATTGAAGACCTTATCAAAAAAGGAAAGCTCGGACAGTATGTCAGAAAGCCTTTCCAGCAGGATATAAGCGTTAAACAGGAGAAAGACGTTGACGATGTGAAAGGAAAAGACATAGTGGAATTCAAGGAAGAGCCGGACACCCGGAGAAGCAGGGGGCGACCGGTTGTGATGGTCATCTCGGGTGGTGAAATCGAAGGAGCAACGGCAAGAACAATTAAAAGAAAATGGAAAGAAATTCAGTGTGTAGCATCTACCTCGTCAGCCCAAACCATAGCAACTTGTCCTCCTTTATCTTTTGGTGACGAGGACCTACTGAATGGGAAGGTAAATGAAGATATTCCGCTATTGATCTCGCAGCAGAATTGTAATGACCAGTCCACCGCAGCACCCACCCCAAATGGCTATTACCTCACGATCTTTTCTACCCCCTTGTAGAATTTTTGCCTTCCATGGGAATCGAACCTTGTACATGGGGCTCAAATACAAGTTCCACTCTTTCCCACTACCAATTGAACCCTTTTTATGTGACCCGAGTCACATATATTATTATTACCTCACGATCTTTCTTAGACCCTTGTAGAATTTTTGCCTTAGTGGGAATCGAACCTTGTACATGGGGCTCAAATACAAGTTCAATCTACTTCACTACCAATTGAGCTAGCTCAATTGGTAGTGGGAAGTAGATTGAACTTGTATTTGAGCCCCATGTACAAGGTTCGATTCCCACTAAGGCAAAAATTCTACAAGGGGGTAGAAAAGATCGTGAGGTAATAATAACTGGTGGCCGCCATGTGGACCCGGGTCATATAAAGAATGGATAATAATTTGAGAAAGAAAAGAAGAATTTTAATTGACCAAGGCGGCTCTTGCGACATTATGTTTTTTGATGTACTTGAAAAGATCGGAATTACACCAAAGGAACTATTCCCATATCGCGGAACGGACCTTTCCGGTTTTAATGGATCGCGAACTAGACCAATGGGTTATGTTGATTTGAGAGTCACTTTCGGAGAGGAACCTCTGTCTCGAACTGTTTTGATCAAATTTATGGTATTGCCTTGTTCATCGATTTACAATTGCATCATCGGAAGGCCAACATTAGGCAAACTCGGAGCTGTAACCTCTACGGTACATTTGAAAATGAAGTTTCACTCACAATGTAATAAAATCATAACTGTCAATGCCGATCTAGAATCTTCTGAAAGATGTTATTACCTACTGCTCAAAGTCGAAGTCGCTGCAAGAGAAGAGGCCGAACTTACGTCAAAAGAAGCTTCTACAAAGAAAGATAAAATGAGGTTCTCCGAAGTCAATGTGACGGATTTAGACGCACGATATGGTCCTGACAGTGTTTGTCCAGATGGTGCATTTATCAAAGTAACTTTGGGAGACGACCCAGAGAAAACTGTTAAAATCGGCGCAGAGCTCCCAGAAGAAATCAAAGCAGAGTTGACCCAGTGTTTGAGAGATCACGCCGATCTGTTTGCATGGTCAGCCGAAGATATGCCCGGCATCCCACCTGAAGTCGCCTGTCATCACTTATCTATATACCCTGGTGCGAAGTGGGCTGCCCAACGCAAAAGGGTCCAAAATATAGAGAAGACTGAAGCAACAGCCAAAGCAGTCGACGATTTAGTTAAAGCTAAATTTGTAAATGAGCTCAAGTACACTACTTGGCTTTCAAATCCTGTACTTATTAAGAAATCTAATGGAAAATGGCGCATGTGCATTGATTATACCGATCTTAATAGGTCATGTCCTAAAGGTGCGTTTCCAGTCCCAAATATTGATCGTTTAGTTGATCACGCATCCGGATTTTGCCTATTATCATTCATGGATGCATATTCAGGTTACAACCAAATCCCGATGTTCCCTTCCGATCAAGAGAAGACCGCCTTTATGACAGAACGCGGAAATTTTTGTTACCGAGTTATGCCTTTCGGTCTAAAAAATGCAGGAGCAACATATCAGAGAATGATGAACAAAGTCTTCAAAACCAGATCGGACGAAATGTGGAAGTTTACTTGACGATATGATCGCAAAAAGTAAGCTAGCGATTGTCATGTCGCGATCTTAGAGAAATTTTTGCGAGATAAGGAAAAATAGGATGAGACTAAATCCCAAAAATGCACGTTCAAGTCAAAGCCGAAAAATTCTTGGGATTTTACCTCACCGAAAGAGGAATTGAGGCAAACCCGGATAAATGCAAATCGGTAGAATCGAGATGAAAACTCCAAACACCAAGAAGGAAATTCAGAAATTAAATGGCATGATTGCAGCTCTATCTCGGTTTATCTCAAATGCCGCTTTCAAATCACTACCCCTTTTAAACTTTTGAAAAAGGAGTCCGAATTTGTTTGGACGTAAGAGCGGATGAGGCGCTCTCCCAATTGAAAAAGGTATTGCCGGAACCTCCAATACTAACTCGACTGAACACGGGAAGTACTATATTTATATCTCTCAATATCTGAAGAAGCATTAGGAGCAGTACTGATCCGAGAAACAAAAGAGGGGCAAAGTCCGGTATACTTTGTGAGCAAAGCTCTACAAGGGCCAGAACTTCGATATAAAAAAATAGAGAAAATCGCCTTGGCCTTGATAATAGCAACTCGGCGTCTCCGACATTACTTTGTATCTCACCAAGTGGTGGTTCGAACAAACCACCCAATCCGACAAATCTTACATCGCCCAGACCTTTCAAGAAGAATAATAAAATGGGCAGTAGAGCTGTCCGAATTTGGCATCAAATATGAATCAAGACCGGCAATGAAAGCTCAAGTGTTAGCCGATTTTGTAGCGTAAATGACTTCTACAGAGAGGTCGAGGATGAGATATGGACGATCCATGTAGATGGGTCTTCCAATCCCAAAGGAAGCGGAGCGGGAATTATTCTTGAGAGTCCTTCAGGGGTTGTTATAGAACTATCACTCACTTTCAAATTTACAACATCCAATAATCAAGCGGAATATGAAGCATGCATCGCAGGTCTCCGTTTGGCTTTAGATCTCCGAATCACTCGTTTAAATCTCAATACCGACTCACTTCTTGTCGTATCCCAGATCGGAGGACAGTACGAAGCAAAAGAGCCGATCCTCCAGAAATATTTGAATCATGTCAAAAAACTGCTCACCCAATTTAATTTTGCCGAAATCAAACACGTTCCAAGGACGAACAACGTTCGGGCCGATGTTCTTTCCAAACTAGCAAGTACCAAAACGGTGGGAAATCACAGATCTGTAATACAAGAAATCCTCAGCAAACCTAGTATTGAAGAAGGCTTACACTCGATTTCATCAGTGTATGAAATAGGTGAAAACCAAACGTGGATTGCTCCTATCTTGAATTACATCATGTCAGGCGTAGAACCTTCCGATCCTGAGGAAGCTAAGATCGTCCGAAGAAAAGCAGCTTCTTTTGCGGTGTTCAATCAACAACTTTACAAAAAAGCACTCTCTTCACCTTTACTAAAATGTTTAGAACGGGAGGAGGCCGACTATGTGTTAATGGAAATTCATGAAGGAATATGTGGCCAACACTTAGGTGGTAGATCCTTGGCCAGGAAAGTGTTAAGAGCGGGATACTTTTGGCCAACCATTGAAGCCGATGCGAGGAGCTATGTAAAGAAATATCCGAGTTGCCAGATCCACGCAAACGTACATATCGCACCTCCTGTCGGACTCACAACTCTTTCTTCCCCATGGCCTTTTGCGTGGTGGGGGATAGACATTCTCGGACCTTTTCCAAAAGCCCCAGGGAGGATCAAATTCTTAATTGTGGCGGTTGACTATTTTACTAAATGGATTGAGGCCAAACCATTATCCATTATCAAAGCAAAGAACTGCATCTCTTTTTCCTAAAGAAATAATTACTGTGTTCGGGGTGCGAGGGTGGTGATCACGGACAATGGAACTCAATTTGCTGATAAAGGTTTCAGAAAGTTGATGTCCGATCTTAGAATCAAGCATCGATTCACTTCAGTAGAACATCCCCAAACAAATGGTCAAGCGGAATCGGCAAACAAAGTACTTCTCAACGGTTTGAAGAAAAGGTTAGACGATGCTAAAGGAAACTGGGTCGAAGAGCTCCCTTATGTTTTGTGGGCATACAGAACGACCCCCCAAAGCTCCACAAGAGAAACGCCTTTCCGGTTATCATATGGGAGTGAAGCAGTCATCCCAGTCGAAATCGGGGAATTAACTTGGAGAACTTTAAATCCGAAATCACTGGAGGATAATGGACAAGCTTTACGAGAAGAGCTGGACCTAGTAGAGGAAGTCCGAGATCACGCTTCCCTTAAAGAGGCCATCACCAAACAGAGGGTTGCCACTCGTTATAATCAGAAAGTCGTCCCAAGAGATTTTAATGTCGATGATCTCGTCTTGAGAAGAGCCGATGTTGGACTAAAAAATGCATCACAGGGCAAGCTAGCACCAAACTGGGAAGGTCCATATCGGGTTATTTTAAAAACTGGAAATGGAGCCTTCGAGCTAGAAACACTAGAAGGCAAGGCGATCCCAAGAGCTTGGAATGCCACCAAACTCAAGAGATATTACAGCTAGAATTCAAGGATAGGAATAGACTTCGCTTTATTAAGGCATTCTATTCCGATCTGATCTTGCTCTAAATAGTCTTCGCTTTATTAAGGCATTCTATTCCGATCTTGCTTAATATAGACTTCGCTTTATTAAGGCATTCTATTCCGATCTTGCTTAAATTAGACTTCGCTTTATTAAGGCATTCTATTCCGATCTTGCTTAATATAGACTTCGCTTTATTAAGGCATTCTATTTCGATCTTGCTTAATATAGACTTCGCTTTATTAAGGCAGTCTATTTCGATCTTGCTTAATATAGACTTCGCTTTATTAAGACAGTTTATTCCGATTTTACTTCTTTATGATTTAATCTTGATCGATATTACAACGTAAAGTTCTACCAACCTAAGCTTAAACAGGGGGTAAGATATATCTGAGATTCATCCACATCCACAAACAAAGCAAAATTATAACAAGTGATAATATGACGATGTCATTACAAAAAATACCGGTTACGGCCGGGTCCTCAGGTTCAAAACAAGTGAAAATAAGCAGTTAAGTCTTTTTTGGAGGAAAGACGACCCTAGACACTTCATCAGTTACCGGGTCGAACTCAACAATGTGCCCATCATGAACCGAGAAATCCGGTTTAAAAAGATTAGGATCGGCAACAAAGTCAGGGTTAACCACAGCAACTTGGTCAAGTGCATTATTGAAAGCTTCTACTATGCCTTCTTGCCCCATCTGAATTGCCTGCATCCGATCTTCAGGGCTTTAGCTTTACGCTTCGATAAGTTTTTAATCTGCTCCTGAAGTTCGGGAAAGTTTGGGACGAGATTATAGCTTCCATCTCGGCCAGCTTATCGTCCTTTTCCTTGAGCTCAACATCATCTTTTTCAAGTTTTTCATTAGCCAGCTTTAGTTCGGCTTCAAGTTGTAGGCGCTTAGCTTCCAAATCTTCAGCCACCTTTTTGTGAAGATTCGCATCTTTCTTGGATTTTTCAAGATCGGCCCGGAGTGGACTTACCGCTTTTCGAGCTGCATCGTACTTAACCTCAAGATCTACACAAGTATATGGAAAGCATAAATTAAATTATAAACTCCAGAGAATAAACAGAGATTGAATTGACGAACTTAAAAACCAGAAGCCGTACCTTTGATTTTCAGAGCAGCAACTATTTTCTCCTCTTTCACCAGATCAGCCATCCTCGATAGCACCGAGATAGAAACTCCAAAAGAATCCGTTTGAAACTCCTCGGTCTTGAGAGTCATGTATGCTTTCACATCAAAAGGGGCGGACTTATGTTTTTTACTTTTCTTTGAAGGAGGATCGGAGCGATCACTCAGCTCGATCACACCTTTACCCCGGTCTTGAGTACCCGTTCTAGGGGGAAGACGATCTGTTGTGGCTTTTCTTTTCCTTATAAAAAGTTGTTCTTCTTCTTCGCCGCCCACTTCGGAAGGAACCACAGTGATAGGTTCGGCATGAGTAACAGGCCCTGCAGGATTCCCATCAGCTGCGACCCCACTAGTGTCTCCGACATTCTATATTGCCTGTTCAACATCGGCGAGTGCAAGGGCTTTTAAAGCCGCCATCCTGCTCTTTGGGGCCATCTCGTCTGCAGAAGAAAGAGTTCAGTTAGAAAAAATTATAAAAGCAGAATCAGCAAGATATCAAAATTAAATTTGACTAAGTATGGTTTAGAACCGACCTAGAACCTTCTCGACATGCGCAAACTTAACGGTTTCTACCAACAACTTTGTGTCAAAACCCCATTGATTGGGTCGGTGTTCGTTATTGGTAACAACCCGATCTGCGATAAACATCAGCATCCTCAAAGTTTTTCGATCCTCCGCACTTAAATGCTTCTCGTCAACGGAATGTTTTATAGTGTCATCACTACGAGTCCAACCAAGAGGAAATTTGGTGGTAAGAACGATATCATTCTCAGCATTAAAAGTGCCGACCCGATCTACTACGGCGGGCAATACCGGCTCCACCCAGAAAAACTTGTTCTTCCATTCATATTTCAAACTCTCTGAGTACGGCCGAAATACCCTTATACCTGCCCTAGATCGGAAGGTGAAATGTTCTAAACGGGCGGGTTTGCCACTGTTCTTTTCAGTTCGTCTATTCACCAAGAACATGTATAGAAAAAGCTGTAAAGAAAGTGGCCGACCTAAATGGAGGCATACGAGCTCGAAAGCACGTACAAAGGCCCAAGCATTGGGATGAAGTTGTGAAGGGCTACCTCTAATCTCGCCAATACTTGTTCTTTGGAAGGCCGTGAATGGAGGTCGGATGCGCATGTGAGCTAAGGTCGTCCAAAGAGATTATGAACTTAAGAAAAGTAGGATAAGTAGCCACATGCTCGCCCTCTTCCATTCCATAAGTACGCCAGCGCTCAGGATCTTTCGCATAGAGCCTCTTCGAAAAACCACTAACATCAGACTCCGAAGTCTTAGCGAGCTTACACCGCGAAGTGTTTCAGACACCCAAGAATAATCTCGAGCGGTGCCCAAAGGAGGATCTACGGGGAGATCAACGTTGTTACTCCCTAAATCTTCGCACTGCATAAATAACTCAAAACTACCAAATCTTCCTTCTTCACCTTCTCTCTCCACCGATATCTTCTTCTTCTGGATTACCAGACAGATCGTCACCTTTTCTTCCATCTGATTCCGTCTCGGATTCAGAATCATCCGAAGAGCTCGGATTTGAGTCAACATCTACCTGAGTCAACTCTTCGTCGGAAACTCTTCTGCTATCACTTCCCCTCGGCCCAGAGGGCATTTCTTCTTGTATCTCGGGGGCAGCCACTCTTTCCCTATCTGTAGGGTGAGAATCAGTCCTTGATCTCGATGCCATTAACTTTCCGATGTCGGGACCTCGGGATTTACGAGCTTCCTCGGCTTGATCGTAAGTCGAAGCGTTTCAGCGCGAGTTGTTTGCTTAGTTTTCGCCAGTTTTTACCTACAGGAATGGGGGAAAGCTATCAGGATAAATCGAATATGATGGGTTCACGAAGGAGATCGGAACCCGACCGACAACCCCACCCGACAAAAAGATTGCAGTGAGGCTAGATCTCACCCGGAAAAACTAAGTACGAAATGCAAGAAAAGAATAAATTCAAAAAGTAAAGTACTAACCACGTAAGAAAGCTTGGATATAAGCGAGAAGAAAAAATGCTGGAGATTAAGAGAGCGAGGTCGGAGAGCTCAGATTCGCGAAGTCGGTAGCTCAGAACAGGCGAGGAACTAAAAACGATAATGACCTACCCTCACCTATATTTATAAGGATTTAGAAATGACCGTTACTATTCATTCGAAGCGACGCCCTCAATCAAATCAAAGCGACACGAAAATCGAGGAGTCATCATTAAAAAGACGCCTCGATTCCTACGAATGGTCACATCTATCAACGCAAACATTTAATGCTCTGTCGAAAAAGGAATAAAAAATAAAGACTTCCCAAATCGAATCGTCACCAACACGCAACGCCTGCAACATCGGTACATGAATTCGAACCTCGACTACCTTTAACATCGGTACAAAAGTTCAACCTCGGTACAAAAGGTCAAACCCAACTTTCTTCAATCTCGGTAAGATAGTTTTTCTCGCACAGATTACAAGTCTGGTTTCACCCAACATGTCAAACCGACTTGGGGGGCAACTGTTATGGAGAAATTCTCGCATGATATTCGCACTTCTTACGCTCAAAAGGCCAAACCGATTGGGCCTTCAATGTACCAAAACCCATATTTACTCATCAAAGGGCCCATAATACACCTCCACAACGAACGGACCAAATCATCACACTTAAGTGCCTCTTAAGCCTATAAATACAGCATTTATCATGAGGAGAGAGGTACGCATTAATTACTACAATACTTGCATTAACTCTATAGCTATTGACTTTAGCATCGGAGTGATCGCGGTACACCCAACCTCATTTCGGAATATCAAGCTCGGACGCTACAAATATTGATCAAAACCTTATCACCTACCAACTATCTCGAATCTGATACATCCATAGATACGGTACATAACAGATATCAAAAGAAATAACTACTTTCAGAATACAAACAGAACTATGTGGAGAGTAACAGAGTCAAACAACTCAACAATGTTTTACTTATAATGAATCATTGATCGTGAATTTTTTTAAAAAGCCCAGAGTTGAGTGATAATCTTCGTTGAAAATGAGCTGCTAGAAAATTATATAGATATTAGGGTGTTTGTTTTCGTACCCCCCTCATTCCCTCCCACACCCCCATAATACCAAAAATGCCAATAATACCCCTGCGTTTTTTAAAAAAAAAAAAAAATTAAATTTTCTAATTACCTCAAAAAAGTAATTCGGTTCAAAAATAAAAAATTTCTCGAATTACCTCTAAAAAGGTAATTCCGAAATTTGTAATTTTTTTAAAAAAAAAAGTTTGTATTTTGGTCTTAAGATTTAAACGCGCTTTTATTGGAAATATGATACTAACGATTTACGATTTAATAACAATACGTCAAAATATATAAAATGACCAACATAAAATAGGAGTACAAATACAACTATGGGTCCAAAATGTCTAAAAATGACTGAAAATAAGCACGTGAAGTAGGTGAATGGGCGACATCTAGGGCATCCCGCCAATCCGGGACGCTTGCATGCGTATATATACGATTTGTTTTAATTTTTATTACTAAAAGGCTACTAAAAATAGTCAAAACTACTCTAAAAAATATAAAACACCACTAAAAATCTAACAAAACCAAAATAAGGCTATACAAATTTTTAAGATTTTTGGAGACTATGAAAAATTAAAAAAATCGTAAAAAATAGTAAACGATGGAATTTGGGATTTTGAGGTGTTGTCCCGTAAGAAGTCCCTTTTAAAGGAGTCTTGATTCTTGATTTATTTCGCTTCTAATGGTACGTGGTTTCATTACGATCCGAGTATGTTGTCCAAAACCGATTTTTAGCCTAAATTATTCGTTCGAAAAAAAAATTAAATTTTGAATTACCTCGTAAATAGGTAATTCCGCTCACAATTTAGAACCGAATTACCTCATTTCGAGGTAATTCCGAAATCTTTCTAATTACAGGGTAAATCCGAAATTCCATTATTTTTGAGGTAATTCAAAATTTTAGAGGTGATTCCAAATTTGTAATTTTTTTTTTTTTTTTTTTTACAAAACCATGTAATTTTTGTAAATTTTTGGGGTATTTTTGTCATTTGGGGACATTATAGGGGTGTGGGAGGGAATGAGGGGGGTACCGAAAATAAAGGGCTAGATATTAATTACTTGTCATTTAGAAATGATTTTGATTGCTAATAAAGGGTTGACATTTGAAACTATTAACTTGGCTATCAACAGCATGATTTAACTACCTATGTCCAAAAGTTTTAGACTTCAATGATCCCGTGTGAACTACGTTGAACATGGTTGTTCACGTCCTACTAGATTGAATTCCCTCGTACGTTTTTTTATGATTCACAATATTTTTTGACACATTTCACAAAAAATGGTGGAATAAAGTATATGTTCTGTTTGTAGTTTAAAAGAAAATTGAATTCTTCAACTTTATACGTGCTAGAGGGTTTCATAATTATTTTGATATGTGTGCGTTAGAAAGAAAAAAAGATTAATGATGCGTCAAAAAACTCATATCTAATCTCATCACATTAGAATGGTTAAGCAATTATCAAAAGTCCACATAGGTCTGCCAATTTCGTTGCAAAAACAGAAAATTAAGGGCCTTGGGCTGGCCCTAGCCCATTGGGGCTTGGGGCCCATGGAGGCTTTTGAAATGTGGGTTTTTGGGCCCATGGGCCTTTTAGGCCTAGGTCTGTGTGAGGTTGGGGCTGGGCTGGCCCACATGGGACAAATTGACAGCTCTACGGCTCTCCCATATCATTAAGAAAATTCACTCCTAAATAAGAACACGACGCCTTAAGGAATCTATAATCAGGTCACTTTAGACCGATGGTTTGTTTATTACAAATTAAAAAATAAATGATTTAGTTGTTAAAAAAAATTAAAAATTAATTTTTAAATTTTTTTAAAAAAATAAGAAGTAATTTTGTGTTTTTATCTATATGTTTTGCTGCATAAAATTAATTACTTCAACATCAACTATTTTTTTTATTCAAATCAATTTTATAAAAATACAAAACAAACATACTCTAATAAACAAATGACCCTCTTGTCAAAAAAAAATTAAACAAAGGACCCTATAAATAAAGTAATGATACGAGATTTTTTCTTAAAAGAAAAAAGAAATAGAAATATTAATGGATAAAAACAATGAGGAACCTCGATGTGCGATGTGATGGATGGGAAGAAGCCTAACACGTGTACGGTAGGGGAACACAAAACCAATGAAAGATCGAATCGTGGAACGACCATAGAAGAAAGGCAGATAATTTGAGACAACTCTATCACGTGGGTCCCACACGAAACATAATCCTCGGTGACGGACTTGCCGAAGGAATGAGAAAGGATAAGGACGAACTCATGATCCAAATCAGATATTATTATACTAATAATAATAATATACTACTACACTACACATCATCACAAACACATCTCATGATCATCACCGTCCAACTTAATTACATCAAACTCTTCTTCAACAATCCAACGGTTGCAAATCGATCTAAAATTTTCATAATAATTAATAAAAAATAAAAATGACATTTCTTTCAGTGGTTGACCCACGAAAACAAGTGAGCTTCTAAAAAGTAGTATCACACTGTTGAATTCAGTGGAAAGAAAGAGATATTATGGGGTTGGGTGGCCATTGAGATCAAGGAGAAGCCTCTTTAAGATAATTTTTTTATTTTTATTCTCCACTATATAGGGTTGAGTTATTCCCTACAATTTTAATTTTAATTTTTATTTTTATTTTTTTTCCCATCCAATCCAATCCACTAAATGAAAGTGAAATAGGAAGAATTCAAGTCTCAACCAAACCTGGTAATTTTCTTCAACTGTTTGCTAATTCCATTTGGT
This sequence comes from Oxytropis ochrocephala, assembly GCA_020916435.1. Taxonomy (NCBI): domain Eukaryota; kingdom Viridiplantae; phylum Streptophyta; class Magnoliopsida; order Fabales; family Fabaceae; genus Oxytropis; species Oxytropis ochrocephala. The sequence goes on from CM037090.1 coordinate 66,668,947, forward strand.
CTATTAAGCTATCTGTTTCTTTCTTTTCTGACTTTCATGTTCTGTCCATTTATTACACCAATCTCTTCTTGTTGTTGTGTTGTTTGGTTGCTGTTTTCTTTGATCTAAAATCTATTTCTATTTCATTCCTTTTGTTTTTTCTCTTTCTAGATTGATTGATAGTGAACTACTCTACATGTTTTATCTTTTTCTTCTTCTTCTAATCCATTTCTCTAAGCTTATCTTCAAACAAGTTCTTCTTCTTCCTCCTCTTTTGCTTCTCTCCCTTGTTTCTCATCACAGATTCATCACCATCTCCACTTCTTGCTATTTCATGCTTTGCAACTTCTCTTTCATTCAGTTCAAAACTGGTATTAGTTGACCCTATTCAATATCACTTCATAATCTATCTATATTAGGGTTAGAAAAATGGTTTCAAGATCCTATTCAAATCTGTTAGAGTTATCTTCTGGTGAATCTCCATCATTTGGAATGATGAACAGGAGAATTCCAAGGATTATGACAGTAGCTGGATTGATATCTGATGTTGGTGTTGGTGTAGATGATGATCCAGTAGAGAGTATTTGTTCTGATATTTCTTCGTCGACGGTGCACCGCGACAGGATCATAATAGTGTCTAATCAGCTTCCTATAAGGGCTCAAAGGAAGTTAGATGGTAATAGGAATTGTTGGTGTTTTGAGTGGGATGAAGATTCACTTCTTCAATTGAAAGATGGATTAGGTGATGATGATATTGAGGTTATTTATGTTGGTTGTCTTAAAGCTGATGTTCATCCAAATGAACAAGATGAGGTTTCACAGATACTTTTAGATAATTACAAGTGTGTCCCTACTTTTTTACCACCTGAAATGTTTACTAAGTATTATCATGGCTTTTGTAAACAACAGTTATGGCCACTGTTTCATTACATGTTGCCACTTTCACCAGAACATGGTGGTAGGTTTAATAGGTCTTTGTGGCAAGCTTATGTTTCTGTTAATAAGATTTTTGCTGATAGGATTATGGAAGTTATTAACCCTGAAGATGATTATGTTTGGATACATGATTATCATCTTATGGTGTTGCCAACTTTCTTGAGGAAGAGATTTAATAGAGTTAAACTTGGATTCTTCCTTCATAGTCCTTTCCCTTCATCAGAAATATATAAAACATTGCCTATTAGGGAAGAACTTTTGAGAGCGCTTCTCAATTCAGATTTGATTGGGTTCCACACTTTCGATTACGCCCGGCATTTCCTCTCTTGTTGTAGCCGGATGCTCGGTCTTTCGTGATGCAGTCGAAACGAGGTTATATTGGGATCGAGTATTATGGTAGGACTGTTAATATCAAGATTCTTCCTGTTGGTATTCACATGGGTCAGCTTCAATCGGTTTTAAGGATGTCGGAGACCGAGGAAAAGATTTGTGAGCTCATTAGACAGTTTTCTGATCAAGGCAGGACAATGTTGCTTGGAGTGGATGACATGGATATTTTTAAGGGAATAAGTTTGAAGTTATTGGCAATGGAGCAGCTTCTCATTCAGCATCCTGAGTATCAAGGAAAGGTAGTACTTGTCCAGATAGCGAATCCTGCGAGGGGACGAGGGAAAGATGTGAAAGAAGTGCAGGCTGAGACAAAGGCCACGGCAAAACGGATCAATGAAACGTATGGTAAGCCCGGCTATGATCCTGTTATTCTGATTGAGGAACCACTTATGTTTTATGAGAAAGTTGCTTACTATGTTGTTGCTGAGTGTTGCTTAGTCACTGCGGTGCGAGATGGAATGAATCTCATACCGTACGAATATATAGTTAGCAGACAAGCGAATGAAACACTCGATAAAGTTTTGGGGCTGACTTCATCCCCTAAGAAAAAAAGCATGTTAGTTGTGTCTGAGTTCATCGGCTGTTCACCGTCTTTAAGCGGAGCAATAAGAGTGAACCCGTGGAATATCGATGCTGTTGCAGATGCAATGGAGACAGCACTTGAAATGGCTGATTCAGAAAAACAGCTTAGGCATGAAAAACATTATAGATATGTTAGTACTCATGATGTCGGGTACTGGGCTCGAAGCTTTTTACAAGATTTGGAAAGGGCTTGTAGTGATCATGTGCGACGAAGGTGGTGGGGGATTGGATTTGGATTAAGCTTTAAAGTTGTAGCACTTGATCCAAACTTTAAGAAGCTCTCAATGGAGCACATTGTTTCAGCGTATAAGCGAACAACGAATAGGGCGATCCTTCTAGACTATGATGGTACACTAATGCCTCAGGCTTCTATAGATAAGAGCCCAACTAGTGAATCCATTCAGATTCTTAATAGTTTGTGTAGAGATAAGAACAACATGGTGCTTCTTGTTAGTGCTAAAAGTCGCGAGACACTTTCTGAATGGTTTTCTCCTTGTGAGAAACTGGGAATCGCAGCCGAGCATGGTTACTTTCTAAGGTAAATTCCGTACTTTATACAATTGGTGCTTTCATTGAGATAGTTAATGACTGACATTGCATTTTTGTACTGTTTGTGGTTTTAGAATGAAGCGAGACGACGAATGGGAAACCTGTGTTGCTGCAACAGATTGTAGTTGGAAACAGATTGTGGAGCCAGTAATGAAACTTTATACTGAAACAACTGATGGATCTACTATTGAAGATAAGGAGACTGCACTTGTTTGGTGCTATGAGGATGCAGATCCAGATTTTGGATCTTGCCAAGCGAAGGAACTTCTTGATCATCTCGAGAGCGTGCTCGCAAATGAACCAGTAACTGTCAAAAGTGGCCAGAATTATGTAGAAGTTAAACCACAGGTGTGTATAGCTTTCTAGATGATGAGTTTTATCCATTGAATCATTCTATATCTTTTACCTGAATGAAACCTGTGTTTTCAAAATAATATAATATAATGCAAACCAATTGAATTGTTCTTCTTAACTATGAAGCACGGACACCGGACACGACACGACATTGGCACACGTATTACGGGTTTTAATTTGAAAAATGCAAATAACTGAAGTATGTTATCTCATTCTCAAGTGTCGGTGCTACAGAGCTTCTAAAGCATGTACTTTTATTGTTGAATTGCGATGTATATCTCTGCACACGTATATTTTTACTTTTCGTTTATTGTGATATTTTTGTAAAATCCATTTTATGGTTTTACATTTGGTTTTAACTAGTATCCACTGTCAGTAACATTTTTTGTGTACATTGTCAATCAATTAAAAATTGACAGTATAAAAATATTTGTCTTTTATCTTAATCATCTTGAAAGTTACACTTGTCATAGTTCTTTGTTTGGTTGACGGTGAAAAAAACTATACACTGTTGGTGCATACCGGTTAAACTCTTTGAAAAAAACTATACACTGTTGGTGCATACCGGTTAAACTCTTTGCGTTTTAATAAACATGTGTATAGTATTCTAGGAATGAGTTTTAGCCATACATTCATTCTATAAAAAATATTTGATTTTTATCTTAATCATCTTGAGAGTGACACGTGTCATGAATCATGATTTCTGATCGGTTGACGGTGAAAAAAACTTTATACCGTTGGTGCATACCAGTTAAAATCTTCGCATTTTACTTACAGGTTCTAATAAACACATGTGTATATATGCAGGGTGTGAGCAAGGGACTAGTGGCGCAACGCCTACTTTCGTCGATGCAAGAAAAGGATATGTCACCTGATTTTGTTTTGTGTATAGGAGATGATAGGTCAGATGAAGATATGTTCGAGGTAATCACCAGTTCGATGCACGGTCCGATAGCACCGAAGGCTGAAGTATTTGCGTGCACCGTTTGTCGAAAACCAAGTAAGGCTAAGTACTATCTAGATGATACTGCTGAAATAGTGAGATTGATTCAGGGTTTAGCCTGTGTTTCAGATCAAAGAGCTTCATCTTAAAAGTTCAAGAAAGTTTGTGTTTGAAAGGTATTGTGCCTCCTCTTTTCATTGTCATTGAGCATGTAAGCTCAGTTGTGCTCTCCAAACACGGTCTTATCGTTTTCTTCGTGTAAAAAGTATCGTAGTCGTTTCTGAAAAAAGTTCTGTATCGAATTCTGTTCCTTAAATGTTGATTACTAGTAAGAAAACTTGTACTTATATTTGGTTTCCAGCCATAAGTTCTGTTATGCTTATGCATCATGCAGTCCTTTATGAACATTGTGCATCAATCTGGTTTGGACTTCTTTGTGGTATTGAATGGATGGATTTGGCTTCATATTTAAACAGAGTAAATTCTTATTTACTCATTTGAAAAGGTTGGGTAACCTTAACCAAGTGAGCTAACAGCCATATAAATATCTCTGTGTATTCAATATTGGCAAGTGATTTAGTAGCTTTGGATTTTTAAAATTGCAGATTTACCCCACTTTTGATTTGCAAATGTCAATGACCAAATTGAAACACAAAAAAAATTTCCACATCGGCTTGCCATGTCGCATAAATGTTGGGGACTAAATTTCACTTTGAGAGACTAAATTGATATTCGTTTTTTTTATTTAAAAAAATGGGTTGTATTTATGGGACCAAATTGATATTAAGTTGCATAAGTTAGAGACTTAGTTGTTATTAGGAATAAAATAGGGACCAAAGTGTTACTGTCATAAATGGTATCATTTTAATATACTCGTTTAAAAGCATTAGAGGATTTTACTCTCTACCTTGGATAGACGGATAGAAGGGGTGTTCAGTGATTTGGGTAAATTTAAACCAATCCATTGCCCAACCCAAATCGAAGTGTTTGGTTCAAATATTTTCCGTAATCAGATCAAATTCAAACCAACCCGTTAAAACCCGAACTAGCTTGGTTCGGATATTTTTCGTGATCGAATCAAATCCATCGGAAATTTGCAGGGCAATGATATCACATTTAGTTCCATCATCAAACAATACAATCACTTTGTCCATCACCCTTTTGAACCCGGCCAAGCCATAGCCCCTTAATAACATAATCAACTTCTGAAATGAGCGGATCCTTAAAAGCTTATTGGAGTTTACATTTTTTAAGTGTCATTTTAGATTTGCTCTAATATCAACATAAATTAGAAACATAATCTTAATTTAAATATGATTATTACATCATAAAATAAAATAAAGTTCTTTTTAAATTTAATAAATTGGATTCTCGTAATGCTCATGCGATCGGCATCAATAGTGTGCCTATACATATCAGGTAACATACTTATATAACCCTTCTATAATCATCAATAGTGTGCCTATACATATCAGGTAACATACTTATATAACCCTTCTATAATCTGTCATAAGTATGTATTCCATAATTTTTTTACACCCGTAGATAAATTTTTGATTTTTGAGATTATAAATTGTATGGAAACTATTCTATGCAAGGGTAATTTTTGGTGGTCTAAGTTTATACTGTCTGAAAATATATATGATTTAACAAGACCCATCTAAAATTCAACAAGAGGAGTGTGTGTTTGGAAATGTGTCGTTAGTACTCTATAGTACTCATCTCTCAACACACACTCTCTCATAAATTGTAAATGAGTCCTACTAAATCGTGTGGGTCTAATGTACATCTAACGAAATTCATATAAATTTTAACTTATATAAGAGAATGTTCAAAAGAGCGTGCTAGAATGCGCGACACTAGCATTTCTCATTTTCGAATAATGGCATTTTGAAAATATGAAAACTCGATATGGAAGGGTTGTATTTTAGCAAGACCAAGTGTGTACTTAAAATTCTCTATTCTTTTTTCAGCTGAAAAATACAATCTATCTTCTAATTTGACCAAAAAAGAAAAAATCTTCTAATAAGTGTTTCCTTTTGCACCCCATGTTCTAGAAGGGTGGCTCACATGGTTAAGTGAAATGAAAATTGTTTGTGGAAACGTAGGCGTACGGGGTTCGAAGCCCACTCTCCCTCCCCTCTAACAATTAACACACTAATTTACTAACCACTTTGTTTATAAAAAACCATTTTTTTGGTCAAAAACCATTGAACACGCTACATTTACAAAATACAAGACTTTTTCCAAGTTGAGAGGGTGCAAGAATGCGCGACACTAGCATTTCTCATTTTCGAATTGTGGCGTTTAGAAAAGATGAAAACCCAACATGGAAGGGTTGTATTTTAGCAAAACCAGGTGTGTAAAATATTCTCTATTCTTTGTTAGATATAGTAATTCTATCTTATACCTATCTTTTCAGCTGAAAAAAGACAGGTTATTGCTTTTTCCACAACCCCTCATACTCACAACACACCCCACTTTACCCTGTACATTTACTAAAATAACCTCACACTCATTTAGAATACCCCCTATCCTCCTCCCTCTTCTTCTCCTCCAACCCCAACACACTCTCAAACACCCCAAACCTCCCCTCTCTCCACTCCAAACCCTACTCTCCTCACCTTCATTTTAACTCTCTACTCAACATTGCCAACTAGAGTAAGGTATCATCCCTACCAACTATTTTTCATTTTGGTGTCTGAAAGTTGTTGCATTATGCTATTTTTTTCTTTCTGAAATCGCGCTTTGTTTAGACCCCCATAACCGAATAGGTTCGGTTAAGCTTAACCTAACAATTTAAAAATGGAATTTGGGCGTGTCTGGCATTTGTTGACACGGAGAAAGGTTGCCTACCGAAGATGTTCGGTGAAAGGGGGACGAACAAGTTCGGCTACAAGCAAATTAACCAACGCTTTAGCAAAGATTTCCATGGGTGATTTTCACTCTTTACGTTTGCGGTTTTACGATTAAGAGGACTATATAATGGAAGAAAATGGTGCAACTTCTAGAGTAGCTGAGATGTCAAATGACGTCGTAGTAGTTCAAGACTTTACTAGTTTGTTCACAACGAATAAGGTACAAACTAAGTCTTGAATTTTTAGCAAATCTTTCTAAGTAAGTAACTGGCATATAGTCATTTATTTTCAGTTATTTCCTAATTGTGATGAGTTGTTGGAATGGGTGTGTACGGTTGGCAAGTCTCTTGGGATGGTGGTTGTTATATCTAGATTTGACACCAGACGACGATCAGGTAAAGAATATTGCATGTTGAGTTGTGAAAAAGCCGAACGCATAAGACCAATGTTGAACACGACACAAATACTAGAAAATGTTGTTGTATGTTTAGATTGAAAGGAAAATTTATTAAGAAGCTCAGAGGATGGACTTCGAGGGTTATGTGTGGAACACATAACCATGCATTAATTACTTATCATGAAGGTCATCCGTACAATGGTATGTTAATTGTAGATGAGAAGAAGAAGTAGTGGCTAAAATGACTAAGAATCATTCTGCGCTTAAATCCATCCTTAATGAACTCATATCCATGAAGCCAAACGATAACAACACCACTCGAAGCAAATATACAATTGTCATTCAAGGCAACGTTCGAGTATGTGTGAGGGTAGGAATGAGATCCAATAATTGATGCATTATTTGCAACGTGATCAATATGTTTACTGGACTCGACTTGTAGAGGGCACTAGTGTTGTCAAAGATATCTTTTGGGCATATCCGTAATCCATTGAGCTTATAAACACCTTTCTGATTGTTTTGTTGATTGATTTTACGTATAAGACCAACCGGTATAGGTATCCGTTGGTTGAGATCGTTGGTGTAACCTCAACGGAGAGGACTTTCTCTATTGCATTTGCTTATGTAAATTGGGAGAGGTTGGATAACTTTGCATGGGTTTTTGATAAATTGAGGAGTTTATTTAGGAGACAGTATGAATTGCCACAGGTTATACTTTGTGTGAGAGACACTGCTGATGCCTCCGATCACACCGGTAGATTTATGATGAAGGAAAAAGTAGATGATTTGGCATTCCCATACACAACTTCCATGTGTCCACCTCCAGAGAAGATCACCACAAATGGAGCACCTAAAAAAGAAAAGAAGATGAAAGATGATTTCTCAACAAAGCGAGACAAGTCATATTGGGAGCATGTAGAAGACATTGACTCCCATGGTTCAGATATCTGATGTTTTGTTCACCTAAATAAACGCCTACTCCCCCACAGTAGGAGTTCCACTCCTACTCCACCATTGTCAAAGTGTCCAACACCTAATCCATCGAGTAAGCAAAAAGTGAACTCAAGTGAAAGTGCTACTACAATCCCTACTCCTCCCTACCTAAGAAGCCAAAGACCCACACTACTCTTACAGCAGCCTCCTACTCTTACACCAACTACTATCACACACACCAAATCTTACTCTTTACACTAGCTATTACTATTACACCACTCTCTACTCTAACACCAGTTCCTACTTCAAATTTGACTCTTACACTGCATCCTATTGTTACACACACACGAGATGATTATTATAAATACATAACAGGCTTGCCACAGTACATTCATCCTTATGTTGAAAATATTGTTAATGTGCGCGGTGATGGAAACTGTGGATTCCGGTGTATTGTTGCATTACTTGGAAGGGGTCAAGATGCTTGGCAGACTGTGAGAAATAATCTGATGGACGAGCTTAAATAATATAATGACTTCTACACTAAACTGTATGGTGGTATTGGAAAAGTCACATTTTTGATGAAGTTGTTGTTGCAGTCACATCATAATGGACGCGATAATTGGATGACTGTACCGAATATAAGGTATCTGATCACTAACAAGAACAAGGTCGTACTGACTTGTTGGTCACCTGACTGTTGTTACACAATTTTCCCATTTCATGTTGCACCATTCAGAAGTGTCTGTACGTTCAACAGCTGTTATGTAGACAAAAACGAATACTTTGTACAGGTAAATGGACTGCTATTTAGAATTCATTTTTGTATTGTGAAACATTAGTTAACATTATTATATTTTTGTCCTTTGGAAATTATTTAAGAAGAATGGAAGTCCAATGCCCCTGCCCGAAGTGATATGAAATGCTAATAGGGCACCCAAAACAAAGGGTTGAGACACATTTTTTATGGGTCGCATGCAAAATTGGAAGTCAATGATTATACATGCACAATTCCCTACTTTTGTATTCAAAGTTGTTAACGTTGAACTTTGTTCCTGATTTCTTGATAGACAAATGTGGAACTCAATTCTCTTTCTGATTCTGTTTGTGTGTTCTAGTATAACACAGGTTCGGCCCCTGTTCAGTCACCCATCCCGGGACAAAGGAAAATATAATTCACACCTCTTTCTAAACTAGAACAATGTACGACAGACTGTATCCGAACCGGTTCGGTGGTGTGTAACCGAACACATATAAATTCTTAACATGGTGAAGCACAATCGAACCCGTTCGTAGAGCTGTCAATGGGTCGGGCTCGGGCTGGCCCGACCCATCGGGCCAAATAGTGTATACAGGCAAGGTCGAGCCAACCCAATATTTTGATGAGCTGCAAAATTTAAGGCCCAAGCCCGCCGAACACCACCCATGGGCCAACGGGCCACAAATCATTGACTTTTAGAATTTTGACTTTTTAGAATCATTCACATATACTATCACAAATACAAAATCACATATACAAAATCAAAATCAACCACTTTGGATAAATCAGAATCAAAACTAGAATTTTAAACTCAACCAACATTTGTATAAAGAAAAACCTTCTGATATGATGGCAAGAGAAAATGAAGGGTGGAGGGAGACGAGGGTTGAGATCTAGTGCGTGTCTGAACTCTGATGTCTCTCTTTCCCCTATTGTGTTTTTTTTCTTTAATTTTTTATTATTTTATTACTTAAAAAAATGGCTCCATTTGTCATATTTCAAAATTAAAAAAACAAACGGGCTAGGTCCAGCCATGGGTCGGCCCACGACACAACCTAATAATATCATCAGGTCAATTGGGTCGGGCCAAAAAACATATTTTTGGAATAATAAAAGTTTGGGGTGTGTGGTGAGTAGGAGAGGGTGTGGGATAAGCAGTGGCCAAATGACAAGCTATCTTCTAATTCGACCAAAAAAGGAAAAAAATTCAAATAAATGTTTCTTTTTGCACCCCCTTGTATTTCTAATACAACCCACTAGCGATTTCATTCACCTTTCTCCCCAAAATATCTATGTTCAGAAGTCAACTTGTGATGTTATATATCCTTTCTTTTTGCACCCCCTTTATATCCTTTATTTAGTCATGTAAACAAAACAAATTTGACCTGTTCGAACACGGGCCTTCGAACAGGTTCGAACGAGGCCGTTCGAGTGTGTTAAATATGGACAGACACCCTCTTGGGCGTTTTTCACCTGTTCAAATAGGGTCATGCGAACACGTTCGAATGAGGGTGTTCGAACTAGTGCTACAGAATGACAGATATTGGACGTCTCAGATTCCACTGACAGTTTTAATCAACGGTTTACAATCAGTCAAATGTGTCAGATAAAGGAGTGGATGTCATTCCCTTTGGAAAATGTGCCTGAACGGATAGAATTTAAACGGCTCAGATTTGTGATCTAAAAATGAAATCAACGGCTGACATTTCACCATGCCTATTATAAAAGGGGGTTCACATCCTCAAACATTCACCAAACCCTAATCTCCTTATTCACCAAAATCTACTCTCCCTCTTGACAAATACAACCAAGCTGAAATGGAATGACAATCGTGCCCAACCTAGTACTCAAATAACAAATTCCTAACGGCCCTTCATCACCATGGGACTTTCACCACCGACAAACATGGTGTTGTGTTTCGCTGTCCTAACCATGTCTTCTGCAGGATGAGTAAGGACATCACCTTTGCCCAACTGAAGGAAAAGGCTGAGAGGAAGATTCGTCCAGAGGGAGCATGGCGTAAAGACGTGGAGCGTATACGTTTCAAAAAGTACAATTGTAGAGATGATGGGACTGTCCATTATTCAGTCATGGAGATCCAAAGCGACGACGACGTCCGCGCAATGATGGAACATCTAGCTAATGTTCCGATGGGGCGACAAATCTTAGAGTTGTACGTGGACACAATACGAACTCCATAAGAGGTCATTTATCTTCTGGAACAGGGACTACCGAAACACTAGTTTATTAGTTAGTTGTTTGCTTATGTTGGTGTTATGTCTTTCGTATTTGATGTATTTCGTATTTGATGTCTTTCGTATTTCATGTCTTTCGTATTATGTAATGACAATAAATTTGCGCCAACGTAAAGGGAATTTCAATTTAAAAAACCGAATGAAACAAAGTACTTAAATTATACAAAACTTCCAAACATATATCCCCTAAGACATGATCCTACTGGGTGTCAGGCCCTCCTCCTTCTCTCATACACATTGCGAAAACTCCTCCTAAACCTACGGAAAGGGTTGAGCGACCTCTTGATGCGCTGAAAGACACTTCTGGTTGGCTCTGGGACATTATCATTGATGGTCCCATTCATCTCATCAACCAAATCCAGCAGCTCTGGTAGCATCTGTCAACCAAATAACATAACAGTATTATTTAAATAAGTAGAAGATTAAGAAACTTATCACTGCAATTAACATAAAAGACACGTACCACACCGACATCGGGCTCATCCGCAAGTCGTACATAATCTTGAGGAAGAGAAAGGGATGTGAGACCACTGGAGTACCATGGAAAGTAGCCCGACACCGTGTTTGAGGAGTACGACACACAGGGAGGCCCCCGCGCCACCAAATGGTCCTCGAACTGTGTCCACCTCTCATCACACTCGATTAGGGTACAGACAGCCCTAGTAGCAGGTCTGGGATCCTTCGGAATGTGTTGGACCTGCCCAAACTGTTTGAGCACTCGATCTGGCAAATGGCGCATCATGCAGCCACCACTTCGAATGAACCCTCTGAACACGCTAGCTCTCAAAATGGTCTCTCCTCCCATGGGGGCCGTAGGGGGGTCCCGGTGACCTCCTCACAGTCGAGCCGGTCAAGGCATAATCTGATGGCATGTGACTTGATGGCCCCAGAGCCATCATTGCACAACCATTTCTTCGCCCGTGGCATACTCTCATCATACTCTGGGTGCACCACCCAAGAGGAAAAGTTCGCACTCTGGAAGTGATCAAAAATCCAAGCCTGTAATGAACATATCATTGGTTGATTATTAATCTGAAAGAAACCCTAAAGCAAACTTAAAAGTAAAGAATATGTTTTATACCTGAAGTAAAGGAAGATGACCAGCAATCTTCTTGGTCCTCTTTCTTGTAGCATCCTCCAGCTGATCGTATAGATGGGCAAGGGTCATCGCCCCCCAGCAAAAGTCTCCAACAACATCCAAATCAGTCAGCATACCAAGGTAGCCAAGCTTAACCTTGTTGCCTGACTTGTCAGCGAACAAGGTGCAACCCAAAAGATATAGAATGTAGGCCCTAGCAGCATGAGCCCACCGCCCTCGGCCTATGGTGGGTGGTAGACCCTATCCTCAACCATACGGACCAACAGACAACCCACGGCCAAGTGCGGCGGTGCATCTTCGGGGTGGCCCCAATAAATCAATCGCCGGTTGCTCTCCCCGCCACGAAGTCCATCGGGCATGTCATAGAACCGAAGCGATGATGGGGATGTGTAGCGGTGGGATACATCATCAAGGTGATGCTCATCTCACCCACACAAGAAGGTGGAATGATGATGTATCCGTTGCCAACGCTATGAATGCGTTCGATGACCCCTTGTGGAGAATGGGGAAACCAAGCCCGACCATAGGAACCAACCCTGAAGCTGTCAGAGTATCCCTGATCCTAGCATGGAACACTGTGGTAACAGGTCCATGTGGAATTTTTCGTAAATCCGGCCGAACCTGCATTCAAAAATGACACAATAAGCCAAAACATTCAACAGCATAAGCTATAAAATAATATCTTACCCGGCCAGAATAGAAATCTGTCAGAATATGTGCCCCGTATGTGGGCAAGACAGAACCATCTTCTGGACCACCAGGAAATGGGAATGTGGCCCTAGGAGCAGCAGGCTCCTGAGGCTCAGCAGCCTCCTCCTGCTGATGATCATCAGCCTACTCCTGATCATAAGCCTGCTGATGTCTAGATGATGAAGGGCCAACAAGCTCAAAGGCTGGAAATTGAGCATCACGCTCAATATCCTGGCCAATATCATCAACCGGTAGCGGGGGAGGAGGGACGTCAACCCTACCCCTAGCCCGACCCCTACCTCGGGAAGGTTCACCAGCTTCTTCCCTCCTTTTGCGGTTTGAAACCGTAGGAGGTGGCCTACCGGCTCGCTCGGATGGTTGTGATGAATTACCACCTCTGCTCCTCACCATATCTGAAACAACAATCAAGAGAACCAATTAAACCAAATTAAGAGAACCAATCACAAAATAAGAGAACTGTATTGTCAAACAATTGTTCGAACGGCCACATGCGAACATGTTCGCACAACCCCGTTCGAACAAGTCAGTTTCACATTCCAACTCACAACGGTTCGAATGAGGTCGTTCGTACGATGTTCGCAAGACCTCATTCGAACACCTTCGTTTTCAGTTGTTCGAAGGACGTCGTTCGAACAATGTAGTTGCCTAGGAAAAAAAACCCAAATGCGAGGAACAGGGTGAGGCTTACCTAGATGAAAATGGAACGATTAGAGAGTGTGAGAGGCCGCAAACAAAACCCAGAAACTCTTGAGGGTGTTAGTGGAGAAGATTGAGTGAGAGATTGGGTGAGATTGAGTGAGTTGGGAGAAGGTGAGTGAGAGGGAGAGTGAGAGATAGGGTTCGAAGGTGGGCGGAAGTGAGAGAGTGTGAGAGAGTGAAGAGGGTGTGTGGGGTTAGGGAATTTTTAATTTTTAAATTGAGGGTAATTTGGGGTTTTTAAGATTGAAGGGGTGTGTTTGAGTAGGAGGGGGTGTGGGAAAAGTAAAAGCCTAATTTAAATGCATTTTATACACTCCAAAAATGTGATTACAACTTCCAGATTGTTTACAACTTCTGAAACGAAGTTGACTTCCAAACATGCGCTATCCATTTTGGAAGTTAATTTTGGAAGTTAGAAAAATTCCTTAAATAAACTTGTGGAATGTAAATTGACTATGAATAAGAGATACATCTTCTAAAAGACTTTCAAACAAGGGCATTTTAGAGAGAAAAACATGAGTTGAATTATTAAGGTTTGTAATGAAAAATGGGAGTGTCTTTGCTCGATTGCACACCACTGACTTGAGCATCAGAGTGTCTTTACAGGTACCACCTGCGTGCGGTCAAGACCCCTAACCTAACTCCTCGGCCCTCAGCGACTGACTGGGCTACCAGCAACAACAACAACTTCACTTCTATTGGTCAAGGCACAATCATAACTAGGGATGTAAATGGGGCGGGGCGGGCACGGGTAGTAGCTACCCGCCCCATTTAATATAAACGCTATCCGTACCCGCCCCATACCCATTCGAGTACCCGCGTAACGGGTTTTTCACGGATATTATCTCCTCACAGGTACCCGCGGGTACCCACGTATACTTTTAGTATTAATTGAAATACATTTTTTTTGAAAATAAAATTTGAAATACCAAACAAAATTAACCTTTTAAACACGATTTTCTCTTCTTTCATATAAAAAAATTAGGCATTTCATTATAGATACATACGATATTAATTGAAATATTTTTTATGAAAATAATATTCAAAATACCAAATAAAACTAACCTTTTGAACACAATTTTTTTATCTTCATTCATATAAAAAAATGAGGCATTTCATTATATATTTATTTTATCATTTATTTGTTAGCTTATAGTAGTTAATGAAAGACGATAAATAATACTAAAATTAATAATAATAGGATTTTGTCAAATAAGTGCATTTATTACGGGTACGGGAACCTCAATACCCGGCCTCGCCCCATTTATTAACGGGTAGTTTAATTATTCATTTATGAATCTCACGGGTACCCGTTAAGCTACTCACCCCGTACCCGTCACGGGTAATACCCACAGGTGCGGGTTTTTTTGCCATCCCTAATCATAACCCCATCTAACGAGGACAATTGTTTGTTGGGAATTTGTATACACACCCGCCTATAGGGGAAGTAGAATATCATTTTTCCGCCATCAACAAATTATATTGTCCAAGCAAAAAGTAACCTTTCTGAGAAGGTGGGAGAATCCAGCGCTATAATTCAAGAATCGACTTTATGAGCCGATTAGTGCGGGAAATCATGTGTCGATGGTTGATTTAAACATGTATGTGTGTTATTATAGTTATGTGTATTATGTGTATGATGTAGGTGAAAGAATGAGTGAAAGTTGTTTGATTATGGATGGATAACCATGTTCTTTTAATGGCTCACATACAAGCATAATAGCATTGAATAGAACGCAAGTTGTAGCATACAAGCATGCATTAGATATTTCCTGTTTTCTGCTACGTGGAAGGCTATTTAGTGAGGTGTCACTTGATAACCATGAGGGAGTGGAGTTTTCAGCTTAATAGGTGATAGGTGAGTAGGGTTTTTAGTTTGCAGGTATAGGGGTCAGGGCTTGTCACATCATATATTGAACTTGGGGATATGGTGTGTGTTTTTTTAAACCGCCATAGTAGTATAGGGCATCAGTTATAGGTCATGATAACGGTGTAGGATTAATGATGATATCTGCATAGTTAAAGTAATACGGTTTTAGCTTCTTTGGATGACATATTTTTTTTATTATCAAAATGTACCCCTCATTTTGTACTGAGTGTTCTGAATATACTTGCACACTCTATATTTTTGGATGAGACATACGCATGACACATTATTTTTGTCCAACACTATTTTTTTTTTATTATCAAAAATACCCTCACTCTATATTTTTGGACCGACATACCCCTGACAATTTTTTTTTGTCCAACACTCTTTTTTTTATTATCAAAATGTACCCCTCATTTTGTACCCCACTGTTTACCAATATACCCCCACTCTATATTTTTGGACCTACATACCACTGACAAAAATTGAACCAATCTGATTTATACCGGCTTGTAAGGTGAGGGATGTCTCTCACTTATAAACTCTTTTTCAGCTCATATCACATCCGATGTGGGACTCTTAACACACCCCCTCATGCCCAGGACTGGACAATTGGAGATATTCGATGCGGGACTCTTAACACACCCCCTCACGCCCATGACTGGACAACTGGAGCGTGACTCGAGTGACCTGATAGCGGGTGGCCCAACAAATCTTGGATTGGCTCTGATACCATCTTAAAATGTGGTTTGAGCCTAACTCAATCCCACCAAAACCGACTTGTAAGCTGAGAGATGTCTCCTACTTATAAACTCTTTTTTAGGCCATATCACATCCGAGGTGGGAATCTTGGAGTCATTTATACGACACGATAACATGGCTCAAATTCCTAATCAACACAGTACTCTAACATTGTTTGAACCGACAAATCTTTGAAACAACTTACTTTTTTGGGTCAGTGAATTGGAGTTGATTGAATTAACTTTACGATATTATTAAGAATCTCACGCTTCATCATTTTTATTCCCCTAAACCTGGAAGGTAAATACAATGAGTTTTACAATATTTATGGTCAAATCATATGTAAGTGAGAAATTGTCAATATTCTGTAAATTTATAATTTTTTAGGGGTATTTTAGTCTTTTCACCGTATGCGTGGGGGTATCGAGTCAAATGGTGGGGCACCAAAAAAATCCTTTATTTTTATGAGAATGGTTGAGTCATATATAATATGCTTTGTTGATTAGTTAATATCTATAAGAAAATTTCATGATCGGTCAGGACCGTGCAGAGCACGGGTGTGTGGGAGAATTGTGTTAATGATGCTTACCTGCGTTACTTTCAATGTTATAACTACTTCTCAAAAAACAAGTTTCATAATGAACTTAATTCAACTAAATACTTATTTATAGAATATGCACGATACCTAGACAGTCAATCACACATTCACACTAATCATCAATACAGAATACCACTAATGAGTCTCCATAATATTTACAAATGATAGAAAGGAAACAACTGATATATAAAACATTTATCTCCACTCAACATTATAATCATAAATAAACATGACATTACCATAAAAATCTACATGCAAAGTCATTCAGTACTACCAGAGGAGTCAATTAAGACGCAACCCGCGACTGAAACTGTGTTCCAAGGATCGTTCAGTATACATTCTCCTCATGACTTTCTCCTTCTTGATTTGAACAAGCTGAGGGTAAACACACCATGGAAAGCTTAGAAAATGGTCCCTTTTCATACCTTCATCGTAGCAACCCCAATAACTTGGATGGTAAGTAACATGGTACCAAGCAGAAGCTTTTGCATATCGTCATCACTCCAAGAATCTACACTACTGCTGCTGGCGCTGCTGCTGTTGTCGTTGAACCAACTCCTCGCCTCTTTCCTTAGGGACCTTACAGCCATGGTGATTGCCTCTGCATCCCTTCTTTTGGTGAAAGATTTAGACATTTTCATAATGTTTCCGCTAAGGATTTCAGCTTCAGTTTTGATCCCATAGTAATCCATCAGGTTCCCTAGCTTGTAGTCATAATTGTTCTTGTGATGGAAAGCATCATCAACATAATCCTCAAAGCCATCAACTTCCATGTCACGGTCATATGATTGAGTAGCCACTTCGCGTGTGAAGGATTTGATGAAGCCGGCACTTGTTGAAACTTCTACAACTTCCCTAAAAAGTTTTCCTATTACATTTTGTGATACATAGGTGGGTTTGTCAGGCTTCTCCATGAAGTCAGGATATTCTTTGACATAAAGCTCTCGAGGTGTGATAGCCGGAATCCCGGTTTTGGGAAGTCAACTGCTATTGAAAATAGCTTTGCAAGTTCAAGACATGGCTTAGCCATTGCTTTACCAGGCTCTTTATCTGCCCAAACAGTGTGTGCATTGGCAATGATTCCCAAACTGTCATTGAGTATATAGTTTGTAAAATACTCCTCCACTTCCTGCACATAGAAATCATGTTATGAATATATATTAGATAACATGTTGTAGGAAAAAAAAAAAAAAAGCATAAGTGGATCTAAAAACCATGTGGCTTGCTTGCATGGCAAGTTATTGTCACTTGATTCACTGAACAAATCAATATCTATATTATCGCAACCGATTTTAACGTATTACTTGCACAAAATACGGATCTGGATCCTCTACATGCTATAGAGGATCCAAATTCCTAAAATACTCCATCTAGTGTAGAATATAAGAAATTGATAGCCTTATAACCACTCTTGATATATGCATTTACAGTCAGCAGTATACACATATTCATTAAAAATCAAATTAAAAACAATAATCTATGTAACTCCCAATTAAGAATTTCAATAACCAATAGCTTTGCACTTATGGACATGCTTGGATTCCATTTGCTTTCCGTAAATTGGATGAAAGTTAAAATAAATTACTCTAAATATTCATAGTTTCAATGGATTTCCAAATAGTGTCCTATAGGTTAAATATTTGCAATTAAGTCCATTAACTGTTGGAATTTTCACACTAGGCGCAAATTTAATTGAGCAAATTTTTAGCAAAGGGCGATTCGAACCACCTTCTTTCTTCCTCGCATAAATCACGAACCACCTTATGACTCCAAATAATGGCCCGCATGATCATTCACATATACAAACTTCAAAAATTTAGGAATTATTAAGAACCAAAGAGAAAAAAAAAAACTTCTATAGGGCCTTATTTGAAAAGTTGGTGAAACAAAAGGGTCCTATAGATTAATTTAACCAAATAACGATACAAAACAAATATGCTCTAAGAACAATACCTCCATCATGACATCATGATCCAATTCAATAGGCTGGGCAGGAGTATAGTCCATTGGTTCTAATTGTCTCAGTGGAATCAACTCAGGATCCCAGCAAACAAAGTAGATGTCCCCATCCAGATCACTTCCCGAACATTCATTTGGATGTGGTCTGAGATTAAAATCGGTTATTAGGCGTCAAAAATGTAGAACTACCAAATATTCAAAAATACATAATATTATTCTAATTTGCGCCTGATTTTCACAGGAGCAAATGTTGTAAAACAAGTCAGGTATATTCTCATATGCAGAAGCCAGATGAACATGTAATTGCATATGCGATTTGAAACTCATAATAACTACTTACATAACGTAGATAGAAGAAATAAATCTGCGCAAGGGAATTATAGTAGAACATTCTGAAACTCAGATAATTTTTTATAATAGAACATTCAAAAGTTAGACATCAATTAGTCCCTACTATGAAAAAAATTCAAAGATTAATATAATGGAAGCAGTTAAAGAAGCCACCATCAATAATAAAATAGCAATGTTCCATGAAAAAACTGAATTGACACCCTGTAAAAAAAAACCAATAAAATGCTAAGTATGGATGTATAGCAGCAACATAGCATACCAAATTTACTAGAATGATTTTCAATACTTGTGAAACCACTTCAGCAGATTATCTAAACAAATTTACTAGAACGATTCAAAGCAGATTATCTAAACAAATCAGCATATTGATTCTTTTCATCTCTCTCTCACACCCTCGTTTTTTTCCCTAATATAAGTTGAAACCACTTCTGCGTACAATCATGCACATACATAAACATTAAAAGTAGTGTATTTTGTCTATGTAATCATGTGTTCACCAGACCAGATTTTTTTAATGGATGCAATATTAAAATGCTAAATCACAGGATCTTACAAACTAGTATTCTGCTGACCACATATAATAGTTGAGATATTTAAGGAATATATTTACCTGTCCCCTTTTTGAGGGAAAACAACACAATCCACCATGTGGCGCAAAGCAGGCACGTCCACAGCCGTCAAAACACGCACATCACCTGGGTGCAAGCAGGGGTTTTTTGCTACAACCACCTTACCTGTAACTATACGAGATTTTGCTGAACCATGGGAAACCAAATCATCGAAAAGACTCCTTGCCCTGTTTTTAGAATATTGGACAAAAACTTCACCATATTCTAGGGTTCTAGTTTCATCTAGGCATCCCATCATTGCTCTTCCCTTTGGAATAAATACTCTAGTTTTTAGTCGCAATTCCAACAGTTTTGATGCCCTAAATGTCTGCAACATCATTGAGAGAAATGGTTCACCATTAGGCTTGTAGCCACAATTGAGCATTTCCTTCAAAATGTTAGTGATCTCCCCAGAAGACATCAAGTCCAAAACCTCCTGTGCCTTCAATGAATCTGTTAGTATAGTATTCAGTTGATCAACAGCTTCTTTTGTTTTTCTCAAAAACACTGTCCCTGACACCAAGGGTGGATAAAAGAGTAATCAACTGTCGATTCAAATAACAGGGCTGAAACTTAGAACATGCCAAAACATCCAATTTTGTGTTCTCTGAATCATATTTATGCATGCTCTTCCTTAGTGATAACTTCACAGATGAGGTTGGATCCACTGCCACAACTCCTTTGTACCCACCATACCGAATCTGAAAGGCCGATGGTGTATAATCATGACCACATTTTTTAGCCACTCTCCTGGCAAATTCAAGAGATATTTTTCCAATTCCATCAGAGAATACATATTCAGCTCCACCACGTCTAACTTTCACATCAGAAATAACTTCAATTTCATTCCTCTTGACACTTAGTGTTTCAGTAGATGAACCAAAAGATTGTCCAAGCCTAGCAGCATATTTAGCTACATTTCTTATCTGGCGAAAATCCCCATCCATTCCCTTATGTAGAGCGGTACATCCAGTTGTTGTAGGAGCAAACATCCAGAGAGAATTTTCTATAACTGACTGGATGAGAATGCTAGAAACTCAAACTTTTTATCACCAATAACTATGCCATCTCTAAGGATGGAAAGAATTCTGTTGTATACCTCAGTTTTCCTCCCCTCAGATGCACGTGGAGATAAATCTGTTGAATAGAGTTTATCCAACTCTTCATCCACAAATGAAACACGTAAAAAGTGATTGACGTGTTCATGGAACTGGCGAAGAACACGATTCGAGACATTAATCTCCGGACCACAAAAGTACACTTTGCAAGGTGTAATCTGAGCCCGGTGAACATATACTAAACCTGCATCCAAGGTTACCATTGATGACTGGGGCAGATTATTTGAATTTAGGTGCTTCTTGTATTGATCAACCAGCCATTTTGTGGGTTCATAACAAAAATCCTTTGAAAAGTACATCTTTTCTAAAGCATGCTCAATAAATTTGATGTCCATTCTATGTGGATCAATCAAATGATAGAAGTCCCTATCAAGAACAGAACCTGAAAGACATCCGTGTTGAACCAATGAATTAACTTTAAACAAAATTTCAAATGGAATTGTAATGCCTTGAGGAGGAGCAACAATGGGGACAATATCTTGATTGCAAGAAAATGGAGATCCTGTCTCCAAACTATAACGCCTGTCACTTTCATCGTAATAAGCAAAGTTTTCCCTGAAATTTGGGAGATCTTGGTCACAAGGAAGCACTAGACATAAAGCAGAAGACTGCCCAATACAACTAGAAGGAGTAAAATCTGTGGCTCGGATACATTGCTCGTCTGGGGTATCTTTAAAATAGTTCTTCAAAGGATCTTCATATATGTTTGTTGAAATAGGAATACCAATCTCAAATATTCGAGGAGCCCCAAGTAACTACAAATAAAAAAAACGAATAAGATTCACTATTTGGATGCGCATCAATGTTAACACTAGAAGTCAGAAAATAAAAAGAGGCGAGATTCCTAATCTAGTATCACTTTTTGAGCATTTTCACCACAAAAATGACAGTTTAATAAGAAAATGAAGGATATGCTTTAACACAATTAATAAAAATTTAATAACCTGAATCAGGAGATATTTGGTAGTTTCACCCGTGGTGAAGCAACTCAAACTTCCAAATGTTCTCATACGAAAGCTCAAGTTTGTACTTTTTATTGTCATGGGACAGAAAGAAGCGCCACTTTCTCATCCCTATCCCAAAATCTACACTAACATTCACCTTTTGCCACAAAATAGAGAATCTCCCCTTTGAGATCTGGCAGCCAAAACAAAGTTTCACATTATCCAAGCTATGCAAAAAAGACCTTGGCTTTGGAACAATATCTCTTTCAACTTCCCGAATTTTCAAATAGGAGCTCCCATACCGCAGTGGTGATTTATTAGCTACCAACATCATATGTGTAGCATGTTTTGCATAAGTGAATTGAATAATTGCAAAGGCTCTTGGAAAATTCCCTTTGCCTAGTCTTAACTTAATAGCATAAACAGTTTCTTCACCAGTGTACCGCTCTACAAAGCTCTTCACATCAACCACGGTCACATGAGAAGGGAATCCATGCAAGTCAATTGTTTTACCCATCTTAAAAGGTTACCGTTTCGGCTTTCCTGGTTAGGATTAGGAAAAGAATAAACATGTCAATTTAAATTTACAAACATATTAAATTATGTTCTCTAGTCAAAGCAGTGAAAGCTTGTAAGCAGCATTCTAGTCAACATAGATTGTATTGAATATTAAAACCAGCATATGAATGAAATTTTCATATTTAGGACTTTCAAGTCTGCAGCAAAAAGGAATCTATATAGACAATTAGTGCAAAATTTATTAGCATGCTAGCAAAAGCTTTAGAAACAAAATGGAATCTATATAAACAATCATATTGCATAATTAAGTCTTCAACATAGTTCCACAAAAGCATTTGAACTCTTTCACTTGAATGTTATAATATACTTAAAACAGAAAAGGATTCATACAGTCAAAACATAGCAAAACTTTGCAAGCACATCCATCTCACAGAACATATATATGGTGCCAAAGAAGTCAAGAACAATTGTTATTGATGTCATTAGATAAAGCAAAATACCTCTAAACAGCTGAAAGATTAGTGTAACATAGCAACAGCTTTCCAAACAAAATCATATCTATATAGATTATTATACTGGATACTAGTATATCTAACTTCCCTAAAAGTATTTAAGCTGTTTGACAAATCATTAATCATCTATCATAAAAGTAAAATCACTGATACCAATTTAGAGGAATGAGCATTTAAATTTTGACCTATAATCTAACAAAAATATATATATATATATATATATATATATATATATATATATATATATATATATATAATAATTATTCTGAAAACTTAGTGGACTGCAGACACAAGTTAGCAGGTTTTGGAACATGTGATCTTAATATGTAACCAAGATCATGACAAAAAATACTCAAAAAGATCTTTGTGGAACTTGATTTGATGGATGCAAGTCATTTCTTAACTGAATTTTGAAGATTTGCTAACTTTCATGCCCAGATTGCAGTTAGGAATAAAACAAAATCACCTCTTAACATACCAACACTATATATTGAAGTTCAAACTCGATGAGTAAAATCCCCATTCAAGTGCTTTTGTAAGTCAGACTAAAAAGAACAAAAAAAATCAATTAAATAGTTTGGTTTGGTGCACAATAGAGAGCAGAACTGATCAATTTTAGAGGTCAATTTCACTAATAAATTGATCCCACTATGATTATTTTCAATTTTGTTACACCAAATTAAATCTTTATGGTAAAGATTCTACAAATAAAATCTGATAAAAATTCAGAAAAGAATCACAAGACCAATTTAGGAGCAATCCAAAAAAAAGCAAAAAAACAAAAACATAAAGAAACATTCTTGCAACAAACATAGCAAAAAAACAATAAAGAATGAAAGTGTGGTATAACCGCAGAGTTAATATGAAACAAGCAAAAACAAAGATGGCACATAATTCTTCCAAATAGCACCCCCACTACAATATACCGCACTTTAATTTCGGAAAATTTTCAACGAACCGTACATGAAAATATTTAGAAAATCAAAGAAACGATGATGAAGACGATGATGATGATGATGATGATGATGATGATGATGATGATGATGATGATGAGAAAGCAAAGTGATGAGTAAACAATCACATTTAGAGAAAGAAATGAAGAGAGATTAACCTGATGAAGATTGAGTCACCAAGTCGGAAAGAAGGTAAAGAGAAAGAGAAGCGTCGTCAATCCCAAGTCAACATTCCCACTCGCCCACTCCACTCTCTCCCACACTACCACGCTCTCAACTATTTAAGGGTGGGTGGGTGGGTCAAAACCTTCCATATTTCCAATACAATCAATTATCAAATTTTTTTTTTCCAACTTTCCAAAACTCCTTTTCTTATTTTTATTCATTTTATAACAATAAATAAAATATATCGTTTTCATAGACCTAAATATAAGAAATAAGGTTTTATTTCCAACCACATAAACTCTTCTTAATTCTATATTTACTAGTATACTTACTGTGCGTATGGGTGGTCCGTAAATATGAATCCCCATAAAGACTACCCCATTCAGGCCTCCGTTGGTGGGAAAATTTTCCCCAAGGGAATGGGGATGAGGAATGGGACATGGACAAGGAGTGTGAAAGTGGTTCATTTCTCCATTGAATATTTTGTCCGTCCATAACAAAATCCATCAAATTTGTCTGTTACAAAAGAAAAAAATAATTGATTGAATTGGATTGGATCCATCCGCTTGATTTTGTAAATGGTTCGGATACATCAATTAATTTTTTAAATCAAATGGATTACAATAACAATAAAATAAAAATCCATCAAATAATTATAATATATATATATATATAGTTAAAAAGCATCCCACCAGAGCTCTGCCTCGCGGGTTGGCCACAGAGCTCAGTGTCGTCGGCCAGTTGTCTTGGATTCTTGGGAGCTCGTGTCCGGCCAGCCGAAGCTCTCCCATCCGCCACCTCAGACCACTGTTGGCTGTTGAGGCTCCATAGTGTCGGCCTCTAGAGCTCCACTGTGCGCCTCTCGCCAGAGCTCCGTTGTTGGTCGTCGATGCCACCAACACCGTATATGAATATATCTTAATCTTATCTTAATCTTAACTATATCAATCGAGAATCCGTCCATGTCATCCGCTCACTTAAATAGCTCATTGCCACATAATTGTTCATAAAAAACATGTGGCAAAATACTTCCAGCATGTCAACCAACATGGCTTTCTCGGCCTCTCTCTCCTCCCATTAATTGACACTATTAATATACCATTAACTGTTAATACTATGAGGCATTAAAAGTGTCAACCAATTTGGAATTAACATGACTAACATTTAAATTCTTATAATTCAAATTTTAAAATTCAAAAATTAAAGTCCAAAAATTCAAATTTGAGCAAAATCTTGAATTTAATTGGCTAACATTAAAATTCATAAAAATTCAAATTTTAAATTCATAAGTTCAATTTTGAAAATTTGAATTTTAGATATTAAATTCCTAACAAATTCGAATGTAAACATTTCAATGCAATTTTAGAAATTTCAAATTTTGATTTTCGCAAAAATTTCCCACCAAAAATGATTGAACAAATTTCTATATAAGGCGTACGAAAATTGGATTGCATCACATTGTTTGTGTTTCGGACTGGGTCAAGACCCCACAAGATTTGGGCCTGGCCCAAATCCGTACTTGAAACAGCCCGAAGCGCGCTCCTTCATTCACCGCCTGTATCCAACGATTAGGATTAAAGCGCCCACATCCGACGCTCCAAGTGCGGCTCTTTTGTCAATAAATAGAGGTTCAGCCCTCTAATTCCAGGTACATTTTGATTCCATACTCACCTCTCAAATTCCCTTGCCGACTTAAACATCAGAGTGTTTGAAGGTACACCCCCACCCGACGTCTGAAGGCAAACTACCTCGGATTGCCCAAACTCCATCTTCAAACAGTCTGAAATCCATCTTCAACGTCCTATAAGCACTACGACTCGTACCCCGGATCCAGGTATATTCCAAGATCCAATACCGAACAATGGTGACCACGGTGGGAGCATAATCGCTTGCTTCAAAACTTATCCACATCTACATTCCATACTCAACCCAACTATCGACAATGGTAGTGGCGGTGGCTGCCCGTCTCATCGGTGAAGCGAAGGCATGATGAAACGCAAATGGCAATAGATCGCCAATTTGAATGCCATTCCCAACGCCAAACTGACCTCTACCAGAGAACCACTGTTCTTCTCCGATGGCGACTTCCTCCTCGGAAGGCCAAATGAGTATGTCCCGTTGATCATCTCGGCTTCCATACTGGGTGTCGAGGTGAGGCGAATTCTCGTTGATCAAGGGAGCTCTGCCAACATCATGTTTCAAGATCTTCTCCCCAGCCTCGACATGTTGCACGTCGATTTAAGCCCTTACCTCAGGACCGACCTATCAAGTATGGGCGAAGAACAAGCGAAACCGCCAGCTGCCGACATGATGGTGACTAATGGAGAAGACACTGCTTGAATAATCATGAAAACTTTCCTGGTCGTGCCGATGATATCTCCCTATCACTCCATCCACTACAAGAATTCACGCATTACCGGCGGATTTTTTCCGTCGGTAGATTTCTGGCGGATTTGGTGCATTCCGGCGGATTTTTTCCGCCGGTACATTTTTGGCGAAAAAAGTAGTATTTCCGGCGGATTAAAAAAAAAAACATCGTCGGTAATTTTCAAAAATCCGCCGGTAAATTACCGGCGGATTTTTGAACATTAACGGCAGATTTTTAAAAAAAAAAATTTTTTTTTTTTAAAAAAAATCTGCCGGTAATGTTTAAAAATCCTCTGAAACTGTTCAAAAATGTCTATAAATAAAACTTTCTCCTACACTCTTTTCATTCTCTCATTTCTTTCCTTCTCATTCTCTTCTACATTATTTATATCTTATCTTTCTCTTCTTTCTCATACTCTTCAATCTCCATAAATTTCCCTAAATATTTGTCTTCTACATTTCCTCTTTCTTCTTCCTTCTCATTCATTCATATTTCTTCTACACTTTTTCATCTTCATTCTCATTCTCTCCTATATTCTTACTTCTCATACTCTTCTTCTTTCTCATACTCTTCTTGATCTCATAAATTTCCTAAATATCTCTCTTCTACATTTCCTCTTTCTTCTTCCTTCTCATTCATTCATATTTCTTCTACACTTCTTCATCTTCATTCTCATTCTCTCCTATATTCTTACTTCTCATACTCTTCTTCTTTCTCATACTCTTCAATCTCCATAAATTTCCCTAAATATCTCTCTTCTACATTTCCTCTTTCTTCTTCCTTCTCATTCATTCATATTTCTTCTACACTTCTTCATCTTCATTCTCATTCTCTCCTATATTCTTACTTCTCATTCATTCATATTTCTTCTACACTTCTTCATCTTCATTCTCATTCTCTCCTATATTCTTACTTCTGATACTCTCCTTCATTCTTATTCATTCATATTCTACTACATTTTTTTACTTACTTCTTAATAAATAAATAATTCGAATAATTAAAAAAATTAAAATTAAAAAAACTAATTCGAAAATAGTTTTAATAAAATAATTTAAATTTTTTAAAATAAAAATAAACTAATTGAAATATATGTTTTAAAAAATAATTTTAAAAAAGTAAATATTATTAATTATTAATTATTAAATTAAACGAATTTAATTTTTTTTTTTAAAAAAGACATTACCGGCGGATTTTGTGGATTACCGGCGGAAATTTATGTTTTAAAAAAAATATTCCGGCGGATATTTTTAAATTACCGGCGGATAATTTTAAATTACCGGTGGTTTTTTTTAAATTACGGATATTTTTAAATTATATGCGGTGTTTTTGAAGTACTGGCGGAATTTACAAAAAAAAATGAAAACAAATTTTACCGGCGGCTTTGCGTGTGCTTACCGGCGGCTTTTCAACGGCGGTTTAACCGGCGGAAAATCCACCAGAAACCATTACCTACTGGCGGTTTTTTGTCATTACCGGCGGAAAAATTGCGAATTTCTTGTAGTGATCGTGGGAAGGCCGACCTTGGCTAGACTTGGCGATGTTGCCTCTCCCGTCCACCTAAAGATGAAGTTCCATTCCCTGGAAGGTGAAATCGTGACCATTTCAGCCGACCTCGAGGCCGCAGAAGGGTGTCACTACCTCGCCCTGAAAGGAGCCCGACGTCAACTTTAGGAAATCCGCGAGCCACCACCTTCGGTAGTTGAAGTAAACCTCACAGAGGTCGATGCTCGTTATGACCCCGACAGTTTCGAGGGCGAAGACGACGACGAATTAGTGAAGGAACTCAAAAAGAAAATCAGACACCCCAAGCCGCATAGTGAGTTCCTCGAGATTCCGCTAGGCGATGATCCCACAAAGACAGTAAAGTTGGGGGCCGACCTCACCAACGCAATGAGAGGAAGCTTGATTGCATGTTTGAGATAGAACGTCGACCTGTTTGCTTGGTCCGCTTCTGAGATGCAAGGGATTCCACTCGAGGTGGCATATCATCACTTGGAAGTAAATCGATGCGAAATCGTGGCACTGATGACGGAGGTCAGGCGAAGAAAAGGCGATGTTGCATCCAAAGTTGTCGCCAATCTAATCGCGGCGGGATTCATGAAGGTAGTAAAATACACCACGTGGCTTTCCAACGCGGTCTTAGTCAAAAAGAACAATGGGAAATGAAGGATGTGCGTAGATTACACTAACATCAATAAAGCATTCCCCAAGGACGCGTTCCCGGTCCCCAATATCGACAAGCTTGTGGACAACGCCTGCGGCTTCCTCTATCCTTGCTTAAATGCCTACTCCATTTACAACCCAGTTGCGATGAATCCACCGGACCAAAAGAAAATGACATTTATGACCGACCAGGGTAACTACTGCTACAGAGTTATGTCTTTCGGCCTTAAGAATGCAGGGGCCACTTATCAACGTATGATGAACAAGGTCTTTCACGACCAGATCGGTAGGGTCGTCGAAGTCTATCTCGGCGATATGATTGTTAAAAGCAAGGCGGGCGAGGAATTTGGCGACCTCTAGAAATCTTTGCGAGGCCAAGAAAAAGCGACCTCGAAGTTCAACCACGAAAAATGCACTTTGCTTAGGCGGGGAAGTTCCTTGGTTTACTGCCTCAGGAGGGAATCGAGGCCAATCTTGATAAATCGGGTAGTGGTGACATGTGTCCCACGACCACAAAGAAAGAAGTGCAAACAACGGTGGTATGATTCTTTGCTCTTTCGAGTTAAATCTCGAGTAGCAAATCGATCGTCCACTTTCTTGAAGATCTTGAAAAAGGGGTCGAATTCAAATGGACACCGGAGTGTGAAAATGCTCTGACCGAGCTCAAGAAGATACTTTCGAAACCTCCAATATTATTGAAACCAGTAGAGGGAGAGACTCTTTACTTTTACCTCGCTGTGGCCAAAGAGACTGTCAGCGTAGTGCTGATTCAAGAAACTGAGGACGGACAACGGCCAGTTTACTTCGTCAGGAAAGTATTACAAGGGCCCGAGTCCATATACCGGAAGATTGAAAAACTAGCATTGGCCCTGGTTATAGCGGCTAGGAGGTTGAGGCCATACTTCGTGGTGCATCAAATCGTAGTAAGAACGGATCAACCTATCCGTCAAGTGTTACATCGGCTCGATCTGGCGGGAAGACTTATTAAATGGGCAATTGAGCTAGGTATTAATTAGTACAAGAAAGAGAAAATGAGGAGTGGCCCATGTACTTCGTCAGTTGAGCCCTACGAGGACCCGCAATTCGCTACCAAAAGATTGAAAAAGTAGCCTTCTTCGTCCTCACCACAACAAGAAGACTGCAACCATACTTCCAAAGTCAATCAACCATCGTCAGGATCGACCTCCCTATAAGAAAAATCCTACAGAAGCCCGACATTGCAGGATGAATGGTGGGGTGGTTCGTGGAGTTGTCAGAATTTAACATTTCATACCAGCCACAAGGATCAATCAAGTCCCAGGTGCTTGCGAATTTTGTACTAGAAATACCATCAGCCCACTAAGAGCTCCCCAAAAAGCCGACCACCACAACCGACCTTGGGTACTCTCAGTTGACAGATCATCAAACAAACGAAGGAGCAGAGCAGGCGTCATAATGAAGAGCCCAAATGGACTCCTGCTAGAGGCCGTTGTAGTGCTCCACACATCGAAAAACCACACGAGAACACACGGATAAAGAGCTATTCGACTACCTCGAAACTGTAGCCTCCCGAAGACAACGGCAGTCTTTGTGAGAATAAAAAGTCCTCGGCCACGATGCGGATGTTCGGCGGAAACCTATATGAGCGAGGATTCTCCACACCACTCACAGGGGTTATGTATCGAGGTGTGCGGAAAATGCAGGCCGGTTACGGAAATCGGGAGGTCTCGATCCCCGGGGAAGACCGCGCCAAATAGAAAAGGGAAGCGAGAAGCATGATCGTTGCGTGTGGATGACACAAATGATACTAGAGGAGGCTTTATCACATGCCGCGCGCCGTCAGGTATGCCTGAGGAAACACATCGCTTAGAAGACAAACGAAGAGGACATGACAATTGGGCATTGTCTCATACCAAAGTAGTGGTCACACGACTACCTCAATGGCAAGCGCAGAACAGACACAAGAGGACAATCCCTTGTGGCATAGAACACCCTAAGACTCTCATTGTATTATAAATAACTCATGTTACTGTTGTATTGAGGACTATTGGTTCATGTATTTCAGAAGATCTCCCTTAGTAAGACTATATCCTTAAGGGTTGCACCTCCCCCATTTTATATACGGGAATAGTTTTAGTAAGACATATCTTCGATGGATGTCCAAGAAAGAGTGTTATGAATATTAAATTTAATTGATTACCATCTTTATCTCCCATCTTCCCTTAACTCACATTATTGAGCGAGTTATCAGTGACATTTATTTTTTTATCTTTCATTTGTCTACTTCTCTCCTATAAATAAGACTAAAATTTTAGTGTAAATACACGACTACGAATAACATAATGCAAAAACTGTCATTCCTCTTTTTTTCTCTTTTTCATCTCTATTATTTTATATTTTTTTAACAGTTACGTCTTTTTTTAATAATAATAATATGAATCCTAAAATAAAATAAAATCTTTAAAATTAAAAACAAATACTACAGACAGCTACAACCCAATCAATCAATTTATACATCAAAAAGAGTGGACAATCCGTACACATAGATTCCTAGAGTACAGCAATAATTCCAAGCACCAGCAAAGGAAGTAACGAGGAAATTTGGAATCCAATGTGTAAAGGGAATTTGTGGGCTCGTTTCCACTTCGTGCTTTTCCCTCACCAATCCACGACAACTCCTTGCTGGACAAGAATTCATTTTTCCACTCCCCTACCCTACCCCTAGTGTCTTGTTCACACCGAAAAGGTAGTCAAGTTGGACAAATTTCCCACCGTACCACACTACTAAAAAATACTAAGAGTAAGCTGTCAAAAAAAAAATACTAAGAGTAAGCTGTCAAAAAAAAAATACTAAGAGTTAATCTCCAAATGGAAAAAAATGAGGTAAATAAAAATGGACATAAGGGATTAATTTGACTCAGAATTAGAACTATTAAACGGTTTAATTTTAATTTTTTTTTTAAAATAATCACTTATGACGATATGTCTGTTTGTTGCAGATTTTTAAAAAAATAAAAAACTAAAAATAATCTAAAAACTGTTTCATATGAGAAGCTGTTTTGAGTAGTTTTTTTTTTATTTATAAAAATTAGTATTTTTAGAATGATTTTTTTTCAATTAAGTGATTTTTAGTATGTTATACAAACACAAAACAACTTCTCATTTTCTTAAAAATCACAAAAAACTAATCTCTAAATTATTTAAGAACAAAATCACTTATTTTTGTCAGTAACAAGCGAGACCTCAAATAGATACTTAAATGGAGAAGAAGAAATGGTAAACATAAGTCAGACACGAGACACTAATTTGGCTCGGAGGTTGAAATGATTAAGGTCTTAGGACTTGTGCAGGTGGGCGATAGGCCCCGAAAAGAAGCGATCTAGAAGCAAGCGAGCCTTGGAGCGCCATATGGGCGGCCCGACTCACTCATGGTAGGCCCAAAATGGCCCACGATTGGCGTGCCGCCAAACACGCTAACGGCGGGCGCCTCGCTACCAGCGATATATATGCCACACTCGCTTTGTGCTTGGTACATTTTCCTACCTCGTGATACCTGCGCGGCGTGGGTGACTTGGCGTCGGAGTGTCATTGCGGTACCACCGCGTGCAACCAAGCCGGTCCTCTCGACCGCCCGGCCGGCCAGCAACAGCGACATCGACAACTTCATTGGTCAAAATGCGATCGGTTGGCGACCACGGTGGGAGGCGGCGCAATCTGCCGCCGGCTATGGCTCCGCGAATCTGCCCCGAGCGGGCATCATCACGACTTGACCCCGGGCGAATGCTCCTCGGCATACCGGGCGTACACATGCCGTCCAAGAATCACGAGGAACACTCGTTAGGAACCACCGATGCAGGGCGGGCGGGGCCGATATTGGAACCTTTCGGCAACAACGATCTGCGTAGAAATGGCGGCGGAATGCGAGCCCTGCGCGAGCATATCACCCGGTGTCCTTCAGTACTACAAAACAAGAATCGATTCATTGCGGTCGAGGCGAGTTGATCTCTGCGCTCTGAAGAGGTCGATCGATCGCGATGGCGGCCAGCGGAGAACCCTACTGCTGAGTCGTCCTTCCGTAGGCGCGAAGCGCCCCCTCGAAGGAGCATCACTCGCAGGAAGTACTTCTCGCCGATCCGACGCGGCGAAAGCGAAACCACGGGTTGCCCGCTGCGCGAGGCGTGCGCGTGACAGCTGTTTCCCCTGCTTATGACTATGGTTCACGAAGACTCGGCTATCATCACGAATCGGTCGCTCGCTTTACTAGGTATTCTTCTGCGAGTCTTCTAGTTCTCGAAGATCGAGAAGCAGGTCCTGGGACTCGTATGATGAATTTGAAGACTATCGGACGAAAATCGAGATGTCTCTCGGCGACCAGAAGCGCCACTACGGCGGCCGGGGGGCATTCACCTCAAATGCCACCGCGGTATGGCCGCCGCCGATCGGCGGCGAGATTCTACGGAATCTTGCCGACCAGCGGCGTGCCTCGCCATGGCTCCACTGGGCGAGTTACATCGAGAGCGACCAGGACCCTTTACAAGAGAGATGCGCGCTCTGCGCGTCCAAGAGAGTTGAGAAGCGCCCGATCCCGAACAAGTTTGATGGCGTGGAGATCGGATAAGCATATCGAGATACTTGACAACTATTGCAACTACGAGGAATTAGGGTTCGACCATGAAATCGACTCTTCCCTCGATCGTTGGACGTAGGAACACTAGAATCTTTGGGAGTCGCTACGTTCCAACACCATCTCCTCTTGGGAAGGCTTGATGAGAATTTTCTTAGCCAATTATCGACCAGCGGATGCGAAGAAACGACATGAAGAGCACTTGGATCACGATCATCCAAGGGGACAATGAATCATTGAGGCGATACATAGGCGGTTCAGCGGCAGAAGCGTCGGTCTTGCGACTAAGGCCCGATAGACACAAGGTGAAGTATCTCGAAGCGTGGTATCGAGGCCAGGACCACAGTTTGCAAAAGAGTTTGGCTAAGTCGGTACATGGACTTGACCATGTTCCTCAGAAGAACCAGCGATCATATAACCTCTGAAGAAGCCTTTGCTTTCGCTAGAAAGAGCGCGCGTAGCGTCCCGTAGAAGAAGCGAGAATAGGTCGGCAAAGGACAAGACAATCCTCGTGATAGCAGGGCGGATTATTGACCTATGAATAAATATCGGTAGGGAGCTCTTTTTCCCCATTGGGGATCTCTTCATGCTCAAAAGTATGGTGGCCAGCTCACCATGCGAGTAGCGGTAGAAGCAAGCGAGTGCCATCGAATGGCCCAAACAAGCGTGAACCAGCGAATGGTATCACGGCGGCGTGAGGCTGGCGAAGCGGCCTACAGCGAGTGCCATCGAATAGCCCCGACGAGTGCCATCGAATGGCCCGAACAAGCGTGAACCAGCGAATTGTCTCACGGTGGCGTGAGGCTGCAGGCGGCCTACAATAGTGCCATCGAATGGCCCCGACGAGTGCCATCGAATGTCCCCGAACAAGCGTGAACCAGCGAATGGTCTCACGGCGGCGTAAGGCTGGCAGGCGGCCTACAGCGAGTGCCATCGAATGGTCTCGGCGGCGTAGGGCGACGAGCGACCTCTGATGAACACAATCATCGAGCGACTGCGGCGAGTGCGGTCAGCGGTTGGTTTCTGAGCGGACCAGCGAATGGTCGTGTCGGTGACCAACCATAGCTATCGCTTGTAGCCTAGGTCGAACCAAGGCGACCACTCATTTATGAATCGCAAGCGCGTCAAGCGAGTCGCTATGAGGTCCACGCCCATCGAGTCACTATCGGTTTGTTTAAAAGCGAATTTAGTAAGCAATGCGTGGCAACACTTGAACCAATTTAAGTATGAATGAGGCGACCTAAGAATGGTCGCACTCGGAGGGCGAGTTCAATCAGAGTCAAACTTGGTAAAAGCGTCGAAAGCGCTTCAGCGAGTTTGAGCACGATCGAAGCAACCTTAGAATGGTCGCACCCACAAAAGCGAGCAAAATCCAAGTAGTGATTTGGTAAGCCGTCTAAGAGGATTGGCGATGCGATCGATTGAACCACATTTCAGCGCGTGTGGCGACCACATTTCAGCGAGTGGCGGCGACCACGTCCGACACCACATTTCCACGGGGTGGCGACCACATCCGGCGTGAGTGGCGGCGACCACGTCCCAGCGGGGTGGCGGCGACCACCCAGCGGTTTCGACTAGTCGCTCCTGTTAGGTCGTCGCGCGCGAGCTGAACAAGGTGCAACAAATCAAGTCTCGAATAGGCTGCGCTAAGTCGCTCCACAGCCAGGTCGGCGCGCGCTGACACGAGAACGCGATCTAAGCCTTAGCCATACATAGCGGCTTAGGCTTGAGGGCAACTATTCGGAGTGGGTCGATAGGCCTAAAAAGAAGCGATCTAGAAACAAGCGAGGCCTCGGGCGCCA
Source organism: Oxytropis ochrocephala (assembly GCA_020916435.1). Classification (NCBI taxonomy): domain Eukaryota; kingdom Viridiplantae; phylum Streptophyta; class Magnoliopsida; order Fabales; family Fabaceae; genus Oxytropis; species Oxytropis ochrocephala. Next base: position 66,703,663 of record CM037090.1, read on the forward strand.
TATGGGCCAGCGACCCGACTCACCATGGCGGGCCCAAGCGGCCCACGATTGGCGTGCTCGCGAAGACACGCTAACGACGAGTGCCTCGCCTACCAACGATATATATGCCACACTCACACAGACTTGAGTGCGTTTTCCTACCTCGTGATACAACGCGCGGCGTGCGGCTTGGCGTTGGAGTATCATTGCGGTACCACCAGCGTCTGACCAAGGCCAGGTCCTCTCGACCGCCCGGCCAGACCAACAACAAGCGACATCAACAACTTCATTGGTCAAAGTGCGATCGGGACTTAAATGGGTATTGAAGTGGAGAAAAGATGAAGTAAATACAAGTCATATACGAATGACCAAATTGACCTTGTTTTATTTTTTGGTCAAAAGTGCAATATTTAACTAATAAAGAATAAAAGCTATCAAAACATTACACAAAATATAAACTAAAGCTCACTAATAACTAATAAGGCATAGGAACCACCCACAGAGAGGGTTGAATTGTGTACCATTTTAAATTATGACCTAAAATTTTCTTTCAAATAACATTCTGAAGACTAAACTTGGATATGAGAATGTTACAATAAATAAGTGTTTTTATATCAAATTTGTTTCAAAGTAATATTTAAATACTAGTTGTAAATATGATGATGAGTAAACAAGATGTAGTAAATGTATGTCCTTTAAACTGATTTTAAGTTTATCAAGATGTTTAGTCGAGTAAATAAGTTTGAGAAGGATGGAGAAATGAACATTCTCGTACTTTATAAATAGAAGTGATGGTGGATAAATGAGACGATATGGAAAGAAAGTAAATACAGTAGAGTTATAGGTTCACCCAATTGTGTCTACTTCCTCTCCCCACTTTATTGTGAGTAGGGGTGTGCATAGAAACCGGTAAACCGAAAACCTTACCAAAACCTATACTGGACTACATTGAAAATAGTAAGGGTTTTTTTTTTTTTCCCCACCAGCTCCCCATACCCCCCACACAATAGTGAAACCCCAAAATACCCTTGACAAAACATATTTTTTTAAAAAATTAAGACCAATCGTATATATGTTCAAATGAACATATATACGACCCTAAACCCTAAACAATCATATATACACCCCCAAGGCGTATATACGATTGATGTGGGGGTTGACCAATCGTATATATACGATGGTTTAGGGTTTAGGGTCATGTATATGTTCATTTTAACATATATCTGATCCTATGGTTTTTATTTATTTTTTTTAGTCAAATAAAAATTAATTAAGGCCTAAAAATAGGTTTAGTGTGTAGTTCGTTAACACGTGACGATGTTATACGTCGAACGAATAATTTAGGCTAAAAAATCGGTTTTCAAACAACCTACTCCGATCGTAATGAAACCCACGGTAATTAAATCAGAAAAAAAATCAGCGACCATGACTCACGGGACTTCTTATGGGACTACGACATCAAAATCTCAAATTCCATCGTTTACTATTTTTTATTAAATTTTTTAATTTTTCGTAGTCTCCAAAAAATCTAAAAAAATTTGCATAGACTTATTTTAGTTTTGTTAGATTTTTAGTGGTGTTTTTATAATATTTTTGACTCTTTAACGAATTTTTAGTAACATTTTTTTTTTAAAAATTAAAACAAATCATTAAAAAAATAAAAAAGCCATTGTATATACGTTTTGAGTACGTATATACGATTGGAAAGAGTATTTTGGGGTTATCAAATTGTGTGGGGGTATGAGGAGAAAGGGTGGGGGTATGAAAAAAATAAGCCTATTACTAGTAAACTTATGGAATACCAATATACCAATTTTCCAAACAGGTAAATTACTACTTCTTCCACCTTAATGTTATCTCAAAAATTGAGTGCATAATTTTGATTAAAAAAAAAACAGAGTGCATAACTCCAAAGGGTTTTTTTTCAAGCCACTGGCATGCTGTAAAATCTAAACCAAGCTTCGAGTCAAAATTTCACCAAAAAAAAAGTCTTCTTTTTATACCCCCACCCTTTACCCTCCTACCCCTACATACCACTAAAAACCCCAAAATATCCATAAAAAACGTATTTTTTTAAAATCAAAATTTCAATCGTATATACATTTTGAGTATGTATATCGATGGCTTTTGAATGTCAATCGTATATCGTCTCAAAGCGTATAAGCGATGTTTTTAATGATTTGTTTTCATTTTTTTTTAAAAATGTTATAAAAAGGCTACTAAAAATTCGTTAAAGAGTCAAAACTAATCTAAAAAATTATAAAAATACCACTAAAAATCTAACAAAACCAAATTAAGGCAATGCAATTTTTTAGATTTTTGGAGACTATGAAAAATTAAAAATAAAAATAAAAAATAGTAAGCGATGAAATTTGAGATTTTGAGCTCGTAGTCTAAAGTAAGAAGTCCTTGAAAAGGAATCATGCTCGTTGATTTTTTTCGGATTTAATAGTATTTTTGTTTCATTACAATCGGAGTAGGTTGCTTGCGATTTTATAGCCTAAATGATTAGTTCTACGTATGGCGTAAATCGCGTGTTAACGAACTACACACTAAACCTATTTTTAGGCCTAAATTATTCATCTCTAATTTATCTTTATTAAAAATATATAAATTTGATTTTTTAAATAATTAAATTAATTTTCATTTGACTAAAAAAACATAATAGGAGTCGTATGTACACCCCCCCAAATCGTATATACACCATCATATATACCATTTGGGGGGTGTATATACGACCCCCCTAATTTACACATCGTATATACCTACGCAAGGCGTATATACGATTGGCCTTCAGTGAAATCAATCGTATATACGTCCTAAAACATATATACGATGACAAAAATGTAAGGGTCGTATATATGTTCATTGAACATATATACGATTAGTCTTAATTTTTTTTTTAAAAAAATACGTTTTGTCAAGGGTATTTTGGGATTTCACTATTGTGTGGGGGTATATGTAAAGGGTGTGGGGGTAAAAAAAACCAAAAAAAAGCTTCGAATAAAAACTCCACTGATGTGCTAATTGTGAATTCAATTGGAATTCGAAAGAAAAAAAATTCCATTTTAAATTTTTATAAGGAAGAAACTAAAGTCATTTTCTTTCTTTTGCCATTGTTGAATTAATAAGTCAGTTGAGGAATTCAATAAAAGCCACGTTGAGAATATGTATGATAGCCAACTTTGCTTTGTGTTTTTTTTTTTTAAAAAAATAAAAAATAACTTTGCTTTCTCTTTTGATTCAAATTTAATAAACAATAATGTTATGCAGCTAAAAATTTTACCCAAAAATAGACAAAAACCAACTTACGATACCAATTAACCAAGTTTTTTAGACTATTAGTCAACTTGTTTTTTTACAATTTTTGAGGCGTTGATTAAAAACTTGGTTAATTGATTACTTGGTTAATGACCTAAAAAACTTGGTTAATTGATATTGTAAGTTGGTTTTTGTCTATTTTTGTATAAATTTTTTTTGTCCAAATAACATTGTTGTTTAATAAAAACTATGAATTCTGTACGATTCAAGTGATCAGAAAATTAATGTTTTATTTGTCTCGTTTTAAAATTAACAGGAAGGGTGAAAAATACTGATTTTATTTACTATTTTTTAGTAGTGAAAGTGGTGTTTGGAAGTGGTAAATCATTTTTTTTGGTAGTATAAACTAGTTTTTGGAAGTGGTAAAGTGTTTTTTTAGTGAAAACTGATTTTTGAAAGTGGTAAACCGTTTTTCCAATTAAAAACCTGAGCACACTTTGCAGTGTGAGAGGAAAGATCCTAGAAGAAGTGATGAGTCATCATTCCAACTCTGTGATGTTCCTTCCAGAAGGAGCTTCAGCAAATAGACCACCAGGATTCACTGGTGAACATTACTATTATTGGAAAGATCAAATGAGATTGTTCCTAGAATCTCAAGACACTGACATTTGGGGAATTGTTGAAGATGATCCCTTTGAACCTACTACAACTCTTGATGATGGGACTACTATGGCTAAGCCCAGAAACACCTGGACACCTGAAGATAAACGCATGATACTTCTAAACTCTAAAGCTAAATTTTATCTAACATGTGCTCTAGGTAGAAGTGAATATGATAAAGTAGCTGGGAAAGAAACTGCCAAAAAAATTTGGGATACATTGAAGACTGCCCATGAAGGAACCAGACCAAGTCAAAGAAGCAAAGATCAACCTTCTCATCCATAAATTTGAAACATTCAAAATGGAGGAGCAAGAAACAATTTCTGAAATGTTTAGCAGATTCACAACAATAACAAATGATTTGAACTCTGCAGGAAATACCTACTCAAATCAAGCTAAAGTAAGAAAACTCCTAAGATGCCTTCCAAGGTATGGAGACCTAAAGTATTTGCTATAACTTGAAGCTAAAGATCTCTCTATTCTCAAAATAGAAGATCTACTTGGATCTCTAAAAATTCATGAACAAGAAATCATGGATGAACTTCACCCAAAGGTTAAAACTATTGCACTCAAAAAGCTTCTCAAAAATCTCCACAAACTTCTAAAGCTATGGCACTTAAAGCGCAAAGGGATATGCAAGAAGAAAGTGAAAATGATGAAAATGACATTGATGATGAGGATGCAATGGCTCTAATCACGAAAGGTTGAGAAGATGGGCATTTAGAAAGAACAATAACGAAAAACCCCTCTTCAAGAAAGATCAATGTTAGTAATTTGGCAAGTGTACCAAATCGTGCAAGTAATAAAACCGGTGAAATGCAGGGATATAGATCCTCGAGGATCGAACTAATTTACTAATCACGTTAACAATTGCTAAGAGAACCGATTTGAAAGGGTTTGGTTGAAATGGTTGAGCTATGCGACTCGAAAGGTAAAAACAATAAATTATTTTTTGAGTTTTTAAATAAATTGAAACTAAGAACACGTTGACGAACTATGATGAGAATGGGTGCTAGGGATGAGCGTCTTTTGATTTACGCACAATATAAGCGGCGTAACGTCAAGGATACCTCTCTCTATATTTTTTGCTACCGAACTTCGTTATATTAACTAAGTCCTAATTCCTTAGGTAACTAGTCCTTTATAGATTATTAAAACCCTGATTCCTTAGGTGATCCTAATTACCTACAAGCCTTAAACAATAGAGTTCACCACATACAACAATTAGAGGAATATTCTAAGCTACAATTGCGGAATTGAAATTCTACCATTCAACAATAACAATTTCCATTAAATCATTGAATAAGGATAATTCCACAATTTTCCAATTGTAAACAACTTAAAAGCGAATTTCAATCCACAAAATCGAGAGAAAAAAAATTAACACGATTAAGAACCGGCTAACATCGTGCTCTATCAAATTCTATTCATCCCCAACATAAGGGTTTAGTTACACATGATCAAAGATAAGGAAAGAGGAATTACAAGATAATAACGATGATGATGATGACATTGAAGTCTCGATTCTTGTTCCCGAGGCTTGATTATTCGATGGTCGTGCGGTACCAGCAATTCTCTACGGTGTGCTAGGGTTCCAATTCGTCCAAAAGTGAGAAGATCCTCAGCGCGACTTTTGCGTGTTTTATCGTGTTTTCGGCAACTTGCGCCTCGCGCGCCTCGGTGCCATTAGCGCGCAGCGATTGGAGGGCGCTCGATAACTCGCGCCTCGGCTGGCGCCTCGTGCGCGAGTGGGCGCGAATGGGCGAGGACTTGTTATTTCTGCACTCCTTTGGCGCCTCATTTGGCGCCTCGGTCTGCAACAGCGCAAGCTCATTCCTTGGCACTTTTAGTCCGTTTGCTTGCATTTCTTCGTTCTTCCTTTCACCTAGTCACGGGGCACAAAAACACCACAAAAACCAAGCATAAACAACTGCAAAAGCAAATCAATTTCAACTAGCACAATTTACTCTTTTAAGTGTTGCCATTTTCCTACACATTCATTAAAATCTTCACATAAAATCCTCTTTTTCATACTAAAAACCATCATGTGATGGGGATTCATCCTGACCCCAACTTGGACATTTGCTTGTCCTCGAAGCAAAAGACAAGACAAGACAAGGCAAAGACAAGACAATATCAACATCGGATAACATGCAATCAATGGTGAATCCGCTTTACTAAACAAGACAATCCGAACAAGCAAAAGACAAGTTGAGCGGCGACTTTGGTGGTCACTCAATTTCCGACCCACCGTGGGTACTCTTACTAGCATAATCTTGCTCAATTAGTGCGTGTGTGACACTTAACTTCGATTGGTCCATAGCTAGTTTCAAAATGTATTCACCTAAAACTCGAGGTTTCCTTAGAGAATGCGAAGATAGTTCAAAATATAGGGTAGATTAACGTTTCCACATAAGGTTCAAGGGCTTCAAGCACAACAAAGGGTCTTAAATAGGCATTTGAGTTAGACCGATTACCTAACTCTTACCACACACATTCCACACGCCAACACAACCACACACATTTGTTTTGAGGCTGCAACCCCTTTCCTTACATTGGTGTTTGGATTTGATCCACATTTGCTTTGGGACATTGCGGCCATTTTCATTCTAAACAACCGACCACGGCGTACACTTTAGCGTTACGGGTAGACGCCACGATCTTTGCACACGCGCACCCCACACACACGGCGTACACTATGGCGTTACGGGTAGGCGCCACGATCTTTGCACACACACATTAACACACGACCACGGCGTACACTATAGCGTTATGGGTAGGCGCTCGATCTTTGCACACACCTGATACTGCGATCTTTCTACAATCCTCATGCCCGACCTTAGTACAAGCGATGCACCCCACTTAACCTACAACTACCTAAATTTTTAGTAAAAATTTGGCAATTCCCATGGTCCACCAACAACCCGACTTAGCTACCAACATTTCTAGGATCACTAAGTTCCACGGGTTAGTGTTTTATGTGTGGAAGCAAGATTGTACTAGTTTGATCACCACGGGGTATTATTAAGCTCGATTCTCCCGAATCATCACTAAGTTTGCTCATTGTCCTTTATTAAAAAAAGAAATTTAAGTAGGAAATTCACCATATGATTGCATTTTATTCACGATCTTGGCGATAGGTCCTCCCCAGCTTAAACACGGCGATGTCCTCATTTGATTGATTTAGGGAAAGCCTATTACAAAAACCAAAGCAAAACAAAAATAAAATCGCATAACGAAACTAATTGAAAGAAAACATCAAAGTTCACAATCAAATAATACTAGACAAGGAAATAAAGGAGAAGAGATAGAACAACACCTCGCATGGGTTGCCTCCGTGGCGCTTCTTTAACGTCACTAGCTTGCGTTACCTCGAATTTACAGGGTCGCTTAAAACCAAGGCCGCTTCTCTCTTTTCACCACTTACGCCAAGGTATGGCTTCCACCTCTTCCCATTGACCATCGACTTCTTTTTGAGAAGGTTCCTCGATTCGATTGCTCACGGCTTGAATTCTCTTTTTGGATCTTCTTGTCATTGTATGTTTTGACTTTACTGCTTGTACAACTTTGAAGATTCATAAACTTGCAACCTCATTAACTTCTCCTCTTCCAATCTAGTCAAGGAACTACTAATGATAGGCTGGATGAAGATCATCATCCTGAAAAAACATATTTCAAATGAGAGGAAGTTGTTTCAATTCGGGAATCTTTTTCTCGTGAATCTCCCCTATCTAGCTCTTCTTTTTCTTGAAAACTCTTTCTACGAGAAGCTTCAAATTGCATATCTGATCTTTTATCTCACTTCCCAAGTTCTCATCTACTTCTTGATAGAATTCACAATTACATCCTCCAATGGAGGAGATGGTACTTCTGTCTAAAGGTCTCTTTCACGAGTTATCAATCATATCCACCACTAAAACAACATCCTTTGTCATCGAGGATGGCGCATAGCTTCAAAAACATTAAAAGTAATCTTCTCATCTTGGAACCTCAAGATCGAACTTCCACTTGTTGCACATCAATCAAAGCTCGTCACACTGTGGCTAAAAATGGTCTACCGGGATAAGTGGTACCTCTGCATCTTCCTCCATGTCAAGTATCACAAAGTCTCTCACAGGAAATAGGAATTTATCAACTCGGCGAACATCTTCCAACAACTCCATAGGGATATTTCTTGATCGATCGTGAGTGTCGGAGACATTCTAGTGGGTTTCACCTCACCACCACCCGATCTCTTGGCATAGACAATGGCATAAGATTATCTGGCCCCAGGATCACAAAGAGCTTTGCCATGGCTATGTGCCCAATGCACATGGAATGGTGAAGTTTCCGGATCTTTCATTTTACGAGGAGCTTCCTGCGGATTATAGCCTTTGCACTCCTCATTCAAAGCCAACTTTGTTTAGTCCTCTTTAAATTTCCTCTTCTTTGTCAAAAGCTCCTTCATGAATTTAGCATATATGGGCATCTGTTCTAGAAACCTGCGAAAGGTATATTGATTTGTAGCGCTTAAAAACCTCCATGAACTTAGAAAGCGCTCATCTTTTTGATGTTTCTTGCTAGCATGAGGATATGGCGGCTTCACTTGAGGAGGAGGTGTCTTGAGTTTCTCTAGTACTGCACATCAAAGAACAAATTGTTTTCATTAGGGTTAGACTTCACACCTTCTTCACTTTCCTTACTCGACTCATTTTACGACTCCTCCATTTTTTCATTTTCATTCTTTTCACTCAGACTCTTTTCTTTCATTTTCAATGACACCTTCTTTTCACAATTCACCACGAGTCGGCAACTCAGGCCACTTCTTAGAGATAGCCTTAGCGGTTTCATTCCTAGGGTTGTCAGCGGTATTAGGTGAGAAACCATTTGTTAGATGATCCGACAATTTGCTTTGATAAGCGCCCTTGATTTGAGTCTCTAGATTCTTTATGGAGGCTTCATGATTCTTTTCCATATTCTTCATAGCTTGGTCTTGAGATTGAAAGGTTGTCTTTGTCATTTGCATAAAGCGTGTCAGCAACTTCCTCCATAGGAGATGGCTTTCTTTGTTCTTGACTAGGTTCTTTGCTGATGTGACCTGCGGTATCATTATTCTTCGAGAAGTTGGGATGATTACGCCACCCGAGTTGTAGGTGTTAGAATAGGGGTTCCCACCTTGTTACGAAAGTTGCCCATATAATTAACACATTCACTTTATTATCTCCATGAGTTGCACTGATCCACCTTCATGAGCATTTACGCCCACAATAATTACATGCACCACTGGTGTCTTTGCTTGAGCAGTCGCGGGGTTTGAGATCCCCACAGCGAGAGTAGCGACTAGGCTGCTTAGTAAAACTTCAATTTGGGTGACATTACCTTTTGTTGAGCCAACCACGGCCTTTATTAGAATCCAACTCTAACATCCACTTTCCTTTGTGGCACCCTATCATTTTGAATTTTGTACTCATTAGAGGCCATATGCTCCATTAAGCTTGTCTTGCTTCCTCTGTAGTTTTAGTTCCCAAAGATCCTCGGTAGAGGCATCTAACATCATCCTTGTTTGAGTCATAAACCATGTGAAAAGTTTGCAAGCGAAGAAAATCATCAATACCATGCCCGGGACATCTTTTTAATATGATTTGAACCTTTCCCAAGCATCATAAAGCGACTCACCATCTCCTTGCTCAAAATTTGATATTTGGCCCGACTTGATGAACTTAGAAATTGGAAAAAATCTTTCTAAGTACTTGGTCTCTAGATCACCCCGATTGTTAACATTCTGTTTGGGATAGTGTTTAGCCAATCCTTAGCTCTGCCGGTCAAAGAATATGGAAAGAGAGCGCAACTTTTACGGTGCGTCGAGTCACTCATGAGATTTGTGGACCCACAAATTTCATAGAATTGAAATAAGTGTTGATTTGGATCTTGACATCGGACCCGGAAGAATTGTTACGATTTCAAAGCGGTGAGGATCCAAGACTTGATCTCAAATGCTCTGACCCCCACGGGTTGGAAGGTGTAAGCTTGGGCGCCTTAGTTCTGCTCCCAAAGTCGCGAAGTGCGGCGGTGGTGGATTTTCTCCCATGATTTGATCCACGATTTGTTGCCTGAAAGATTCTCGGTTGTTGCTCTTTGCTTCCTTAACCTTGCTTCCTTTCTATTAGCTCTAGCGGTTTTCTCAATTCCGGATCGAAAAGTAGATCTTTAGGATCAACGACTCGCGCATGCCTTGAAAAACTACAACTTGGACAAGTGTCAAAGCAAAGCGTGTGATATATATACAATAAACAAAAATAAGCGAAATAAAACTAAAGTAAATGTAAATATATGCGGGTTCAAATTAGCGATTGCCTTGAAATAATTAGTAAATTAATTCCGATCCGACAGCGGCGCCAAAAACTTGTTAGTAATTTGGCAAGTGTACCAAATCGTGCAAGTAATAAAACCGGTGAAATGCAGGGATATAGATCTCGAGGATCGAACTAATTACTAATCACGTTAACAATTGCTAAGAGAACCCAGGTTTGAAAGGGTTTGGTTGAAATGGTTGAGCTATGCGGCTCAAAGGTAAAGCAATAAATTATTTTTTGAGTTTTTAAATAAATTGAAACTAAGAACACGTTGACGAACTATGATAAGAATGGGTGCTAGGGATGAGCGTCTTTTTATTTACACAATATAAGCGGGCGTAACGTCAAGGATACCTCTCTCTATATTTTGCTCTACCGAACTCGTTATATTAACTAAGTCCTAATTCCTTAGGTAACTAGTCCTTTATAGATTATTAAAACCCACGATTCCTTAGGTGATCCTAATTACCTACAAGCCTTAAACAATAGAGTTCACCACATACAACAATTAGAGAATATTCTAAGCTACAATTATAGGAATTGAAATTCTACCATTCAACAATAACAATTTCCATTAAATCATTGAATAAGGATAATTCCACAATTTTCCAATTGTAAACAACTTAAAAGCTGAATTTCAATCCACAAAATACGAGAGAAACAAATTAACACGATTAAGAACCGGCTAACATCGTGCTCTATCAAAATCTATTCATCCCCACATAAGGGTTTAGTTACACATGATCAAAGATAAGGAAAGAGGAATTACAAGATAATAGCGATGATGATGATGACATTGAAGTCTCAATTCTTGTTCCCAAGCTTGATTCTTGATGGTCGTGCGTTTGCAACAAATTCTCTGGTGTGCTAGGGTTCCAATTCGTCCAAAAGTGAGAAGATCCTCAAAAAACGCGACTTTGCGTGTTTTATCGTGTTTTCGGCGACTTGCGCCTCGTTGCGCGCCTCGGCGCCATAAGCGCAAGCGATTGGAGGGCGCTTCTGATAACTCGCGCCTCGTTGGCGCCTCATGCGAGTGGGCGCGAATGGGCGAGGACTTGTTATTTCTGCACTCGCTTTGGCGCCTCGGCGCCAACAGTATAAGCTCATTCCTTAGCACTTTTAGTCCGTTTGCTTGCATTTCTTAGTTCTTCCTTTCACCTAGTCGGGGCACAAAAACACCACAAAAACCAAGCGTAAACAACTGCAAAGCAAATCAATTTCAACTAGCACAATTTACTCTTTTTGTGTTGCCATTTTCCTACATTCATTAAAATCTTCACATAAAATCCTCTTTTTCATACTAAAAACCATCATGTGATGGGGATTCATCATGACCTCAACTTGGACATTTGCTTGTCCTCAAGCAAAAAGACAAGACAAGGCAAAGACAAGACAATATCAACATCGGATAACATGCAATCAATGGTGAATCCTTTTCTAAACAAGACAATCCGAACAAGCAAAAGACAAGTTGAAGCGACTTTGGTGGTCACTCAATTTCCGACCCACCGCGTGGTACTCTTACTAGCATAATCTTGCTCAATTAGTGCGTGTGTGACACTTAACTTTCGAGTTGGTCCATAGCTAGTTTCAAAATGTATTCACCTAAAACTCGAGGTTTCCTTGAGAATGCGAAGATAGTTCAAAATATAGGGTAGATTAACGTTTCCACATAAGGTTCAAGGGCTTCAAGCACAACAAAGGGTCTTAAATAGGCATTTCAGATTAGACCGATTGCACTAACTCTTACCACACACATTCCACCGCAACACAACCACACACATTTGTTTTGGAACACAACCCCTTTCCTTACATTGGTGTTTGGATTTGATCCACATTTGCTTTGGGACATTGCGGCCATTTTCATTCTAAACAACCAACCACGGCATACACTTTAGCGTTACGGGTAGGCGCCCGCGATCTTTGCACACACGCGCCGACACACACACGGCATACACTATGGCGTTACGGGTAGGCGCCACGATCTTTGCACACACACATTAACACACCACGACCACGGCGCCACACTATAGCGTTATGGGTAGGCGCTCGATCTTTGCACACACACAATGCTGCGATCTTTCTACAATCCTCATGCCCGACCTTAGTACAAGCGATGCACCCCACTTAGCTTCTAAAACTACCTAAATTTTTAGTAAAAATTTGGCAATTCCCATGGTCCACCAACAACCGACTTAGCTACCAACATTTCTAGGATCACTAAGTTCCACGGGTTAGTGTTTTATGTGTGGAAGCAAGATTGTACTAGTTTGATCACCACGAGGTATTATTAAGCTCGAGTTCTCGAATCATCACTAAGTTTGCTCATTGTCCTTTATTAAAAAAAGAAATTTAAGCGGGAAATTCACCATATGGTTGAAATGGTTGAGCTATGCGACTCGAAGGTAAAGCGATAAATTATTTTTTGAGTTTTTAAATAAATTGAAACTAAGAACACGTTGAAACTATGATGAGAATGGGTGCTAGGGATGAGCGTCTTTTGATTTACGCACAATATAAGCGGGCGTAACGTCAAGGATACCTCTCTCTATATTTTGCTCTAGAACTCGTTATATTAACTAAGTCCTAATTCCTTAGGTAACTAGTCTGTATAGATTATTAAAACCCACGATTCCATAGGTGATCCTAATTACCTACAAGCCTTAAACAATAGAGTTCACCACATACAACAATTAGAGGAATATTCTAAGCTACAATTGCGGGAATGGAAATTCTACCATTCAACAATAACAATTTCCATTAAATCATTGAATAAGGATAATTCCACAATTTTCCAATTGTAAACAACTTAAAAGCGAATTTCAATCCACAAAATACGAGAGAAAACAAATTAACACGATTAAGAACCATTTAACATCGTGCTCTATCAAAATCTATTCATCCCCAACATAAGGGTTTAGTTACACATGATCAAAGATAAGGAAAGAGGAATTACAAGATAATACTTGATGATGATGATGACATTGAAGTCTCAATTCTTGTTCCCAAGCTTGATTCTTGATGGTCGTGGCCACCAACGAATTCTCTACGGTGTGCTAGGGTTCCAATTCGTCCCAAAGTGAGAAGATCCCCAAAAGCGCGCCTTTGCGTGTTTTATCGTGTTTTCGGTGACTTGCGCCTCATTGGCGCCTCGGCGCCACTTAAGCGCAATTGATTGGAGGGCGCTCTGATAACTTCGCGCCTCGTTGGCGCCTCGTGCGAGTGGGCGCGAATGGGCGAGGACTTGTTATTTCTGCACTCCTTTGGCGCCTCACTTTGGCGCCTCAGTATAACAGTATGAAGCTCATTCCTTAGCACTTTTAGTCCGTTTGCTTGCATTTTTAGTTCTTCCTTTCACCTAGTCACAGGGCACAAAAACACCACAAAAACCAAGCGTAAACACTGCAAAGCAAATCAATTTCAACTAGCACAATTTACTCTTTTCGTGTTGCCATTTTCCCTACATTCATTAAAATCTTCACATAAAATCCTCTTTTTCATACTAAAAACCATCATGTGATGGGGATTCATCAATCAACCTAAAGGTGAAGGCACTAGTAAAACTGCTCCTGTGTCTTGTATGAATGTAACAAATCTGGACACTTCAGAAATGAATGTCCAAAGTTAAAAGGAAGCAACAGAAAGTTCAAACCTAAGAAGAAGGCTCTACTTGCCACATGGGATGACTCAGAAGAAACCAACTCAGACCATGATGAAGATATTGCAAATTTTTGTCTCATGGTGATTAGAGAACCTTCTCAAATATGTCCTACATCAGTATGAAATCAATCAACTCATGCTTAGTGAAATCTTTGATCTAGAAGAGGTAAACACTTATAAATCACAAACTTGTGCTTCATGCAAAGATCTTGAACATGCTTTTGAAAACCTATTATTTGATTCAAACACTTTGGCTCAAAATGTGTGATGTTCAAAAATCAACTCTTGAATGCAAAAGGAGAATGAAGATCTTCAAAACAAAATGAATATTTGATAAAAACAGTTCAAACTCTTCAACATTCTCACTGTAAACTTTCTAAACAACACAAACTTTTGAAAGATAAGGTCTCAAAACAACCAAATCTTATACACTCTGACCTTGAAAAACAAAACAACCTTCTTAAAGAAAAAGTTTGTTTTTAACTAAAGAACTAGCTATGTCATCTGATAAAACTTTTGAGCTACACTGTAGAAAAACAAAGCGAGAAGAACTCTACAGAACTAGAAAGCCTAAAACAAAGTGCACATATTGCAAGCGTTACGGTCATGATATTTACGTATGCTATAAAGCTGAAAAAAACACATTGGAAGAAAACTAACCATGAAGGACCCAAAAAATATTGGGTACCTAAATTATTACTAACATCTGAAACATGAATGCCTCTTAGCATCCAAGAAAAAGCTGTGGTTCTTAGACAGTGGATGTTCAAGGCACATGACAGGGGAAAGAGATAAATTTCTCTCAATGGAGAGAATAGATGGAGGCTATGTCATCTTTGGCAAATGATAAAGCTTGCATCAAAGGTATAGGTACTATAAGTAATTCTAAATCCCCTAAAATTAAGAATGTTCAATATGTAGAAGGTTTAAAGCATAACTTGTTAAGTATTAGTCAACTATGTGATAGTGGTCATTGGTGTGGTGAAATATATGCAAGTATACATAGTCACACAAGTAATAAAGTGATAAGAAAGGTCGAACCCACAGGGATTATGTATTGTAAAGATTTGTTTATTAGTGTACACTTAGTGTGTACTACACTATGCACTATTTTAGTTTGGAGTTTTCAAAGTAAAAACAATATAAGCGATAAAGTGTAAGGAATCGGTTGGATAAAGTAGTTGAGATGTTTTCACCAAGTAATTTACTTCTAAGTGTTATAGTGGAGTATGTAGTGTTTCCACACTGGATGCAACTACATCAGTATGTGCCTGTCAGCACTTTCTTTAGAGTTTCATTACAATCTCTTATGATCTTTGTTTTTTACAGTAAAGAAAAGAGTAGTCAATTCCTCTCTCGCCTCCTAACAATGATCCAATTTGCTAAATAAGTTCACTCTTGTATTTTTAACTTCCCCTTTGTATCACCACAGGAACTATGTTATCCTATGTCTAGGACTTAACATGGTTTTAATAATCAAATCTTTATTAAAACTAGTTCAACAAAGAAGTTGTTATAAACTCTCATTCCTATTAATTCTTGAGTTCATAAATGTGACCCGTATACTGCTTTACAAGTTTTAAACATTCCAAAGTGATCAATTCCATAATAAGTGTTGAAAGAAGTATCACACAAGAATTAAAATGCATACACTACATAAATCATAATAACATATTTAGAAGTTCATTACAAGGTTATAACATCTCAACTTAAGGGAATTTAGCTCATGTTACTCATTATATAATAGAGAAAATCTGCAAAGAGCATAATCAAATGAATAATATAGCAAAAGAACTTAAAAGGAGAGAGATTACTCGAATAGAAGAACTTTTGCATGTGTTTCCCAAGTTGAAGTACAATATGAGTTCCTTACACAAGTTTCCTTCAAGTAGAAGTGAATGGAGTGGTTGTCAAGCACCTCCTTACCTTCCTTCTCTTCAGAAACGTAAAGAAAAACTAAAACTAAACTAAAACTAAGTGATCCTTTCAGAAACAAATGAAGAAATACAATTGAAGATTAAGGATTGTTTGATGGTGAAGATATGGCTTCTATTTATAGGCTTGGAAGCTTTCCTCTCTTGAGGGGTTTCCTTAGGCGCGTAAGATCAACTGAGGGGACCAACTTTGATAAAATCAGACAACTAATGAAGCAAATAGCTCAGTTGTGGTCGCTTGCATGCATAACACAAGGTGTGGTCCATTGGAGAAGTGCCACATGTCTCTTTAGATAGATGAGCCTTGCAACTTGATTTTTATGTTTATAAATGGAAACCTGCAGAGTGGCTCTGCTCCAGGTGACTAGGCATGACGTCACAATTCAAGTGTGGAAGCATCTGTAACGCCCCAAAAATAATTCAAAACGTTTATTTATTTAATTAATTAATTAATTAAGTAGTGTTTGGTGGGTTGTTTTAAAATAATAATAGAGTAATTAACTTAAAGGAAGAGTGGTGAATAGTAAAGAAGTGAGTGGTAATTTAACTAGGAAAAGGAGTAGCGTTAGTAATCAGCGGGGTGGTGAGAAGGGCCCAAGTAAGAGAACCCATGACTTAAGCTAGGGTTAGTTATTAGAAACTTGGAGAGAAAGAAAAGAAAAGAAGAAAGGAAGAGAGGGAGCGTGCGAGAGGGAGAGGGAGAGACGGCTAGGAAAAAACAAAGAGAGAGAGAGAAGGAGGAGAAGGAGTTGGCGCAAAGGGAAGGGAGAGAAAGAGAAGAGGAGATCGTCGTGTTGCTTTAGTTTACTCGTCGGTGCTCTCATCGTCTTCTCACAGACTTACGTATTCGAGGTAAGGGAGTCTCGCATTATAAGGGTTTATATAGTTGTCGATATATGGGAGGGTAGTCTATGACACCTAGGCGGTATTAGTTATTACGTTTAATTATTTTGTTGAATTTTGGTGTTGTTGTGAATTTAAGATGAGTTGTGATGCTTGTTGTCGAGGATTTATTGATGTTTCTTTGTTGATGATTCGTTAATGTTTGTTGTCTAATGAGTGGTTGAAGAATTGAATGATTTATGGATGAATTTTGATGTTGTAATATAAAATTGATGATTGTTGATGTTCTTTGAGGAATTATTGAGATGATTGCTGAATTTTGATGTTTGTGATCTGAATTGATGACTTTGATGTTGTTGATAAAATGTTAATTGTTCTTGATGAACCATTAGTGATAATGTGATGAGTGATTTGGTGAATAAAATGTGTTTTGGTGTTGAAGATCTGAATTTTACGCACAATTTGATGTTTCTGCTGCTTGTCGCGCGCCTCTCTTGCGCTTGAGTTGCGCTCGAGCGCAAGTGTGCTGCGCATACAGCCTGATTTCCCTGCCCAATCGCGCGCCGATCGCGCCCGAGCTCGCTCGGGGGCGCGAGTCAGCTGTTTTCCTTTATTTTTTTTTTAAAAGTCTTTGTCACGTTTTTGAAAAATTGATATCTTGCGAGCAGGAACCCGATTGAAGTGTTCTAAGATCGTTGGAAAGCTTATTCAGAGGCCTAACTGAATATTCTATTTTTAAGGCAAAATAAAATGTTTTGTGGTAGCTGTTATACGAATGAAATGCTGCTGTGTGCCTAAAAGTAAAGTGTTGTAATGTTTTTGAAAAAATTGATATCTTATGAGCAGGAACCCGATTGAGGTGTTCTAAGATGCGTTGGAAAGCTTATTCAGAGGCCTAACTGAATATTCTATTTTTAAGGCAGAGTAAACTGTTTTGTGTTGCCGTTAATACAAATAAAAATTTGTGATGCTATGTTTATATAAATGAGTCTCGGTGAAAGGTTATACTACTAGTGTGCTAATTGACTATGGCTAGATTGTGGTTTACCACTAAGGTGGAATTTATTTATTTGGTGTATTTACAAGGGCATCAGAGAGAGTCTTGCAAAGGTGGCCAATGCACATTGCAAGTAGTATCGATTACACAGAGTAATCCATGAGTCAATCAGTTCACTATTTTATAACACACTAAGCTAAAAGACAAGCTGAAAATATATCTATATATGCTCAATGATGATGAGAAAAAGTATGGTTGTGATGATGTTTGCTAGATGGTTTTGTGAATATGGCGAGTTCACTCTATGAGTGATTATGATGATGTGATATATATATATATATATATATATATATATATATATATATATATATATATATATGATTTTGATGACTATAGCGAATACACTCTCTGAGTGTTTTATGGTTCGCGATGATAATGATGATGTTCATGATAATGATACAATTGCGGCGATGATGATGATGTTTATGAGGATGATATAAAGCGATAATAATGACATTTTGGGTGGTATGGCCAAAAGCGGCGTTAGGGAAAGTTGTGTGGTGATGTGTAATTGTTGATTTACGTTGATTGATTTGATGAGTGATGCATAGAGTCTCATACATATCATCTTGCGTTCGGCGGCGATATGGGCTGCGGCGGAGCTATGCTCAAAGCGGCGATAGCGGCGATTGTATTTTTGCGGCGATGGTACCTCATGCATATGCCCGAGCGGCGTGGGTTGCATTTTCATATATGTGCATTTGAATGATGTAGTTGTTTGTGATGTGTTTTGATGTTGGTTGCGATGTTGTTACTGTGATGGTTGTAATCACGGCGTTAAGTGTGATGTGGCGATTATAGATATTATCCTTTAATATATTGATTATTATTTATGCTCTTATCTTTGTTTGAAGACTCACCCTTTACTGCTTGGAATGTTTCTCTATTGTAACTTGCAGCTGCGGTGTGCCATGAGTGAAGGTTACTGCTTTGCCTTCTTTATTAGTTGTTGGGAGGTTGTCGAGTCGCTCTCTGCGTCTTTGTAGCACCTAGGGGCGTAGTCGGTTTGTTAATGAATCAATTAAGCGTGTGAATTATTTATTTTGATGACTATGAGGCGTGTTTGAGTGGACTAGTGAGTCATCGTTTATTTCATTGTGATAAGATTATTTTGAAATTTAAGTTTTGTGACGATTGCGTTGTTGCACAAACTTTGATGGTGTAGACGATGAGTTTTTACTTATGACGATGTGGCATTTCCTTTCTACCAAATAAATTTATATTTTTGGAAAATGAAATTACTCTGATAAATTACGTGTAAATTAAGGGGTAGAAAAGGGGTGTTACAGCATCAAAATGGTCCTTGGATGTTTTGATGCAAACTGCTAGATTCTGTAGGTGTTGGCAGTGTTTCCACTCCTACAGTTGACAGTGTTTCCACTCCTGGTGTTGGCAGTGTTTCCACTCCTTGTGTTGGCAGCATTTCCACTCCTGCAGTTGCTGCACTGAACAAAAACATCAAACCTAACAAGAAATGTGTATTTATGCCTAGTTAATTTTTCCTAATCATTTGGATCTCTAAAATGTTGTTTCTTAATAAATAAGCTATATTTATATATTAATGTACTTGAAAATAAACAATAACCTAAGTAAAAATAGATGAATAACTCTATATAAAATAGAGTTATCACACCCCCAAACTTAACTTGTTGCTTGTCCTCAAGTAACAACACAGGAACTAAAAAAAACACAAGACTTCCATGATTATGAAATCACCTCAACTCATGTCTTTCTAAAATTTTTGTTTAAAGTGCGTATCTTGTATGAGCTTTAATTTTCAGGATTTTTGTAAACCTTTGCTTTCTTTGAAACATTCAAAGCTATAAGGACTCATTTGTGTAAGTGTGTGTCCCATTGAGTTTCAATTGGTTCCATAACTAGATAAAGAGTTTTTCTTTGGCTTTTGAAAGATGTGGAACTCTTTTGGTCAATTTTGGAAAAATTTTCAAAATATGGATGAGATAACAATTTCTTCAAGATTTAGGGGACTCTTAAGCACAACAAAGGGCTTTTTGGTGTTTCAACTTGTTGAGTCAATTGCCTTATTTAGACTTGTCATACCCCATTTTGTCAAAAGCAGGTCAAAACCTAATTTTCCCCAAAATAAATAAATAAAAGAAAAAGCATCATGCATTGCATTTAGGGTCCTAAAGTCATTTCAAAGTTTCTAAAATCATTTTTGGAATTGAAATGCACTTTTGGACAAATTAAATTTTTGGGGTAAGGGGCATTTTGGTCATTTTACATAGCAGGATGATTTTCTCGTCAAAAATATGCACACACCAAAAGTACATTTTCTCTTATCCAAGATAATTTTTGTACAATTTTTAGAGAAAACATCCTAGCCCAAAATAATTAAAATGCATTTTCCCTATTTTTATTGCATAAAAAATGCTAAAAGATCATTAAAAATTCCCCAATTTTTAAATGACAATTTTGCTTGTCTAGAATAATTGGGAGAGTTACTTTATGATGTCCAAAAACATGTAACATACTTCTAATAGGTGCATTCCCATTTTGCATGCCCAAAAATTCAAAATTCAAAATGCAAAAATGGGAAGTGTCATCAATAAGACAAAATACCAAAAAAACAAGCATTTTTATTTTTCTCCCACATTTCAGCTGTTATCATGCAGCCCCTCTCTCTCTCTCTCTCTAGAAGCTTCTACACACCTCATTTCTTACTCATCAAGTTTTGATTTGATCGTATCCTCAATTTTGCCCATTTTGGTAATTTATTCCACACACTTACACTAACCTCTCCACCAAAAACACCATTTTACCTTTTTGAGAACATTCCCTCACCATACTACCCCTAACCCTATCTTACAAGAGGCACCATTCCAAAATTAGATTTTTGTTCACAAAATTCCCTTTCTTTTGTTCATGCATCGCCACCTTCACTCATTTCTCTCACACACTTGTGTTTCTAAATACCCACTAATCCATGTGACTAATAATCCTAGCCATCCATTCAAAAATAAAATCAAATCCTAGAGCCCATCAAAGATGAGAAGACTAAAATACCCTTAAACCTAAAAACCCTATAAATACTTCCCATTTCCCCACCTCATGGATCTTTTGGCTATCAACTCTCACATTCAAGAAAAACCCTAGCTAGCAACTCTCCTCTCCTCTTCCTCCTCAAAACCGTAACCTCTCCCCCATTTTCCTCCATTCATTTTCAACTTTCATTCACCCAAATACCTTCAATCTACCTCTCACACTC
The DNA here is from genome assembly GCA_020916435.1 of Oxytropis ochrocephala. Lineage (NCBI taxonomy): Eukaryota > Viridiplantae > Streptophyta > Magnoliopsida > Fabales > Fabaceae > Oxytropis > Oxytropis ochrocephala. Next base: position 66,724,618 of record CM037090.1, read on the forward strand.
AAGAATTCATCACACCATCTTCATTTCCTTCTTCTCCTTACTAGGCGAAAGCTTCATCTTGTTGTTCTCTCCTCTATTTCTTCAATTTTCTTTTCCATCTTAGAGAGAAAGGTAAATTTATAGTCCCTTTGCATCATCTCCAAATACTTTGCATTAAAACTCATTTTCCTTCCTTCATTCCCTTTGCATATCATCATTTTTCATACAATGTAGTTTATTGTGGTTGAGGGTGAGGTTTGTTATCTCACCCTAAAATAAGTGGATTCATGTTGTTCTTATGATTAGTTTTGTGTTCTCTTGTTAAATAAAATGTGATTTAAGTTTAGCATATATGTGGTTAAAAACATCTTCAAATTGATTTTGTTATTTCTTTGTTTAATTTTGTTGTTAACATTTTATCTAGTATTAGATGTTATGCTTATTGTAAATTGTTGAGGATTTGGCTCCATGATTCCTACTAGTGCAAAATGCACTTTGATCTTAGTAGTGAAGAGAGCTAAAAATGACTCTATTTAGTATTTGGGTTTATGCATTCATTAGTTCATGTGTTTTAATTACTATATTGTTTAGTTGTTGATGATCTTGCAAAAGGATTCCCACTAAGTACCTAGTACTTTTAATTTAAAGTGGTGAAGATTGCAGAAGGGATTCAAATTCATTTTATAGTTTAATATCATGTTCATTTCGCATTGTGTGGGATAAATTAGGTTTTGCTTGATTTTGATTTTTTTGTTGATGATCTTGCAAAAGGATTCCCACTAAGTACCTAGTACTTTTGATTTAAAGTGGTGAAGATTGCAAGAAGGGATTCAAATTCATTTTATAGTTTAACATCATGTTCATTTTGCATGTTTTGAATAAATTAGGTCTTGCTTGATTTGGATGTATTTCTTGGTTTAGTTATTGATGATCTTGCAGAGGATTCACACTAAGTACCTAGTTGCTTTTGATTTAAAGTGGTGAAGATTGCAAGAAAGGATTCAAATCTATCTCATAGTTTAAATGTTTAGTGTTCTTGTGACTTAATTATGTTGTTGTTGGTTGTTGATGATCTTGCTAAATGACTCCCACAAAGTGCTTAGAGTATTTAATCCAAGTGGTGAGGATGGCTAGAAAGGATTCAATTGATTTAATTTTGTACAAATTGTCCTTTCATTCTTTGCTTTATCTCTTAATAGTTCTTGTAAGATAATCATAGATTTTTGCTTAATGCTCAAAGTTTTCCTTGCATGCTTAGTTTTGGCCGTGGGCCTATTCCATTGAATAATATCTTCTATTGCTTGGTCCATAATTAGGATTTGATTTTAGGGTTTTGGTTCTACCATGTGTGTCCTTGGGTTAGGGCTTAGGTTTGAGGTTTATGTTGCTAGATTGTTTTTTTGAACTTTTAGGTTGAATAAATACATGCCTTGCTTGATACTTATCTTACACTCTCACATGTTAGCTTGGATTTATGCCTCATGGCGCTCTTGTGTATTAATTGTTGACTACTTTAAACTTGCAAATTTATAAGTGTTGCTTCTCGGTTTTGAATAAAAAAGATTTGTTATGTTCTACTTTCTTTTCAAGTCCAAAATCAAATGTTTTCAAATAAAAACCTAAGGCATTTTCATAAACAAATCATTAGCCATCACTCGAAGCCATTGCTTGTTTGATCGTTAATGATGGAGTTACTAGTGGTAGTCACTCGAAGCTTTTGCTTGTTTGACTATCATGAAAGCTCCACACCTTAAATCAAATACAAATTAGTTTAAAAAACTCAAAAAACAATATGAGTCATTAGTGGTAATTACCACTACGACTCATCCTTTTTCAAAACAATTTCAAAAAGATAATAAAGCGTTGCAACTTGTAATCACTTGAAGCAATTGCTCGTGATTCTACCAGTCCCAACACTTTTCTTTCAAGTTAGTAATGAGCATACCACTCGAAGCCATTGCTTGTTTGATATTCATGAGCGCTTGAGTCATATTTCCAAAAACCAAAAGATAAGATAAAGACAAAACACAGATTTTCTCAAGATTAAGAACCAAGAACTACGTAGCTTTGATCCTCGTCTCATTGAAGTGCGTAGGGCGGGTCACATCCGTCAAGCACTCTTTTAAAAAAAAGATCTAAGTTTAGTTTCACTTTTCAAAAGATCCCAAAAGATTTCTTTCTCTCTTGTTTTTCTAAAAAACTCTTTCAAATAAAAAGGAAAAGAAAAGAAGTAGAACGATTCATTTCAAATCAAACACTTCAAAACCACACATCGAATTAATGGTTCCCTTTCAGTAGAAAGGAGGTGTGGGGTGCTAATACCTTCCCCACACCTAACCGACCCCCGAACCTACATCTCAGGGTTTTCGAAAGACCATTTGCTTTCCAAAAGGTTTTCCAAATATTTTCCTTAATAAATGTTAGTGGCGGCTTCATTGAAAGATTTCTTTTTTAGAAAAGTTGTAAACGAGGAAGGTTCTCCCTCGAGGACTTTTTCGGGCGCAACAGCTGGCGACTCCACTGGGGACATTTTTTTATATAAAAAAATAAGTGGGTCAAACCTAATTAATCTGATGTGTGGTTCAAAGTGTTTGATTTGAATTATTTTTCGTTTTACTTCTTCATTTCCTTACCTTTTTCCTTTTCTTTCTTCATATGCTTGTAATTATGCATGCTTTCCCCCATCTATTATAATCCCTTCTTCTCTGCTCCCTTTCTTGAGGTAAGCTATATATGGTTGTTGATGACACCTTAGGTTAGTTCATTTGTTTTGAAGTGATACCAAACCTTAGGGTAGACGACATGTTATTGTTTGCTTCTATGCAGGGTGATGCAGTTTTTCCTTGCGGTGGGGAGGGTAGATTTTAGAAAGTATGTCCTCAATCACACACTTTCACACCTTACATTTTGTATGTTATGGTGGGCTCCTATGCCGGATCAACAAACACCTAGGAGAGTGGAGGCGATTAGTAGTGTCATTCGAGACCTTTGTGCATGCGATACTCATGAAAGTCTCGGCAGTGCGCTTTCTCATGGCGCTTCACACTTGGTAGTTCTCTACATTTGTGGATGTCGGCATGAGGATTCTATAACTCTGGTAGCCATTGTGAGGTGTGAATTAGAACTACATGGGAGGAACCTTTGAAGTTGCCACAGAACTTAGGATTCCCACCTTTGTAGGACACGAGGACATACAAATTGTGTGTTGCATTGTAGTTTAGACATGTCTTTCCTAAAAAAAAAAAAAAAAAGATTTTCAAAAAAAAAAAAAAGGGTTGCCATTGTAGCCTTTTCTTTTGCCGTTTCCGTACAAAGCGACATATGACCCACTTTATTTTCAAAGAAAAAGGAAAGAAAGAGTTACCTCTGTAGCTTTCTTCCTACTGGTCTATATGAAGCGATTATGCGGTCCGTACTTTCAAAAAGGAAACTTGAGTTATATGAATAAAGTTTTTTCTCTCAACCTTGCATTTGCATAAAGCATCATTGTCATTTGCATACATCCCGCATTGCATAAAACTTAAGTTTATGCAATTCATGCATTCATAGTGCATCTCATTTGCATTTGCTTGTCGAGGATCACCGAATAATACACCATCTTGTCATAGGTGTACCAAAATGGAATCAAGTAGCAAAGCTTCACTTACTCCTCGCCTCCCGATTGTGAAGAAAGTGGATGTTGGTAGCTTTGAGGCAATGTGCGACCATATGGGTCCAATTGAGAGGATTCCTTGATTTAGCATATGGGAATATCCATGAAGCTCTTGCGATTGAATGTTCAAGAAGATGCTCTTGTGGCTTTAAGCCAATTCTATGATTACGATATGAGGTGCTTTTTCTTCAAGAACTTTGACTTTCGCCCACATTAGAAGAGTATGGCGACTTTTGGGATTCTCGGTCTCATGCAAGACCCTATCAATTCGAGGGCTGTATTACAACGATGAGAGGTTAGCAGCGTTGTTGCGGATTAGTAGATCGATTGAAGTTCTGAGAAGCGAAAAGAAATGGTGTATGGCCAGGTATCCACAAGAATACTTGAAGACTGATGCAATCTTATGCTCTGGCCAGGGTGGGGTCCATTCAAGTTAGTATTAGCTCTTTACCATATTTGGGGTCGTCCTTTTCCTCAAATAGAGAGGTATATTGATGAAGATGCAATTGGTGCGTTCTTAGCCTTCAAAGGCGCGAAACCTATCAATCCAGTACTGCTTTGTTCTTGCTAACACGTATCACGCCTTCACTCGCCATACGATCGATTACGTACAAAGAAAATATGCATTTACATTCCACGTCCTCTATGCAGCTCATTCTTCATGTGGTCCATGCTTGTCTAGATGTCAAAGGGTTAATTTCCTATGCTCTAAGTTGTGAGGTGAAGGTCGAACTACTTGAGAATGGTTTGAGTTTACGAAAAACCTTAACGATCTCCAAATCAGATGGTATACCCTTGCATGTTGGAATGAGCGGACCTATGGTGTTGTTCGGTTGTGGAAGCTTTGAGCGTGCCTCTCATGGGGACTCAGGTGTATCAACTATAACCGCTTCATTGACTTTAAGGCAACTCGGTTACAGATGAAGAACTCACCCTCAGAAGGCATCTTTGTCCGTGTTTACCTCTATAAGGGGATGCCTAAATCGGTGATTTGCTTGAAGAGTTCAACGATCATGGGAATCCGCGTTGCAAAAGGAAGTGAAGAATTGTCAAAAAGAACCGGTGGCGTCACCTTGATCAATGGCAGGACAAACTTCAAAGTGTGAGATCAGGAGTCAAGGATGCTTACCCTTGAGGAGGAGATTCGAACCCTATGTGTCACTACTTATGAGGAGTTGAATGAAGCCAAATTCACTTTGGCAAAAGTAGAAGAAGAGAAGAGAGCCTTGCGGCCAAGTTAGAAGAGATGACTCTAGAGAAGGAAAGGTTAGAGGAAGAAAATGCTATCAAGATGACCATTGTGGAAGAGAGTGTCAAGCGATTCAAGAGAGAAGAACAAAAAGCAAGATAGAGGCCCGAGGATTTACGAAAGAGCAGAGAGAAGAACTCCCGGAGTACAAGCGAGAAAGCAAGGAAGGCGGCAGGAGGCCCAGAGTGGAAGACACTAGCCCATCGATCGAGCAAGAATCACACTTGGTGAGGGAGTTGGAGAGTCGGTGAGGAACCTCGAGAAGGAGAAAAATCTTGTTGAGAGATCCTCAAAGAATATCAGCAAGCCTTGAGTTTTGAGAGAAAATATTTGGTGAATTAAAGGTAACCTTCGCGATGCGGAGGAGGCCTACGAGGCGAGTTCGAGTTGAGTCGATATTGGGAAGAGCGCTTCACAGGAATTGATAGGGAAAATTGAGGAGCAAGAGGTCATTAAAAAGAGCTAAAGAGGAAATCCGGATGTGGAAGAACAAATTCTCCAAGTTATCCGAAGCGGCTAGTCAAGCTATGGCGGGAGTTCCCAGAAAATCTAAGAGGCGTAGAAGCGAAATGTGTTTCTTCAACACCCCTCCTGAGGTGTACAAGTTTGTGAAGTATTGCCGGGCATTGGTCGTGGAGTTCAAGGAACAATCTCAGGGAGCAAGAGTCAACAAGAAAAGGAAGAGAGTCGAAGAATTTAAAGCCATTTGTAATTGAGTTGATTAGATGTGCTTCTTTATCTAAAGCATTCACTCTGAATATTGTATTCTGAAGTATTGTATTCCTTTACTTTATTTCATTATGAATATGGTACCACCTTTTCCCTTGGCAAAAGTCGTTGAAGCTCTTTGTCCTTGATGAATGAAGTGTTTGGTAGTCTACTTTGATTCCTCGTTCCTTTCACTTTCTAAGAAAAAGAATAATAAAAAATAATAATAAATAAGAAAAAAGAAAAATAAAATAAAAGAAAAAAAGAAAAGAAAAGAAAAGAAAGGAAGGAAGGAAAGTTGTGCGCTAAGACAAGATGAGGCATTACGTGGTTCTTGGCGTCGAGCAAACATTATGCATACATTCATGCATTCATTCATGCATTTTCTTTTTTAGCTCTTATATAATAAAAGTCTAAATAAGCGAAAAAAGCAAGGTGTGCGACAACACCGGTATTGGACACGCTCACGAGGCGGAGGATGGCAATCTTAGCGAATGTCGATCCACCTCGGCCCGGCCCGAGAGAATCGAAATCCTCTGTTAGGACTCGGCAAATGGAAGTGGAAACAAACCCGACCCTCTCGCGATGCAGAATCAAAAACGATCGGCTCTGGTAGCTCGATCGAGTGATCTGAAATGAGAATGAGATGAATGCTTTAAAAGCGCGAGATGAGTGAGGTGATGAGGCTTTTGTTGTCTTTAAAAGATGGGAATGACTTTGGTGCCCTAGTGGCACGCCTCGGCCTTCCTTTGGGATACACTCCCCCAGTCAAGAAGCGAATCGGGATCTTTGGTCTTGTGTCGGCGATTGAGAATGTGCGACCAGCGTCTGTTGGACGGAAGAATGCTTCTTGAACCGGGTCGAATTCCCCATCAATTGTTATACCTCGATCCACTCCTCGAGAATCTCACTACACCACCAGCCGTTTTCCATGGGACTCGGGGCTTGTGTGCGGAAACTCTGCTTATCCCGGGCTCGATGCTCAATCTTTGCCACATGATATGTTGTAAGCAATTCCCCGGGGTTATTCTGGCGGCGGCCACCCAGAACAATTCAAATGTTAGAAGAAAGGCTAAGGATGGTGAAGGTTTTGGCTTGAGCTAAAGAGGCTAGAGATTTATGCCTTATCCCAGATGTGGTGCTGCCCCAGTTCAAGGTTCAGACTTTGACAAGTATAGAGTGCTACTTGCCCAAAGAGTCATCGGCGATGTCTTTGCGAGAAAATGTCAACTTACTCTCGGGATGACAAGGCTGTTAATCCATTGCTTCCAAGGCGACCTAGCGGGGCATCTCTTAATTGGTACATGAAGTTAGAGCCATCCCAAATCCGTTCTTTGGAAGGATTTGGCGGATGCTTTCTCAAAGCGATATCAATACAATGCGGATATGGCGCGGATCGGACACAAGCTGCAAAAACATGAGTAAGAAAAGGCGATGAATCATTCAAGGAGTATGCCCGGAGGTGGAGGGCTTTGGTTGCGCAAATTACACCCCGTTGCTAGACAAAGAGTTGGTTTCTATGTTTATGGAAACCTTGCCGTCGTTAATATTATGGCCTTTGATCGTGATGTCTCATCAATTTCTCGATTTGGTGATTGTGGGAGAGAGGTTGGAAAGTGGATTGAGAAGTGGAAAGATCGCCGCGAGGATTCACGATGTGCAAACCCCGAGAAAAAGTCATTCTACGGCTTTCCCAAAAAGAAGGAAGGAGAAACCAATGCTATCACCATCAACCCACCATATCGACCACCCAATATTCCGGTTCCACCCCCTTGCAGACAACCGTCCATTCCAAAACACCGATCAAAACAACTACCAAAAGACCTACCAAAGCAGAACCTTTGACCCGATTCCCATGTCCTACCACGGACCTTTTTAACTACCTCGTCACCAACAAGCTCATTAACACAAGGCCCATGAAACACATCCAACCACCTTACTTGAAGTACAATCCCAATACTTTGTGCTTTCCATGAAGGAAGCGATGGGGCATGTTGTGGAAAGGCTATAAAGCCTTCAAGATAGTGGTACAAGATTTGATAGATGCAAAAGGCATAACTTTCAAGCAAGAGGATCCAAATATTACCACTAACCCGTTCTTGGGTCATCGAGAGCCCGACTACCAGCGCCATAGAAAGTTACGGTGGGCGGTTGATAAAGAAAGTGCAGATCAAGACTCCTCTCGGTGTCATTTCTGTTTGAATTATCTTGAAAGTGAGGTTGTTAAAAAGGGTGTTGCCATGAAGAAGGGTGTCTTGACTCTTTATGTGAGGGGAGATTGTGAAAGCTTCACGATGATCTGCGAGGATTTGATGGATCGCCATATTATTGAGATAGGTACACAAGAGAGAAAGATGTTCTTACTTTCCAATCGGAGGAGTAGAGGAGGCAAAAACCTATTGAAGTGCCATCGATCGAATTTGGTTGTAGACATACCAAGAACCATTGTGGTCCCGAGTTCCGGCTCTAGTCGGAAGAACAATAATGTTTGATTCCTAACGGAAGAATAATGAAGTTCCATGGAGTTACGGTGTACCTTCTCAAATCGACATCTCAGTGCTCTGACATCACCAATATTGCGAGGGAGTAGTGGGGTAACGAGAGTGGGCGTGTGTATGTTCCTCAAGTTCGGGAGGAGAGTCCTTCTAAGGCAACGGAGGAGAGAATCAGAAAAGGAAAAGATGTGGAGCGAGCCTATGAAAAGTAGGAAAGTGTCGGACTCGGAGAATTTGTGGAATTCTTGAAGATAATGCGGCAAAGTGACTACAAAGTGGTGGATCGGCTACACCACACCCGACCAAAATCTCCATCATGTCTTTGTTGTTGAATTGAAGCTCACGCGGCGCTTTGGTTAAAGTCTTTGAATGAGGCTCATGTAGCTCAATATATCACTTGTCCCGATCAACTAGGCGGCATAGTCGGGAACATCGTTGCATCTAACTACATTACTTTCCCGGATAGCGAGCTCACCCCCAGGACGGAAAGGGCCTGATAAGGCATTGCACATCTCGGTGAAGTCACGGTGAATATCGCTCTCGAGTTCTTATCGACAATGGGTCCTCATTGAATGTTATGCCCGGATCAACAATGAACAAGTTAGAGTAGATTGCTCCTATATGAAGCCAGCTCGACCACAGTGAGCCTTTTGATGGATCGAAAAAAGAAGTCATAGGGAGATGGAGTTTCCAATGCAAATAGGGCTGAAGTGTTCTATGTGACTTTCCAGTTATGGATATTGAATCTTCATCTGATTGCCTCTTGGGAGACCTTGGATCCATGCGTGGTATTTGTTCCTCCACACTTCACGAAGCTCAAGTTTATAGTCGACGATAAGCTTGTAGTTGTCTTTGGAGAGGAGGAGTTCCGCGGTCGACAAGCTTGGTTCCCTCTCATTATATTGAAGGCTGCGAAAGAATCCCTTGAATCAAGCTTTCCAATCCACTAGAAATTGCGAGCGCGATGTTTGTAGCGAAGAATCCCCATTACACATGTACCGAGTTATCCAATCTTTTGCTATTATGGTAGCAAAAGTTATCTTTGAAGAATGGCTATCAGTTGGGAAGGGGCTAGGGAGATCTAAGCAAGGAATCTTGTCACTGTGCATCTGCAGAAATAAAAACAGGCGGGGTTAGGCTATTGGCCCACTCGGTGATAAGAGAAGAATGGGTGAGGAAAAGCGTGAGAAGAGGTTGGCTAAACTTGGGGAAGAAAACCCGGGTTCTTGATGGGTCCATGGGTAATCTTAAGCAAAATTTGAAGTCTTTGGCATCTTTGAATCCCAATCGGATAAATTTGCCATCATGGATAGTTACGAGTCTGAAGAGAGTCGGGATATGGTTTGTCGCGATGTGGCGGGAGAAGGAGTTGCAAGCTGGAAGATCGTCGATTTCCTGTTGTTTTCATTTCAAAGTAATGATTTTTGTAATGCAAATCCTTTGGCTCTGCCGAGCCTTAGGACATTTTCATAAGGGCATGCATGTTTTCTTTTAAGATATCATCTATCAATAAAATGTAGTTTTGAATTCTCGAATGAATAAAAATTGCTTTTAGTGTCTTCATTTTTGTGTCTCCATTTTTGCTTGTTCATTGCTTTTCTATTCCATAAATCTGAGATCAAAAATGAATGTCTCTGGAAATAATAATGCCAATGGTTCATATGTTAATTTTGATTACCCAGTTAATCAAGTGAGGAGGATGTTGAGGGCAGTGGGAGACTCCTCGAGAATTGATGAGAATGGTTGAGCAAGAAGGAAAGGTTATTCTACCATATGAGAAAGCTGTTGAGGCCGTCAATTTAGGCACGAGAGGGTGAAAAGAAAGAAGTTAAGGTTGCACGTCAATGAAAAAGGGGAATATGAGAGGTTGGTCCAACTCTGCGTGATTATGTTGGCGTCTTTGCATGGTCGTATGAGGATATGCCGGATTAGATCTGAGATATAGTGGTGCACAAGTTGCAGTCAAGCTGAATGTCCTCGGTTAAGCAGTTAAGGAGGATGAAGCTTTGAGATGTCTTTAAAGATCGAGAGATGAGGTGAAGAAAGCAGTTTGTGGCTGGTTTCCTAGCGTAGCTAAATACCCACAGATGGGTTGCTAACATTGTGCAGTGCCCAAAAAGGATGGGAAGGTTAGAATGTGCGTTGATTACGAGAGATCTGAATCGGGCGATCCAAAGATGATTTTCCACTTGCCTCATATTGATGTCCTAGTAGATAGCCAGACCACATCACTCCCTTTTCTCCTTCATGGGCGGGTATTCGGGTTATAATCAGTTAAAATGGCTCACGAGGATATGGAGAAGGCGAGTTTCACGACCGCTTTGGGGACGATACATTATAAAGTCATGCCGTTCGGTTTGAAAAAGCCGGCGCTACCTATCAAAGGGCTATGGTCACATTGTTTCATGACATGATGCACAAGAAATAGAGGTCTATGTGGATGATATGATTGCAAAGTCCAAAAGCGATGAGAGCATATTGTTAACTTGCGAAAGCTCTTGACGGTTGAGAAAGTTCAAGCTCGAGTTAAACGCGCCAAGTGCACGCCGGGGTGAGTCGGGAAAAGCTGGTAGGGTTTTATCGTCGATCAAAAAGGGATAGAGTGGACCCGGATAAAAATGCAGCGCAATTCTCGAAATGCTGCTCTAGAAACGAGAGAAAGAAGTTGGGGTTTTCTTGGAAGATTGAACTATATTTTGAGTTTATCTTCGATTAAGCGCCACATGTGAGCGATTTTCAAGTTCTTTGTGCAAGAATCAAGAGACTAAGTGGAATGATGAGCGCGAAGAAGCTTTTGAGAAGATTAAGAAATACTTGCGAGAATCCACCTATTTTAATGCCTCCGGTGCATGGCGGACCTTTGATCTTGTATCATTTGTGCTAGAAAGTTCGATGGGTTGTGTGCTAGGGCAACATGGCCAGCGGCAAGAAAGAGCATGCAATTTATTATCGAGCAAGAAGTTCAGCGGCTTGTGAAGCGAGGTACTCACTACTAGAAAAGACTTGTTGCGCCTTGGCAGGGCTGCTCAGTTTAAGGCGGTACATGTTAAGTCATACCACTTGGTTAGTGTCAAAGATGGATCTATCAAGTACATCTTGAGAAGCTGCGCTCCTCACGGGAAGAATCGCCCGGTGGCGAATCGGTTGTCGAAATATGATCTTCTTTATGTCACTCAAAGGCCATAAAAGGTAGTGCGTTGGCGAATACACAGCACATCGGCCTATTGAAGATTATCGATCAATGCGGTGTGATTTCCCGGATGAGGACATTATGGCTCTGTTTGAAGAAGGAAAGTCCCAGAGAGCGAAAGGTGGAAGTAGTGTTCGGCGGTGCTTCCATGATTATGGAGCACGGGGGCTGAGGCGGTGTTGATTTCCACGACAATCGTTTCATACGAGTCACCACTAGACTAAGTTTCTATGTCACAAACAATATTGCAGTCTGAAGCATGTATTACAGGTATTGAGCGACTCTAGATTGGAAAGTCAAAAGACTAGATGTGTCACGGAGACTCGGCTCTAGTCATTCATCAAATGAATGGAGATTGGGAGGCGGAGATCTGAGAGTTGATATTCTATAGGGATTATATCAGAAATTGGTTGAACCCTTTGAAGAAATCACATTTAAACATCGCCTCATGAGCGTCGATTGGCGATGCACTAGCTACTTTGTCTTCAATGTTTAATGTCAATTTGCGATAAGAACTTGACCGGGTCGAATTCGACATCGAAGTTTGCTAGCACATTATCACCACTCTGCCTTACGCAATTGAAGATGAAGAAGATGATAAGCCTTGGTATCATGACATCAAGCGGTACATCGGAGAGAGTATCCTCGGGGGCATCGAGAAAATGATAAAGAACAACTTAGAAGGTTGTCGATGAATTTCTTTTTGAGCGGTGAAGTGCTCTACAAAGGGAACCATGATAAAGTACTCCTTAGGTGTGTGGCAAGGAGGAAGCGAAAGGATCATGAGAGAGGTGCATGAAGGCACATTGGGACTCATTCGATGGGCATACTATGGCAAGAAAGATATTAAGAAATGGCTATTCTTGGTTGCGGATGGAAGGTGGCCCTTTCTGATTTTGTGAGAAAGTGCCACAAATGTCGGTTTATCTTGATCATATTCATGTCCCACCAACCGTTAAATGTCTTGACCGCATCTTGGCCATTTTCAATGTGGGGCATGGATGTCATTGGTCCCATAGAGCCCAAGGCGTCAAATGGGCACCGCTTCATTCTAGTTGCAATTGATTACTTCACTAAATGGGTTGAAGCGCCTCGTATTCGGCATAACTAGTTAAAGTGGTTGCCAAGTTTGTAAAGAAGGACACGGTGTGTCGCTATGGTCTCCCGGATAAAATCATCACAGACAATGGTAGCAATCTGAATAGTAAAATGATGAAAGAGTTGTGCCTGAGTTTAAGATTAAGCATCACAATTCCTCTCCATCTGAGTCAAAGATGAATGGGGCGGTTAGGCGGCCAACAAGAATATCAAGAAAATTGTGCGAGAAAATGGTAGTGACCTACAAGGGCGGCACAAAATGCTTCCACTTTGCTTTGCAGGTATCGTACTTGATCGCGCCTTGCCAAGAGCAACCCGCTTCTCTCTAGTGTATGGGTCGAAGCGATTTTCCTATTGAGGTTGAGATACCATCTCTCAGAGTGCTCATGGAAGCCAAGTTAGAAGAGGTGAATGGGTTCAAACTAAATCTAGATCGGTTGAACCTCATTGAAGAGAAGAAATTGCGCTACGTGTCATGAGTCGGTTGTACCCGACAAAGGATGAAAGCAGCGTTTGACAAGAAAGTTAAATCACAGGAAATTGTGAGGAGACCTTGTGCTCAAAAAGATTACGCCTATTCAAAGTGACCCCGCGGAAATGGACCCCTACCTATGACGGACCATATGTGGTAAAGAAAGCCTTCTGCGGAGGAGCATTAATACTCACCGGCATGGATGGTGAAGAACTTCGAAAACCCAGTCAATTGATTCGATCAAGAAGTATTACGCTGAGAAAAGTAAAAGGAAAAAGGAAAGATGAGGCCAAACAAGAATTAGCTCGCTAGGTTGAAAACCCGGAGGCGGCCTAGGCAAAAATTGAAGCGTCCGATGGATTGAAAACCCCAAAAGGCGATCGAGGCAAAAATTAGAATCGAGAAAAGTTGGACTTAAAGGGATAAAAGAAATGACGGCGTCTCCAAAAGCTTGGATAAAAGGTTGATCAAAGTTATAGATATGAGCAGTTGGCATCAAATGCTCCAGAGACAAATAATATTCATAAGATCTATTGCGTCCATTCCTCTTGTTTTTAGTTTGAAAAAGTTTCCAATGTACTCCTTTCGATCGTGTGACATTACGCACGTCGACTTCCATATGAATAAAAGTCCAAATTTTTCACTTTAGCAGTTTGTTGCTTTATTCTTATTTCTGCTTTGAAACTACGTTTTATGGTAGATGATAGATAAATCATGGAAATGTGCATAAGTCATAGCATTAAGATCATTGCGAAATTTTTGAAAATAACAACAAAAAGAGACGATCTTTCAATCAAGTAAACTCACAAAAATCAAATAAGAAAGCGATCGCGTTAGAATAAAAGGTCGGACTCGGCTCTCGAATCGTTATCATAGATGGTTGTGGTGTCCAATGATACAAGTTCCGAGTTGGTCGGACCAGCAAAAGAAAAAGCCAAAAGAGCAAAAGAGCAAGATGTATAAAAATAAAAAAAAGGAAAAAAGCAAAAGACAATAAACAAAGTCATGCATTACATGCATCAAGCATAAGATCATGCACTCATCGGTCATGCCTCGTAAAGTAAAGAAAAGAAAAATTTAGGCATTGCATTACATGCACCATGAAAGAAGAAAAAAATGGAAATAGCAATCATGGCATTTGCATCGCATGCGTTTGTTCACCTCACTTGCGGTATAAAGAGGATAGGCACTTGGTATCAATGTTCGACTTGAGTTCCAAAGAACCCCCTCCGATGGAGAGATCGAGAAAGGAAGAAAAAGAAAAGAAAAAAGAAGAGAGCGTCAAAGCGCGCAAAAAGAAGAAAAGAAAGCGTCAGCGCGCAAAAGAAAAAAAGAAGCGTCGAAGCACGCGAAAGAAGGAAAGAAGCGTCGAACGCGCGAGAAAAGAAGGCGTCGAAGCACGCGAAAGAAAAAAGAGGCGTCAAAGCACGCGAGAAGAAGAAAAGAGGCGCCCAGTGTGCAAAGAGAGTCTCACATCGTATCGAGCAACGCGATGGACCGCGACCCCATGCGGCGCAGCGGAATAGTTGTATCGGCCTAAGATCTGATGGGCCAGCGTAGATTGATATGTATATCGATTCGGGCGATGCGATCCCCGATCGCTCGAAAGACCAAAGATTTGAGAAAGCGTGCTCCTCCAAGCGCGTGCAAACTTCGGATTCGCCAAGAGTTCGTTTAAGGATTACTGAGTTTTAAGCGACTGGGCATTTCTACCGCTTTTTGCGCGCCAAGTGCCCATTTCTTGCTTTTATTACGCCGGTATCCCTTTTATCGTTTACATCGGCCACGCCAAGTTTTCATTTCTTGCTTTTTCAAAAAAATACGAAGGCTAAGTAGTCATCACGATGGGGCGCTTGAATTGATCACTCGAGAATTCAAAAAAAAAAAAAAAAAAAAAAAAAAGAAAAAAAATCAAAGAAGAAGGAGAAAGCAGAAAAGAAAAATTCGGGTTTTCCTAAATGGACAAAATCGGTATAATTTCTGAATTCTTTATCTCTATTTTGCCTCGGAATATGTTTGGCCAATTCATATTCCTCGTTAAAATCTAGATAAAGAGAGCGGTTGTCATCATACCCAATTTTGTCAGAACAAAGTCAAAACCATAATTTTCCCCAAAAATAAATAAATAAAAGAAAAAGCATCATGCATTGCATTTAGGGTCCTAAAAGTCATTTCAAAGTTTCTAAAATCATTTTTGGAATTGAAATGAACTTTTGGACAAATTAATTTTTTGGGGTAAGGGGCATTTTGGTCATTTTTACTTAGCAGGATGATTTTCTCGTCAAAAATATGCACACACCAAAGTACATTTTCTCTTATCCAAGATAATTTTTGTACAATTTTTAGAAAACATCTAGCCCAAAATAATTAAAATGCATTTTCCTATTTTTATTGCATAAAAAATGCTAAAAGATCATTAAAAATTCCCCAATTTTTAAAATGACAATTTTGCTTGTCTAGAATAATTGGGAGGTTACTTTATGATGTCCAAAAACATGTAACATACTTCTAATAGGTGCATTCCCATTTTGCATGCCCAAAATTCAAAATTCAAAATGCAAAAATGGGAAGTGTCCTCGATAAGACAAAATACCAAAAAAACAAGCATTTTTATTTTTCTCTCACATTTCAGCTGTTATCATAGCCCCCTCTCTCTCTCTCTCTCTCTAGAAAGCTTCTACACACCTCATTTCTTACTCACCAAGTTTTGATTTGATCATATCCTCAATTTTGCCAATTTTGGTAATTTATTCCACACACTTACACTAACCTCTCCACCAAAAACACCATTTTACCTTTTTGAGAATATTCCCTCACCATACTACCCCTAACCCTATCTTACAAGAGGCACCATTCCAAAATTAGATTTTTGTTCACAAAATTCCCTTTCTTTTGTTCATGCATCGCCACCTTCACTCATTTCTCTCACACACTTGTGTTTTCTAAATACCCACTAATCCATGTGACTAATAATCCTAGCCATCCATTCAAAAATAAAATCAAATCCTAGAGCCCATCAAAGATGAGAAGACTAAAATACCCTTAAACCTAAAAACCCTATAAATACTTCCCATTTCCCCACCTCATGGATCTTTTGGCTATCAACTCTCACATTCAAGAAAAACCCTAGCTAGCAACTCTCCTCTCCTCTTCCTCCTCAAAACCAGTAACCTCTCCCCATTTTCCTCCATTCATTTTCAACTTTCATTCACCCAAATACCTTCAATCTACCTCTCACACTCAAGGAATTCATCACACCATCTTCATTTCCTTCTTCTCCTTGCTAGGCCGAAGCTTCATCTTGTTGTTCTCTCCTCTATTTCTTCAATTTTCTTTTCCATCTTAGAGAGAAGGTAAATTTATAGTCCCTTTGCATCATCTCCAAATACTTTGCATTAAAACTCATTTTCCTTCCTTCATTCCCTTTGCATATCATCATTTTCATACAATGTAGTTTATTGTGGTTGAGGGTGAGGTTTGTTATCTCACCCTAAAATAAGTGGATTCATGTTGTTCTTATGATTAGTTTTGTGTTCTCTTGTTAAATAAAATGTGATTTAAGTTTAGCATATATGTGGTTAAAAACATCTTCAAATTGATTTTGTTATTTCTTTGTTTAATTTTGTTGTTAACATTTTATCTAGTATTAGATGTTATGCTTATTGTAAATTGTTGAGGATTTGGCTCCATGATTCCTACTAGTGCAAAATGCACTTTGATCTTAGTAGTGAAGAGAGCTAAAAATGACTCTATTTAGTATTTGGGTTTATGCATTCATTAGTTCATGTGTTTTAATTACTATATTGTTTAGTTGTTGATGATCTTGCAAAAGGATTCCCACTAAGTACCTAGTACTTTTAATTTAAAGTGGTGAAGATTGCAGAAGGGATTCAAATTCATTTTATAGTTTAATATCATGTTCATTTCGCATTGTGTGGGATAAATTAGGTTTTGCTTGATTTTGATTTTTTTGTTGATGATCTTGCAAAGGATTCCCACTAAGTACCTAGTACTTTTGATTTAAAGTGGTGAAGATTGCAAGAAGGGATTCAAATTCATTTTATAGTTTAACATCATGTTCATTTCGCATGTTTTGAATAAATTAGGTCTTGCTTGATTTGGATGTATTTCTTGGTTTAGTTATTGATGATCTTGCAAGAGGATTCACACTAAGTACCTAGTTGCTTTTGATTTAAAGTGGTGAAGATTGCAAGAAAGGATTCAAATCTATCTCATAGTTTAAATGTTTAGTGTTCTTGTGACTTAATTATGTTGTTGTTGGTTGTTGATGATCTTGCTAAATGACTCCCACAAAGTGCTTAGAGTATTTAATCCAAGTGGTGAGGATGGCTAGAAAGGATTCAATTGATTTAATTTTGTACAAATTGTCCTTTCATTCTTTGCTTTATCTCTTAATAGTTCTTGTAAGATAATCATAGATTTTTGCTTAATGCTCAAAGTTTTCCTTGCATGCTTAGTTTTGGCCGTGGGCCTATTCCATTGAATAATATCTTCTATTGCTTGGTCCATAATTAGGATTTGATTTTAGGGTTTTGGTTCTACCATGTGTGTCCTTGGGTTAGGGCTTAGGTTTGAGGTTTATGTTGCTAGATTGTTTTTTTGAACTTTTAGGTTGAATAAATGCATGCCTTGCTTGATACTTATCTTACACTCTCACATGTTAGCTTGGATTTATGCCTCATGGCGCTCTTGTGTATTAATTGTTGACTACTTTAAACTTGCAAATTTATAAGTGTTGCTTCTCGGTTTTGAATAAAAAAGATTTGTTATGTTCTACTTTCTTTTCAAGTCCAAAATCAAATGTTTTCAAATAAAAACCTAAGGCATTTTCATAAACAAATCATTAGCCATCACTCGAAGCCATTGCTTGTTTGATCGTTAATGATGGAGTTACTAGTGGTAGTCACTCGAAGCTTTTGCTTGTTTGACTATCATGAAAGCTCCACACCTTAAATCAAATACAAATTAGTTTAAAAACTCAAAAAACAATATGAGTCATTAGTGGTAATTACCACTACGACTCATCCTTTTCAAAACAATTTCAAAAAGATAATAAAGCGTTGCAACTTGTAATCACTTGAAGCAATTGCTCGTGATTCTGGGTCCCAACACTTTTCTTTCAAGTTAGTAATGAAGCATACACTCGAAGCCATTGCTTGTTTGGTATTCATGAGCGGCAGAGTCATATTTCAAAAACCCAAAAGATAAGATAAAGACAAAACACAGATTTTCTCAAGATTAAGAACCAAGAACTACGTAGCTTTGATCCTCATCTCATTGAGAGTGCGTAGGAAGCGGGTCACATCCGTCAAGCACTCTTTTAAAAAAAAAGATCTAAGTTTAGTTTCACTTTTCAAAGATCCCAAAAGATTTCTTTCTCTCTTGTTTTTCTAAAAAACTCTTTCAAATAAAAGGAAAAGAAAAGAAGTAGACGATTCATTTCAAATCAAACACTTCAAAACCACACATCGAATTAATGGTTCCACTTTCGGTAGAAAGGAGGTGTGAGTGCTAATACCTTCCCCACACCTAAGCGACCCCAGAACCTACATCTCGGGGTTTTGAAAGACCATTTGCTTTCCAAAAGGTTTTCCTAATATTTTCCTTAATAAATGTTAGTGGCGGCTTCATTGAAAGATTTCTTTTTTAGAAAAGTTGTAAACGAGGAAGGTTCTCCCTCGGGGACTTTTTCGGGCGCAACAAGACTTTGGTGTTTTTGTTGATGTAATGCTATGAGTGCAAATACATCATTTGATGTAGGTGTTTGTAGGTACACTTTGTGTAGCTATTTTGATAACTCTTTGAGTATTTTGTAGCATACACTGCCCTCCTCACTGACCTCCACATGCATTTTTTTCCTTTTTTCTTTGGTTTGTTTTTGTTTTTCTTTTCTTTTTGAACTTTGTTCATTTTTCAAACCAATTGCACTTAAGGGGCAGGTTCAGTTTATATGACTTAGGCAAGTGTAGCTTTTTGATCTTTGTGACACCTTTGAGAGTTTTGACACCTTTGGCATTAACCTTTCAAGTTTCCACACTTTTGCCTTTGTATTCATTTGAATTTCCCCCAAACTTATTTCATTATGCTCTTCTAAATTTTTAGTACAAATCTAAATTTGACCTTAGTTTTCCAAAAACTCCTTGGCTTTAGATAGCTTTTCTATCTAGCATGGTTCTTTTCAAAAACTCAATTTTGTTGTGTCAAAGAAATTATAACATTGATCATTTCTAGAAAACAAGACTTTTCTTTTCCTTTTAAAACTTTTGCTCATTTGATACACTTACAGAAAATTTAGAAAAGCAATATGAATTGATCATGCTTCATAATCATTTAAGTCTAATACACACATGATGTACTTAATTTTTCTATTTTTTTGAAAATAATTTTATCATGCTATTTAAAGCTTTGTTAAGTACATCTAAAAGTACTAAATCATACTAATATTGCATATTCACATACTACTATTCTATAACTACTAAAACACTCATAATTAATATTCACATAGTGCATATTTCATTCAAAAGACATACTATTCTCCACTCTCTCCCCCAACTTAAATATGAGCAGTGTCCCCACTGCTCTAAGTTGAGTATTTAAGGGATCCAAACATGGGAGATATAATCAAAAGTACTTAAAACTTAACACATAGGATTTGCACACATATTATAGTTGGCACACCAGGATCCTCTACACTTGCTTGGTACTTGCAGTGCAGTACATCAGTGTTGCCCGGTCACGAACTTGGTGTTGGGACACAAATCTGCACTGGAGTTTGTTGAGCTTCTTGTTCAGGTTCCTCCTGTTGTTCTGCTGCTGCTTCTGTTGCTTTCTAACCTTCAGTAGTAAGTTCCTTCTCAGTTCTCTCCTTCTCTCCAAAAATTGCTCCTTCACCCTGCACACCATATAGGGAACTCATGGTCCACATCTTCTTTGTTGGAGTTGGCTTCATTGTCTTCCTTTTGTAGCCAAGCAACTCCTTCTTCTTATTCAAAGCCTTCAGGACTTCATGAATTGTTGCCTCTGGACTGGTTTCCATCACCTTTGTTTTTAGTGTTTTTGCACTTGGTGTGGGAACTTCGGCTGCTTTGGTGACAGTTTCTTGTTGTTCTTCCATTACAGAATCTGTTTGGCCTTCTTCTTTCTCAGTCTCTTCAGTAAGAATGTGAGCGGTTAGTGTGATGAGAATGAGTTAGTGGGAATGGTAGTTGGAAACTAGCCGTTAGGGTTATGTGGATGCCATGCAAGCCAACACGTGTTGAGCAGCCTAACGACACATTACCTTTTCATTTAAGCAATTCGCACTAACTTGATGAGTTGGCAAGTGGATATTGTCATTCAAGTCTTTTCTTCATTTTGCTAAGATATGAACCACGAGTGGGAAGTGTGTCAACATTAGGTGTGGAAACACTAGCAACTCTGTTGTCTGTTTTTTTCTACAAAACACACAAAACATTAAATTGCACAAAATACTAATATTAACTAATTATAATGATGGGTTGCCTCCTCAGCGCTTGTTTTAAGAGTCTTACTGATCACTATCTCCTTGTGTTAGAGATTTTCAAAATGAGTGGTGATCTTATCTCTTTCTACATGTGCTCCATAATACATTTTACTCTTTGGCCATTGACTTTGAAAGTGGTATCGGTGACTACATCATATAAATCAAGCGCACCATGGGGGTAAATTTTGACTTGTTGGAATGGTTACATTATGCTTGAATAATTTAATTATTTATTTAATTAAATTATTTAAGTATTATATTAGTATAGTTATATTAAAATAATAATATGGTATTTCATTAAACCGAGGAGTGGTGTTGGTGATCAAGTAAGTGGTAGAAAGAGGCGTGATCCAGAGCCCATGACTTAGGCGCTAGGGTTCACATTTTGAGAGAAGAAGAGAAAAAAAAAGAAGGGAGTGCGAAAGAGAGAAAGGAGAGGGGCGACACGAGGAGAGGAGAAGGAGAAGGAGAAGGAGAAGAAGCTTGTTGTTGTGGTTCTTTGGAGTTTAGTGGAAGGAATCTCGTAATTCATGAAAATCTAAGGTAAGGGTGGGGTTATCTCTATAATGGGTTGTATGATGGGGTTATGTGGGAGATAGGCTCTATATTGTCTTTTGATTGTGTTTGATGTTTATTTGGTGATCTCTGAATGTATTATTGGTGTTTGAAATTGGTATTTGTGGATTGATCATGGTGAAAAGTCAAGAGAAAAGAAAGAAAGTGGTTTTTAGCGCCTAGAAGCGCCATTTATGACTTATTGCGCTGTGTGTTGCATTTTGTCTTTGCTGTGTTGCGTTTTATATTGCATAAAGCGCGATCTGTCTTTGCCGTGTTGTGTTACATGTTGAACAACGTATTGCGTTTTATGTTGCCTCTGGGCACGAGTTGCTACATGTTGTGCCACATGTGTGTGCGTTCTTTGTTGGCGCTAGGTTCTTTGCACATGTTGCGCCACAGTGTGCGTGCGTTCTTATTAGGCGCCATATTCTTTGCACATGTTGCGCCACATGTGTGTTTTATTGCCCTGGCGCCATTTCTTTACTGTGTTCTTTGTGTTGCTCTTGGCGCGCGATTTACGTGTTATCTTTGCGCCACAATGTTCTTTGTGTTGCTTTAGGCGCTAGTTTACGTGTTTTAGTGCGCCACAATGTTCTTGTGTTATTCTTTGGGCCTTGATTTACATCTTGTGTTGCGCCCAGTGTTGCATTTTTGTGCTGCCTGCTCTTGTGTTGTGTATGGTGTTGCGGCCCAGGCGCGGTTTTTACATCTTGTGTTGTGCCCAGTGTTGCATTTACTGTCTTTGCACAGTTCTTTGGCGCCATTTCACAGTGATTTGGGCGCCTCATGTGGCTGCCCCGTGATGTTGTTCTCGGTGTCATAAAATTGTCGTTGTCATTGACTTGATAAACTTATTGGTGTTTTTGGTGTTGGTGGTTGTTGATGTTACAGATTGAATGATTGATTGACCTATAGGTGTTGTTGTGTTTGGGAAAAATTGGTGTTAGTGGTAATGCTATAACAGGTGATGTGCCTATTTTATTGGCTAAGGTGATTGGTGATGGGTTTATGACCAGTTGTTGATGTTGGTGTTGTTGTTTCAATTAGATGCTCATGGTTGTTTATTGTCTCTGGTGCATTGTTCATGGTGTCGCATACATCTCATAAGCATTATTTGGTGATATAAGGCTTCGGCCTTCGAGCTATAGGTGATGATGATGATGCTCAATAAACTTGGTGATGATATCGGTGATGATGCCCATAGTGACTAATTTTATTGGTGATGGATGGTACCACATGCATATACCCGTTGGTGTGGGTTTCATCTCATTCATTTACTCATTTCATCAGTGATGTTCCTTGGTAGTTGTATATTGATGTTGTTGTGAAGTGGTTGATATAGTTGCCGTAACTCTAGCATATTTCTTATCATACATGCTATTATAGTGTTAGATATCTCACCCCTTCTGTTTGAATGTTACCCTATGTTGGTAATGTGCGGTGTCGCATGTGAAGGCTTGTCTACCTTCGCGATCAGTGCAGTAATGCGTCGCTCGATCGTAGCACTCGGGGGGATGAACTCTAGTTTTATTAGTTGTTTTTATTATTTGATTGTTGGATTTTATCTTATTGGTGATGTTATGATTATTCCCTGAAAACCCTTATTTTATTCCGCTGCGTGATGATAGAGTTTACTGTTATGTGGACTAAACAGGTGTTTCTTGAGGGTTCGTCCAGTTTATGACATGCTATGTATCATGCTATTTTATTTGGTGAATTTTGCTATCGACTCGTGATGTTTTATTGGCGTAAATGTAGCATCCCTTGTAGCATCCCTTACCGGTTAGAAAAAGGGGGTTTTACATTAGTGGTATCAGAGCAGTTCGGTCTGTCCGGCCAAGTAGTCCAATCGTAGTGGTAATTATTTCTAACCGTTGTTTATGTGGTAGTTTTGAGTTGAGATGGGTTGGGAGGAGCAGCCAGCACTCTTGATCTTTGCTTTGTGACTATGGCGCGGTGTGGGAATCAGCGAGAATGATGGTGAGAATCTTTGGGTCTCATGATCAGCTACCTTCGAGAGAGAAAGTCGCCTACCTTTAAGGGCAAGTATGATCCCGATGGTGCTTTAGCTTGGTTGAAAGAGATGGAGAGGATCTTTCGTGTGATGGATTGCACTCCAGCACAGAAGGTTCGATATGGTACGCATATGCTGGCAGAGGAGGCTGATGACTGGTGGTTAGAGGCTAGGTAGAGATTGGAGATTGCAAATGAAGAGATCACTTGGGCAGTGTTCAGCAGGGAGTTTACGAGAAAATATTTTCCGGAGGATGTCAGGGGTAAGAAAGAGATTGAGTTCCTTGAGCTGAAACAAGGGAATATGTTAGTATTGAGTATCTTTGCTAAGTTCACGAAATTAGCAAAGTCTTATCAGCATTCTGGTGAGGCTCTTCTTGAGTTTTCCAAGTGTATTAAGTTTGAGAATGGGTTACGGCCTGAGATTAAGAAGGCGATTGGTTATCAGAAAATCCGTGTTTTCTCTGACTTGAGTGATAGCTGTAGAATTTATGAGGAAGACAGTAAAGCCCACTACAAGATTATGAATGAGAAGAGGGGCAAATTTCAAAGCCGTAGTAAGCAATATGAAATTCCTGCTGGCAAGGGTAAACATAAATCTACTGATGGCAAGAGGACTAGTGGGGGAGACGCTCCTACTAACATTGTGTGTTTTAAATGTGGCAAAGCTGGTCATAAGAGCAACATGTGCGAGTCTGAGGCGAAGAAGTGTTTCCGTTGTGGTAAGGAGGGTCATGTGGCGGCTGAGTGTGAGCGTAAGGAGGTGGTTTGCTACAACTGTGGTGAAGGAGGGCACATTAGTGCTCGATGTCCGAAGCCGAAGAAGGAGAGGTTTAGTGGGAAAGTGTTCGCCTTGGCAGGTGGGGAGCTTACTGAAGATGATGGACTTATTAGAGGTACGTGCTTCATTAATGGTACTCCTCTAAAATCTATTATTGATACCGGTGCTACTCATTGCTTTATTGCGACTGAATGTTGTGAGCGTTTGGGTCTTGTATTGTCTGCTATGAATGGAGAGATGGTGGTCGACACTCCGGCCAATGGGTCGATAACCACTTCTGCGGTGTGTTCTCGGTGTCACTTGTCGATCTTGACGAGAGACTTTCTTTGTGGATTTTGTTTGTTTGCCGTTGGCCCGGATTGGATGTAATCTTGGGTATGAACTGGTTAGAGCATAACCATGTCCATATTAATTGTCGCAGCAAGTCGGTGAGTTTTGGAGGTGATGAGTCTGGTCTGTTATCCGCTAGTTAGTTGCGAAAGTTGATAAAGGAAGAAGTTCAGTTGTTCTCGCTAGTAGCTTCATTGTCTGTTGAGAATCAAACTATCATTGAAGGGTTGCAGGTGGTGTGTGAGTTTCTCGAAGTTTTCCCTGATGAGATTCCAAGTGTCCCGCCAGAGAGGGAAGTCGAATTCTCTATTGATCTTGTATCTGGTACCAGACCTGTTTCTATGGCACCATACAGGATGTCGGTATCAGAATTGTCGGAGTTGAAGAAACAACTTGAAGACCTACTTGAGAAGAAGTTTGTGAGGACAAGTGTGTCACCGTGGGAGGCTCCTGTGTTGTTGGTTAAGAAGGATGGGAGTATGAGGTTATGTGTGGATTACCGTCAGTTGAACAAGGTAACCATTAAGAATAAGTATCCACTTTTGAGGATAGATGATCTGATGGATCAGTTGGTGGGTGCTAAAGTGTTCAGTAAGATTGATTTGCGGTCGGGTTACCATCAGATTAAGGTAAAGGATGAAGATATTCAGAAGACGGCTTTCAGGACTCGATATGGGCATTATGAGTATTTGGTGATGCCTTTCGGTGTTACCAACGCGCCGGGAGTATTTATGTAGTACATGAATCGTATCTTCCATACTTACTTGGATCGGTTCGTGGTGGTGTTCATTGATGATATCCTGGTTTATTCTAAGTCAGAAGAAGAGCACGCAGAGCATTTGAGATTAGTGCTGGATGTTTTGAAAGAGAAGAAGTTGTATGCAAAATTGTCTAAGTGTGAATTCTGGCTAAATGAGGTGAGTTTCCTTGGTCATGTCATTTCTGGTAGTGGTATTGCGGTGGACCCAACCAAGGTAGATGCCGTGTTGCAATCGGAGAGTCCGAAGTCAGCTACCGAGATTAGAAGCTTTTTGGGGTTGGCTGGTTATTATAGGAGGTTCATTGAAGGCTTTTCTAAGTTAGCACTTCCGTTGACTCAGTTGACTGGCAAGGGAAAGGCTTTTGTTTGGGATGCTCGTTGTGAAGAGAGCTTCACTGAATTGAAGAGGAGATTGACGACGTCTCCTATCTTGACGTTGCCCGTTCTGGACAAATCTTTTGTGGTATATTGTGATGCTTCCAAGATGGGTTTAGGAGGTGTGCTTATGCAAGATGGTAAGGTAGTTGCTTATGCATCTAGGCAGTTGAGGACCCATGAGAAGAACTACCCTACGCATGACTTAGAACTAGCTGCAATTGTTTTTGTGCTGAAGATTTGGAGGCACTATCTCTATGGTACTAGATTTGAGGTATTTAGTGACCATAAGAGTTTGAAGTATCTGTTTGATCAAAAGGAGTTGAATATGAGGTAGCGACGGTGGTTTGAGTTGTTGAAGGATTATGATTTCGGCTTGAATTATCACCTAGGCAAAGCTAATGTCGTGGCTGATGCTTTAAGTCGAAAAACCTTGCATATGTCGGCAATGATGATTAAGGAGTTGGAGTTGATTGAGCAGTTCAGAGATATGAGTTTGGGTTGCGAAGTAACACCTCAGAGTGTTAAGTTAGGGATGTTGAAGATTGGTAATGAATTTTTGAATAGCATCAGAAAGGCCCAGAAGTCAGATGTTAAGCTGGTAGACTTGGTGGTTGGGATTGATCAGTCTAGGAGTAATGATTTCAGGTTGGATTCCCAAGGTGTGTTGAGATTTCGTGATAGAATTTGCATTCATGATGATGTAGAGATGAAAAGAGCAATTCTTGAGGAGAGTCACAGAAGTAAGTTAAGTATTCATCCGGGAGCTACAAAGATGTATCAAGATTTGAAGAAGTTGTTTTGGTGGTCGGGGATGAAGCGGGATGTGACACAGTTCGTTTATGCATGTCTGACTTGCCAGAAGTCAAAGGTTGAGCATCAGAAACCTGCAGGGTTGATGCAACCGTTGGAAATTCCAGAATGGAAATGGGATAGCATTTCGATGGACTTTGTGACGGGATTGCCTAATACTGCGAAAGGGTATGATGCAATTTGGGTGATTGTTGATAGGTTAACAAAATCGTCTCATTTTGTTCCTATTAACATCACGTATCCAGTGTCTAGATTGGCGGAGATTTATATCCGGGAGGTTGTGAAGCTTCATGGAGTTCCTATGAGTATCGTTTCAGATAGGGATCCGAGGTTCACTTCAGATTTCTGGAAGAGTTTGCAAGAGAAGTTGGGATCTATGTTGAGGTTGAGTTCGGCATATCACCTCAGACGGATGGTCAGTCGGAGAGGACTGTTCAGTCATTGGAGGATTTGTTGAGAGCTTGTGTTTTGGAACAGGGGGGTTCGTGGGATTCCTACCTTCCACTGATAGAGTTCACATGTAACAACAGTTACCACTCCAGTATTGGGATGGCACCTTTTGAAGCATTGTATGGTCGGAAGTGTAGAACCCCGCTGTGTTGGTATGAGTCTGGGGAGAGTGTGGTGCTTGGACCGGGGATTGTTCGCGAGACAACTGAGAAGGTGAAGTTGATCCGTGAAAAGATGAGGGCTTCGCAGAGTCGACAGAAGAGTTACCATGATAATCGGAGAAAGGATTTAGAGTTCCAAGCAAGTGAGCATGTGTTTTTGAGGGTCACTCCGGTGACCGGTGTTGGTCGTGCTTTGAAGTCGAAGAAGCTCACTCCTCGTTTCATCGGTCCGTACCAGATTTCGGAGAGAGTTGGAAATGTTGCTTATAGAG
Organism: Oxytropis ochrocephala; assembly: GCA_020916435.1. Classification (NCBI taxonomy): domain Eukaryota; kingdom Viridiplantae; phylum Streptophyta; class Magnoliopsida; order Fabales; family Fabaceae; genus Oxytropis; species Oxytropis ochrocephala. The sequence continues at coordinate 66,751,496 of CM037090.1, forward strand.
TGGCTTTACCGCCTAACCTTTCAAACTTGCATGACGTGTTTCATGTGTCGCAACTTCGAAAGTATATCCCAGATCCATCTCATGTGATTCACATGGACGATGTGGAGGTACGGGATAATCTCACGGTGGAGACGATGCCTGTACGGATCGAAGATCAAGAGGTGAAGGTTCTAAGAGGCAAGGAGATTGCGTTGGTGAAAGTAGTCTAGTTAAGAGCTGCTGGAGAAAGCATGACATGGGAACTGGAGAGCAAGATGCGGGAATCCTATCCCGAGCTGTTCGGATCAGGTAAATTTCGAGGACGAAATATTCTAAGTGGGGGAGAGTTGTAAAGCTCAAATAATTTAATTATTTATTTAATTAAATTATTTAAGTATTGTATTGGTATAGTTATATTAAAATAATAATACGGTATTTCATTAAACCAGGGAGTGGTGTTTAGTAATCAAGTAAGTGGTAGAAAGAGACCCGTGACCCAAGAGCCCGTGACTTAGGCGCTAGGGTTCACATTTTGAGAGAAGAAGAAAAAAAAAAAAGAAGGAGTGCGAAAGAGAGAAAAGGAGAGGGGGCAGCGCTTGAGGAGAAGAAGAAGGAGAAAGAAGCTTGTTCTTTGTGGTTCTTTGGAGTTTAAATGGAAGGAATCTAAGTAATTAGCGAAAATCTAAGGTAAGGGTGGGGTTATCTCTATAATGGGTTGTATGATGGGGTTATGTGGGAGATAGGCTCTATATTGTCTTTTGATTGTGTTTGATGACTATTTGGTGATCTACGAATGTATTATTGGTGTTTGAAATTGGTATTTGTGGATTGATCATGGTGAAAAGTCAAGAGAAAGAAAGAAATTGGTTTTTAGGCGCCTAAGACGCCATTTTACGTGACATGTTGCGCTGTGTTGCATTACTTCTTTGCTGTGTTGCGTTTTATATTTGCATAAGGCGTCGATTCTGTCTTTGCCGTGTTGTGTTACTGTGTTGAACAACGTGTTTGCGTTTTATGTTGCCTCTGGGGCTCCAGTTCTTTGCACTGTGTTGCGCCTTGTGTGTGTGCGTTCTTGTTAGGCGCCAGATTCTTTGCCTACATTGCGCCACTGTGTGCGTGCGTTCTTTATTGGGCACCATATTCTTTGCTGTCTTTGCGCCACATGTGTGTTTTGTTTCCCACAGCGCCATTTTGTTGCCTGTGTTGCGCCACAATGTTCTTTGTGTTGCTCCTGGCGCCCGATTTACTGTGTTTTGGTGCACCACAGGTTCTTTGTTTTGCTCAGGCGCCCGTTTACATGTTTTAGTGCGCCTTGTGTTCTTTGTATTCTTCTTTGGCGCGCGATTTACTGTACTATTTGCCCCAATGTTGCATTTTTGTGCTGCCTGCTCCTGTGTTGTGTATGGTGTTGCGGCCCAGGGTGCGATTTACATCTTGTGTTGCACCAGTGTTGCATTTACTGTCTTTGCTGGTTCTTTGGCGCCATCTAGGCGCCATTTTACAATGATTTGGGCGCCTCATGTGGCTGCCCCGTGATGTTGTTCTCGGTGTTATAAAATTGTCGTTGTCATTGACTTGATAAATCTATTGGTGTTTTTGGTGTTGGTGGTTGTTGATGTTATGGATTAAATGATTGATTGTCCTATAGGTGTTGTTGTGTTTGGGAAAAATTGGTGTTAGTGGTAATGCTATAACAGGTGATGTGCCTATTTTATTGGCTAAGGTGATTGGTGATGGGTCTATGACCAGTTGTTGTTGTTGTGTCAATTAGATGCTCATGGTTGTTGATTGTCTCTGGTGCATTGTTCATGGTGTCGCGTACATCTCATAAGCATTATTTGGTGATATAAGGGTTCGGCCTTCGAGCTATAGGTGATGATGATGATGCTCAAAAAACTTGGTGATGATATCGGTGATGATGCCCATAGTGGCTAATTTTATTGGTGATGGATGGTACCACATGCATATACCCGTTGGTGTGGGTTACATCTCATTCATTTACTCATTTCATCGGTGATGTTCCTTGGTAGTTGTATATTGATGTTGTTGTGAAGTGGTTGATATAGTTGCCGTAACTCTAGCATATTTCTTATCATACATGCTATTATAGTGATAGATATCTCACCCCTTTTGTTTGAATGTTACCCCTATGTTGGTAACGTGCAAGTAATCGCATGTGAAGGCTTGTCTACCTTCGCCAGTTGAGTCGGTGTCGTCGCTCGTCGTAGCACTTCGGGGGTTGAGCGCTAGTTTTATTAGTTGTTTTTATTATTTGATTGTTGGATTTTATCTTATTGGCGATGTTATGATTATTCCCTGAAAACCCTTATTTTATTCCGATGCGTGATGATAGAGTTACTGTTATGTGGACTAAACAGGTGTTTCTTGAGGGTTCGTCCCATTTATGACATGCTATGTATCATGCTATTTTATTTGGTGAATTTTGCTATCGACTCGTGATGTTTTATTGGCGTAAATGTAGCATCCCTTGTGGGTGAAGCGAAAAATATCACGAGCAATTTCAACCTAGAGGGGGTGTTACATTGACCATCTTGATCTTAATTTTCCAGGGAACAATTTCAACCTAGAATTATATAACAGAACCATTCCTCCTTCTTTAAGATCTCTTCTTTGGATTTTTTTATCATGCCACTCTTTGGTTTTGGCTTTATAAATTTCTGCATTCTCATAAGAGAAATGCCTAAATTCTTCTAATTCATTAAGCTCAAAAAACCTTTGCTCACCTGCCTTTTGAGATCAAAATTTAACTTTTTGATAGCCCAATATGACTTGTTCTCTAATTCAACAGGGAGATGACATGCTTTGCCATAAACTAACCTATAGGGGGACATACCTAATGGAGTTTTAAATGCAGTTCTATATGCCCATAATGCTTCATCTAAGTGTAACGACCAATCTTTTCTATTTGGTCCAACCATTTTCTCAAGCATTCTTTTTATTTCCCTATTTGAAAGTTCGAAACATCCACTAGTTTGTGGATGATAGGCAGTAGCAATCTTATGTTTTACTCCATATTTTGCAAGAAGATTTTCAATGAGTTTATTGCAAAAATGTGAGCCTTCATCATTGATGATTGCTCTTGGAGTGCCAAACCTTGAAAAAATATTTCTTTGCAGAAATTTGCTAACTGATTTGGCATCATTATTTGGCAGTGCTACAACCTCAACCCATTTGGACACTTTATCACAGGTTTTGACCATATAATATGAATCTTTAAATAGAGTAGACCAGAAATAACCTGATTGAATTACCTTTGCTGTTCTTTGACTTCCAAAGTGACCTCCATATGGTGCATCATGACAATGCAGAAGCACTGCTTGCTGTTCTTCTTCAGGAATGCATTTTCTCATGATTTGATCTGGACACATCTTGAATAGGTGAGGATCATCCCAATAGTATTGCTTTAGTATGTGGAAGAACCTTCTTCTTTGTTGATAGCTCATGTCACTTGGTACAACTTTGCTCACAAGGAAGTTTACTATGTCTGCATACCATGGTGTTGATGCATGAGGTGTGGCCACACTGAGTGTAGAAACACTGGCTGCATTCATGGTAATTGCTAGTAATTTCTCATCAGGGAAACTTTCCTTGATTTCTTCATTTGTACCTGCATTCTCACTTTCAAGTCTAGAGAGATGATCAGCCACTTGGTTCTCTACTCCTTTCTTATCTCTAATCTCAAGATCAAATTCTTGAAGGAGGAGAACCAATCTAATTAGCCTTGGTTTTGCATCTTTTTTGGAAATTAGATACTTGATGGCAGAATGATCAGTGTACACAATTACTTTGGTGCCAACCAAGTAGGATCTAAATTTCTCAAAAGCAAAAACCACTGCTAATAGCTCTTTTTCTGTTACAGTGTAGTTCAGTTGAGCCTCTATGAGTGTTTTGCTAGCATAATATATAGAATGAAACACTTTGTTATGTCTTTGCCCTAGGACTGCTCCTACTGCAAAGTCACTAGCATCACACATGAGCTCAAAAGGCTTACTCGATGCAGGAGTTACTACAATTAGTCTGTCACCAATGCCTTTTTAAGTTTTTTTTAAAGGCTTCCATACAAGATTCATCAAAGTTGAAATGTACATCATGTTGCAAAGGCATACACAATGGTTTTGAGATTTTTGAAAAATCTTTGATAAATCTCCTATAGAACCCTGCATGTCCTAAAAAACTTCTAATCCCTTTGATTGTTGATGGAGGTGGTAGTTTCTCAATTACCTCAATCTTTGCCCCATCCACTTCAAGACCTTTTTTAGATATTTTATGACCAAGCACAATGCCTTCTTTAACCATGAAATGACATTTTTCCCAATTAAGTACTAAGTTAGTGTCTTCACATCTTTCAAGAATTTTTTCTAAGTTTGAAAGACACAAGGAGTATGTTTCTCCAAATACAGAAAAGTCATCCATGAAGACTTCCATTGATTGCTCAATGAAGTCAGAGAAAATTGACATCATGCATCTTGTTATACCCCAATTTTGTCCGAGTTCTTGTTAATTGTATTTTAATTTATTAAGTCGCATATTCAGTTTGGTCTTTGTTTTATTCAACACAAAATAATATGTCAAAAAATGAATAAAAATCAAAATTAAAAAATATTAGCTTTACAACCCTTAAAAAATGTCCAAAAGTCCCAAAAAGTACAAAAAAAATAATATTTTAAGATACACAAAAAATGGAATCCGAAAATAAAAAAAATACAAAATAAACACAGCTCTAGCCCAAATAACAGTTGGGCTTGGATCTTCAGGCTCTCCCAAAACCCTAATCTTCCTCTCCAAGCATCTGAAAAATAAACCAAATCAGGGTAAATCAAACATTAATTGGTAAAACCTAATTTTCTAATATAAATAGGCGATGCACTTCGATCAAAAGGAGGACAACAATTAGACTGCAAAAATCACCTAAAATGGATTGGGATTCAACATCAGAATCCTAATCCAATGAGATACACATATTCAAACTTTTGGGTTCAAAAAGAAGATCAAGAAAAGAGAAGCACTCAAACAAGAAAAGATAGCAGTAGTGAAATACAACAGTATTAGCATAGCAAATAGGAGACCCATCAGAAACTGGAGTTTAGGTTGGTTTTTTTTTGTATTCTTAGATCTGAAACATTGAAAATATATGTTTGTGATTTTTGTTTTATTTCATTTGTTTTATAAAAAATAGATTTGTAGTGTTTCTTTTCATTTTTTAGTTATATCTCATTTCTTGAAACTAATTTGTTTTTTATAATAAAAAATGCTTAAAAATTGGTATAGGGAGTGATAATTAGAAGTTAGAAGTAGATGAGAAAAATAGGAATTTAAAAAAAACGAAAATTAATAAAGGTGTGTTGAAATTAGAGTTCCATGTTTTTAGCACTTGCCTTATAAACATAACAATTAATATGTATTTATTTATTTTAATTTAAAACCAGATTTTTTTTACACCCTATTTCTCTCTCCGCATCCCATGATTTTCGCTTCACTCTCTCCCTAATGGAGGGCTGGCGGCTCTGAGAGATTGAA